>NW_026847438.1:150442070-150467070 GCF_025583915.1 Anolis sagrei ordinatus
CCCCAGGGATCACGCTTGGTCTGACCTCTCTGCCACAACCGTCCCGTCTTGGGTGGCCCTTCACGGTTTCGCTCATGACATCATTGAGGTGGTCAAGCTCCAGCGCCCCGACAAGGCGGTGATCCTTTGCTGGAGTTCTAGCATGCTGACATTTGCTTCTTCTAGCATGCTGACATTTGTCCGCCTGTCTTCCCAAAAGATTTGCGGGATTTTTTCAAAATCAACACTGATGGAATCATTCCAGTAGTTGAGCGTGACGTCTGTCGACAGTCCACATTTTGCAGGCATATAACAGGGTTAGGGGGACAATAGCTTTATAAACAAGCATCTTGGTATCCCTATGGATGTCCTGATCCTCAAACTCTGCTTCATTCAGAAAAATGTTGAACTTGCAGAGCTCAGGTGGTGTTGCATTTCAGTGTCAATGTTGACTTTTGTGGAGATGTGGCTGCCAATGTAGCAGAAATAGTCAACATTTTCTAATGTTACACAATTAACCTGTATTTCTGGTGTTGCAAAGGAATTAGTTTGATATGTCCCCAAACATAGAAATACAGAGGTCCAGAACAGGGTTGAGATATAAGTTCGGAACTTTTGAAATATGTGTGGTACAGTTCCATATTCTGTAATATGCAGCAAATTATGTTGGTCAGAAAGTTTGCCCGTGCCAGATAGATAGATAGACAGACACAGTATAATGCAGGAGTCCTCAAACTAAGGCCCGAGGGCCGAATATGGCCGTCCAAGGTAATTTACTTGGCCCTCGCTCAGGGTCTTGAAACGACTTGAAAGCACACAACAACAACAATCCTATCTTATCAGCCAAAAGCAGGCCCATACTTCCCATTGAAATACTAATAAGTTTATATTTGTTAAAATTGTTCTATTTAAATTATTGTATTGTTTTTGTGTTTTTTGAACTACAAATAAGATATGTGCAGTGTGCATAGGAATTCATTCATGCTTTTTTCAAATTATAATCCGGCCCTCCAACAGTTTGAGGGACTGTGACCTGGCCCTCTGTTTAAAAAGTTTGAGGACCCCTGGTAATGTAATGTGATGCAATATAATATAATATAATATAATATAATAAAGGTAAAGGTTTCCCCAGAGATTAAGTCTAGTCATGTCCGACTCTGGAGGGATGGTGCTGCTCTCCATTTCTAAGCCGAAGAGCTGACATTGTCCCCAACCTCCAAGGTCATGTGGCCGGTATGACTGCATGGAATGCTGTTATGTTCCCACACAAGCAGTACCTATTGATCTACTCACATTTGCATGTTTTCAAACTGCTAGGTTGGTAGAAGCTGGGCCTAACAGCGGGCACTCACTCCTTTCCCTAGATTAAAACTGCCAGCCTTTCAGTTAGCAAGTTCAGCAGTTCAGCGGTTTAACCTGATGTACAACAAGGGGCTCAATATAATAATATAATATAATATATTCTATCATGTTATATCATATTATATCATATAATAATGTTTATAGGGATTCCACTAGAAACTTTTGCTTCAAAAAGGGCCCCGTGGCTGAAAAAAAATGAGAACCCCTGCCCTAAACTTCAGTTTGGTTGCAGTGTCTTTTGTTACTAAACTATTTATTGGTACCTGCTCAGGCTCCTATTAACTCTTGTGTTTGTTCAGGGTATTGCCATTCATTTTTTTGCCCCTTGACAGCTATGTGAACCATTTGTGATTAGTGGCTAAATGTGAAAGCATTGGTGTGGGACATGCAAGGTAAGATGAAGCCTGGGCATGTGATGAAGGGATTACTCTCTTCCAGGCACTGAATTTTGCCCAGAACCATTCAGTGCACCTTATTAGCATGCCAGGTTGGTTTGTGGGAATTACCAGCCTTTCTTCTCTTATTTAATCCTGTTTATTGCTCATTGATTCATTACATGTCCATATTGCCAGTCAGTAATAAAATGCAAAGAAAAACAAACATAGTTAAAGCCAAACAATGGATTAAAATGCAATTAAAGCACATCGATAAAAGAAGCAATAACTGCAACCAACTGATTAAAAGTTCTTCAAGAGTAACTTAAATGCCAAAGGTATGTCTTAATTCTCTCTTTCTGAAAAGTCTTTTTGCTGTCAGGGGCAGGACAAGGGAAATGGAGCCAACAGCCCCCTTTGGCACAAAATTCTGTTGTTGGAGAAGTTGTGTTGGAGACAGGGAATGCCTAGCATGAAAGCCTACTTTCATATCACAAGAATCATTTTTATGGTTGCACTACATTCAGTCTTTCTCTCTAGAATGGCATTCAAGTTGGCCTCTAAAAGTGATGGTGACTTGAGGAGGAGTTTCCCCTGAGGAGCTTTTAATATACTATTTCAGAGAGTTTGATCTCAAGTCATTGAGCACTTTTATGGGTTGTACATTTTGACTTGTGTCCAGGAAAAGAATGATTCAGTAAATCTGGAGGAGGGATACTTTACAACTGTCTCAATTTGGTAGGGAAAGTCCCAATTAATCCTCTGTCATCCCACTTTTTCAGATGCTTTTAAAATGTCCCAGTTTCTCCCTCTTTCCCCCACTTTCCCCCTTTGTCCTCTGCTTACTTTGGCTGCTTCAAACTCATATCAAAGGTCAAATGCAATTAGAACTAAACTCAGCAGGGGAAAAGGAGAACAGTTCGCAGAGCCTTTGTCATCAATAACATCTTGATCACACTCTGATACTGCTTGGGCACATTCTTCACTATTTCCATTCAAAAAATGTTTGGGGAAAAGTATGAGGAAAAGGAAAATAATTTCAATTTAAACATTCTAATTTTGGGTTTAATATATAGAAGCTGATTGAGGGATGTTGTTTAACATCTACATGAAGCCGTTGGGAGAGATCATCCGGAGTTTCGGGGTGCGGTGTTATCTGTACGCAGATGACGTCCAACTCTGTCACTCCTTTCCACCCACTACTAAGGAGGCTGTTCAGGTCCTGAACCGGTGCTTGGCCACTGTATCGGACTGGATGAGGGCTAACAAATTGAGACTGAATCCAGACAAGACAGAGGTACTCCTGGTCAGTCGAAAGGCCGAACAGGGTATAGGGTTACAGCCTGTGTTAGACGGGGTCACACTCCCCCTGAAGACGCAGGTTCGCAGCTTGGGAGTGATCCTGGACTCATCGCTGAGCCTGGAACCCCAGGTCTCAGCGGTGGCCGGGAGAGCTTTTGCACAATTAAAACTTGTGCACCAGTTGCGCCCGTATCTTGGGAAGTCTGATCTGGCCACGGTGGTCCACGCTCTTGTTACATCCCGAATAGACTACTGCAACGCTCTCTACGTGGGGTTGCCCTTGAAGACTGTTCGGAAACTTCAGATGGCCCAGCGTTCGGCAGCCAGGTTGCTAACGGGAGCGGCACTCAGGGAGCACACCACTCCGCTGTTGAGCCAGCTCCACTGGCTGCCAATTTGCTACCGGGCACAATTCAAGGTGCTGGCTTTAGCCTATAAAGCCCTAAACTGTTCCGGCCCCACCTGCCTCTCCGAACGCATCTCCACCTATGAACCGACTAGGACATTAAGATCGTCCGGAGAGGCCCTGCTCTCGGTCCCGCCTGCATCACAAGCGCGTTTGGCGGGAACGAGAGACAGGGCCTTCTCGGTGGTGGCCCCTCGGCTATGGAATGCCCTACCCGCAGACATCAGACAGGCCCCTTCGTTGCTGGCGTTCAGGAAGAAGGTCAAGACGTGGCTCTATGAGCAAGCGTTTGGCTAAACGGTGCAGCTAAACTCAGGAAGACGGCATATCAAACACTGGAATGGTATAAGGATATTGAGAACGGATTCTGATTTTATTGAGGTGCTGATAGGATAATTGATTGTTATTTGTCCATTGTGTATGATGTGTTTTAACCACTTGTTATTGTTATGATAATTTGCACTGTGTAAACCGCATTGAGTCGCTGTCTTAGGGTGAAAAATGCGGTATAGAAATAAAGCAAATAAATAAATAAATAAATAAATAATGTTTGCAATATGATGTGCTATATAAGCACTTAAAATAGTATGGAATTTCTGAACTAAGAGTGGTCTACTGTTGTCCTACTTTCAGTTGAATGCTCTTTCATCCAGTGGAGGATTCTTTTAGTAGAGCATAAAAGAAGATGGTTTTTGCTAAATTCCTTTTCTAACGGTTCTCCATCCAGCATCCTACCATATCCTAAAGATTCCCCCAACCCCCTGGAGTGATGGAAATGTGTTGACACAATGCCTTCCCTCTTCATTTCACGAACCGAAGACTCCTAGAACAAAGAGCTTTCTGTAATTAGAGGAACACCAACTGGATTTGACTTTTTGTGTGTAGTCTTATGTAGAAATTAAATATTTGATGTCTAAAAAGAAATCCAGAAGAGCTAGAGGAAAGCTGAATAAATGTATTTTTCCCCATTATAACTGAGATGTTAAGATATAGTTTAATTATTTGTCTTTATAAGATCTTAAATTAGATATTTATTGAGAAGCAGCTTGTTACTGGATCTGCTTAGAAATGAGGTGAGACTCAATCATGCTATTTCTTTTGTGAGTCAATATAAACATACCTTGAAAGGTATGTTTATATTACCTTTCAAATTGCCAACTCTCTAAAAATGCAAATACCAAAACATTTTAGGGAGGTATTCACTCAAGCTCTATTTGAACAGCTTGATACAATGGTCAGATATGGGAGATTTAACAGCATCCCTTATAATGAATGGATTTGTATCTGCAGGGTACCTGAAACTGAGGATATAGCACACATATTATTTGATTGTAAATTTTATCAGAAGGTGAGAGACTTCTACCTTGGTCCATATATCAAACAGGCAATGTATTGGGAATCTCACGTCAGAACAACATATTTTATGTATGGCCAAGACCCAAAAATCTATATAAATAAAAATGTAATGTTCGTTTGTGGGATTAACATAACTCAAAAACCACTGGACGAATTGCAGCCACATTTGGCCACAAGACACCTACTAAGCCAAGGAGTGACCATCACTCAAAAAATTGGTTTTGTCATTTAGGAGTTGTAGTTGCTGGGATTTATAGTTTACTTACAATCAAAGAGCATTCTGAACCCCACAAATGATGGAATTGAACCAAACGTGGCACACAGGCCTCCCATGACTGACACTAGAAGAGTTTGGTGGGCATTGACCTTGACTTTGGGAGCTGTAGTTCACCTACATCCAGAGAGCACTGTGGACTCAAACAATGATGGATCTGTACCAAACTTGGCATAAATTTTCCATATGCCCAAATATGAACACAGATGGTGTTTGGGGGAAATAGACCTTGACATTTGGGAGTTGTAGTTGCTGGGATTTATAGTTCACCTACAATCAAAGAGCATTCTGAACCCCACCAATGACAGAATTGGGGCAAACTTCCCACACAGAACCCCATATTTAAAACCATCCAGTCTAACTCCCTTCACCAGGGCAAGAAAACGTAATCAAAGCCCTCCTGACAACAAGCCATCCATCCATAGATATAGATAGATATATATGATTCACACACAGAGAGATATAGTATCATAGATTTGAAAGGGACCCCTAAAGAAGGACAATTATATGTTGTGTGTTCCAGAGTAGGCAAACCTGGCAATCTCCACATCAACGCTGACAAAGAAACAGCAAGAAATACTGTTTACCCACAAGCAGAAAGAAATTACATATATTAGAAACCAACACTTTCTCATAACTTTTCCAGATCACCAGACTGGGCCACAGCAACAAATGGCAGGGGACAGCTAGTAACATGTAAAACAGCTCTGTTTTTAAGCAAAGTTATATGTCTGAGAACCACATATGTGGGGCTGATTGCGGTAAATCGTTGTGGTGAGAAGGAAATATGATGTATATACTCTGTTTTATCATTTTTATTTACTGGATTGTTATAAGTGCCTTATTTAAACTTATTATGTAGAGTGCGGTCAAGTCTTATCAACCTTGTTGTTTGGTTTGGTATTGTGATGTGGCCTAAAGACTAATCAATAAAAATTATTGGTATTGTTTTGTGAATTTGTTTAACTCTGCTATTGAAATATATTGGATGCTGTTGGAAGGGAGTTTCTTCATTTTATTCAGATTTTCATAGGTCATAAAAATGTTACCTAAATATTCATACCCTCCAGACTTATTCTTTTCCATTTAAGGAAAAGTAGTGTCAAGTCTTGTTCATTCCAGGGTTTATATAGTTGGCACGTGGAGGCCATATTTATAACCTTGTGATACCATTTTAATAGCCATTTATTTATTTACCATATTTATACCCCGCCCTTCTCAACCCCAAAGGGGACTCAAGGCAGCTTTACACATACTACTTACTTACTTACTTACTTGTTTACTTAGGCGATCCCTCGTAGTCCGAGGATGATGGTGCTCCAAGTGTAGTATCCTGGCAGTGGGTCCGTAGGTAACTTTGGAGCCCTATTCTTGATCTGCAGCTTCTTCCACAGTGAGGGCATTGGTTTCCAGGTGGAAGGTAATCCCAGTCGGGGATGGCTTGATGCCTTCCTCTTGGCACGTTTCTTTCTTTCTCCCTGCATTTGTACCTCTTCAAATTCTGCAGCACTGCTGATCACAGCTGACCTCCAACTGGAGCGCTAAAGGGCCAGGGCTTCCCAATTCTCAGTGTCTATGCCAGGGTTTTTAAGGTTGGCTTTGGACCCATCTTTGAATCTCTTTTCCTGTCCTCCAACATTCCATTTTACGTTCTTGAGTTCGGAATAGAGCAACTGCTTTGGGAGACTGTGGTCGGGCATCCGGACAACATGGCCAGTCCAGTGGAGTTGATGGTGGAGGACCATCTCTTCAATGCTGGTGGTCTTTGCTTCTTCCAGCACTATGCCGTTTGTCTGCTTGTCTTCCCAAGACACTTGTAGGATTTTTCGGAGGCAGCACTGATAGAATCGTTCCAGGAGTTGCATGTGACGTCTGTAGACTGTCCATGTCTCGCAGGCATATAGCAGGGTTGGGAGGACAATAGCTTTATAAACAAGCACCTTGGCATCCCTACAGATGTCCCGGTCCTCAAACACTCTCTGCTTCATGCGGAAAAATGCTGCACTCGCAGAGCTCAGGCGGTGTTGAATTTCAGTGTCAATTTTGACTTTTGTGGAGAGGTGGCTGCCAAGGTAGCAGGAATGGTCAATAATGTTACACCATTAATCTGTATTTCTAGCATTGGAGAGAAATTGGCCAGGGACTGCTGGAAGAGCACTTTGGTTTTCTTAATGTTTAATGACAGGCCGAGCTTCTCGTATGCTTTTGCAAAGGTGTTTAGAGTGGCTAGCTTTACACATAGGCAACTATTTAATGCCTTAAAACAACATACAATAAAAATAAATTGAAATTCAAATTGATACATATTGAAATACTTAAAAACATTACATTCACTATTAAAACCATGCCATCCACAATCGTAATCCAAGGCAATTCAAGTAGTCATTACTCATATTCCACAGCCATCTATTTCACTACAATTATTCTCCAAAGGTTTGATCCCAAAGCCACATTTTCACTTTCTTTCTGAAGGCGAGGAGAGGCTGATCTAATATCACTGGGGAGGGAGTTTCACAACCGTGGCTGCATCTTGAGGAAAACTGAACTTGCTGTTCAATCAGGCACTGCAGTTCTTTTGCTGAGAATCTTAATTTTGTTGAGCATTCACATTGACCTAAATGCAAAGGCAATCATACCAGATTGGCTGCACATCCCATCATTCTTCATCAGTGCTGGTTCTGGCTAGGACTGATAAGAACTGCAGCCCAACAACATTTAGAGGGCCACTTGATCGCATGGCTTGGAGTTGATTTCTGAGACAGGCATTCATTTGATATTTGCTGGCTTGGGAAAAAGGAAGGCAAAACTTCCAGATTAAACGTGACATTTCAGAGGTATAAATAACCTCACTTACCGAGAACTTTTATTATAGATCTTAGATTGTTTTGAGTGAATTGTCAAAAATGTGACTGAAGGCAAAGTGGAAGAAACATGTATTTAGATTTATGTGGTCAATCTATTTCGCAGCTGCCTTGTAAGATTTTACTCATTTCAAGGAACAGTATTAGTTAGCTACCATCCTAAATCCAATCTGCAAAATGACTTCAGCACTTTGGATAGCTCTTCCAAAGTTTAAATTAGAATGGAGTGGATTCTTTGCTCCCACTAATTTAGGAAACAGCAGCCACCTCTGGACCTAGAATATTTTGTGTCCCCCAAACTGACAGTGACAAGAGTTATGTAGCTCATCTAGCCTTAAAAGTAGTCCAAACGACATGATTAAGCTACTTGAGAAAATCAAGTGTGTGTATGTGGCATTTCAGTGGCATAATGGAATGGGGGATAAGGTAGAGTGCCA
The DNA here is from genome assembly GCF_025583915.1 of Anolis sagrei ordinatus. Lineage (NCBI taxonomy): Eukaryota > Metazoa > Chordata > Lepidosauria > Squamata > Anolidae > Anolis > Anolis sagrei. The sequence goes on from NW_026847438.1 coordinate 150,450,422, forward strand.
CTGAACACTACTTTTATTGCCATTTTAAATAAGTGGCACTATTTTATAACAGCATTGTACTATATTATAGGATTTGAGCATGATTTTGGTGTCCACGGGGGATCCTGGAACGAAAACTTCCGCCGATACCAAGCAATGAAGCTTTTGTTGCAACATTTTTTCCTCTTACTAGTACCTAACCTACGAAAAATGAACCGTTGTTCCTTTGCCTCCAATGTCTATTATTTTCAGATGTAATATATAAAGGAATATGCCAATAATATTGTTATAGATCACGCCGCTTGCCACCAGTATAAAGGATCACGATATAACAATCTCGCCACTGGCACCTATTATAACGTATATACTATAATATCCCCCCACTGGGCAATAGTATGGTAGCGAGTTGATGTTAGATATGTGTAATGGTAGAGTGAACACTGCTTGTCTTTTAGTCTTCTTTTGGATTAAAGCTGCCACCAACCCAAGTTGCCTTAGGATTTTTAAAATGAATTTTTGAGGTAAACTTTTCCCACTTCTTCCAACACTGCTCTCCCCTTAACTCCCAGAATGACTATTTGGATAAGATACTTTTCTATAGTATTAGGATGTTAAGGATGCTGGAATTATCACAAAGGATTACTGATAGATTGAGGAACGATAGAGACCTTTTTGAAAGTTAAATAGAAAAAGAATTATTTATGAAAACAGACAACTAACTACTTCTGAGAGGCACAAACGCTTGACTTGTTACAAAAGTACATATAGCTTGATGGTTGCTTGAAATAAGTTTCTTCACTTAGTTACATACAGAGCTAATCAAACATATCTAGCTGCTAGTAACAAAAATCCCTCACTCTACTACAGAGAAATAGTAATGAGTTTCTGACTAACCTATCCTAGGTAGTCCCCTGAGTTATCAGCTAACTCTTCCCAGAGTTCTTCCTGCTAACTAACTCAGCCTAGAGAGCTAATCTCTTGTGCTATCTCCCACAAGAAATCAGGTTACTGCCTGACCTTTCCTGTCAGCTAATCAAACTTGTCTGACACAGACACTCTCTCCCTGAAAACTCAGTTTCAAAAACACGTCTTCTCCCACCAGCTCCCAATTCTCATCTCCCCAGAAGCTGAAATCTTTTCCCTCCTAAGACTTGGCTCCTCCCAACTGCTCTAGCCAATCCCAGGAGACCTCAAACTCCTCCTATCTTCTAACTATCCTCACTCAAGATGGCTGCTTCCGTGGCATACACTCTCAAAATGGAGGTTTGCCATACTGTTATCCAGGCTTCCTTTCCGGCCTACTAGGTAAGATTCACTACATACTACCTCTAAAATGTCCTAGCTATTCAGCTGCCATGATAGCTGAATAACTCAGTGAATTGTCTAAGATGGCAACTTATCTGGCCATCATCATCTATTACAAGATCCCAGATCAGTCCAGAGCAGCTGATTGCAGGGAAGAGGTGGTAGTGGCATTGACCCATGTAGACAGCAGATGAGTTCACACTGGAGTTGGTCTTCTGTCTATGTCACAAAAATTTAATGTGCAGATTTTATAAATGTGGATTTAATATGATGTGTGGGAATGCATGGAAGGATGTATAGAACTAATAATTTTGGAAACACCAGTAAAAGACCTAGGCCTGCAATAACTAACTCCCTGCTTTCTGGACTGTAATTAAAAGTTGCTAATAAGAGCTGAAAAGTAAACTCTGATAAGAATTGGGACAGTGATAACAAAAATGTTTACAATGTTAAGAAGGAAGGCAACATAAGATCAACACCAATCAAGAAAGTCAACATCTGGACAGGAAACTGAGATGGAGCCAGGATGGAAGACGTCTATCATTAATTTACAACTTTGGCACTACATCAAGAATAAAAGACTCAGTCTAATAATGCTCAAAGTGTGGCTGACCTGAGGAGTCTGTTCCACCCACTATGCTCTGCTCCATGGGAAGGAGAGAGGTATTGTACCATGGAGTGGCAGATTTGCAAAGGGCAGTCTGGTCACTTTGGGGCTTCTTTCTCAACGGAAGAGGAAGAAGTGCTTCTGGACTGTTAGATCTTGTGCAGGGAGTCAGGTTCTGATGGATGGAAAACAGAGATCTGGTCCTTGGCATTGTTCTTAGGGAAAGAAGTTTTGGCATTTCGGCGTTTTGAAGTTTTGGCGTTATGGAGCTATGCATTGACAGGCTGCAGGAAAGCTGGGTCTAGCCTAACAGGTGCTTCTCCAAGGAGGGAGAATATTTGGGTGCATGAGGATGAAGGCATGTACATGTGTGTGAATGTTGAGTGAAAATGTAATTCCCCTTTGTTTGTTTGTTAGCCATGTAATTGTAAATCCAATGTAGTTGCATAGAATCTGTACGTCTGTATGTCTAAATGTTTTTTTTGTAATCTGATATACCCTCTCATACTGGAAATTGCAATAAAAAGAACCTATGCTTTAAAGTCATTGAAAAGTCATTCATGACATCTATACTCTTGCTTGCAGTGTTGGGCTCCTCCAGAGTCACAGGAAAAATCTGTAGCCTTTCCCTCCCTGGTGTATTTATTTATTTATGGTATTTATATACCACCCTTCTCAATTCCGAAAGGGACTCAGGGCAGTTCACAGTGTTGGCAACAATTCAATGCAGTCGATAAAAACAATATAAAACATAAAAATTGACCCCAAAATTGATATAGGGCTAAAATGATTCAGCCCAGTTTGCCCTGTGTTAAAGTCCCTGTGTGGATATTTAAGATCTACTTATTTATTTATTTACAGTATTGATATTCTGCCCTTCTCACCCCGCAGGGTGAGCAGATTACAATGTACATATACATGGCAAACATTCAATGCCATAGACACACAACATATATAGACAGACACACAAAGGCTATTTAACATTCCAGCTTTTTCATGAGGGTATTCTGGCCACCAGGGGAGCTGTTGCTTCACCATCCATTTGTGACACTGATGAAGTACTTCCTCATTCTTTGCATGCTTGCTGGAGATTTTTATGGCATCGTAAATTAGCCTCCCTGCATAAGCAGTACCTAAATTTCCTACTTGACAGATGCAACTGTCTTCCGGGCTGCAAAGGTTGACAGCAAGCTACACAAATTGGTTGGAAGCTCACTCTGACCCAGGCTGGCTTCGAACTCATGACCTTTTGGTTAGTAGTGATCTTAATGTAGCTGCTCCCAGCCAGCTCCGCCACAGTCCCAGGGTGCAGCTGGTTGGGAGTCAACTACATTAAGATCGCTACTGACCAACTTCTGGCCCATTTTTGCTTTTAGGGCTGGTGTAGACAAGTCCCTAGTTCAACAGTTAAACCACCATTTTACCCTGTCCCTCCTATTACAACCGTATGATACAAAGATCCTGGTTGAGGAATTTCATTGAGGAAGATTCCCCCACTGAATAAAGTGTTAAGGCCATAGCATTGTTAATGAATTGTTGGATTTTAGCTAAACATTTATTTCAAAGTGGCAGACAGCATGAGTTGCATCCAATCCTCTCTTCATAGTATTTGTGTTTCCAAACACTTCTTTGTCTCAATGTGTTGTCTAAGGCTTTCATGGCCAGAATCACTGGGCTGCTGTAAGTTTGCTGGGCTGTATGGTGTAGCGAATTTGTTGATCTATGTTAAATTTTTGATGTATAGCTCTATGTTGCAATGTGGCAGAATTGGCAGAAATAGGATAGCAACAGTAGAGGCAAGATTAATTTGCATACGTGCAGCCGATTGGTCGTATGCAGATGAGTGTAGGCCAGGATTTGAAAGGGCCACTGAGCCAGAATGGCAATTGGGGGGAAGAGAGCTGAACATTCCAAAGGGGCGGGGTTAAGTTTTTAAAAAGGCAGTTAGAGAGTCAAAAAGTTTCATTTAGGGATTCCTGTTTGTGAAGGACAGTTAGGAACTTCTGGGAGAGAAAAGCAGTTAGGAAAATGGAGCTTAAGTTTTAAGGAAAATAAAGAAGTGCCAGTGTGGTTTAAGGCGGAATATAGTTCTGTCAAGAATGTATGAAAAAGTAACATATTTGTTGATGTGAAACAGTTGAAGTTTGATAAGAAAAGTTAACTAAGTGAATGATACTGAATGTAAGACTCAAGACTGTAACAGAACACACAAATGTAACCATAAGCATTGGAGCCAGAAGCTATAAATAAACTTTGTTACTTGGTTTACTACAAGAGTGTCTCAAGCCTATAATATAAAAGCCTCAAGGAAAAATCTCACAAGAAAGCCCCAGACAATTTAAAAAGGGGAAAATACATCAATACGAGATGAAAAAGAAAATATTCCCCCCCCCCCACATCGTCACACGTAAAAAGACACCTGAAAAATGACTGAAGTAGTGAAATGTCGGCGCATATGGCCATGTTCCAGAAGCATTCTCTCCTGACATTTCACCTGCATTTATGGCAGGCATCCTCAGAGGTTGAGGGGATGTCTCATTTGCACTCTGCTTCAGTTGGAAAAAAATATGTTTCATTGCGTTAAAGCAGAAGAGTAGCCATATGCCTCATAAAGACAAGTATATCGAATATCTATAACCACAACAGAGTTGAGTGTGCTTAAGTAGTCTGTGGACCGTGTTCCAATGCTACACATTTCTGTATGGAATATTGTGCTTGGAACAACCCTTAATGCCTTCATAATTAACCTAAGTTCAGGTGGACTGCTACAAAACTCAAAACACAAAACTATGGTTCTGTTGCCCTGAATAGAGTAGAATGTATTTATGTTGGCTGTTTCTAAGGTGTTGGGCTGTTTTTTAAAGTTGCTGTGTTGAGACATAAAACCTTTATTTGTTCAGGCCCTGGCTAAACGGGAGACCACCTACTTAAACACAATCTGCATCTGTGCTCAGATGTATGCCAAGGTGATAAAAAACATCTTAGGCTATTAACATGGATTCCACTTTAAAGAGTATTGTATTTCACATGTTCCATCTTATACAGATGTCTCTGTGTTTCTTCCCCTACATTCTCAATTGGTATTTTAATTCTTCATTTATCATACTCATCCTTGCTTCAAATGCTTCAAGGTTGTTGTTTTTTTCTGGCTCCAGATAGTCTGCAAATAGAATCATGCAGTTGTGTTAACTCAGAAATAGATCCTGCTGCGTTCAATAAGGCTTACTCTCTAGTCAGCTAGTTTCAGCTTGACAAAGATACATTTTTACACAAGGTCTCCCAGCATCATCCAACCTACATGGCCAATGGCCATGAGGAATTCTGGGAAATGTAGTCCAGTAAATAACTTTGCCAACATCTGGTTTGTTTTAGACTTTTGGCCTGAGGCTATCTTTTTAAACTACCTTTTAAAAGAATATAAAAAAAGTAAAAGGGCATCATATTCATTGTTCAGTTCGAACCGTTTCATTAAAAAAAAATGAAAATGAGTCCACGAGGTATAAAACACAGTGTGATGTCTGGATATCTTATATGCCCGTGAAATTCTAAATTGCAGCCCAAAGCAGCTAACCACAGAATTCAGTTGCATTTCATGAGGATTAAAATGGTTTTGGCTTAATTTGGATTGACGTTTAAGACAAGTATACTCCAAGAAAAGGCAGCGTAGAGAACCAATATGCAGAAAGGAATGCCATTCAGGATGTGGTCTCCTTCTTAGACTTTTGTTAGAAGTCATATGCCAAGTATCACAAAGCCAAGAGGATACCAGCTTTGGGAGATCAACACTGAAAAATCCTTTCACCTGGCTCTCTTCACACACACACACACACAATCGAACTGAAAGATTCTATATGAGATTTGAAGAAAAGGTGGGAAGGAAAATACCTACCTGCTAGTTAGAAGTTAGAACAGTCAACTCCTAGAATGTGATTTATTTAGTTCATATTGCATGTTGAATCTCATTATGCCTCATGCGTATCCCTGAAAGTAGAGCAAATGACAATGGGAATCTTTTTTCCTGCTTATTTTTTGTTAATTCCTTGCCTTTTCCTTGTTTCATCTGTCATGGACATGGATTTGTCAAATCTCAAGGTATAGTTCTGAGCCTCCAGTTTTTATAGGTCATCAGCAGATAGGAGATGAGGTTACAAATTATTCAGTTTTGGTGGGCTCCAGTCTAGGCAAAAAGGAAAACCATATGAAAACTTCCAGCTCAACTATAATAATAATAATTGTTGTTGTTGTTGTTGTTGCAACGGCTCTGGCATAAACCACTACAGATGGTCCCAGTGATCACTGGTACACTGAGTGCCGTGCCAAAAGATCTCAGTCGGCATTTGGAAACAATAAACACTGACAAAATCACGATCTGTCAACTGCAAATGGCCACCTTACTTGGATTTGCACGCATCATTCGAAAATACATCACACAGTCCTAGGCGCTTGAGAAGTGTTCGACTTGTGATTTTGTGATACGAAATCCAGCATATAGATCTCGTTTGCTGTGGCATACCATGCTTTTGTGTCAACAACAACAACAACAACAACAACTTTATTTATATGCCACCCTCTCTCCCCAAGGGGACTCAGGGCAATCTGAATACATAAAAAGGCAAACATTCAATACGTTAGTCAAGTTCAAACACATCAAAATAATACAAAATAACATCAATCAACTTATAACTCAAGAAAACAAGAATTAAAATTGAATAGAAAGAAAAACACAAATATTTAAAGCATAATTACAATAAATAGAAAATAATTACACTCCGACATAATTACACAACTAGTAGTTTTCTACTGTTTTGCAAAGCTTAATTGATTTGTTGCTGAAACACACAGTTTCTTCTTCTGGATCTATGCATTTACTTAGCTTCTTCCCTGTTCCTAGCTGTCATCCTCACTTCTGCTCTGCATCCACCTTCTGGCTGGAAACATTTGTGCTCTTGTCTCCCTAAACAGGTTAGAAGAATCTCATCATTTCACCTTGATCTGAGAATACCCTCTTTACTTCAGATTTCTTCCATCAGGAAAATACATACTTTGTGCATGTATGTGTTTTAAATAACATCCTGTGAGCAACTCTGCTAGGTATTTTTGCATAATTTTATGACCTCAGTACATTATCTAAATTCCCCATCATATGACACTTCTTTGATGTAGTCGGCACAGAGCCCACCAGATCTTATCCCATGACATACATCTACTTCTGGCTGCGCTGGCTGCAACAAGGAAGCATGGTGGAAGGGGGAAACCTGAACACAGAAGGCTACCCATGTTCAGCTTAAGAATTATGGGGACAACGTGGGGTCACAAAGGAAAGCTACGCTTTCTGGTGTGTGATGGGGAAGCGGGTGCTGCGGGATACCAGTTGACAGGTTTGCCCTGCTGCCCTACAGGTTCCCCCACTGTCCCCTGCATCAAGGACCTCCTTAGTAAGATCAGTTCGACAGTTAGTTAGGCTCAATGTTTAACAGGCAAATTGGTCAAAATCTGGATGCGCATCCATATGGGTGTCACCCTTATCAGCAGCTGTAACCAATAAAAGTTGTGGCCTACCTCTTACAATACATTGCCACATATCTGTTGCGCTAAGCGTATCTCAATCAAGTCCAATGCAGAAGACACAATAACATTGCATCCAGGCAAGAGGAAAAAGAACAGAAAAAAATTTACTCTTATCAGCATAGTTAAAACATAAACTTGCAATGTTACAAACAGTGCAACAAACTTACATAGTATTTGTAAGCAATACAGAATAAGGCTTCTTCGTCTTCATCCAAATGAGAGAGCAGTAGAAATGGTTGAACAAAATGCCTGAGCAAAGGCTCCTCAGAGCAAAAGCTGAACTGTATTCTAAAAACCACACAGTTATACCCCACCAGGTGTGATGCAAACTTACTAGTTGACCTACATTAGCAGCTGCACATAATAATTAACAGCATAAGGTTTTCTTTAAGACACACACACATACTTGATTGTGTTACGACTTACAGTAACAATATCTGTTTGTGTGTTATTTCAAGCAGAGCAGGACCTGATCCTGATCATGGGCCAGTCTCAAAGAGCTCCAACGGCCTCATGTACAGGCTTACAAAGCTTTTATTCCATCGCACTGTTTGTATTGCGCCATTATTTTACAAGCACAGGGTGCATGTTGGATACAGAGTGTTTGGCCTAGAGTTATTGTTTGTATTACACATGGAAATATGCACACACTCCTTTGAGTAATATTTTATGCCAGATTATTTTAAATCAATCCTTTTGATTAGTAACAGTATAGTCTACCCAGTCTGTTTATCTGATGTCATCCAGACCTTGACCTGTCCATGGCTTGTAAGGTTATTGTGTGCAGACTGTAAAGGACTTCCCATTTGGAAATGATTAGAGATTGGTAGATTCATAGAGGAGCATTTGAACCTTTTGATTTTTATTAGTAAATTAAAGCATAGTGGCTACAGTCCCAGCCTATTTGCTCTGTAGCAGTCTTTGATTTTAATAGATTATGAATTGAAGCCAACATGGAAATCTGAGGAGCAACCCCAAACTCTGATCCAACCCTTCCATCCCACCATGCATTACAGATGTAGAGAAATGTGTGTGTAACATCACACATTGCTTAAACTAACAGGGAACTTCAGAATGTCTCTCAAATGGGTTTAACCCTTTCCATGGAAGAGCATTTCAGATGGTGTGGAACAAAATCCTTTTAGTTGACCGAATGGGATTTTCAAGTAGTCAGTAGCTACTGATCAAGGAGAGATACCCTGTTTTGTGTATTCAGTGCTGGTAGGCATCCCTGTGATAGATTTATATTTGCTATTGAAAATGGCTTTCTTTTTCCCTCACTATATGTAATTCCTATGCATCAGAGGAAGGGACGTGTGGCCTCGCAGCTATTGTTGGGTTACAATTTTCATTACTTCTCACCATTGATTGGAGTTAGTGGATGTTGCAACTCAGCAATACAAGGAAGACTGTAAGTTTCTGCTGACAGAACAACTTGCAATAGTTGTTGTTGTTGTCATCCAAACTATACCTGAGATCTTGCAATGGGACATGTATGTACATCATGAAGCTATGTCTCTGTCTTTACATTTCCTAATATAAACTTTGTGTTCAGCTTCTGAACAATGAAGCCTTACACATGGCCATTTCCTTATCATTGGAGAGAGGATGATGGACTGGTTTCCTCTAGCTGGATGACCTGTGACTGGCATCCACAATGACTTCTTTGATTCTCCTTCACAATTATGTACTTTTAGCACATACAGCTAAAAGAAAATAGCTGGACATTTCATTATGCATCCCCAATTGCTCCTCCTTCCTGTTCTCTGACAACACAAAAATGGAGATGTTGGGTGGAAATATTACAAAGTGAGTTTGAAGGGTGATTGTGGTATGATGAGAATGGAATTCCAACCTATATAATGACCATAAATGTGTTGTTAGACAGTGAAATCTTGGGACTATTTCAGTGAGTTTTGTAAGGGACATGGCTTTTGTCCAACTCATGTTAAAAAAGTAATAAAAACGTATGCGGCCTCCATTACAAGCCTCGGTCGGCTCTCCTGGCGCATAGAAATGATGCACCAGGAGAGCGGAGGGGGAGAGATTTTTCTTCCTCCTCCCCCCCTCTGCCCGCTCTCCTGGCGCATCATTTCTTTGCACCAGGAGAGCTGGCCGAGGCTTGAAATGGAAGCCAGGTAAGTTTTTATTACTTTTCTAAGGAGTCTGGAGTTTTGGGGGGAGGGGGATGGGTATTCCCACAGTTTACCGGGCTTACTGTGGGAATACTGTAATCGGAAATAGTGGGAATACTGAATCGGAAATAGTGGGCTTATCCTGCGCCCTCCAAGAAGGCGCAGAATAAACCCACTATCTAATTAATTCACTACAAACCAGGGCTTTCCTGGTTTATAGGAAATTAATTTGGGACTGTCCGGAATGTTGTCTGGACAGCCCTGCCTTTATTGCGGTAGGTACCGCAATAAAGGTCCTGTCCGGACGAGTCCAGAGTCTTTCACGTTCTCTACCAAAAAGTGCTAGTGCCACACCAGACTAGAACTTCCATTATTCCAAATCATTTACCATGGCAGTTAACGTGGTATCAAACTGCATTAATTCTACAGTATAGATGTACCCTTAATTGGTAGAAAACCCAATTTGAATTAAGAGCTCCAGAATAAATATGGATAGGATCCAGATGTCTTATGAAAACCACTGTGATTTAAGTCTAACTTAAATCCAGTTATTTTTGAAAGGATGTAATACTTTGAAGATTGGTATGCATATGGTAACAAAGAAGATATGGGTGGGAGCCAACCTCACAAATGACAAGCATATTACATTAGTATTTTGTATGCCTTGTGTGATTACTTTCAGACCTGGGACATTTTCCACCAAAGTAACCTAGTCCATGTTATGTAGTGATATGTGTGGCATCCACAATGGCCTTCCAAGTTATTTTTGAAAATAGCAGCCATCTGCATCTTGGTTATCCTATGTACCACCAACCTACCAGGAGCTCCCTTCTCTGGATAGGATAGTGCTAGGCTTTGATTTAAAATTTTAGAAAGTGCACTATAGCTGGTCCTCTGTCATTCTTCTGTACATAGTTTCTTCTGGGCTGCTTTGCTAAATAAGTAAATATGTTGCCGTATGCAACCTTGTGGCTTGATCTGGGCAGCTACTCCTCATTTTTCCTAAATGATAAGCAGATTCTCCTGGCTTGAAAGGATACCAGTATTAAAATGAAATAAAATGCACATTTCAAAAAAACTTTCACCAGTGCACCACAAAAATCAAAACATTTTTTCCCTAAAATCCCCAGAATCAGTTCCATGCCTTTCCCTTGCTTTTAAATCAGCCATGTGGGAAAGACTTCCAAACAGTGCGGATATTTTGACAGTTGTTTTCCTCAGCAGTGCTGTTAAAGCCTTGGTGTCAGGAGCTGCCTTGACCTTTCTGTACTGATAAAGTAAGGTCAATGAGAAAGGTCAGCATGAACAATCCGCTGAATTGCCTACCTCAGAGTTTGCAGCATTGGCACACAGTGACTGTTGGTTTTCCAGGAATGAAACTGTGTGAACTTAACATGGCACTCGGAAGAAACAATCAATCACATTCCTATGAAAATTGCAACAGATAGCTTGCAATTGGATAGATCACTGTTATCACCTTTTGCATACAAGGAACAAAGTATCTCTAAATAACAGGTGTTCTGGAATGGCCAGATTTAAACCTTATTGCCATATTTGCAAGCTTCCCAGGGAATCTGGTTGGACTGTGTCAATACTGGGCTCTGACAGGGTCATTATTGTGTCCTTATGTTTACACAAGTACAAAATTGGGCTGTGTGTGAGACCATGAGTAAACAAGAAGGATCTATTTTAACTATTGCAATTCAATAAAATGGGGTTTGCAGTGAACCTGGATACTAAGCTTAAGTGAAGAGAGAGGGGACCAGGAAGACAGCTCCACCTTGTGCTATGCTAATAATATGATATATTGTATATACATGTAATGTTTATAATACTATAATGTAATATAATATAATACTAATAGTAAAAAAAGGTAAAGGTAGTCCCCTGACATTAAGTCCAGTCATGTCTGACTCTGGGGTGTGGTGCTCATCTCCATTTCTAAGCCAAAGAGCCAGCGTTGTCCGTAGACACCTCCAAGGTCATGTGGCCGGCATGACTGCATGGAGCGCCGTTACCTTCCCGCCGGAGCGGTACCTATTGATCTACTCACATTTGCATGTTTTCGAACTGCTAGGTTGGCAGAAGCTAGGGCTGACAGCGGAAGCTCACGCCGCTCCCCGGAATAGAACCTGTGACCTTTCGATCAACAAGCTCAGCAGCTCAGTGCTTTAACCCACTGCGCCACCGGGGGCTCTAATACTAATAGTAATAATACAATATTATAATTATATATTTTATATTACATGTAATATTACTAATAATATTACAATATAATGGTATAGTACACTATAGTAATATATAATACTGATATTGTGGTATGCTAATGATATAATATATTGCGTGTGCGTGTGTGTGTCTGTGTGTGTGTATATATATATATACACACACAGACAGACACACACACACACACGCAATATATTATATCATTAGCATACCACTCTATCTATCTATCTATCTATCTATCTATCTATCTATATTGTAAGCCGCTCTGAGTCCCCTTTGGGGTGAGAAGGGCAGCATATAAATGCCATAAGGCCATTTGGGCAACAGCAAAATGTTTGAGAACACATCCTTCCCCTTGGAACATGAAAAGCTCAGCATGAAAATCAAAACTATAAAGTTGATGGAAGACTCAGATCTAACCATATATTTGTGTGTCAGATCCCATATGGGGTTCTTATCTCAGAACCCCATAATTCCACTACAAATAATAATAATAATAATAATAATAATAATAATAATAATAATACTTTATTTGTATTCCACCCTATCTCCTTGAGGAGACTCAGGGTGGATTCCAGCATACACAAACACAAAAGCAAACATTCAGTGCCTAGAAACAACATGACACACATAACATAGATAAAGGTAAAGGCTTCCCCCTCTAGTTCTGAGGGGTGATGCTCATCTCCATTTCTAAGTCGAACAGCCTGCGTTATCCATAGACACCTTCTAGGTCATGTGGTCAGCATGAATGCATGGTGTGCCATTTCCTTCCCACTGAGGCAGTATCTATTGATGTACTCATATTTGCTTGTTTTTGAACTGCTAGGTTGGCAGAAGCTGGGGCTAACAGTGGGAGCTCAACTTGTCCCACAGATTCAAACCGCTAACCTTCCGGTCAATAAGTTCAGCAGCTCAATGGTTAAACCCGTTGCGCCACCTTAGGCCCTTTGTATGGCCCTCTAGATGTTTTTGACTCAGACTTTCATAATGCCTACCATTGGCCAGTCTGACTCGAGCTTCTGTGGGGAGGGGGTAAAGTTTAAAATATCTGGAATGTCAAAGGTTCTCTGTCCCAGTCCTAAGTGAAACATCCTTCCTCCATGAAGTTACCAAAAAAAATCCTTTGCATGTGCCTGCATCAGAAACATATGCTCACTTATAGTCTCTCCTCATAAAGTTGGCATACCAGGTCTCATGAAAATTCAATATCTCCAAATCATTTTGGATGTTAAAGAGATTTCCATCTCTGAAGCAAACATTGGTTGTGGCCAACTCTCAATTAAAAGTCCAAACAGTGGAATTGTTTGCTTTAGGCAAAAAAAGGGGGGAACACTAAAAATATAGGAGACAGACAACTAAGGCTCTCTAAACAAAGACTAATTGCTCTCATAAATGCAGGGCCCTTGTTATTTAAGAGCAAGAGTTTACATACACATATGAGAAAAGGGTGGGCTAGTGCAGAACGGAGTCGCGTCTTGTAAAAGAGCCTGACTCCACGAGGCTCTCAAATTTGTTTTGTTGTACAGTTTGGATGCCCTGCCAAGTTTACATTCTCCGTGATTTCACTCTGTGTATTTATAATAGCACACAAGCAACAACTCCAGAATTTTCAAGCGGATGTTAGTTGGTGAAAGCAAAGCGTAAGGCACCAACAGATAGCCGCATACTGACTATACAAACAACGGAATGTCCAGATAATTAATTGTATCTTCAAGGATTTCTTCTTTTAGTTTCCTCTGAGATTTGAAAAGTAACTTTGTGGGAGGACTGTAGCTAATAAAATCCTAATGTTCAGAGAATCTGGAAGATTAAGTCTAAAAAAGTAAGTTTTCCAAACTCTGATTTTCTCACAATGTCCATACTATAGAATAGATGGAATCAGCAGCAGGACATTTGTTATTACCTAAAGGATTTATATTTGTAAATATTGATTTTAATATGGATGTTGTTGTAGTTCAGCGTGATGGTAACGTTGCTACTACTGGTAGGAGGGAGAAGAGGTCTGCGCAGTAGGCTTGGGCGGTTTCGTTCGTTAATTTCGTAATTCGTTATTAATTCGTATTTAAATTAGCTTACGATTCAATATTGAGCCATGCAGGAATAGTGTGAGGAGTAAATTAGATTCGAAACAATTTTTCAATTTATTTCGTAATTATTTCGTTATTATTTCGAAATTATTTTGTAATTATTTCGTAATTATTTTCACATGTCTGGTGCAAGTTTTATAGTTGTTGTTTGTTTTATCACACCAACAGTCAACAACAGAGGGAGAGGGAAGCTTCAGAAGTTACCCTGTCCCATTTGGAGGTTTTTTTAGCATATTGCGCAATCGCGTCCGCCATTAACGAATCGATTCGTAATTATACGAAATTTCGCAAATGTCGAAATTTTTAAAAGGAAAATTTCGGAATTCTTTTAAAAAACGAAACACGATGGACCCCTAAAAACGAAACGAGTTTAGAAACAAATTTTTCCGTTGTTACCCAAGCCTACTGCACAGGTGTTGGAAGGGGAGCAGCAGCGAAAGCGGATTAGAGAGATAATTATGGCCCCGAGTGATTCTGAAACCTTTGAAGGTTTCTCCGACTGTGAGATGGGGGATGGGGAGGAAAGCAGGGGAGTCAAGCGGGTTACTTGCGATCCAGAGTCTGACGAGGAAACTCAAAGGAAGCGTATCCGTGATATACTTAACGCTCCTACAGAGGACGAAGACTTCATGGGCTTTGAAGGGAGTGATGGGACTGGGAGTGACATGGGAGAGGAGGATGGGCTTGATTGGACCCATGTACAGGAGATTAGGGATATCTGTACCCAACCCACCTCTAGCGATGACTTCGAGGGGTTTACTGAAGAATGGCAACCACGGAGCACTTGGCAAGATCTAAGTCTTGACAGATGCTGGCAGAGGTGGAGGGATGGGCGTCCGGGTTCAGCTGCAGGGAATGGGGCAGCTGAGAGTGATGATGAAAGGGTGGGGAGCACCTCATCTTCTGATGAGGAACTTTAGGATAAAAGTGGGTATTGTTTCAATGGATCTTTGCAGAAGGCAAAGTGTCTCTTTTGGGGTGTAAATCTTTGTTCCTGCCACAATTCTCAAGCTTGGGTCCTTGGACTACAGATTCCTGTGTTCCTATGTTCCTGTGTTTTCATCTTGTGTATCCGTGACCAACGACTTCTACTCTACTGCTATCGACTCCGGATCGTTTTGGACAACGCTTTTGCTTCCTGGACTAATTTCTCTGGTTTACATCGTGCCTTGACTCTGGAACGTTTCTGGACTATGCTTTTGCCTTTACCTAACGTGTTTTTGGACTATTGTTGTACTCTGTGAGTTTCAAGCGGTTTGCTACACATTTTTGTTATACCGGATTATATACCAGGATAATCCAGATTATATTTAAATTGCATTTTTCACCCTGTTTTTGCTACAGACTCTTAGTTCTTACTTGGGACACTGAAGTTTATTGTTATCAATAAACTTGTGTTTGGACCTTTTTCAACGTGTTGGGCTTCTTTAAGGCTTCTGGGTCTTGACAGATGTTCATAAAGGGATCTACAGCCTCCCATCCACACACTCACTCTTACCTTTACTGTTGGAATCCAGCCAGTGATTGTGTTCCAGGATCAGGGTGCTTTGGATGTGGGGAGTGATGTCAATGAGTTTCAAGATGGCAGTGGTTTGGTCAGTGATCATGATGCAGATAATGACCAGGAGATCCCTGTTCAAAGGTTTCCCATGAGAATGTCCCTCAGGAGTGTGCGAATGATGGTGTGCTTTCCGAATTATTACCAGAGAGTTCCCATGATAGGGAACATAAAAACAGCTCGGCACCTGGCCCAGCTTCAGAAATTAATGAGCAAATAGATAATGAGCAAATAGAGAGATGCGAGGAGATTAGTCAAAACAGGAGAGCCAAACAG
Organism: Anolis sagrei ordinatus; assembly: GCF_025583915.1. Classification (NCBI taxonomy): domain Eukaryota; kingdom Metazoa; phylum Chordata; class Lepidosauria; order Squamata; family Anolidae; genus Anolis; species Anolis sagrei. The sequence goes on from NW_026847438.1 coordinate 150,466,166, forward strand.
TGGCTTCGGTGGTCTGCTAGGTTTCGAGAGAAAAAGATAAGTTTTCAGTTAAAACGAAACCAATTTCTGAATGCTAGAGACTTAGCTAACGAGAAGATAAAAGTCCCAAGTACAGGATATGTAGTCAGATAAAGCATCATTTGGGATCAAGTCAAGATCCCGTTCTTGTTCATGGAAGCTTTGCTTGAGAAATTCATGTTTTAAGTGCCTTTGTTTCATGTTTTTGATTCCTGGATTTTATTCTCTATATTCATGCCTTGGGTTCATGTTTCTTGATTCTTTCCATTTTATTTGGAAAGTTTTGCCTTGGTTTTTATGGACTTTGCTGGACTGTTACCCTGGATTACTTTGTTCCTGCTTCTCTTCCTACCTAATTGAACTTACCTATTTCTTTAAAGTGTTTTTTACCTTACTGCTTTTTAATTATCTTCAATAAAAGGATTGTTTTCCATCCAAGGGTGTGATGTTCAAAGTCAGAGGGCTTTTCCTGTCCTGGAGTGCAACATTTATAGTGTTTCCCAACCTTTGGTCCTCCAGGTGTTTTGAACTGCAACTCCCACAATTCCTAACAGCTGGTAACCTAGGATTTCTGAGAGTTGAAGTCCCAAACATCTGGAGGACCAAAGGTTGGAAACATGTAGTATATTATGTCAGAACCAAACATAAATGTTATATTCAGCATCCTTATCAGGAATTTTGAAATCCCAAATCCAACAATCTACGTGGATAGATTTTAAGGATGTTGTGAGCCAGGCCATAAAAATGTGTGTGTGTCCCCTCTCCCTTTTTTTACCCTTCCTGTCATTTTGCCAAAGATGTTTCAATGTATTTTTCTGAGAAGAGGATTATATCTTCCATTGGATTTTACAAGGGATTTGTGTCTCAAATTGTATTTTAGTCATGAC
>NW_026847438.1:150472070-150616590 GCF_025583915.1 Anolis sagrei ordinatus
AAAATGGTATGTGATTTGAGCACATACAGAGAAAACCATGTGATTCGAAACATCAATGTAATTGGGTAATAATGACAGTTCTGATTGGAGTGCATGCTCAATAGAAAGTTGAAAAAGTAAATTAGAATAGAATTTTAGTCTTGTATAAATAAGATAAGGCTGGGCTTATGAAAAATGTGTTTGGGGTTAAAGCTAAAGGGATATCCATCACTTATTTAAAATTCTAGAATGTATATTTACAAGATGATGACTTGGGGAACTGCACATTAAACAGCAAAGGACGCCACTGTTCTCTCTGTGATTATCAATGCTTTTGTGAATATGACGAAGATTATAATTGCAGGTTTCTTCCAATTCCCAGGATTGCTTGTTGACACTGAGACAAGACTTAAGAGAGTGTGGTTGCTTGGTGAAGAATGTATGACTAGGCGCTATCACAGTTGTTCATTCTCAGTACCAGATGAGAAGACTTTTACTGTCAAAGTGGAGAAAAATATAGTCCATATAAGGAGATACTCTATTGCTATTGTTGTTGTATGCCTTTGAGTCACTTCCAAGTCAACTTGTTGTAATAATTTGAGCACTGGACCACAACTCTGGAGAATAGGATTCAAATACCCACTTGGCCATAAAAACCCACTTGGTGACCTTGGACAACCCTCTTTTTGCCACTTCTTGCTTTCCTTGCCAGTCTCAGCTCATTCCTTATATTACTCAAAAAATCACTCTTCCCAGTAGTAAATATTAGGCATTTCCTTTTCCTTTTTTTAAAAAAATGAGGGAATTCAAGAGAAAGGATGGTTTGAAATTATTAAGTGATCTTTCCAAGTTTTTTTCTTGCATTCTCTTCTTGGAATATTTCATTCTGAATTGTTCTAAAGTACTTACAAAATTAGGGGCCACTGGTGCTTTGCTTCTAAAGTGTTTCTAAAGTTGTGGTGGTGAAAATTTCAGAACTTTAACAAAACTTTCAAAATTTTGTTATAAATGGCAGTTCCTAATTGGGTTCTGTCATAAAAATCGCCAATAATGAAATAATAATGAAATTTTGAAAGTTTTCACCACCAGAACTTTAGCAACACTTTAGAAACAAGGCACCAGCGCCCCCTAGTTTTGTAAGTCCTTTAGAAACATTTATATTTATTTATTTGTTTATTTGTTTATTTATTTATTTATTTATTTATTTATTTGCAGTATTTATATTCCACCCTTCTCACCCCGCAGGGGACTCAGGGTGGATTACAATGCACATATACATGGCAAACATTCAATGACAGTTAGACATACAACATATATAGACAGATGCAGATGCAATTTAATATTCCAGTTGTGCCCAAGCATTTTCCGGCTTCATGAGTGTATACTGGATTGTGTCTCAATTCTGACCACAGGGGGAGCTGCCACTTCACCGTCCATTGTGACACCGAGTCCTTTGATGGAGTAGTTCCTCATTCTTCTGCACGCTGCTGGAAGGTTTTTATAGCATTGTAAATTAGTTAAATTAGAACACCATGCTGGTTGCTTTTTTTAAGGGCCCTTCCAGATAGGCCCTATTTCCCATGATCTGATCCTAGGTTTTCTGTTTATCTCAGATCATCTGGCAGTGTTTACTCACATAATCCAGTTGAAAGCAGAAAATCTGGGATCAGATCCTGGTATTTTAGGGCCTGCCTGTAAGGGCCCTAAGATTAGTTTTCAATCTCAATACTAAATGAATATACGGTTTCTCTCCTATGCTATTGCTATCCCTTTTGGTTCGTAGACCAAAACAGGAAGAGAATACTCTTACTCTCTCTCTCTCTCTCTCCATATATATATATATACACACACACATACATATGCTGTACCCGCCACGCATTGCTGTGGCCAATGTTCCCTCTCTCTTTCTCTTCTTTCTTTCTCTCCTTCCTTTCCTCGCTGTTTCCTTCCTTTCTTCCCCTCCCTTTTTCTTTCCCTTTTTTCTTCTCCTTTCTTCCTTCTCTACCTCTTCCCTTCCTTCTGTCTTTCCTTCCTTCTTTCTCTCTTTCCTTCTCCCCCTCTTTCTTTCCTTCTTTCCCTCCTTCCTTCACTCCCTCTTTCCTTCCCTTATTTTCTTTCCTTCTCTCTTTCCTTCTCTTCCTCTTTCCTTTCTTTCCCCCCTTTTCATTTCCTTCTCCTTTCTTCTTTCTCTACCTCTTTCCTTCCTTCCTTCTCTTTCCTTCCTTCTTTCTTTCCCTCCCTCTTTCTTTTTTATTTTCTTTCTCCCCTTCCTCTTCCCTTTTTTCTGTATTGTCATTTATTTTTCATCATTTAGCTTTTTTTGGGGGGGGGGGTAAGTCCTTTCCACTGTTTTGGGGGGGATTTTATGAGTGATGGTCACTCATTGCCCTGTTAGGGGTGTAGTATCCAAATTTCATGTCAGTTCGTTGAGTGGTTTTTGAGTTATGTTAATCCCACAAACAAACATCACACACACACACACACACACACACACACACACACATACATATATATAATCATTTCAAATGTCACTTACCTCAGTTTGTGTCGATATAACACAATCACTCATACATTTTTATGATACTGTATGGAAACTTTTTGAAATTCATGAGACCGCCCTAAGTTGACAGGCGATTTGTAAGTCTACACATACACATAAGTTCTGGTTTAGCTAGCATGTTTGTTATGTGATTTAGCTTTAAATTTTATTTTTAATGCAGGTCAAGAGAAAAAATTATTAATTATTTTTGGATTTTTTAAAAAAATTAAGTTTATCAATGTTTGTTTAGAAAAATCTAGTTTACCAAAGTTAAAAACAATCTCACCCTCCCTGAGGCCATAGCTAAATATTCCTATTCAGGTTCAGCTGCAGACTTCGGTGCATTATGATGTTGTAGGCAGTGGCAACAGGAAGGAAAAGGCCCCAAGTGCAGCAATTACTAGAAAAGTAAAGCATGAGTCTTGCTTGCCCTCCATCCCCACCCTTGCGTGACCCTGGAAAAATTGCCCTGCCATTGCACTTGACTTTTTGATGTAAAAGCCTTAGCTCAGTGGTAGAGTGCAGGCTTTGCATCTGTAAAAGGTCTTGAGTTCAATCGCCAGTTAAATGAGCCAGAGACTCTGGAGACCACTGCCGGACTCTACAAGGCAGGGCTGGACAGAGCAGCGCTCTGACTTGAAAGCAAAGTAGCCTCAAACACTCTATTTCCACATTGTGTTGGATCCAGATTTATAAAGGTCACATCCGATTTTTTAAAAAGGCCCGAGCAAGCCACTTCCATATTTTTAAAATGTCTGGCTGAGATCCTTTTCATGGATTAGATAAGCCGGATTTACACCACTGCAACTAATTGTTTTGGTTGTTAGGAAGGTTGGAATTCTGTTCCCACAGTACAAAAGCCAAAATTCTCTCTGAATGTATTTTATATAACAGCTCAGCCCTCCCCTGCCCCCCTCAAATTATTCCAGCATTGTTGGAGAGCAGGGAGATGAGCAGAGATGCATCCAGCTATTTATCTGTAACTGGACATACTACAGGGACATTATCTTCAGGGACTGTAGTGTTTGCTGTTGCAATTCATATAAGACAAGCACACAAGCTGATAAGAATCCAAAGACGGCAGAGGCAGAGTTTATTTCTCCATAAACTCCAGTATGGTATATGAGGACTCTCAAACACAGGAACCTTTACCCATTAAATACTATACAGCATAAAGAGTCATTATTATTATTATTATTATTATTATTATTATTTGAAACACAACAAGAGGAGTCCATATTATTATTATTATTATTATTATTATTATTATTATTATTATTGACACAAAAGCACAGTATGTCACAGTATACGAGATCTACATGCTGGATTCCGTATCACAAAATCACAAGCCGAACACTTCCCAAGCGTCTAGGACTGTGTTATGTGTTTTCGAATGATGTGCACAGAGTATGGTGGCCTTTTGCAGTTGACAGATCGTGATTTTGTCAATGGGTTGTTGTAGGGTTTTTTCGGGCTATATGGCCATGTTCTAGAGGCATTTCTCCCAACATTTCGCCTGCATCTATGGCAAGCATCCTCAGAGGTAGTGAGGTCTGTTGGAACTAGGAAAAAGGGTTTATATATCTGTGGAATGACCAGAGTGAGACAAAGGACTCTTGTCTGCTGGAGCTAGGTGTGAATGTTTCAACTGACCACCTTGATTCGCATTTGATGGCCTGGAAGTGCCTGGGGCAATTTTTTGTTGAGAGGTGATTAGATGTCCTTGTTTGCTTCCTCTCTGTTGTTGTGCTTTTGTCAATGTTTATGGTTGCCAAATGCCGGCTGAGATCTTTTGGCATGGCACTCAGTGCGCCAATAACCACTGGGACCACCTGTACTGGTTTATGCCAGAGCCTTGTAGTTCGATTTTGAGGTCTTAATAGCGGCTGAGTTTTTCCTGTTGTTTTTCCTCAATGCGACTGTCACCTGGTATGGCGACATCAATAATCCAGACTTTTTTCTTTTCCACAATTGTGATGTCTGGCATGTTGTGTTCCAAAACTTTGTCAGTCTGGATTCGAAAGTTGCTATTATTATTATTATTATTATTATTATTATTATTATTATTATTATTAAGTGATGCAATATAGGGGCATCCCAAGGACTCCTGGAAGTGTTTGAGGATGCCATTGCAGCATTCCCGGATTCAGGAAAATATCTGGATGCATCCCCACTCATCCCAGTACTCTCCAACAACACAGAAATGGGCAGGTTGGGGAGTGGGACTGTACTCTTTATAAGGTGAATTTGGGAAGACTCGCATTGGGAGACATAGTTATGTGATAGATGAACACCACCAAATGCAATATCTCAGGCCCTTCATTTCCTATTAAAACAAGATAGAGAGGGAAAACACATTGTTTTAGAATGGAATCGCACTCCAAATGTCCAATGATTTCAAGGAAATTGACAAGAAATTATTCTGGGATGCCACATGCCTTTTGGATTGACATTTGACTCACATATCTCATGCTTCCCACATATGATCTTCGAGTAATTCTAATGAATAACATGAAGACAAAGAGATGTGTATCTTTTCTTTACAGCATAGAAATAGGTTGATACAATACATATTGTATTGACCATTACTCCTCACTCATTACTACAGTAAATGGCAGTAGATTATGAATCTACATGTCTAGTCAGATATAGTTTCTACTGTTTTTATTGTTGTTATTGTTTTTGTTAAAATATTGTTTCAATATTTTAAATTTTGAATAGTTTTTATGATTGTTTTTAACTGTATTCTGATATTGTTATGGCATCAAATCACTACTGGCTGTGAACCGCCTTGCTCTGGCTGAGAAAGACAGTATACAAATGCAGTAAACAAATAAATAAATGTGTACTTTAGCATAGCATACCCTCATTGTTCTGTGTTTTTCATGTCTTTCAGATTCCGACCTGAGCATGCGTACCCTCAGCACACCCAGCCCAGCATTAATATGTCCCCCAAATTCACACAGCTTGCAGAATGGAAAGGCATCTTCCACCTCTTCCTCCTCAGTCACTGGGGAAACCATTGCGATGGTTCACTCACCTCCTCCAACTCGACTCACCCATCCGCTCATCCGCTCTGCCTCCCAGCTTCGGAAGGAACAGGCCAACATCGATCGGCTCCCAGACCAGTCAGTGATCCACATCTTCTCCTTCTTACCTACTAATCAGCTGTGCCGCTGTGCCCGAGTTTGCCGCCGTTGGTATAACCTCGCTTGGGACCCTCGCCTTTGGAGGACTATTCGCCTGATGGGCGAGACAATCAATGTGGACAGAGCGCTGAAGGTACTGACCCGGCGGCTTTGCCAGGACACACCAAACGTCTGTCTCATGTTGGAGACAGTAATTGTTAGTGGCTGCAGGCGGCTCACGGACAGAGGTCTCTACACCATTGCTCAGTGCTGTCCAGAACTGAGGCAGCTGGAAGTGTCGGGTTGCTACAACATTTCCAACGAGGCAGTCTTTGATGTGGTCTCACTGTGTCCAAACCTGGAGCACTTAGATGTATCAGGTAAAGGAAAAGATCTCAGCATTTTCAATGGGTGACTACAGGCAGTGTTATCCTGCTTAGAGGAGAATCACTGAAATGAAACTAGACTTCTTTGACACACCTCATTGATTTCCATGAGCTACTCAAAATAGAACTAACAAAGAATGTAACCTTGTGACTTCTAACAAAGAAAAAACAACACTTTGTATTTTAAAACATGCAGACACACTTTACTATATCTGGATGTGTGCATGTGTATTAAAAAAAACCAAAATGCATATGTATAGGATGGGGTTACTTGGATCAGCCTTGCTACATCTAAAAAGACTTTGGGATTGTTATTGATCAAAAATTGAACATGAGCTGGCAATGTGATACTGCAACAATGAAGACAAGTGTTATCCTAGCCTGCATTAATAGAACTATAATTTCCACATTGAGGGACGTAACAGTGCTACTATATTCTATACTGGTCAGGTCTCATCTGGAGTATTGTGTTCTTTCTGGGCATTTTAAAAATGATATAGGCAAGTTGGAGTGAAGGGCAACCAAGGTGAGGTATGGAGGTACAAAACATATGAGAAGTTGAAAAAAATGAACATCTTCAGCTTGACATGATCACTTCTTTAAATACATCAAGGGATGTGACAAAGATGGGGGTGCAGGCTTGTTCTCAGCCCCCTCGGAAGCTGGAACTAGCTTCCGAGGTTATAGGAAGTTATAGGAAGGTGGATTTTGATTGAATATCAGAAGGAACTTCTTGACAGTGAGAGCAGTTTAGCAATAGAACTTTTCCTACTGAAGTGGTGTTATCTCTTTCTTTGGACATATTCAGATAGAAGCTGGACAGCTCCCTGTGTAGATGCTGCATCTCTAGAAGGAGTTGGAGATTATGGCCCACAGGACCCCGTGCATCTTTATCATTCTGATTATTTGATCTCAAAGTGACAGATTGGCCTGTGTTTCCATGGAAAGACATATCAGTTTTGGTCAGGGAAAAGTTTGGGAAAGTCCCTTTCTTGTACTGAAATTTCCACCCTCTTCCAGCCGAGATGACCACAGAAACTATGGAATTGTGGTCCAAACAAGTGATGTCTCGAAGCTCTCAATAAGAGATATAGCACAACATGGACCCCAGAATGAAGCAGGAGATATTGGGCCCCTTTAAGACTAGGGAGAGGCTGAAACCCCTTTAAATTCTTGGAAAATGGAAATCTCCATAAACTTTATGATCTTTGGAAAGGCATGACCTTGTTAGAAGTCACAGCCTTTAGAAAAAGGATGCTACAACCTCTTAGTAAAAGCATGACCTGTTACTAGTTATAACTTTTTGGGGGGAAATGGCATTCACTAGCATTCATGCAAAGCAACTAGGTTTCTCAGCTGTTAAACTGATATACCTAGGTATGTCTTTGAACTGTTAGGGACAAAATGCACAAAATTTCAGCAGAGTTTCAGAAGTGTTATTTTTAGTTCCAAAAACATCTACTCTCCCTTAAAACCTCTTGGTTCAAATCATGCCCTTGAAGTGGCGGATTTATAGCTCTGTCACTGCCCTGGGTTCTCAGTTCGACCTGACATACCCAAAAACAGTCTCAAACAGCTCAAACAGATAGATTTCTTTATTCACAGCTGTGAAGGCATACGGTATCAGCTGTACTCAGTTCAAAGTGGACACCACACACAGACAAAACATGTTCCAGAGGGTTTTTATATCTACTTGTAAACATCTCAGGTCACAGTTCTAGCCTAGGTCAAGTTTCCCATATTTAGTCATATTATAAAATCCTCTACTTTCATTGGCTTAAGCTCACTTCTGCATTTTACCAAAATATGCACTACAAAAGATAAACAAAAAGAAACAATACATATCGCTCCTTCCCAAATGGGAGGGGGTATTCCTGCTTTTTCTAACTTTGGTTCCTTCACCCTCAAGAAACAAAAATAAGTAGACTTCTTTAAAAGTAAGATAGTTGGTTTACTCACAAACGTCATGTATTCAGCATACAGGTACTTTGCTTATCAATCCATTTGCAAGTAGATTTGAAATAGTTTCTCTGTGCAGATAACACAGGGTTCCTTTCTTAGAAAGTCTAATGGCTTCTGTTCCTAATACAGTTCTTACTGAAGTCTAAATTGAACTGTTTTAAAATGGATTCTGAGCCCTGAACAAGCCTGGACCTGATCACATGGTCTGCAGCCCTTCCCACAACAAAGAGTTAAGGTTAAATTGCATTCCAATACACACATATACAACAGTAAGCTATAGGAATTATATTCACAGTAGCAGAGGCTTGAGCCAATACTCCAGAAGACAGGAGCAGAATTCAAAATGATCTTAACAGATTAGAGAGATGGGCCAAATCTAACAAAATGAAGTTCAACAGTGATAAATGCAAGATACTCCACTTAGGCAGAAAAAATGAAATGCAAAGGTACAGAATGGGGGACAATGCCTGGCTCAAGAGCAATACGTGTGAAAAAGATCTTGGAGTCCTCATGGACAAGTTAAACATGAGCCAACAATGTGATGCAGCGGCAAAAAAAGCCAATGGGATTTTGGTCTGCATCAATAGGAGTATAGTGTCTAGATCCAGGGATGTCATGCTTTCCCTCTATTCTGACTTGGTTATATTTGGAATATTGTGTCCAATTCTGGGCACCACAATTGAAGAGAGATATTGACAAGCTGGAAAGTGTCCAGAGGAGGGCGACTAAAATGACCAACTGTCTGGAGAACAAGCCCTATGAGAAGCGGCTTAAAGAGCTGGGCATGTTTAGCCTGAAGAAGAGAAGGCTGAAAAGAGACATGATAGCCATGTATAAACACGTGAGAGAAAGTCATAGGGAGGAGGGAGCGAATTTGTTTTCTGCTGCCTTGGAGACTAGGACGCATAACAATGGCTTCAAACTACAAGAAAGGAGATTCCATCTATACATTAGGAAGAACTTCCTGACTGTGAGAGCCATCCAGCAGTGGAACTCTCTGCCCCGGAGTGTGGTAGAGGCTCCTTCTTTGGAAGCTTTTAAACAGAGGCTGTGTGGCCATCTGTTGGGGGTGCTTTGAATGCAATATTCCTGCTTCTTGGCAGGGGGTTGGACTGGATGGCCCATGAGGTCTCTTCCAACTCTATGATTCTATAAGGAAATGTGTACTAATAAGACACTTTGAGACAGCAATTTTTGTTGAGCCCTGCCAGGAATAAGAATAAGAAAGGATGACTGTTACTTGAGAGCAACCTATGCAAAACACGAGAGACTATTAGGCACACATTGTGCTTGGGACAGTCTTCATATTTAAGGAAGCCACAATGATAACAAATGGGAAAAGTAATTGGTCTTTTCCTCTGCAATTTGCAAGGAGGTAGAATTAATAATACCTGCTTATCACTATTTAAAAAAAATATTTGGGGTCCCTGCATTATAGCAGACCAAAACAGATGGATTAATCTTAGGGCAGACCTTTCAGAGGTCCTCTCTTCTTATCACCAAGATTGTTCAAGGGGTATCAGCAAGGAAACAACTCCAACAGTTATGTTTTTATCACCAAGGCACAATAACATTCTTAAGCATGGAGTTGCTGCAAGGCACTTGTTATGTTTGCTGACTCAGAGTAAGATAACAATCCCCTGGAATTCATAATCTGCTGTGAATGAAGTGTTACATAGTGTGAGTAATAGTGCCCTCTGCTGAGGAAAAGGCTTGAACTAGCAAGTACATTTGCCAGATCTGTCTTTTAAATGCAAAGGAATCCTGTAATGCCTTTGAGACTGAGATAAATATGTTGGTAAGCTTTTGTTGTTTAAATCATAATCATGGAATGGAGTGTCAAGGAAAGACATTTATATATATATGAAAAAGCGGGTTATATGTGTGGACAGCAATGTAAATACAATGTATGGTAATAAGGTGATAAGTACAGGAAATTAAGAGAGTCATCCTAGAGATATCCCTGTGAGCAAAAGAAATATGACCCACATTCTTTTCCATAGTTTCTGGAGCAGATGTATATAATGATTTTCTCATTGCAGGGAAATTCTCTTGAATGAGCAGACCATACACTGTGTGTACAGCATTTTTCACTAAGCCAGTACACAACAGGAAAATGTAATACAGGGGACCTCAAAGTTGGATTGTTGTAGGTTTTTCCGGGCTATTTGGCCATGTTCTAGAGGCATTTTCTCCTGACGTTTCGCCTGCATCTATGGCAAGCATCCTCAGAGGTAGTGAGGTCTCACTACCTCTGAGGATGCTTGCCATAGATGCAGGCGAAACGTCACGAGAAAATGCCTCTAGAACATAGCCATATAGCCCAGAAAAACCTACAACAACCCAGTGGATGGTTGCCATAGATGCAGGCAAAAAGTCAGGAGAAAATGCCTCTGGAACATGGACATATAGCCTGGAAAAACCTACAACAACCCAGTGATTCCGGCCATGAAAGCCTTCGACAATATGTTCTTAAAGTTTTTAAACAGAGGGCCAGGTTAAAGTCTCTCAAACTGTTGGAGGGCTGGATTATAATTTGAAAAAGCTTGAACGAATTCCTATACACATTGCACATATCTTATTTGTAGTGCAAAAAACACTTTAAAACAATGCAATAAACAAATGAAGAAAATTTCAACAAATATAAACTTATTAGTATTTCAGTGGGAAGTGTGGGCCTGCTTTTGGCTGAAGAGATAGAATTGTTGTTGTTGTTGTTGTTGTTGTTGTTGTTATTGTTGTGTGCTTTCAAGCCATTTCAGACTTAGGTTGACCCTGAGTGAGGGCCGGGTAAATGACCTTGGAGGGCCATATCTGGCCTTCAGGCCTTAGTTTGAGGACCCCTGATGTAACTGATAAGAGCAAATGGGTGAATGTGGATGTCTTGGCTTGCTTATTCATATATAGCCCACTGAAGGCGAATGGTGTGTTTCCTATTCATTAATGAATAAGCGGTTTGTTGTTAAATGCCCTTAAATATATCACTTTGGAAAATGGAAATCTCAAGAAGCTTTTGGAGATTGTATGATCTTTGGAAAGGGATGGCCTTGTTAGAAGTTGCAACTTTTTGAAAAATGATGCCATAACCTCTTAGTAAAAAAGCATGACCAACTAGAATCATCCTTTTGGAAAGTGGCATTCACCAGCATTTACGCAAGGCAGCTAAGTTTCTAAGCTGTTAAACTGGTATACCTAGATATGTCTTTGAACTGTTAGGGACAAAGATATGCCAATGCACAAACACACACACACACACACATATACACATACACAGAGCAGAGTTTATTTATTTATTTACAGTATTTATATACTACTTTTCTCACCCCTGGGGGGACTCAAAAGCAGTTTACAAAAAATAATGGCAAAATTCAATGCCTTACATACATAAACCAAACCATAAATCAAACAGCATGCGACTAAGCATAAAACACAATAAGACAAATTCACCATAAGATAATAGGGCATTTAAATATGAAATATAAAAATTAAAAACACCTAATGAAAACATTAAAATCATATGATCCAAAGTTGTAGACCGGGCCATTCCAGGTGTCGATTTACACATATTCCATATTTACTTCTTGTCCTGCAATACTTTACTAGTCAAAAGTTCCATAACCATGTCTTTGTTTCAGAAGTGTTCTTTTTTAGTTGCTCAAAAAGGATCTACTCTCCCTTAAAATATATTTGCCTTTAAATCATGCTTGCAAGAGATAAAAACAAACCATTTTCTTTAAAAGTAACATAGTTGGTTTACTCCCAAACTTCATGCATTCAGCATACAAGTACTTTGCATATGAATCGGCGGTGGCCGGGAGGGCTTTTGCACAACTGAGACTTGTGCACCAGCTGCGCCCGTACCTCGCTAAGGCTGATCTGGCCGGGGTGGTCCATGCCTTAGTCACCTCTAGACTGGATTACTGCAATGCGCTCTACGTGGGGCTGGCCCTTGAAAACAGCTCGGAAATTCCAACTGGTCCAACGGGCAGCAGCCAGGATGTTAACGGGGGCCCATTACAGAGAGAGGTCAAACCTTCTGTTTAAGGAGCTCCACTGGCTGCCGTTTATTTTCCGAGCCCAATTTAAGGTGCAGGTGCTTACCTACAAAGCCCTGAACGGTTTGGGACCACCCTACCTGCGTGACCGCATCACAGTCTACGAACCCACACGTTCACTCCGGTCATCAGGAGAGGCCCTGCTCGTGATCCCGCCCGCGTCGCAGGCGCGTTTGGTGGGGACGCGGGACAGGGCCTTCTCTGTGGTGGCCCCCCGCCTCTGGAATGCCCTCCCGAAAGATCTCAGACAGGCCCCTACTTTGGCGGTTTTCAGAAAGAACCTGAAAACCTGGCTGTTCCAACGTGCCTTCTCAGATTAGGAACCCCACTACCAAAGCCCAGAAGCACTTTAGTAGAGTCAAGATCACCCTCACCGCACACTGCACTTATATTTTAATCCCATATCCCTCCGACACTTCAGCACTTTTTAATCCTGTACCCTACTCCGGCCGGCTCAGTTTTTAATAATGTCCTGTTGTATTGCTATTGCTATTGTTTTCTGCTTTAACTGTTTTTATTTGCTATGTATTGTATTGTTGTATTGTGTTGGGCTCCGGCCTGTTGTAAGCTGCATCGAATCCCTTGGGAGATGCTAGCGGGGTACAAATAAAGTTATAATAATAATATAATAATAATACAGTAGATAACACGGGGCATCATTCTTAGAAACAATAGTCCATAGTCCAAAGCAGGGTCAACAAACTTTTTAAACAGAGGGCCAGGTCACAGTCCCTCAAACTGTTGGAGGGCCAGATTATAATTTGAAAAAGCATGAATGAATTCCTATGCACACTGCATACATCTTATTTGTAGTGCTCAAAACACTTTAAAACAATACAATAATTAAAATAAAGAACAATTTTAACAAATATAAACTTAGTATTTCAATGGGAAGTGTGTGCTTCTTTTGGCTGATGAAATAAGATTGTTGTTGTTGTTGTGTGCTTTCAAGTCGTTTCAGACTTAGGGTGACCCTGAGGGAGGGCCGGATAAATGACGATGGAGGGCCGTATCCGGCCCCCGGGCCTTAGTTTGAGGACCCCTGGTCCAAAGCATCTCTCTGTTCTGAGAGTCTGATGGAGTCTCTGCCCAGTCTCAAGCATACTTCTCTACTGAAGTCTAAACTGAACTGTTCTAACATGGAGTCTGAGTCCTGAACAAGCCCAGTTCTGATCACATGGTCTGTAGCTCCTTCCACTGCAGAGAGTTATAGTAAAATTGCAAACCAATATACACATATACAGTACAGTAAGCAAACAATTACTGTAGGATTGAGAAGGTTGCTATTTCCAACATATCACAGGTGATATGCATCTAGCCAAGTAACATCTGAGTATGGCCAAGAGGGCAAAACCTATTAATGAGGAAGAAAACACATACTAGGTGCTGCAGTAGTTTCCATTTGCCAGAGCCTTCTGGGAAGAGCACGATTTCACCATTTCTCTTCTCCTCCACCCATTGAATTAATTTACTTTGAATTCCATTTATAGCTAGTGAAGTAAGCCGAGATCTAGAGGGAAAAGGGGGGGGGGGAGTAGGACATTTTCCAAGTAGCTGGAAAAGGGACTGTCTCTACCAAATCAGGGCAGTTGGAAGGCATATGGTCACATATCTCAATCTCTCTCCCTATCATCAGATCAGCACTTGCCATTGCACTTGAAAGCCTTTGATTTTCCTGATGCATACTATAAGTATTTAATGTTTTTAGAATAAAGAATGCTATTTGGCTGAGGATTTTCCCAAGCCTAATTAGACTCGCACTGTTTTGATTTGCAGAGCCACTCCAGGTTCTCTTCAATAATGCATCCTGGTAATAAAAACCTTCCTGTCAAAACCACATTTTTCCATAATTCTTTTTTCCTCCCTTTTTTGTTGTTGAAAAAAACTAGCCCTTAGAGCCTTGGGGCTTCCTATACCTGTGAATCTGACTGCAAACCATTATCTCACAAGCTGGCCAAAGTTCTTTCAGTTGACTTGAAACTTTCTCCTTCCATTTCAAATCCCTTACATTTCCTTTGTGGAAAAAATTCTGCTATGAATCTGCATGTTTTTACATCTTTATTACTTGGGACAGATAAAACAGCTGCAACCACAGGGAAAGGTTGTTTTATTTTAAGACACAGACAGGAAACCTTTCTTGAAATACAGTAGGCCTGCTTATTACGTGAGCTTGTTGAACATGGTTTCATTTATATACAAAGAGCTCTGAATGCCATTCTTACTCTAGAGCAGTGGTTCTCAACCTGTGGGTCCCCAGGTGTTTTGGCCTACAACTCCCAGAAATCCCAGCCAGTTTACCAGCTGTTGGGATTTCTAGGACTTCAAGGCGAAAACATCTGGCGACTCACAGGTTGAAAATAATAATAATAATAATAATAATAATAATAATAATAATAATACTTTATTTGTACCCCACTACCATCTCCCCAAGGGACTTGGTGCGGCTTACATGAGGCCAAGCCCACAGCACATCAATAAACAAAACATCAAATAAAACAATCAATACAATACAATTCATATAAACATAACAAAATAAGCAATAAACAATCAACAGTAACATGCAAACATGTTGAAAACCAATGGCCAGGCCAATAGATTAAAATTAGAATAATGCTGACATGACGTGAGCATTGTGGGAATGCAGTTAGTCCTAGATCAATGGTAAAGTGCATTTTGAAGGCATATTGCTGAGAGTTTCCTTATTCTGGGAAGGCACGCTAGAACAACCATGTTTTCAGGCTCCTCCTAAAGACTGCCAAAGTTGGGGCATGTCTAATGTCCCTGGGAAGTGAATTCCAGAGTCGAGGGGCCACCACTGAGAAGGCCCTCTCCCTCGTCCCCACCAATTGCGCCTGTGAAGGAGGTGGGAGCGTGAGCAGGGCGTCTCCAGATGATTGAAGAGATTGTGTGGGTTCGTACACAGAAATGCGGTCACGCAGATAGGCGAATCTAGAGCAAGGGTCCCCAAACTAAGGTTTGGGGGCCAAATACTGCCCTCCAAGGTCATTTACCTGGCCCCTACTCAAGGTCAACTGAAGTCTGAAATGACTTGAAAGCACACAACAACAACAACAACAACAACAACAACAACGACAATCCTATCTCATCAGCCAAAAGCAGGCCCACACTTCCCATTGAAATACTAATAAGTTTATATTTGTTACAACTGTTCTTCATTTTAATTATTGTAATTTTTTTGCATAAGATAAAATAAGATATGTGCAGTGTGCATAGGAATTCATTCATATTTTTTTTCAAATTATAATCCGGCCCTCCAACAGTTTGAGTGACTGTAACCTGGCCCTCTGTTGAAAAGTTTGAGGACCCCTGATCTAGAGACATTTTCTCTCTAAACCTCTGATGCAATTCTGTGGTCGATATCTGCTGATTTTTCAACCTACTCAGCATGGAGAAACCTCATCCTGTAGCATCTTGCCATTTCCAAAATGGGCCAGATGGTATTCTGCAGACCAGTCATCTTAGACAGTGTGCAGTCACTGCCTAAGATGGCATCACTCCAGAAATCCCAGCCAGCTTACCAGCTGTTAGGATTCTTGGACTTGAAGGCCAAAACATCTGGGGACCCACAGGTTGAAAACCACTGAACTAGAGTATATTTGACCCATGATTTCAAAAATGGCAATAGTTGTCTCCTATCAGCTCTCACTTTAGAGATACAGAACATACGGCATCTACCAGTCGCCATCTATTTGCTCATAGAAAACCATAATAACCATATCTAAGAAACTAGAGCTGATATGGTTTATCCAATGCAATTTTCTGAATCAGTACCCCAAATAACCCCAGAAACGGACCTAAAAATCAAGACACCAAGAATCTTTTGTTGTTGTTAGTCTGTTTAATCTGTATGTTAGTTACAGTCAAGAAAAAATGAGAAAGAAAAATTGAATATATGTGTTTATGTAACTTGAAGACCTAGTTGTAGTTTTATGCAAAATGAGAAACTATTGGCCACTTTTCTTCTCCATCTGTTCAAGTTTGAAAGGACTGCCACAGGGCCACCAAAAATACCAGTTAAATTGTGGATCCACAACTTAGCTATTTATTTATTTACTTACTTACTTACTTACTTACTTACTTACAGTATTTATATTCCGCCCTTCTCACCCCACAGTGGACTCAGGGCGGATTACAATGTACATATACAGTGCCTTAGACACACAACACATATAGACAGACAGTCAGATGTATTTAACATTCCAACTTTTTCTGGCCACCAGGGGAGCTGTCGCTTCACCGTCCATCTGCGACACTGATGAAGTACTTCCTCATTCCCCGCATGCTCGCTGATCTTTATGGCCTCGTAAATTAGTTAATTTAGCCTCCCCACAAAGTGGTACCTAAATTTCCTACTTGACAAATGCGACTGTCTTTTGGGCTGCAAAGGTCAACAACAAGCTACACAAATTTGATTGGAAGCTCACTCCGCCCTGGGCTGCCTTCGAACTCATGACCTTTCAGTCAGTAGTGATCTTAATGGAGCTGACACCCAGCCAGCTGTGCCAAAGTCCCGGTGCTAGCTATCCTTTATTGAATCAATTAATTATAACATATTTATTTATTTATTTAAAACTTTAATATCCCGATCTTCTCAACCTCTGTAGAGGGACTCAGACCAGCTAACAGCAAGGATTCAGTGCTACAGTACAGTCTAAACCAACATATATCAACAGAAAAAAATGCAATAAAATACATATAAGCCAATTTGCCAACAGTAAAATCATGTTCAAACTCAGTCAACATGTGGTCAATAACTTTGTTCAATTGTCGGGCTCTGTCATTATTCTGGGAAGGCCTCGTTCCATAGCCAGGATTTCACTAGCTTCCTGAAGGTCAGGGGGGAGGGGGCGGATCTAATCTCATTCGGGAGGGAGTTCCATAGCCAAGGGGCCACCACAGAGAAGGCCCTGTCTCTCGTTCCCACCAGAGACGATTGCGAAATTGGCGGGACCGAGAACAGGGCCCCACCAGAAGATCTTAACAGCCTTGATGGTTCATAGGGGAGAATACATTTGGACAGGTAAACTGGGCCGGAACCATATGGGATTGGGCTGGCGGAATAGTTTTGGAGCCTTTCTTGTTCATTTTTAGGAAGTTTAGCATGAAATGTTCTACATCCTCAATGTCATTTTTTTAAAAGGAGGAAATGCCCTAATGATCACAAAGCTGACTGCTTTGATTTCCTTTCTTCACCATGTCCCCGCCCCAATTTAGGTTGCTCCAAAGTGACGTGCATCAGCTTAACTCGTGAAGCCTCCATCAAATTGTCCCCGCTGCATGGAAAACAGATTTCTATCCGCTACTTGGACATGAGTGACTGCTTTGTCCTTGAGGATGAAGGACTGCACACCATTGCTGCCCACTGCACGCAACTGACGCACCTCTACCTACGCCGCTGCATCCGCATCACTGATGAAGGCCTCCGTTACCTGATGATTTACTGCACTGCCATCAGGGAGCTGAGTGTGAGCGACTGCCGCTTTGTCAGTGATTTTGGCATGCGTGAGGTTGCAAAGCTGGAGTCCCGCCTCCGGTACCTCAGCATCGCCCACTGTGCCCGCATCACTGACGTCGGCATCCGATACATCACCAAGTACTGCAGCAAGTTGCGCTACCTCAATGCGCGGGGCTGTGAGGGCATCACAGACCACGGAGTGGAGTACCTTGCCAAAAATTGCACAAAACTCAAGTCCCTTGACATTGGGAAATGCCCCCTGGTCTCCAACATTGGCTTGGAGTTTCTGGCTCTGAACTGCTTCAACCTGAAACGACTGAGCCTGAAGTCCTGCGAAAGCGTCACTGGACAAGGCCTGCAGATTGTGGCCGCCAACTGCTTTGACCTACAGATGCTCAATGTACAGGATTGTGAGATCTCAGTGGAAGCTTTGCGGTTTGTTAAACGCCATTGTAAGCGCTGCATTATAGAGCACACCAACCCTGCCTTTTTCTGAAGTCAACTCCTAACTCTTTGTTGATGAAAGCAAAGTATTAGAAATGTTTGTATGGGCATATGCGCCTTGACTGTTTGTATACAATAACTGTACCTTCTTTGTACCAGGGAAGGGAACATGGAGCTTAGGGTCCTTAAACACTTCCAGATGGCCTTGTTCAAATTTTCTGAGTGCCAGTGACTTATACGTATGAAATTGTAACTCTCTAGCCTTATGGTCCCTGTGATATAGTTGAAGGCAAGGCAGTGGTTTGTATGTAGCATTCAGAAAAGGGAAGCCAAGTAACAGAAATCCCCATTTGTCCTTATTGTCAAATGTCATTTCATCCCAATCCAGAGAGTGTGAATTGTGATTATTGAAGGCCAAAGCTTGGAAAATGTATCTTTTTAGACTACAACTCCCAGAATGGAAGCTGCGAAACTGTAGGAGCTGTAATCCAAAAAAGTATTTCTTTTCCAAGTACTGTTGGAGGGAACGGGAAATATTAGTCATGTCCAGACTCAATATTTTTTTTAAAAAAAAATCAAGGTTACCTTTAGCTTCATTAGAACTGTCACGTCTCAATCCATTATCTCATTTGAGAGCCTGTCCAAGTTTGTTTGTTTTCTGCTTTGCTGTTACATTTTCGGTGCCAAAATTGTAGCTCAGAGAACAATGCCATCCTATCAGAGGTACAGTATATCAGAGCTGTGCTAATATATTAGCCATCACAATGTTACAAGTGTTACGAAATAGCCTTCGACACATGTGTGATTTTGCATATGACCCTCAGTGTTCCACAAGTTATCTTCAGCATTGTCTTTCAGTGCCCTATTTCCCAGGATCTGATCCCAGGTTTTCTGTTTATCTCAGATTATCTGGCAGTGTGGACTCATATAATCCAGTTTAAAGCAACAACACCTGGAATATAGGGCCTGTCTGGAAGGGCCCTCAGATGTCCTATCAAGAACTTATTGGTAAAAGAGGAGTTGTTTGAAGCCACCAGAGGCGGCCCTAGGTAATTTTCAACAGTAAGCAAACAGTATTTTGGCACCCCCCTCCTACCAATCACTGATATATATATATATATATATATATATATATATATATATATATATATATATATATATATATATGCATGCATACATACATACATACATACATACACACACATACACACATACACATACACACACAGAGAGAGAAGGGGGGCATGGACAAATTTTGGCCCTCTGGGTATTTTGGACTTCTTACTGGCTGTTTGGAATTGTGGAAGTCCAAAACTCATGGAGGGCCGAAGTTGGTCCATGCCATCCTCCTCCTTCTCCCGGCGGACCATGTCTCCCGGCAGCAGCGCTTTCTCCTCCTGAGGCTAAGGTGAGGCGAAGGAGGCGGCAGGAAAGAAGGGGGCCAGTTAGGCCCGAGGAGGAGGAGGCGACGACATGGCGACTCCCCTCTTTGCGCTGCTGCTGCTTCTTCTCAGTTGGGAGCAAGGCCACGGTGCAAAGTTCGCCTAACCACTGCTCTGTGAGCAAGACTAGGGCATTTACGGAGGCGCCTCAAGAGCGCTCTGGGCAAAATCAACTATACTGCAAATGCTTACTTTGCGTAATGGGTTGAGCCGCCCCTGGAAGTCACCTTCCTTTAACTCTTAGTGCGGCCAGGTTTCTGTCATCAGGAAAGAGCATCACTTTAGATATAATGTCCTTTTACATCAATATAATTTCAAACACACTATTCTAGACCTTCTTTCCTCTTCTATTGTTCACCTTAATTGGAGGTGGATTTCTGGGAGTCTTTCATGGCCGGAATCACTGGGTTGTTGTAGGTTTTTCAGACTGTATGGCCATGTTCTAGAAGCATTCTCTCCTGACATTTTGCCGGCATCTATGGCAGACATCTTCACAACCTCTGAGGATGCCTGCCATAGATGCAGGTGAAACATCAGGAAAGAATGTTTCTAGAACATGGCCATACAGCCCGAAAAACCTACAACAATCCAGATTTTCGGGAGCTTTGAGTTCCAAAACTCTCTTTTACTGTTCTAAAACAGGTCAAGCTAAAATAACTACAGCTGGCAATTCTGTTCTCTTCTCACCATTGCTTTGGCCTTATCTTTCTGTTTCATTCAAGTGACCAAGTGGAGAACCCATAAGACAGAGCTGGGGCACTGCCAAATGGTCATGAATTACAGCTATCTGTGTCATGGATGACTTTTCAATAACTTTAAAGCATAGGTTCTTTTTATTGCAATTTCCAGCGTGAGAGGGTACATCAGATTACAGGAAAACATTTAGACAAAGAATGACATTAGACATACAGATTCTATGCAACTACATTGGATTTACAATTACATGGCTAACTACCAAACAAGGGGGAAAATAGAGAAAGAAGCCCCAAAGTGACCAGACTGCTCCCGTGCAAATCTGTCACTTTCCATAGGTACACTATCTCTCTCCTTCCCATGGAGCAGAGCATAGCGGGTGGAACAGACTCCTCAGGTCTCCCACACTTTGAGCATTATTAGACTGAGTCTTTTATAGGAATATTTTGCTGATGTAGTCCCAAAGTTGTAAATTAATGATAGACATCATCCATGCTGGCTCCATCTCAGTTTCCTGGCCAGATGTAGATTCTTTTTGATTGGTGTTGATCTTATGTTGACTTCCTTCTTAACATTGTAAACATTTCTGTTATCACTGTCCCAAATCTTAGAGTTTACTTTTCAGATCTCATTACCAACTTTTAATTACAGTCCAGCAAGCACGTAGCTAGTCATTGCAGGCCTTAATATTATACTGGTGTCTCCAAAATTATTAGTTCCATCCATACATGCATCTTCCATTCTTCCATTCATTCCCACACATCATATTAAATCCGCATCTATCAAATCTGCACATTGAATTTCTTATTACATCTGTAGTATGGATTTGTGTCTGTACTGACTAGGGCTTCTGATAGTTGGGGCCCAACAATGTCTAGGTAGTTGGAGCACAATAACTGCTCAGTTTTTGCCCACCTCTCTAGCACTGACCGTGCTGTCTGTATCTTATTCTATATACTAGGAACAAAGTCTCTTTGAGACACATATGCCCTGAAGTACTCAAGGTTTGTTATAATTTTATTAACAAGGTCATGTTCCTAGATCAGCTACTTTGTGATACTAGACATTAATGTGTTTAATTAAATATATCAACGTTGTTGGGCTTCAACTACCATATATCCTAGCCAGCACAGTCAAGGGTCAAAATTACAGGTACTGTTCAGTGTTCATTATGCTGAGCTCAGTAGGGTTTTCTGGCCTGGCTTCCCTTTAGTATAGCTTTATTGAGCACCAGTTACTGTGCACGAAGGAAGTCAGTTGTCCCATTGATGTATGTTTTCCCTTCCCTCCAGTGTGACAGTCAGAAGCGTGATTCCTCTTACAATTCCTCATTGCCCCAGAAATCACTAGCAGGAGAGTTATGAAAACATCAATCTCCTGTTCCCCCATCGACAGGAAAACAGACCTTTGTTGTGTGGAGGGACTTATTGGAAAGGCAGTCAACTCATTGGACAATAGAAATCCTATTATAGTACTAAATTTTCTTGGAGGAAGAGAAAGGGAACTGTAGGTTTCATTAATGAAGTCCACATATTAGTCTCTTGTGGGGAAAAGAGGCACCATATGCTTTTCCTCCCTCAGTGGCTTGTTCTGTCAGAAAAGCCTCAACTTCAGCTGGATTGTAACATTTCATTGTTGGGGAGGCAGAGGCAAGCAGTGTTTTCCAGACAGTAAAGCAATTAACTTTTAAGGTTGTAGCCTCTGGGAACAGAAAATTGGGGTGCTCTACACTTTATTTCAAGGAAGCAGACTGGTTTGACAGGAAAATTGATATCAGTGCCATTACAAATAAGAAGGGCAATGCCCTCTGTGGATACTCATTAGTCAAAAAAGTGGTCCTACTCCAACCGTCTCCTATGAGCATGGGATTTCCAGACTGCTAAACCAGTGGAATCTTTTCCTTTTTTGTTCACCCTGATAACATTCCTCACAGATTTCTTTTATCGTGTCTGGAGTGACTTGAGAAACTGCAAGTCACTTCTGATGTGAGAGAATTGGCTGTCTGCAAGGGTGTTGCCCGTAGGATGCCCAGATGTTTTGATGTTTTACCATCCTTGTGGGAGGCTTCTCTCATGTTCCTGCATGGGGAGCTGGAGCTGACAGAGGGAACTCAACCCGTTCTCCCTGGATTTGAACTGCTGATTTATCGGTCAGCAGTCCTGCCAGCACAAGGGTTTAACCCATTGCGTCACTGGGGGCTCCTTCCTCACAGAACTCTTTGGATGTCCAGATAAAGCTAACAATCCTATTCTTTCATACCACATGTTCCATGTGAAGGACCTAAAAAGCACTGGTTTCACTCCAGAACAGGAATAGCCCTCTGACTTTAAAATGCCACATGTTGAGTAGGAAAAACAATCCTTTATATTGAAGATAAGTAAAAACAGCAAAGTAGAAAAAACACTTTAAGGGAATGGATAAATCCAATTAGGTTAGAAGATAAGCAGGAACAAATTAGTCCAAGATATGGTTCAGTAAAGTTAAAAAAAAATCCAGACTTCTCTAATAAAATCCAAAGAAACAGGGAAACGTTGATCCAAGGCATGAATAGGTAATCACAAGAGACAAAGAGTCAACCCATTCACCAAGAAATCCTTAAACATGTATCTTCCAGGCAAGGCTTTCATGAGACAAGAACAAGAACTTAGCAGGGATCTGAAACGATGCTTCATCTGACCATATTTCCCATGGCTGGAACTTTATACCCTCTCGTTAAGACTCGGAAATTGATTTCGTTTTCCCTGAAAGCCTCTCATCCTTATCTGATGAAGCCTGGCCAAACGCTGAAGGCCTTGGCCAAGCTGTCTGTTTTGGCTAATTTCCACCCGCCTGTCTATATGCTCATTAGTTTCTCCAGGTGCCAAGTTGTTTTCAACCCCCAAATCCTGGGGTAAACTATCAACGCTATACCCTGTAGGAACATTCTCATAGGAAACTACACTTTGAACTGGTGTCTTTCTCTGCATTAATGTCATTGACCAAACCATTGCCATCTTTACCCTCATTGACATTATTCCCCACATCTAAAGCACCTTGATCTTGAAACACTATCACAGGCTGAACTCCAACAGTACTCTCCTGAGGCTGCATGTGGTAGAGAAACATGTTTGCATTTAAGAGAAACAATGACCTTCTTTCAGAATTATTATTATTATTCTATTATAAGCACATACAATGGACCTGCTATGAGTATTTGATTCAAAAATCCCAAATGAGTGTGATCATCCTCTCCTGTTATTAAATAATGATTACAAGAACGTGTACACTTCAACATATCCATATTCACGTTGCCACTATTCAATAATATGGAATGTGATGATTTGCAGTAAGTAGGTAGAAATCATGGATCCAAAAGGCCCACGATATTAACGTACAGATTTTCAAAAAGCTAACTTTAAAAGTTGTCTTTGGAAAGCTAGGCACATTTTGTGCTCCTCCCCGACTTCCTTTCTTTCCAGGTGACGGTGTCATGGATACTGTGTCTTTTGGCAAATGCTCTCCTACTTTATGTCTGGCTCTCTGTCTGTCCTTGGATAGGAATACCAGCTATGGATGATTATATCTTCAGGTGGATTCCCTTGTGTGCAGTTGACAACTACTTTATGAGTAAAGCTCAGATGCTGAAAACATCTCTTGCAGAGTGATATGGGAAAGCAAACACTCTGGCTTGTTTGATTTTTTTCCCCCTTAAAGAAACAGAAAACTAGTAACTGTGCTGTTTCCAGATTACTTTATTCATGCGGCACAGATGTGGGGCACAAATCCTTGTATTAGAGAACAAAGAATATGGATGAACTACTGTAGTAATGCTCACTTGTAGGGTGGGACTATCAAAGTGTAGTCTCGGTGACAGTGGTGACTATGCAGTGTTCCCTCACTACTTCGCGGTTCACTTTTCGCGGACTGGCTGTTTTGTGGGTTTTTGCCTCCTAGTTTATTAAAGGTTGCTGTTGCCCAGAGCAGCATTCGAATCCCGCCCCCTGGCAACAAATGAGTGTGGAAGGGGGTTTCACGATCCCCCTCAGAAGAGAGGCAGCCAATCAAGAGAGATTGCAAAGCAAAGCAGAGGTAGCTAGCAAAAAAAAGGTGTGCTGTGCCTTTAAATCTCTCCTCGCTTCTACCTTACCCTCAGAATGCGATATACATATATAGTGTCCATACTTTGCGGATTTTCACTTTTCGCGGGTGATCCTGGAACGTAACACCTGTGATAAGTGAGGGAACACTGTATATACAATTACGTGCTAAACTCCCTTCAACGCATTGAATGGGACTAAAGAAGGAATGGTTGTGAGATGAGATCTCTAACTCAGAACTTCCACTCGTGATCCCTTTTGGCCTGAGAAATTATTACCTGATCCCGGATATATAGGTATATAAACAAACATTTACTGATTAATAAATCAGCATTTACAAGGCTTGCTAAACAGGCAGATTTTTCTTCTTATTTACTACAGCTGAAACATTTTCTGCAGGGTCCATTGACTGCACAGATTTATGGCAATCAGGAACCCTTACTGTTGCCAAATTTTTCATCACACCATCATTGAGTTAAGGGGACCCCATTTTGGGTTGGGACCCACAGTTTAAGAAGGTATGCTTTAGCTGAGGAAAGACAGCTAGAGCACACCTTCTACAGGGATGAGCAACCTGGGGCCCTTTAGATCGTATTGGATACCAAATTCTGTCCTCTTGGCCATCATGGACAATGGTTGGAAGGATGGAAGCTGGTACCCAACATCATCTGGAACACCTACCTTTGGCCTTCCTATCTGAATCAATATATCCGGATATACACATGTCTGTTATTTCAGTAAGAAATGGTGGCACAGTGGATTAAACTGTTGAGTTGCTGAACTTGTTGATTGGAAGGTTGGCTATTCAAATCTGCAGGATGAGGTGAGCTCCTGTTGATAGCCCTAGCTTCTGCCAACCTAGCAGTATGCAAACATGCAAATGTCAGTAGATAATTAGGTACTACAACAGCGGGAAGGTAACGGCACTCCATGCAGTCATGCCAACCACATGAACATGGAGGTGTCTACAGACAACGCTGGCTCTTCAGCTTAGAAGTGGAGATGAGCACCACCCCCCAAAGTTGGAATAGACTAAACTTAATTTCGAGGGGAAACCTTTACTACTCATTTAACATCTTCAGTTTTCTACAACAAAATGAACTTGTATGTCAAAGAAACAGATGAGCCAAGCAATGACAGGGTGCTTGTAAGCAAATTGTTCTAGGAAACAACATCATTATACATTAAATTTCTTTTCTCTTTCCATTTAGGGAATGGCCACTTACTACAGTGTTATCTCACTTTGCCAGATGTTCTCTTTACAGTCCCTAGTTCACAGTAAGGACAGAGTTAAACCTATCCTTACTGTCCTATAGAGAAGATGGTTATGAGCTAAACTGGGCCTTGAGAACTCAAAAGAAGAGCTCAAACAAGATTTAAGTCTGTTTTCTTTTTGGAAAAGAAAGTTGATATTTTGGCTGATTCTGCTAAGTAGAAAAGGATAACTCTACTTGGTTCCAAAAGGGCTTTAATGTTTAGATTGGCTTTTCCTATGTGTCTCACTATAAAGCCTTAATTTACTACTACCAAGAAATAAAGCAATATATTGGTATAATGGCTTGGTTACTCAATGCGCATATAAAAGATGCAGAAATCAATATATGCATACACCCGGGGATAACATTTAAAGTTCTGACAGAATGTTTATTCTCACATAGAAAAACAGATTTGGCGAGGGGAATTTAACCCATGGTGTGTGTAGTGTGTTTCAGATACAGATACACCTCAATTAACAAAGTAGATGTGCTCCTGGGCATTACATGTTTAATAGGGAATTTGATACTAGAGGAAGAAATAACATGGGAAGAATAAAGATAAGTTCCTGGAGTACAAAAATGACAAGCAGTTCCACATGTTTCAACATACTTTGTATTCATAATTGACAATATGCGCATGAGAAAAGAAACAGTCAAGTCAGATTAGCCTTGTATAGTTTTGAAACTTCTAGAGATCATTTGATGACTTCTGACAAGAAATGCCTTTTGTTCACTGTCATTTTTTCTTCTGATTTCCATTTTTGCCAATAGATCTGGGTTTTTTTTATTTTTTTAACATGTAGCTGGTGATGCAGGCTTGCATGTTTTCCCATTTTTGCTGTTCAAACAAGTTCACTAAGGGATTCTGAAGGTAGTTGCTGTTTATCTTGGCTGTTTCAGGCAGGCACACATGGCTACAGTAGAATTGACTTGAGTTTAATACACCTCTTTCCCAGCTCACGCTTTGGCTTGAATGATAAGTAATGGCTCCACCTTTGTTTCTTAAGTTTGGATGGGAATATTTTAATAAATCAAACACAGAAATAATCCTTAGAATGTGCTCTTTTACTACCACAATTCACTTTCCCACATAATCACCAGACAATTGGATACATTTCTGCCAACGATATCAAGTTTTCTGAAGCCATCACGGAAGGAGTCGACACTGTTTCTGCAACCAGCGTCTCACAGTTCTCTCTTCCTGGGTACCCATCATGCACAGATCTTCTGATAACCAAGCAAAGCAATAATGTGATCCACACGTTATTTTGAAATTCCAATTATGCCTGAATTTTTTCACTGAGTGATACGACAATCATCCTGAATCAATCTGTCAACCTTATGAAACTCGGTGGTTGCTGTCACAGGATGTCCAATTCTTTGTTTGTCACACAAGTCAGATGTTCCCACCTCAACATCTTTAAACTTACTCGCCCAACAATGCACAGTACTCACATCAACACAACCACCATAAACAGCTTGCATTCTCTGATAAATCTCCTTTGGGGTGACACCTTCTGCTGTCAAGAATTCAATGACTGCACGTTGCTTAAATCGCATTGACTGACTGTCTGCATAAGGTTCCATACTTTGCACTTTAACAACACAACCGTTTAATGCTAAGGCTTCCCAACAAAATGGAACTGTAGAGGAGAGTCTACTGAACAAGCCAGTACCTGCCGCATACCAGTACTGCCATCTGTTGAGTTACGAAGGTGGAGGCATTACTTTTCATTCAACCCTCGTATATTGCATTGACTACTGCAGATGCATTGCTGAAACCTGACACTGAAACCAATGTGGGGGAAAATGTCCAACTAAAGAAAAGATGAAGAGGGGGAAAAGGTGGGAGAGTGAACAGATATAAAAAGATTTTATTAAAAAGAGCTCTCTATTAACGGCTTTGTTAAATAAGGTATACCTGTATCTGAACAAAGCCACTGTGTTTGACACTATAATCAAGTGGGAGGAAAATGGAAAATGTGTCCCTGTTTTCTTTTGTTTGGCATCTTAAGGGGTGAAGGGACGGAGGAGAAGGGAGAGAGAAAAATAGAAAATGATTATAGTCCTATACAGGGTCTCGGGGTGGCTAAAGTTCGTTCTGGGGTCAGAACAGGTTAACTTAAATGATAAAGATGAAAATATTGTTGTCCCATTCAGCAACTGGTTCAGTGTATCTGCTGTTCTAGGGACTGCCATTTGGATGTTGGCTTCAGAGCACAATGGTATGTATACCTACTGGGTTACAAGCCCCCTTGCCTCCTGGCTTTCATTAGGACACTCTAATATATATACGCAAAATCACACCGTAAGAATTTTCCAAATAAATACAGTTTGGGAGCATCATGGGCCCTTTCAAAATCAAGCCAAGATAACGGATGAATCAGCCATCATGTGTTGGCCTTGTGGTGTGGAAACATGCAATCTCACATTTCATATACTGCTAATCCATTCCCGTCAAGACCAACAGTTTACAGTGCAACTGCTGAACTTGCAAATATAATTTCCACTGTCAAGTTTTCTCCACTTGTAGAGCTCCCCAATAGAAAGAGAAGCAATCAGAATCTGAGGGGGCAAGTACCCACCTTGTCGAGAAAGCTACATATGCAATTGATGTTTGCCACAAACTGCTGATATTCTTGCCGGCGAACATCTGGTGAGTTTTGCTGGCATAAGATCTACATATGGTTTTTGGTCTGAAATATGCTCCCAGTACTAATCACTCACTGGCAGTTTCACATTTTCTCATTCCCTGCTGAAATTTAAGAACATTTCCATCACTGTTCCCCAAAATATGGAACACGGCTGTAATAAAATCATGTACAAGTATAAGCACAACTAGAAGGTTCCAAACTGCACCACACATGTGTGGATTGATTGATTGGTTGATTTATTTATTTATTTATTTACTTTGCTTGTATACCGCAGTTTCTCAGCCCGTAGGCAACTCAACGCGATTTACAACAAGAGCAAAAAGACAATCATAACAATATATAATTTAAAACCATTAAGAACATGATATACAAGGTAATAACACATCAATAACAAACCATTAACGCCTCGTAACTAGAATCGTGATCCAATTCGTTGTCTATGATTCCGTTCCTATATTCATCATATTCATTGCACTGTTTATCCAAATGCCTGTTCAAACAGCCAGGTTTTTAGTTTTCTTTGAAACACCATTAACGTGGGAGCTGATCTAATGTCCCTGGGAAGGGCGTTCCACAGCCGAGGGATAATCTATATATACAATTTCACAAACACCACAAAAAAGAACTAATGATTATACCACATACACTTGGGCCAAGTCCTGTTCAACACCTAGAACCAAATGCAGTCTTTGCTAATAGTCAACACGGACTTATTAAAAACAAGTCATGCCAGACTAATCTGGTCTCTTTTTCTGATA
This sequence comes from Anolis sagrei ordinatus, assembly GCF_025583915.1. Classification (NCBI taxonomy): domain Eukaryota; kingdom Metazoa; phylum Chordata; class Lepidosauria; order Squamata; family Anolidae; genus Anolis; species Anolis sagrei. Next base: position 150,500,919 of record NW_026847438.1, read on the forward strand.
GAGTTACAAGCTGGGTAGATGCGGGGAATGCCGTGGATGTAGCGTACCTGGATTTCAGTAAGGCCTTTGACAAGGTCCCTCATGATCTTCTGGCAGACAAACTAGTCCAATGTGGGCTAGGCAAAACTACGGTGAGGTGGATCTGTAATTGGTTAAGTGAACGAACCCAGGGGGTGCTCACCAATGCTTCCTCTTCATCCTGGAAAGAAGTGATGAGCGGAGTGCCACAGGGTTTCATCCTCCTGTTCAACATCTTTATAAATGACTTAGATGAAGGCTTAGAAGGCATGATCATCAAGTTTGCAGACGACACCAAATTGGGAAGGATGGCCAATACTTCAGAAGATAGGAGCAGAATTCAAAATGATGTTAACAGATTAGAGAGATGGGCCAAAACTAACAAAATGAAAGGCAACAGTGACAAATGCAAGATACTCCACTTAGGCAGAAAAAACAAAATGCAAAGATACGGAATGGGGGACGCCTGGCTCGAGAGCAGTACGTGTGCAAAAGATCTTGGAGTCCTTGTAGACAACAAGTTAAACGTGGACCAGCGATGTGATGCGGCGGCAAAAAAAGCCAATGGGATTTTGGCCTGCATCAATAGGAGCATAGTGTCTAGATCCAGGGAAGTAATGCTACCCCTCTATTCCACTTTGGTTAGACCACACCTGGAATACTGTGCCCGATTCTGGGCACCACAGTTGTAAAGAGATATTGACAAGCTGGAATGCGTCTAGAGGAGGGCGACTAAAATGATCAAGGGTCTGGAGAACAAGCTGTATGAGGAGCGACTTAAAGAGCTGGGCATGTTTAGCCTGAAGAAGAGAAGGCTGAGAGGAGATATGATAGCCATGTATAAAATATGTGAGAAGAAGTCATTAGGAGGAGGGAGCAAGCTTGTTTTCTGCTGCCCTGGAGACTTGGACTCAGAACAACGGCTTCAAACTACAAGTAAGGAGATTACAACTGAACATTAGGAAGAACTTCCTGATGCTGAGAGCTGTTCAAAGAAAGAGTGTAGTGCAGGCTCCTTCTTTGGAGGCTTTTAAACAGAGGCTGGATGGCCATCTGTCAGGGGTGCTTTGAATGCAACTTTCCTGCTTCTTGGCAGGGGATTGGACTGGATGGCCCATGAGGTCTCTTCCATCTCTGTGATTCTATAATTAGAAGAGTCTCCTTGCTTCATACAAAAGTTTATAGAAAAATGCCTGAACCACTTTCCTAATTATAAAGAAGGGCCCTGATCCTGTGTAATATTACTTGCATGGAAGACCCGCAAGACACAGTAAAATTTGCTTCCAAGTAGACAAACACTGGTTGACTTGATTTCTGTGAAGCCTTATATTTTTAATAAGATCTCCAGTGGTATTATAATACTCATGAATATACTTCTAAAGAACCAAACTGGATGTTATAATTGGATTTGGCAGACCATCATCTCTAGTATGCCAGCAAAACTAACAGGAGGCATCAACCATTGACGTGGTTCTCTTGAAAGGCACTGAAAGTCAAAACAGCATAATGTCAGTAGTAAGTGGTTGTCACATTCTCTTACTACTGCTTTCTACATGGCAAAGCTGGTTGTTTGGGTCCTTGGTTGTACAAGAGCTCCCTCTAAAGGAAACATTTAAAATCCCTGAAGATGACTATGGAAAAGTGCAATTGAAACACTCATGAACATCTTTCAGGATTCCAAGATCATCACAAAGGCATCAACTCTTGTGGAAGGAGAGCATGTAGAGCAGGTTCTCAACTTGTGGGTCCCCAAATGTTTTGGCTTTCAACTCAACTACCAGAAATCCTAACAGCTGGTAAACTGGCTGGGATCTCTGGGAGTTGTTGGCCAAAACACCTGGGAACCCACAGGTTGAGAACCACTGATGGAGAGGCAACCACAAAAGGAAGTTTATACTTGTTATTAACTGAAGATATTGGTAAAGGTTTTTTTCCCCTGGTCCTTTGGATGCCTTTCTTTATGCCTTATTCTTTATCTTATGGAGCACAGGAAATGTGAGCGGATTTAGACTTTATCACACAAGGTAAGCAAAGCAGCATTGCTGCTGAGTCACACAAGACTGCGGGTGTCCCACTACTAGTTTGCTTCTCCCCTTCCCTGTCCCTAGATATTAACAGGCACAACTCATCAATAGCTTCCCATCCTGCAATATTCCCATTACCTACCTTGGTGAAATAGATCCCTTCTGCTTCTGTGCTTGCAGTAATATGGAATCAGGAGGCAGGAGTCTCTTCCTCTTCCCCCACCTCTGGCTTCAAACTACAAGAAAGGAGATTCCATCTGAACATGAGGAAGAACTTCCTGACTGTGAGAGCTGTTCAGCAGTGGAACTCTCTGCCCTGGCGTGTGGTAGAGGCTCCTTCTTTGGAAGCTTTTGAACAGAGGCTGGATGGCCATCTGTCGGAGGTGCTTTGAATGCAATGTTCCTGCTTCTTGGCAGGGGGTGGACTGGATGGCTGATGAGGTCTCTTCCAACTCTATGATTCTATGATTCTATGTTAGGATTTCTGAAAGTTGAAGGCCAAAACATCTGGGGACCCACAGGTTGAGAACCACTAATCTACACTAACATGACTGCAGTAAGATAGTAGATTAGTGAAATCAAGTCCTCTAATTATGACAGTTTAGATCATAGTATGTGCATGAGTTTTATTCGTGAGCATGCTCAGATCCTACCCATTCATTTCACAATCCACTTCAACAGAATGGTTTTTAAAATTGAATAGCAAAGCTCTCCGCTTTTGCAGGGATTAAGAGCACAGGATCCCTGTGAAAATGGTAAAAATGCAAATGAAATAGACACTTTTGTTTTTACCTAAAAAAACACCTCTTTAGGAATCTCTAGGTCCTCCAGAGTGACTTAGAAGTTGATCATGTTGTCCCAACGAAGGATCTGGAGATTGCGAGAACATATTAATCCACTCCATGAAGAACACTATGTAACATGATTTTTGTTCCTGGGTTATAAATGTCATTTCCTCATTGGTTCTATCATTAAAAAACATGGAAAAATTATTTTTGTTTTTGTGGGACATCCTGCAGCACATTTTCTATAGTTTTTGATTAATCTCTCACAGAGTCTTAACCAATTCAATGTAGTTTGTGGCAGCCACACAAATGAAGGTTGTGGAGTATAACAACTACTTTCAAAGTAAGTACTGCACAAATAACCAGGAATAACAAACTAGAAACAGGAAATTTGTCAGACTTTGTTATGTCATGAATCAAATCCACAAAAGTTAAATCTGTAAATATGGAGAGCTGACTGTACTTTCATTAGTATCTAATCTTCCTAATGGTGAAGCTATTGCAGGACTTCGCTCTTTGTTCTTTGGATGGCTCATTCAGTATAACTCAGAAATGTGACAAATTTCGAAAAAAATTGTCCTACAGTGACTCCGGATTGAAGGCTCCTATCACTGTGTGTGTATGTGCCTGCAAGCTGCCGGTTGACTTACATCAACTCCATGAATTTCAAAAGGTTTCCTTAGGCAAGGAATACTCAGACATGTTTTTGCCAATTCCTTCCTTTGAAATATAGCTCACAGCACCTGGAATTCATTGGCAGTCTCCCATCCGAGTACACTTCCAAAATCATTAGGCAGCTATTCCATTTTCTCGTGACAAAAAAAGAGCTGTAGTAAGGAAACATAAGAGGAATATATCACATAAAGTAAGACATAATTGGCCAGGATCCTGCATCCCTCCTATAACTACTTTTTAATCTGTGCAGTCTTTGGTTATGTGGTTTTAAAGGTAGGTTTGGGGGAGACTTTTGGTTGTTGCAATGCCATGATGACTGAACTGGTGAATTACAAAGTTGTAAGTCAAACTTCCCTGTGTCAAAAAGACATTAGAAATACACAAAAAATGTTATGGAATACAGAATGAATTGTGTAAAATAGGTCTACATCTAGTGTAAATGGAAATGAATGCAAAACTTTGTGTTTTTAATGGATTGTGTACTTACTTAATTAGGCAATCCTTCATTATCCAAGTATAATGGCCTTCCAAGTCTTGATGGTGAGTACATAGGTGACTCTGGAGCCCTATTCTTGATCCGCATGTTTTTCCACAGCGAGGGCATCGGTTCCCAAATGGAAGGTAGTCCAGGTCAGGATTGACGACATGCCTTGCTCTTGGCATGTTTCTCCCTTTCACCCTCCATTAGTGCCTCTTCAAATTCCACAGCACTGCTGGTCACAGCTGACCTCCAGTTAGAGTGCTCAATGACCAGGGCTTCTCAGTTCTTGGTGTCTATGCCACAGTTTTTAAGGTTAATATTAAGCCCATCTTTAAATTTCTTTTCTTGTCCACCAACATTCTGTTTTATGTTCTTGAGTTGGGAGTATAGTAACTGCTTTGGAAGATGGTGATTGAGCATTTGGACAATGTGGTCAGTTCAGCGGAGTTGATGACATAGGAGCATCATTTCAATGCTGGTGGTCTTTGTTTCTTCCAGCACACTGACATGTGTCTGCCTGTCTTCCCAAGAGATTTGCAGGATTTTTTGGAGGCAACACTGATGGAATCATTCCAGGAGTTGAGTGTGACATCTGTAGACAGTCCACATTTCAATGTACACAAATGGATTGTGTATCTGTGGTTGAGATCATTTCCAATTTGTTGTTCTGTTGCTCCAGGTAGTTTCTGACTTCTGGCAACCTTAACACAAATCTATCACAGGGTTTCCTGGGGCTGAGTGTGTGTGTGTCAGTATGCACAAGGTCACCCAGTGGGTTTTCTATGACTGAAAGTGTAATCCAATGCTCATGCCATTATGCCACACTGATTTACAATGTTGTAATTACTGAATTAATACAAGGTCTTGTGAGAAGCACTGGACAAGTCTGTAAAGTGGTGTAGATAGTTAGCATTGCCTGAATGTAGCATTACAATTACACATAGTAAAAATTTCATCTCAAAGCATCTCTAGTAAAGGATTGGTTATAAAAAGAGAGGAGGGTGACCCCCTCCCCCCGGCAATTTCAAAACTTCATTCTGAGCTTTGTCAAATGAATGTTTTATTAGCGTTTCTTATTATGAGACTGTAGCTGCGACAGAAGCAATTAAACATTTCTGCCTCTCACATCACTTGCATAATTGTGAGAAGATTAATTGAATTTGATTTGTGTAATATTGCATCGTTCCCACTGGGGTCATGAAGGAGGGAAATGAATCAATAACTGGAATTACAAACTTTCCCAGGAGGGAAGAGCTAATGCAGGAAATTTTTCTTTCTGTTGATCAGGAGAGGAATTATGGGGCCCTTCATATGTTCTTGGACTAAGATGTCCCAGCAGCCTTAGCATAGCTAATGGAGAGGAATACTGGGAGTTGTAGTCCAACATCACAACATCTGCATGATTCCTACCCCTGCCTTAGAGTTAGTAATGGCAATGACATTGGGGTTCTGATGAACTTGCTCTGCATTTTACCACGAATCAAGATTCCTGGGATCACCTAGTAGTAAAATATAGCTCAATCCAATGTAGTACAAGTTGAGATCTTATAACAAGAAGTGTTTTTGTGATATCTAACACTATACAAGACAGCCTTTGATTTTCCAGAAATTTATGAAACAAGTGTGAAAAGAAGCTAATTCAGATGAGGAGATACGCAATTTCATAATGCAAGCATCGTGGTGTTTATCTGGACTCACATTACAAGCACATATAGTACTTACTTACTTTGCTTACTTAGGCAATCCGTCATAGTTCGAGGATGATTGTTTTCCAGATGTGGTGTCTTGACGGTGGGTCAATAAGTGGCTGTGGAGCCCTATTCTTGATCCGCCTGTTCTCCCACAGTGAGGACATTGCTTTCCAGACGGAAGGCGGTCCCAGTCAGTGTTGGCTTGACATGCCTTTCTCTTGGCACATTTCTCCCTTTCACCCTCCATTCATGCCTCTTTGAATTCTGCAGCACTGCTGGTCACAGCTTACATCCAGTAAGAGTGCTCAGGAGCCAGGGCTTCCCAGTTCTTGATGTCTATGCCACAGATTTTAAGGCTGGCCTTAAGCCCATCTTTAAATCTCTTTTCCAGCCTTTGATGTTTTAAAGCTTTATGAAACAAGTGAGAAAATAAGCTAATTCAGATGAGGAGATACATCGAGATTCATAATGCAAGCATTGTGGTGCTTATCTGGACTCACATTTCTAGCACATACAGACAAGTTCAGCAACTGTCCTAAGTTTTCCTCAGAAGCAACTGAAAGCTGGGTGTTTCCATGTGAGTCCAGCAGAGCTCAAATAAATCCAGGTAAGGGATTTAAATCACCCTATTTTGGTACTATTTATTTATTTATTTATTTGCTAGCTGTCCCCTGCCACACGTTGCTGTGGCCCAGTCTGATGATCTGGAAAATAATGTACTGAGAAAGTGCTGGTTTCTAATCTATGTAATGTCTTTGTGCTTGTGGGAAAACAGTATTTCTTGTTTGTTTGTCAGTGTTGATGTGGAGATTATCTGGTTTGCCTACCCTGGAACATGCAACATATAATTGTCCTTCTTTAGGGGTTCCTTTCAAATCTATGATACTATATCTCTGTGTGTGTGAATCATCTATATCTATGGCTGGATGGCTCTTTGTCAGGAGGGCTTTGATTATGTTTTCTTGCCCTGGTGAAGGGAGTTGGACTGGATGGCCTTAAGTATTTTCTGTTGGTCATGGGAGTACTGTATAGGAAGTTTGCCCCAATTCTGTCATTGGTGGGGTTCAGAATGCTCTTTGATTGTAGGTGAACTATAAATCCCAGTAACTACAACTCCCAAATATCAAGGCTATTTTCCCCAAACTCCATCTGTGTGCATATTTGGGCGTATTGAGTATTTGTGCCAAGTTTGGTCCAGATCCATCACTGTTTGAGTCCACAGTGCTCTCTGGATGTAGGTGAACTCCCAAACTCAAGGTCAATGCCCACCAAACCCTTCTAGTGTTTTCTGTTGGTCGTGGGAGTCCTGTGTGCCAAGTTTGGTTCAATTCCATCATTGGTGGAGTTCAGAATGCTCTTTGATTGTTGGTGAACCATAAATCCCAGCAACTACAACTCCCAAATGACAAAATCAATTTTTAGTGATCGTCACTCCTTGGGTTAGTAGGTGTCTTGCGGCCAAATTTGGCAGCAATTCATCCAGTGGTTTTTGAGTTATGTTAATCCCACAAACAAACATTACACTTTTATTTATATAGATGTTGTTTCCCATCTAACATCCAATAGTATCAATCCTGAACATTGATCTCTTTTCCACTTTGTCATGACTCCCTTGTCAAGAATTTTAGGAGTTCCCATTTGGTGTGATACTGTACTTAGAAATCCCTGTTAGAGAGTTCTAGCACACTCCCTTTAACTAGAGCATGAAACTCTCAGCTAACTATACATCCTACCATTTTGTAAGATGGAGTAGTGACAGTTAAAGTACCATATATACTCATGTATAAGTCAACCACATGTATAAGACAAGGACATGTTTGGGGACCAAATTATGGATTTTGATATGACCTGTGAATAAGCCAAGAGACTGAGTCATTCTGTGGAGAGGATAAAACGCAAATGCTGCCCCAAGAGTCCAGTTGTCCCTGGTCACCACCACCATTTCCCCACCCAGGCATTCAAAAATGCCAGAAGTATCACCATGGCAAAGAGAGTATGGGGGTTCTTCTGATACGATATGAACTGAGCTTGTGCCTTTCACCAGTCTACTCTTATCATTTTGTGATAAGAGTTAATATACAGTAATTCATCCGTGGATAAGTCAACCCAGGTTTTTTTTTGTCTAACTTTTCTAGACTTATACATGGATTTATAGGGTAATATCAAACTGATAAATGTGCAGTCACTTTTCACACCTGCCTTTTATATTCTCAGAAACGTATATGCATAACTAGCCATTCAGCAAATGTTTCAAAATGAGAGAGGCTTCACAGCGCTTGAAAATGTTACTTTTTGACAATTCCCCTGAATTCCCAGACAGCATGGCCACTGGGAAATTCTGAGAACTGTCATTCAAAAAATAAGCTTTCTAAGCTCTGTACGTACGGACTAGATTTTTATCATGAAATTGCACTGCTTCTTCCATAGACATTTATGAAACATCCATATGGCAACATTTGCAGAATGCCTATGTTGCATCTTGTTTTGTTTTTTTTCATAATGAGAGAAAATCCATTGGGGGCAAAATAGCACAATGTTTCTCAGTGATTCATAGGACCTGTCAGTTCTGAGCATTGGGCAATCCATAGTTCTAAATAGTTCTAAAGTACTTACAAAACTAAAGTTCTGGTGGTGAAAGTTTGGATGCGCTGGTGCTTTGCTTCTACAGTGTTGCTAAAGTTCTGGTGGTGAAAATTTCAGAACTCTAACAAAACTTTCAAAATTTCATTATAAATGGCAGCTCCTAATTGGTTATGTCATAAAAATAACTATTAATGGAATAATAATGAATTTTTGAAAGTTTTGTTAGAGTTCTGAAATTTTCACCACCAGAACTTTAGCAATAATGTTGAATCAGTGCCAGCGCCCCCTAGTTTTCACTACCAGAACTTTAGTTTTGTAAGTACTTTAGAACCATTTAGAACCATGGATTGTCCATGCCTATTAGGAACCCACTGACTGGAAACATCTTCAGAACACCAAGTATTCAGTTCCATTAGGAGGAGTGGATGGAAAGCTCTGTTGGGGAGAGGAAGAAAGCACAAAAGCGACAACCCTACTGTTTCATATACTCTCCCCTATACGTAGATAAAACAGCCATATGAGGTTGAGATGGCAAAAGTTTTGAAGGAGGAAGAAAACATGAACTAGGAGAGACTGCAACAGCTTACTTTATCAGAGTTTACTGAGAAGGGCGATATTCCAACCCCTTCTCTCCTCTCCCCATTGCTGAGTTAATTGAATGCAAACTACATTTGTACTTTCAAACTAATTTTTAGCAGCCAAAATAAACTGAGGAGAGAGGGGAGAAATAAGAGGAAAAGAGAAAAAACTAGGACATTTAAAAACCCTGTTGTCAAAGGCTTTCATAGCCAGAATCATTAGGTTGCTGTAAGTTTTCCAGACTGTATGGCCATGTTCCAGAAGCATTCTGTCCTGACATTTTGTCTGCATCTATGGCAAGCATCCTCAGAGGTTGTGAGGTCTCTGAAAGCAGTCCAGAAGCCGTTGAAAAGTCAACAACAAAATATTAATCAGGTCTGTTCTTGCCAAATCAGGGCATTTAAGAGAGCATAGTATCCTACATTGAGTAGACCTTCTTTACTGAAATCAGATACTTGAAACACACACCCTAGAGTTGTTGTAGAGCTGGGAATTCAAAGCACAAATTTCCTCTGACATATGAAGCCCACCCACTCACCCAGATCAATAGAATTTCTGCCAAGTCGTACCCATAACCTTGGAGAAAGAGAAAGCTCTGGCTGATGGGTTGAAACACAGACCAAATAACCTTAGCTCTACAAACTTTAATATGTGGGCTGCAAGCAATTATTTAGTCCTTTGAATGGTGTCTCTCCAACAAGAAACTTCATATCACTAAAAGGAGCATCCTATCTGGTGTTCATCAGCTTGATTTGAGCCTCTCCCAAAAAGGTTTGTAAGTCAGAATGTCATGTAATGATTGCAGAGCAGGCACAGTCATACTGGCTACTGTTCTTGCCTTAATTGACGTTACTACACCATGAGACATTGTTTGAAGGTAGTGTCCATTGACAATTTTGCCTCCATCCATGGGAATTCTGTTCTTCTCGTGGCAACAAACATTATTTCAAAATATAAATTGATTCGTTCCAGATGATTAGCATACAGCTTATGCAGCAGTCCCCAACTGGATTGTATCTGACCTTTGGAAAAGAAATTACTCAAAAGCCTTCCACCCACCTTCCTCTTTTCCGCACCAGAAATATTCATCCATTTAAAAACAGGTTAAATGGGGAGACAGTATACCTTGGTTCCTTCCTGCCTGAGATGAGATGGCACCTTTTCAGAGAAGCTTGGCGTTTGGCAAATTTCTTGAAGCCAAGAGGTTCAATATAATATGGATAATGAAAAGGCTGAGAGAGACTAAGGGTCAAAGTGGAGCCTGTGTTCGTCATGTTTTTTGGAAAGGTGACTTTTGAAGTGATGGAATATATTTCTAAGCTTTTTTCTTTTTTGAAAAGGTGCCTTTTCAAGTGATAGACTATATTTCTAAGCTTGGATAGGCAAACTTTTCCACTTTGGCACACAAGATTCTAAAACTGAGGTGAAGAGAAAGCCACATGTTATTTCTGCCCCTGACTCCATCTGACTTTCCTCATCTATATATTTTGCATTTGTTGTGCTGTTTATGATGCTCCAATGCAGTGTTTCTCAACCTTCCTAATGCCGCAGCACCTTAATATAGTTACTCATGTTGTGGTGATCCCCAACCGTATAATTATTTTCATTGCTATTTCATAACTGTAATTTTGCTACTGTTATGAATTGTGCCGATTGTGTACGCCGCTTTGAGTCGCCTTCGGACTGATATGAGCGGGGTAGAAATAATGCAAATAATAAATAATAATAATGAATTGTAATGTAAACATCTGATATGCAGGATGTAGTTTCATTCACTGGGTCAAATTTGGCACAAATACCCAATACAGCCATATTTTAATACTGGTGGGGTTGGGGGGAGGGTTGATTTTGTCATTTGGAAGTTGTAGTTGATGGGATTTATAGTTCACCTACAATCAAAGACCACTCCAAACTTCACCAATGATGGAATTAAGCCAAACCTGGCACGTTAAAACTCCCATGACCAACAGAAAACACTGGAAGGGTTTGTTGGGCATTTGACTTGAGTTTTGGAGTTGTAGTTCACCTACATCCAGAGAGCACTGTGGACCCAAACAGTGATAGATATGGATCAAACTTGGCACGGATATTCAATATGCCCAAATGTGACTACTGATAGGGTTTGGGGAAAACAGACCTTGACATTTGGGAGTTGCAGTTGCTGGGATTTATAGTTCACCTACAATCAAAGAGTATTTTGAACCCCACCAATGGCAGAATTGGGCCAAACTTCCCACACAGAACCCCCATGCCTTGAAGAGACTCGGTGGCACAAGCCTCCCTCCAGCCTTGCATGCTCTCCCTCGTCCACACATGCACACCACGCTGCCATGTGCTAATCACGCCTGCTCCCCGCTCCCCGCTTGAAGTCTCAGAAACAGCCCTCCCCTTGGCTGAGAGGCTGACCAACCACAGCAGAGGAGGGCTTTCAGTAGGAAGATTTGTCATCTGTTTCCAAAAAGGAAGAGAAGGACAGGCAGAGTGATCTTCAGCCTTCTCTGCCAAAGGGGTTCCTCAAACCATCCGAAATATATGTTTTCTGATGTCTTTGGTGACCCCTTTGAAACCCCCTCACGACCCCCTCCAGGGATCCCGACCCCCAGGTTGAGAAACACTGCCTCAATGGGAAGCAAACAGGCTATGTTTTCAAATCAAGAGCACATATTTCTGAGGAAACCCCACCGTAAGAAGGAAGTACAAGGAATATACATTCCCTTTAATTTCTAGCTTGGCTCTGAGATTGCTGCTTCCCTCTCCATTACAAAATTCTTACCAGCTCCAAGAATTTTGGGGCTTTCAAGCCAAGGCTAGCAGCACGGACATAACTATTTTAAAGCAGTTTAAGGTTTCAGTCCTTGGAAATTGACTCCGCTGAACCTAATATGACTTCTGTTTCTGTAATCATGCATTATATTGGGCTGAAAATCAAGCACAGCTATGCACCAATTGGCTCCACTACCCGGCTCTTGCTAAAGATACAAAAAGCTGTCAGCTGAGGACAAAAGCAGCAGTATTTTTTTTCTAGATAGAGTAGCCAGGCATATTAAAAGTACTGGGCTTCTGCACTTTTAACAATTGTATATAAAGAGAATTCCAGCAACTTTTCTAGTCATCTACTGAAGTTGCAAGGTAAAGGTTTTCCGACTCTGGGGGTTGGCTCATCTCCATTTGTAAGCCAAAGAGGCAGCGTTGTCTGTAGACACCTCCAAGGTCATGTGGCCGGCATGACTGCAAGGAGCACTGTGACAGCTCGAGTGATGCCACCTATGTGTAGAACTGTTAGTTGCAAGATTTAAACTGTTGTATCATGCTTAATCCTCCCCTTTTTACTCTGCTTATGTATAGTTGTATGGATTGGTTACTTATAGCTGTCAATCAGTACTGTTTGGCTCCACCTCTTCCTGAAGGAGGGGTTGCTTCCTTTCTTTTCATTCTGCCATCAGAGTTTCTACCAGATGGACGTGAGTAAGAGACTTGACTCTAAAATACCCTGATTTAAATTACCTCTCAGCACCAGTTCTGAGGTTTTTTACCCTTGAGACTTGTGCTTCATGTTCAAACCAACCTGAACAACATTGGAAGTCTCAAGCACCTTCAAACCGGTTCTTTTGGCACCAAAGGAAGATCCTGAGTCTTCAGCCATAGGCCATCTGAACTGGGGTTGTGGTTTGCTCCGGCATTCACAGCCATTGACGAAAGAGGAAACTTGGAAAGGCTTCTCAGCTTCAAACACCTTGGACCCAGGACTAACTGAGACTGTAACGTATATTTTCCTTCACCCCTCTGAAGTTTCCAGATCATTGCTTTAAAGAAATAACTCTTTGTGATCAATAAAACTTATTTTGAGTTATTCTGAGAGTTCCAGTTTCCTATAGAAGGGCAAGAATCAATTCCCTGGGGAAAGATGCCACGTCCATGCCTCCTTCATTAAGAATTATAGCCCCTAGGCGTGATGGCACAAGCGCCGTTACCTTCCCACTGGAGTGGTACCTATTGATCTACTCACATTTGCATGTTTTCAAACTGCTAGGTTGACAAAAACTGGGGCTGACAGAGGAAGCTCACACCACTCCCCGGATTTGAACCTGTGACCTTTGGTTTAACCCACTGTGCCACCGGGGGCTCCTTACTGATGTTGTAGGTGCCCCTTTTTCTTTTAGGACCATAGTTTAGTTTCAAATGGGTCCAATGTTCCTGGAAAATTCCTTCTATTGCCCTTGAAAAGACAGTTACAAATGAGTCACTTCTCAGAGACGTCTCAGAAGCAGTATTTTTAAGCCAGCAGAATGAATCTGGGATTTACAAGGTCAGGTAAATAGAACTGTAGGGAAGTGGACTGTAAATTAACTTTTGGAATCAGTTGCATGGTAACAATTTCCTGCTTTGCATAGAAGATATCCCAAAACAAACACTCACTTTGGACTGACAAAAGTAACCAGCCAGACATAGCTGTTCATCAGTTTTTCCATGCTAAAAACAAAATAATAGCACTGGAAAAAAAGATGTTGACCTGAGTATAACTGTACTTGAGGCTTTGCACTAGTTTGTGTTTCTGACAGCCAGCTTAGAAGCTCATGGCTTTTACCTCTTGCGGCTTTCAAGGTTGACAGATCTTGACCATGTCCAAAGGATCTCCTCTGTTTCAATAGTAGACTCACTTTGGCACACAAGAGTCCAAAACTGAGGTAAGGACTTAAGTCATTTTTGGCCCTTACTCCAGCATAAAGAAATAACTGACAACTCTGGGCTTTCCACAGAAGTTGAGGAAGCAGGAACCCATTTTGTTTCCTTCTGCTTCAGGGTAATCTTTGTTTAAATTTAAACTGCTTTCAGCACTGCTTTGTTTGAGAGGTGGGGCTTCCTGAGTTTAAAAATTAACTGCTTTGTTTGAGAGGAGAGGCTTCCTGAGTTTATAATTAACTGCTTTGTTTGAGAGGAGGGGCTTCCTGAGTTTATAATTAACTGCTTTGTTTGAGAGGAGGGGCTTCCTGAGTTTATAATTAACTGCTTTGTTTGAGAGGAGAGGCTTCCTGAGTTTATAATTAACTGCTTTGTTTGAGAGGAGAGGCTTCCTGAGTTTATAATTAACTGCTTTGTTTGAGAGGAGAGGCTTCCTGAGTTTAAAAATTAACTGCTTTGTTTGAGAGGCGGGGCTTCCTGGTTATCCTATATAAACCAGTGTCGCGCGCGAACTCATACACTCAGTAACCTATACTTCCACCCCTGCATACAGACAACATCAAACACACACCAAGAGGAGGTCATTAGCAACCTCCAGATGGAACAAACACGAAAACTTCCCGTCTCATGCACAAGCTGTGGCATGTTCAGCTTTTTCACACTACAATTACTCAATTACATCTGCCCCAAGTGTACACAGATCACTCGCATGGAACACAGGATACGACAACTCGAGGACCGTATTAACACCCTTAAGGACATTCAGGAACTTGAGCTGTTCTTAGACACCACACACCACACTGTCCTAGACACGCAGCCCATATCACACCAACATTACGGGGAGGCTCAACAGAACAGCACCTCAGATGGACAACCCTTAGGCTTGGAGGAATATCATCTTTACAAAGAGACATAGGACCAGGAAGCCTCTTCAGAATACTTCTGCTCAGCTGCAGTTACACAATAGATCCCAAATTCTTACACAACTAACACCTGACCAGAAAACACAACATCACAATGACTTAGATACTGGGTTGTTGTAGGTTTTTTCGGGCTATATGTCCACCATGTTCAGTGTGCGGGGGATAGCCCTGACTGGGACAACACTTCACAACATTCACACTTGCACAATCCTGCAGGTGTACCATCCCCAACCATAGACCAGGAGCAACAGGAACACATACAGGAAAACCATAGGCTCTTGGACGAATCTCAATGGATTGTCCTTGACGAATGCACCGGGGATGTCGAGGAGGAGGACAACACTTTTCACCTACACAATTCACACCAACATGATCACTTTTCTGGAGACCTACACACTACATTGCACAAAAGGGGCCCTGTCATTCCCGAAAGTAAGCAGGTCTTGGTAGTAGGCGACTCCCTCCTTAGAGGAACGGAAGCTGTCATTTCCAGACCAGATGGGATGGCTCGAGAAATATGCTGCCTACCGGGGGCAAAAATACACCATATCACTCAGAGGCTCACCAGGCTCCTCAAGCCCTATCACCGTCCTCCCCTCATGTTGATTCATGTAGGAACCAATGATACTGCAAGGCATGCGTTTCAAAAGATCACAAATTATTTTCGAGCTCTAAGAGCAAAGCTAAAAGAATGTAATGTACAGGTGGTCTTTTCATCCCTCCTCCCTGTTGTAAGACACGGACCCACAAGAGCCAGAAAAATAGTACAGGTCAATGACTGGCTTAGAAAATGGTGTCAGGAGGAACGCTTTGGCTTCCTCGACCATGGCCTGCTTTTCCAGGAGGATGGCCTACTGGCAAGGGATGGGGTGCATCTCACACAAGTAGGAAAACACCTTTTTGCTCACAGACTCGCAAACCTCATTAGACGCACTTTAAACTAGGTCCACCGGGGGAGGGGGACAACAGCCTTGCGAACACTACTTTACCCATAATGTCTGGGAATCGCCAGAAGGCTAAACGGAGGGCTGCACAAACACAACAAGGACCAAGTACCAAAAGCACAATAATCCCAATTAAACAGCTCAAGGGAAGATCCCAGGGGCTCACATGTCTTTACAGTAATGCACAGAGCATGGGAAATAAACAAGACGAACTCCAACTTTTAGCACAACACCACAAATATGATATCATAGGGATCACTGAAACCTGGTGGGATGACTCCTATCGCTGGAATGTAGATATCGAGGGGTATAACCTCTTTCACAGAAACCGAACAAAGGGGAGAGGAGGCGGAGTAGCCTTATATGTCAAAAACTCTTATGCTGCAGAAGAGATTCAAGACAGCAATCTGGGAAACCAGCTTGAAATCATCTGGATAAGAATCAAGGGAACTGGGACTCAAAAAGATGTCGTTGTAGGCGTCTACTACAGACCCCCAAGCCAGGAGGAAGAACTTGATGAAGTCTTCTGCCAACAGTTGACCAACAGGCACAGAGAAGAGATGTAGTAGTCATGGGCGATTTCAACTATCCCGATATTTGCTGGAAAACAAACTCGGCCAAGAGTACAAGGTCCAACAAATTCCTCGCTTGCCTTGCAGACAATTTCATGGTCCAGAAGGTAGAAGAGGCAACAAGGGGATTGGCTACTCTTGATCTCATCCTAACAAATGCGGAGGACCTGATCGATGCGGTCGAAGTGGTAGGATCCTTAGGGGCAAGTGACCATGTGCTCCTGCAATTTGAGGTACAAAGGAAGGCCGAAACTAGACAAGTCAAACCCGCATTTTGGACTTTAGGAGAGCTGATTTCCAAAAAATGAAGGAAACGCTGAGCAGCATTCAGTGGACACAGATACTAAAAGACAAGGGAGTTACGGATGGATGAGAATTTCTCAAGAGTGAAATACTCAAGACGCAATTGCAAAACGTGCCAACAAAGAGAAAAAATAGGACAAGTGCAAAGAAGCCAGAATGGATGTCCAAAGAACTTGTAACTGTGCTAAGACACAAAAGAGACATGCACAAGAAGTGGAAAAAGGGAGAAATCACCAAAGAAGAATTCAAACAAATAGCCAACACCTGTAGGGAAAAGGTCCGCAAGGCTAAAGCACAAAACGAGCTCAGGCTTGCCAGGGACATTAAAAACAATAAAAAGGGCTTCTTTTCTTATGTCAGTAGAAAAAGGAAAAACAAGGAGGCGATAGGGCCTCTTCGAGGAGAAGATGGGGCAATGCTGACAGGGGATAGGGAAAAGGCAGAACTACTTAATGCCTTCTTTGCCTCGGTCTTCTCACAAAAAGAGAGTCCTCAACCTCAGCAAGATGGAGTGGATGAGGGATTGGAGGACATCCAACCCCAAATTGGGAAAGAAGTCGTCCAGGAATACCTGGCCGCTCTTAATGAGTTCAAGTCCCCAGGGCCAGATCAACTACACCCCAGAGTATTGAAGGAACTAGCGGAAGTCATTGCGGAACCATTGGCAACCATCTTTGAGAGTTCTTGGAGAACGGGAGAAGTTCCAGCAGATTGGAGGAGGGCCAATGTGGTCCCAATCTTCAAGAAGGGAAAAAAGGATGACCCAAACAACTACCGTCCGGTCAGCCTCACGTCGATACCGGGCAAGATTCTGGAAAAGATTGTTAAGGAAGCGGTCTGCAGACACTTAGAAACAAATGCAGTCATCGCTAATAGTCAACATGGATTTATCAAAAACAAGTCATGCCAGACTAATCTGATCTCTTTTTTCGATAGTTACAAGCTGGGTAGATGCGGGGAATGCCTTTGATGTAGCGTACCTGGATTTCAGTAAGGCCTTCGACAAGGTCCCCCACGACCATCTGGCAAACAAACTAGTCCAATGTGGGCTAGACAAAACTACGGTGAGGTGGATCTGTAATTGGTTAAGTGGACAAACACACAGAGTGCTCACTAATGCTTCCTCTTCATCTTGGAAAGAAGTGACAAGTGGAGTGCCGCAGGGTTCCGTCCTGGGCCCGGTCCTGTTCAACATCTTTATTAATGACTTAGATGCAGGGCTAGAAGGCATGATCATCAAGTTTGCAGACGACACCAAATTGGGAGGGATAGCCAATAGTCCAGAGGACAGGAGCAGAATTCAAAACGATCTTGACAGATTAGAGAGATGGGCCAAAACTAACAAAATGAAGTTCAACAGTGACAGATGCAAGATACTCCACTTTGGCAGAAAAAATGAAATGCAAAGATACAGAATGGGGGACGCCTGGCTCGAGAGCAGTACGTGTGAAAAAGATCTTGGAGTCCTCGTGGACAACAAGTTAAACATGAGCCAACAATGTGATGTGGCAAAAAAAGCCAATGGGATTTTGGCCTGCATCAATAGGAGCATAGTGTCCAGATCTAGGGAAGTAATGCTACCCTCTATTCTGCCTTGGTTAGACCACATCTGGGAATATTGTGTCCAATTCTGGGCACCACATTAGAGAGATATTGACAAGCTGGAATGTGTCCAGAGGAGGGTGACTAAAATTAGCAAGGGTCTGGAGAACAAGCCCTATGAGGGCTAGCTGGGCATGTTTAGCCTGAAGAAGAGAAGGCTGAGAGGAGATATGATAGCCATGTATAAATATGTGAGAGCCACAGGGAGGAGGGAGCAAGCTTGTTTTCTGCTTCCTTGGAGACTAGGACGCGGAACAATGGCTTCAAACTACAAGAGAGGAGATTCCATCTGAACATTAGGAAGAACTTCCTGACTGAGAGAGCCGTTCAGCAGTGGAACTCTCTGCCCCGGAGTGTGGTGGAGGCTCCTTCTTTGGAAGCTTTTAAGCAGAGGCTGGATGGCCATCTGTCAGGGGTGATTTGAATGCAATATTCCTGCTTCTTGGCAGGGGGTTGGACTGGATGGCCCATGAGGTCTCTTCCAACTCTTTGATTCTATGATTCTATGACACAGACCTTTACTACAAGTCTGAGAGGCTTTCTGTGTATTTAATTGAGGCTTGACCCTCAATTACAATGTAATAACAGTGTAGTAAGAGTGTGATATTAATGTGACAGCTGCTAAAAGCAGGTCAGAATACTTGCTTTCTGATGATTTACCAAATTTACACAGCTCTTAATGGCCAAAGCATTTAAAGACTTCAGACTATTACCCAGTACCTGCTTTCAGTCACTAAACACTTTCTTATACAGCTTACTTAGACAATCACTCATTGTCTGAGTAGGATTGTCTTCGAAGATCAGTGTACTGGCAGTGGGTACGTAGGTGACTGTGGAGCCCTATTCTTGTTCTGCATCTTCTCCCACAGTGAGGGCATCGATTTCCAGGTGGAAGGTGGTCCTGGTTGGGGTTGGCTTGACACACCTTCCTCTTGGCACGTTTCTCTCCTTTGCCCTCCATTCGTGCCTCTTCAAATTCTACAGCACTGCTGGTCACAGCTGACCTCCAGCTGGAGCACTCAAGGGCCAGGGCTTCCCAGTTCTCGGTGTCTATGTCAGCGTTTTTAAGGTTGACTTTGAGCCCATCTTTAAATCTCTTTTCCTGACCACCAACATTCCATTTTCAATTCTTGAGTTCGGAGTAGAGCAACTGCTTTGGGAGATGGTGGTCGGGCATCCGGACGACGTGGCCGGTCCAGCAGAGTTGATGGTGGAGGAGCATCACTTCAATGGTGGTGGTCTTTGCTTCTTCCAGAACACCGACATTTGTCTGCTTGTCTTCCCAAGAGATTTGTAGGATTTTTCAGAGGCAGCACAGATGGAATCATTCTAGGAGTTGCATGTTACATCTGTAGATAGTCCACATCTCACAGGTGTATAGCAGGGTTGGGAGGGCAATAGCTTTATAAACAAGCACCTTGGTATCCCTACAGGTGTCCTGGTCCTCAAAACACTCCGTGCTTCATTTGGAAAAATGCTGCACTCACAGAGCTCAGGTGGTGTTGTATTTCGGTGTCAGTGTTGACCTTTGTGGAGAGGTGGCTGCCAAGGTAGCGGAAATGGTCACCATTTTCTAATGTTACACCATTAAGCTGTATTTCTGGCATTGGAGAGGTGTTGGCTGGTGACTTATACAGCAGTCCCTTGCTGTATAGTGAGTAGTGGCTGAAACCACTAATCAGATATTGAACCGCAGCTCCCAGCATTCCTTACATTAGCTATCACAGCTAAACCTGCAAGGAGTCAAGTGTCCAGCAACATCTGTTGGAATCCTATATGTTCTTTTATGTAATGTAACTTTGTGTATATCTAGCTAAGTAGCAGTGGTGCTAAGAAATGAGAGGTTGCTTACCTGTAACCGTAGTTTCCCTAGTGTTGTGCTGTGAATTCGCACTAATGGTACTCTCTCTGCGCATGCGCAGCCTCATCCGGAATCTTCAGTTAAAATTCAAAAGGAAAAGCGGTTGGCCCCGCGCACACTCCCCAAGATAGCATAAATAGCCCGCGGCTGGCCAACCGCCTCCAGATCTCTTCCGCCGCCAAAGCAGCCAGAAGGAGGAGGCATGACAAATTGCGGGGAGGATGGGCGGGGCCGTGCGAATTCACAGCACAACACTAGGGAAACTACGGTTACAGGTAAGCAACCTCTCATTTTCCCTACGTGTCTGTGCTGTGAATGCGCACTAATGGTAAAAGACTAGCAAGCTACCCACCTTGGATGGCGGGAGTCATGCCACCGCAGAAAAAAGCACTGCTCGACCAAACGCTGCGTCCTTCTTTGCCATCAAATCAAGCTTATAATGGGACACAAATGTCAGTGGCGTCGACCAGGTGGCAGCCCGACAAATGACGTCCAAGGGCACACCCTTCCAAAACGCCGCCGTAGTAGACACTGCCCTCGTGGAATGTCCCTTCACGGCAGAAGGAATCTCACGTCCAGACTTCTGGTAAGCCAACTTGATCGCGGAGACTATCCACGACGACAGGCGCTGCGATGACACCGGAGAACCGCAAGAGTCCTTCCTGTACTTAACAAATAACCTAGGCGTTTTTCTTATATCTTTCGTTCTACTAAGGTAGAACGCCAACGCCCTGTGGACATCAAGCAAGTGGAGACTACTCTCCAGAGGGGAGACTGGGTTTTGGAAAAAGGATGGCAAAATAATCTCCTGTGACATGTGAAATTGGGATGTCACCTTGGGAAGAAAGGCAATGTCTGTGCGGAGCACTACCTTATCTTTGTGGAACCGGAGGTATGGTTCATCTGATCTAAGTGCGCAGAGCTCACTAACGCGCCGAGCTGATGTTATCGCCACCAAAAAAGAAGTTTTCCAGGAAAGATGTGAAATATCGCACGTGGCCATAGGCTCGTACGGCGCACTTTGAAGAGATGAAAGCACTACCTCCAAACTCCATGAGGGGATAACAGGGGCTACTGCTGGTTTAACATTCCCGTAACCCTTGAGGAAAAGTTTAACTAAGTAGTCCGCAAAAAGGGAGGGCATTCCCTCTTTCCTTCTGTACCATGAGATGGCCGCCAGGTAACATTTCAAGGATGAGATAGACAAACCCGAGTCAGATAACGAAACTAAAAAGTCTAAAACTGCAGAAATTGGCGCTCTAACAGGGTCACAGCCTCTACCTAACATAAACTTGGAGTAACGTGCCCACTTGTACACATAAGAACGCTTAGTAGATGGCTTCTGCGCTGCATCTAAGATAGCTCTTACTGGACTAGACAAATCTAAAGCAGGACCTAATGGTCTGGGGTGATCCTCCAAGCGGCAAGTCTCAACGCGTGGACGTCCAGGTAACACACCCTTCCGTCTTGCGATGTCAAAAGGTCTGTCCTGGTCGGCAGACGCCTGTACCTCCCTTTGGACATCTCTAGAAGAACTGAGAACCACGGTTGACGTGGCCACCATGGTGACACTAGAATGCAGTTCCCTTTGTCTCTCTTTAACTTTGATAGGACCTTCGCCAGTAGAGGGAACGGAGGAAACACGTAAAGGAGATCTCCTGTCCACTTGAGAAGGAACGCATCCCCCAAGCAGCCCTGCGCTAGATCTGCCCTCCTGCGTGCACAGTAAAGGGGACATTTCGCGTTCTCCTTCGACGCGAACAAATCTATTTTCGGAACCCCCCAGATCCCGAAGATCGTATTGAGTGCCCCTTGATTGAGAGACCACTCGTGGCTCGACATGGGTGCCCTGCTTAGCTTGTCCGCCAAAACATTCTCTTCTCCTGGGAGGTGAACGGCCATCAGATGGATCCCTCTCGCTATGCACCACTCCCAGATGCGCATTGCTAGTCTCGACAGAGTCTGGGAATGTGTTCCACCTTGCTTGTTTATATAGAACATTGTCGTTGTATTGTCTGTCACCACCTGCACTATCTCGCCTAGCAAGTCTACCTCGAAAGATTTTAGTGCCTTTTCTACTGCGAGTAGTTCTAATACGTTTATATGTGACGTGGTTTCCTCTGGAGTCCAAAGACCCTGGGCAGTCAGACCCCCGTAATGTGCTCCCCATCCTCTCAGAGACGAATCTGTCGTGACAACACTTGACGGTTCGGGAATTTGAAAGGGCAAACCAACAGTTACATTGGCCGGTTCCGTCCACCACAAGAGGGAATTCCGCACGTCTTCTGGCATGCGAAACCGCACATGGGGGTTGTCTAGGCCAGGACGGAATACTGACAGAAGCCAGTTCTGGATGGGTCTGAAGCGCAACCGGGCATATGGCGTGACTGCTGTTGTAGAGGCCATATGCCCTAGTAGCACTTGAATAGTCTTTGCTGACACTTCCCCTGAACATAGAATTTGCGTAACCAGGGACTTGAGTGATGTGAAACGGTCCTCTGGTAGAAATGCCTTCTGGTAAGTTGAGTCCAAGACAGCTCCAATAAACTGAATTCTGCGGGCAGGGATTAGATGGGACTTCTCTCTGTTCACCACGAGACCTATGGACTGGAGAAGGGAGAGCGTTAAATCAACATGCACACGCAGGCGGTCACATGAGTTCGCTACTAACAGCCAATCATCTATGTACGGGTACACCGTAACGCCCTTGGTTCTAAGGTGAGCAGCGACCACCGCCATGCACTTTGTGAAGACTCTAGGGGCTGTAGTAAGGCCAAATGGTAAAACGTTAAAATTGAAGGCCCTGTCTCCAACTATGAAAGCGAGATATTTTCTGTGGTGCTCAGCTATAGAAATATGAAAGTATGCATCCTTCAAATCAATAGATGCAAACCAGTCATCTTTATTCAGAAGAGGAAGGATCATAGAGAGAGAAACCCTACGAAACTTTCTCGAATTAATATACATGTTCACTCCTCTTAAATCTAAGATAGGACACAAGCCTCCACCTTTTTTGGTGACTAAGAAATAACGAGAAAAGAAACATCTGCTAAACATTGAAGGATGGATGCGCGAAATCGCACCTTTACTCAATAATTTCTCAATCTCTTCCAGCAATGCTGGGGATTCGGGAGTAACTTTTAATTGTCCCAACGGGGGACGAGACGTAAATTCCAGTGAATAACCATTCTCAACAATTTGGAGGACCCAGCTATCAGTTGTTATTGCGGCCCAAGACCATGCAAATGGTCTAAGTCTATCTTTAAACAAAAAACAATCAACTGGTTCAGAAAACTCAGGCTGACTAGAGCCGAGTTGTTGAAGAACAAAAACAGACGGATCGTCAAAGACGACGCCTGGGATTTCCCACAGGCTTAACCTTGTTTTGGTTATATGGTTGGTACCTAGGCTTAGCACCATAACTCTGCCTATGGTTGTATTGGAACTTTGATGAGGCAGCCCTGTTGTTTTGTATCACATTATACCCACTGTAACTGGACTTACGATAAAAGGGGGCTGACTGCTGCCAACGAGGCTTCTGCTGGCCGCCTGGCTGCCAAGAGTACGAGTATGGATAAGGATATTTGGCCGCCTGCATGACTTCGCGAGAATGCTTAATTTTTTCGTCCGTTGTTGGATCAAAAAGACCTTCCTCATTCATCGGAAGGCCTTCCACCAACAACCGACTCTCTTCTGATAACGTAGAAGCACGAAGCCACGCATGACGACGTATGGCTGTGGCCGTGGCGAGTAGCTTCCCTGAAGTCTCAGCCATATGTTTGGCGAAAGTTTTTTGAAATTTGGAAAGAATAAGGGCCTCATCCTGATAAGCCTTAGGAAGACGGCGGTCTTCAGCAGGCAGGAGATGAATAAAAGGTAGCACTTTGTTCCAGAGAAAACTCTGGTATCCGCTCATAAAGGTGGCGTAATGAGCCATCCTAGCGAATAATCCCGCAGCTACATGCACTTTCTTCCCAAGGGAATCAATCTTTTTGCCTTCCTTGTCTGGTGGTGACACAGAATATTTCTTAGGCCTTCTAGACCTAGCTGCCTCCGCCACTACCGTATTAGGAGCAGTGGGGCGGGCAATCCAATTCGCTGCTGAGAGATCTACTTTGTAAAAAAGATCCACCCGCTTAGGAATAGCTGGGGCAATTGACGGGGAAATGTCAGGGACCTTCGTCAACTTTAGCAAATATGGTAGTGTTGGTAGTAGAGTAGAGGAGGAGGTGTCCTGCTCCTCAGGTGTAAACATATGGTCTTCTACTGCAGAAACAGGTTTAGGAGCAGGAATGTCCAGTGCAGTTATCATCCTCCCAATCATTTGCACAAACTTATTAAAGTCATCCATACGGTCCACATTAGTATCCTTATCATTCTCTACATTACAAGTCTCTAACAACTCCACAGAGGCATCTGAGTCAACATTCTCAGGTGGAAGGTGATCCTCAGAGATAGATGGCAGCGGCGTGCCTCTTTGGGAATAGTAATATCCCTGGCGCTCATTCCTCATGCGCACAGGGATTGTCTCTTGCCTTGGCAAATGTCTATCAAGTCTATAGTCCTCATTGCCACCCTGAGGAGGACACACATCCTCTCGATTAGGGGACATAGGTGGTGGAGGACCACAATAGATAAATCTCCCCTGAGGAGTTATTTCATAAAATCCTGGGTGTGGTAAGGGAGGTTCCCTGTTGTAATGACCCCCCAAATGGGAAGGTCTTGCAGAAGAGGCTGTCTTAGCCCTCTTAGCGCGTGCATGTCTGCGCATCCTCGCAGAGCACGACGAATCAGAGCAGGAACTGGTCGAAGAAGATGAAGAGGAGGAGGAATCACTGGAACTGGAACGATCCCGGCGTCGTCTCTTGCTCTTGCGGGAAGGGGCACGCGTGCGGCGCCGACTCGGGGCCCCAGAGTCTAGCATCCCTGACGTGGAAGGGAGCGCCGCATCCGTGCGGCGCCGAGCCATAGCCCCAACGCTCGTGCCTGCCGATAAAGCGAGTGTTGACTCTGAAGGGTGAGCTGCATAAGCAGCTTGCCTTAGCTCCTCCTCTGAGGCAGTCCCTTGGGTCGTGGGGGCGCCGAGAGCGTCGGCATCGGAGGCGTGACGCCGGTCTCCTCCTGCGCACGCACGGGGCGTGCCTTAGCCGATCTCGGCTCTCTTTCACTTTTGTTATCCTCCTGAGCTCGCGCGGGGCGAGCGGAGGTTACTGCTGGCTCCTCAGCAGTATTGTAGCCACGTGGAGGGGTTTCCCTTCCCATCTCGGCCGAAGGGACCAGCTGAGGAGCTGCGGCCGCGGTTCCAGCAACCTTCTTGGCCGACTTAATTACTATATTCTTCGTTTTCTTCACTCTTTTAATTTTCGATTGGGACGCCAGACATATTCAAGTAAATTTCTAAGTAAACCGGGTCTGAAGCAGGAAGATCCGGGTTTTGCTGCTTCTAGGCGCGGATGAAGAGATCTGGAGGCGGTTGGCCAGCCGCGGGCTATTTATGCTATCTTGGGGAATTCTTTACATTAACAATAGTGGCTGTAGCTACTGGGAATCTAAGCCATGCAATTCCCAGCACTGTTATATATGTGCATTACTTTTGAATGTATCTTTCACAAAATATGCATTGTATGCCTTTACCCTACATTAAGACACATTTTGAAACTTTTGTTCATTCGTTCAGTCGTCTCCGACTCTTCGTGACCTCATGGACCAGCCTACGCCAGAGCTCCCTGTCCATTTTGAAACTACTTTACATCAAAATGTATTTTTGTTCCATTTTAATCTAAAACATATTTTGGTATGCATTTTAATAAAAATATGTTGCTTTTACATGCATTTTGCTACTCCTTTTGGGTTGAGTACAAGATCAAGAGGACTCAGTGACAAAAGATCTCTTGACATTGTGTGTGCTTGATCATTTAGTACACTTTTGATTGACTCCACAAAAGTCTTGGAGATAATTTTGGAGAAAGCTAGCTCCTCACAACCCACCTATCTGCCTCCTATTCTAGGGCCCATGCTGCACTGTACATTTAAAACAAAGACCAGGACGTAGAGCCCATTGAACTCAATCTGATATACAGTAGAGTCACCCTCGCTCATCCAACATTCTTTATTATCCAACACAGCCTGGCTCCCACCCAGATCCACAACTGTTTCAATACACTGGGATGTTTTGGTGCTAAATTTGTAAATACAGTAATTATTATATAATGTTACCATGTATTGAACTTTTTTTTGTCAATTTGTTGTAAAACATTATTTTTGGTGCTTAACTTGTAAAATCATCATGTAATTTGACATTTAATAGGCTTTTCCTTAATTCCTCGTTATTATCCAACATTTTTGCTTATCCAATGTTCTGCCAGCCCATTTATGTTGGATAAGCAAGACTCTACTGTACTTTCAAGTAATGTATCTTTAGGTTTTGGATGTAAGACCTATTAAAATTATGGAATGTGTAGGGCTTTTAGAGCCACAGGATGGATAGGATTCCCCCCTCCACAATCAAAGAGGTTCAGCCATGAAAGATGTGATCTGACTAATAGCTCTTGTCCCACTCTTTGCGGAAATATCTGGAGCATTTGTCCTTCCTTTATCAGAAAGGACAGATCAGGAAAACTGTGGGTCTCTTAGTCCCACAGTCCTACACGCAGAAAGAAATCTGCTAACCTAAACAGGGGCCAAAATATTCCTTTTCAGTGTTTTTAATGGGGGGATGCTTTAAAAATATTATTCCTAAAAAATGATTCCATCTTCTTTCCTCTCTCTCCTCTGTTATATCAGTTCTGTGCCAGGATGCATCAACCGGCAGGCAAGATTGTGCTAGTCACCTTGAAGAAGAAGGAAAAGTCCAGATATTTTGCCAATCCCAAAGCTCAGATAAACAAATGTCCTTTACCACTGAATGTGTGTGTTCAAAAGAACAAGGTAAATAAGTAAGTGAATGACAATCCTGTTGGAAAGAATTGAAAATTAAAGAAAATTGGACTGGTGAAAATTACTTGTCATGGCTTCCTGACATCATTCAAAAACATTTGCAATTGTCTTTGCAATTCAGTGACAAACAACGACAAAAAAGAACGAGATAGTTTGATTTTGAATAATTTTACCATAACTTTACTTCAGCCTTTTAAAAGCATCTAAAAATAATGCCAATTCTAAGTAATATCTTGACGCCTTCCACATATTAAATCAAACAACCTGGCACAACACGCTTAACAGCCTAGACATTCCAAATTATAGCCTTCCTGGTTACTAGAACAATTTGCTTATTTTGTTGGCTTGTTCTGCTGTAGGCAATAACGGTACACAGTAAGTCTTGGATAGTGCAATGTGTGGTGTTCCTCTTCTTCAAATGAAACTATTCGGCCCAAGAAAAAAAGATAAGGCATGCCTTGGATAGAAGATACTAGCCATTATCTGAAGAAGATTTTTTAAAGCTGAGATCCAGCAGTTTGCTTTCAGATATTTAAAATTTAATATCAAAGGGGCTCTTAGCAGTATATCCATGGAGGAACCATCTCACAGTACTTAAGTTGTCCCTACTAACACAGCATATTCGTTAAGGCTAAATTATTCCTTGGCAGAGACAACAGATTGAATTTAGACTTGGTATTATGTCAGCTACAAGTCTTCCGATTACAAAGCTATTTATAATGTGCAGCGTGATCTTTGGGTATTATTAAAAATCCAATTATGTCCATCCCCAAAGAAACACTACCCTCTCATCTTTTGTATGGTGCAGGCTAGAATCCCCATGTTCTTAAACTTAATCAAATAAATGTGCCTTGCACCCTGATTTCAATCTGATTTCAATCTGCAAATAGACATACTATTTTGTAACCTTTGGTCTCTGGAGGCATAGATGAAACTTAGTCTAATTTCCATGAAATATACTGTCCAACCTCCAGCACTATTTTGAGCCTCTTTTTGTTTTCTAGTCTCACGGCAAGATAAAAGGCTAGGAAGGATACAGATGCTGTATAGTCTTAGTTGGTGAAACTCTGTCTAGAGTTGTCAGCAAGATAAATAAGGCATTTTTTCTGCAGAGATAGCCAGTTTTTAGAAGATTTCCTTTTCAAGTGGAAAGGGAAGACTGATTCTAAATAATTTAAATGCACTGAACTGTGGAACGGAAAAGATACAACAAAACAGATAGCTAAGATACAATCAGGCAATATTTCTCTGTGTTACTGAATGTAATCCAGTTAATAAATAAAATAAATAGCATGTTATTCTCATCAACTTGGGAAATGAATGGTTCTGGCTAAATGCTTGTGTAGCAGTTGCAAGCTCTGAATTCAATTCTAGTAAAATCTCCTTTACCCTTTAATGAAATAGATGAGGATTTCCCTTCTCTTTAATTTCATTTGTCAAAATGTGATGTAAAATTGGTCCATGATATGTATATTATTAACAAATATCTTTAATAATGTTTTTATCATTTAGATGAGCAAAGAATAAGAATTCACTGTTCATGCAGAAGATACCCAACATCCTCAGCCTTGCAAAACTATTTGACTTTGAGGGCAGCTCTTCCATTAACTTTACACTTTATTCCATATTGGATATATCCAGTGCACAGGCTCCAAATAATCTGTGTGTTTTCCTGAAGAGAAAAGGGAAAGATATACATGACTATCCAAATGGAAATACTACATTAGATGAACTTGTTTGCTTTACTTAGCACAAGCCATCCAATTAATCTCAGTTACCATGTCTGGAAAAGGGGAAATGGCTTAGAACTTTGGAAATATACTTAAATCTATCAAAAATAGCTGTAGTTTAAAATATTTGTCTCGACATTATTAAAGCCATTGGTAAATTATATATATTTTTATAAATGCTGAGTACAAATAGATTAAAAAGTGATAAATCATGGTATAAAAAGAAAAAGACCTTTTTCAAGAAAATGTATTTGCAATTCAACTGATCATATAAAAGCATAAATTAAAAAATGTTTATATAATTGTATGTGCTATAGTTTCACCATTCATTGCAATTACATTCCAGAATACTGTAAAAGAGTTCAGGGTGCTTTGTCCTTGTGAAGGTAGCGCAGTGAATCGAACGTTTACACCGATGTCACTCTCATAACAACCTCTCCAGAGCTGTTGTCATCTGATGAGTCCTCCTGGGGTCTCATTCGACTGAAAAGATGTAACAAAACATAACCACATTGAAATCTTGGCGAGGTTAACTGCGTTGGATGAACTAAACTTCTGTTTCTAAATGCATTTAGTGGTAACCACAAAGTCCTAGATGTTGAGGATTCTCGTTGGTTGCTCTCTTCTATATCCGTAGCTTTGTCATAATTTAGTACATCCCAGTGCAGATTGACAGCCCTCCAACGTTTAAATACTCTAGAGACAGATGCACCTTCATGTACAATAAGTCCTGAAATCAAAAGAACACGTTTCAACTCTTAGTTCTTTTTGCCAAACACTATCTATATAAATAAAAATGTAACGTTCGTTTGTGGGATTAACAGAACTCAAAAACCACTGGACAAATTGACACCAAATTTGGACACAAGACACCTAACAACCCAATGTATGTCCTTCACTTAAAAAATTGATTTTGTCATTTGGGAGTTGTAGTTGCTGGGATTTATAGTTCACCTACAATCACTGAACCCCACCAACGATAGAATTGGACCAAACCTCCCACACAAAACCCCATGTGGGCCACAGCAATGCGTGGCAGGGGGTGGCTAGTTTTAAAATATAGAAGTAAGTACTCTTAGGGTTGAATTCCTATTATGAGTTAAGTTAAAGAACTTGAATTACTGGTGGATGGTTTCTATTTATATCCACTGTACAACACATTTTAGATGTGTCAAGGATTGTCCTTTAATTAGCAGAAGAAGAAAAATGGCATTTTGACTTAAATAGTGTAGATATTTCAGAGTACTCAGCCAAATCAGAACAAATAGGGAAATAGTTAAAAGATACATATCATTTCCCAGTCACTGGAATGTTATTCCCTAGCTCAGAAATATTTAACTTGGTTGCCTAAGATGTTCGCCTCCCAATTTAGCACCCTGAATACTAAGATCAGACACTTCAGATTAAAATATGAGCTGGAAAAAATTAAACCCAATTTAAATCCATAATCTATAATCCTCACCACCTTCCAGTCTTTCCTCCCCAATCCAATTACTTCCCTTGCTGCTGCAGCAGTTGTAGTAGAAAGGAGGGAGGGAGGAAAGTTCCTCATCACTTGTCTCTCAGAAGTAACGCAAAGTGCTGGAAAGAGGAGGGGTGAGAAGATTCCTCTCTTCTACCAGAGCTACTGCAGCAGAAATACAGGAAAGCAGAAATCAAGGCAAGCTCCTAGGTGTTTTAAAAAACCCTGAAGGATGGAATATTAGCAAAGAAAACAAATCTTTTCACACTTGATTTGCTCCAGCTTCTGACTTATAATGGACCCAAATTATTTTTGCAAGATTAACAGTTTTCCACATCTAGTTCTGACCTTGACTGTGAGAGTTTCTTTTCACTTACTGCAACTAACATCTACTCTCCAGCATTTCACAGAGATAAATAAGTACATTCTCATATGAAGCTTCGATTTCTCCACAATTATTGAATATTGTTCTCTCCCTGCTGTAGGCGGTATTAATTTACTTTGCAATTTCCTGTCCCATCCTATTTCTAGACAACAATAAAGCCAAGATCTTTGCTTTTCAGTTAAAAGATAAACTGAAAACTAATTGTCACACAGTCTGTTAGGAACCATCAAAACAGACCTTGCCAGTGTGTGAACCTGGAAACTGTGTGGTGTTTTAGTGTTGATGCACATGCATAGATGTATAAAAGAGCCAAGATATCTCAGACCTGTACT
The DNA here is from genome assembly GCF_025583915.1 of Anolis sagrei ordinatus. Classification (NCBI taxonomy): domain Eukaryota; kingdom Metazoa; phylum Chordata; class Lepidosauria; order Squamata; family Anolidae; genus Anolis; species Anolis sagrei. Next base: position 150,531,485 of record NW_026847438.1, read on the forward strand.
CATTTTTTAAATCCCAGGGAGATAGGTGGATTGTAACTAGAGCAATAGGCCCTAACAAAAAATATGAAAGACATCACTAACATATCCATTAAAAATTCATACAATTTATCAAATCAATTCAAGGAACAATTTTACAAATTGCAGTAGGGGCAGCTGGGAATGCACATTAAAATCTAAAAATGAAGACACGCATAAAAGGGGAAGTATACAAAAGAGAAATCTGGAAGGAGACGGAATTCAAGGGTGCCAAATATTCCATGTATTCAGATACTTAGCACAGTGGGTTAAACTGCCAGCTGCAGAAAATCTTGCCGATCAGAAGTCGACAGTTCAAGCCCAGGTTGGGGTGAACTCTCGCAGTCAGCCCAACTTCTGCTCACCTAGCAATTCAAAAACAGTAATGTGAGTAGATAAATAGGTACTGCTTTGGTACAGAGGTAATAAAAGGTGACCATGCAGACATGCCGACAATTCAATTGGGAGAGTTATCTATGGACAACAAAGCTTCTTGGCATCGAGTTGAGCACAGCCTCCAGATGCCGGAGATGGAAAAAAGATGGGAAGCCTTTACCTCTGTTCATATACTTTCTGTCTTTGTTAATAGTATAACAGCATTGAATGTTTGCTGCATGTGTATGCTGTAATCTGTCCTGAGTCCTCTTGAGGAGACTGGGCAGAATATAAATAAAGTATATTATTATTTTAAACACAACAAGATGAGTCCACAGCAGACAAGATCACTTTGCTGGCTGTTGTATTGGATCATACATCAGACACTTCCCAAGTGTCTAGGACTGTGTGATGTATCGGCAAATAATGTGTGCAGATCCCAGTAAGGTGGCCTTCTGTAGCTGGCAGATGGTAATTTTGTCAGCGCCAATTGTGTTTAAGTGCAGCCCAAGGTCTTTAGGCACTGCACCCAGTGTGTCGATCACCACTGGGACCACCTTGACTGCCTTGTGCCAGAGTCTTTGCAGTTCGATCTTTAAATCCTCATATTGTGTCAGCTTTTCCAGTTGTTTCTCTTCAATCCTGCTGTCATCTGGAATTGCAGCATCAACAATCCATACTTTGTTTTTTTAACACAATTGTGAGGTCAGGAGTACTGTGCTCCAAAACTCTGTCTGTCTGAATTCAGAAGTCCCAGAGGAGTTTGGCGTGTTCATTTTCTGTAACTTTTTCCGGCTTGCGATTCCACCAGTTCTTTGTGGCAGGCAGATAGTATTTATGGCACAGGTTCCAATTAATCATCTGAGCAATGGTATTATGCCTCTGCTTGTAGTCTGTCTGCGTGATCTTCTTGCAGCAGCTGAGGATGTGATCTATTGTTTCATCTGCTTCCTTGCAGAGTCTGGACTTGGGATCTGTCATCGACTTTTAAATTCTGGCTTTAATGGCATTTGTTCTAATGGCTTGTTTTTGGGCTGCCAGAATCAGGCCCTCCATTTCCTTTTTCAAAGTTCCATTTGTGAGCCACAGACATGTTTTTTCTTTGTCAATTTGTCTCTCAAATTTTCCCAGGCACTGTCCATGGAGAGCCTTCTTTTGCCAGTTTTCCCTTCTGCTCTAGACTGTGTTTTTATGGTATTCACTTTTTGTCTTTTGCATTTTAGCAATTTACTACTATTGACTTCCCTCAGTGTTGGTTCTTGACTGCCTTTCACATAATCTTCCAGTGCATGCTTCTCTTCTTCTACCATTTGTTTCACTTGCAGAAGCTCTCTGCCTCCTGATTTTCTGGGCAGGTAAAGTCTGTCAACATCACTACACGAGTGTAATAAATAATGGATTGTCATCAGTTTTCTTAATATTATTTTGCCTCTTAGATGCATCTCTTGAGCCTTATCTTGTTTCTTGTAAAGTATAGAAAGGGAAGAACAATTTTTAAGGAAAAAGTAGATTCAACATAATTCTGCCCAATGACAATAATATAATGTCTGCTCTGCTATTGTGTATACTCAGCCAGGGGTTTTCACAAATTTAAACTCTACTACAATTCCATCTACTCTAAGACTATTCTATAGATAAAAATGTTGTAAAATGTAAAGGTTTCCCCTTGACATTAAGTCTAGTTGTGTCCTACTCTGGGGGATGGTGCTCATCTCCATTTCTAAGCCGAGGAGCTGGCATTGTCCGTAGTCTCCTCCTAGGTCAGGAGGCCAGCATGATTGCATAAAGTGCCATTATCTTCCCACTGAAGCGGTACCTATTGATCTACTCACATTTGCATATTTTTGAACTGCTAGGTTGGCAGAAGCTGGCACTAACAGCAGGAGCTCGCCCTGTCCATGGATCTGAAATACCAACCTTCTGATCAGCAAGTTCTGCAGCTTAGCAGTTTAACTCATTGCACCACCATGGTCCAAGAATTCTGACAAACAATATTTTTATTACCGTTTATATGTATTGATTATCAAAGATCATTACATTTGTAAATCTTGCTGGGATTAGAACTGAAATTTCCAAGGAAAGAGGTGTGCATTTCTAATGTGAAAAGAATAAATAACACCCAAAGTGATACTTATATCACCAAACACAAGAACAAGAGCAATGTAAATCCCAGATTATCCTCCCATTTTGCAACATGTATGAATAGATTATTATTATTTTTAAAATCTTACCTATGCACACTATATCCATAAAACCATACATTCCATAGCAGATTTGAAAAAGGAGATCTTTTCTTTGCCATACTGCATAGGGACTGAGGGCTGACCACAGAAGCCAAGTTACACTTGCTATTAAGAACAGTGATCCCAAAATGACAGCAATCATCTGAACTTTCTCAACCAGAGTTACAGTAATGCTTTGCCACTAAAAGAAAGAAAAGGTAATATGGAAGAAAATGTTTATTAAAATAATTATGCTCCATTTTGACTTCTCATGAAAATGTGTAGTTCGCTGATCTGGACTGTGAGACCTTTCATATCCATACTTGAACAAAATCCCCTTCTCTCCTCTTATTACATGTGCTTAAATTTAAATAAGTTTATTAATGTGGCAGTATAACGTAGACATTCTATCTTATTTATCAATGAAAGCAAATACCACATTTAGTGTAAATCTTTTTAAGATAGGACAATATTTATCTGCAGAAACATAGCCAATATATTTTATAGCACTGAACTGCTGTATGTTTTGACCTGTAAGATAATGATATCATTAATACATTCAGTAAAATATTTAAGTCCTTGCCAGTCATATAGTAGCACAGAAAAAATATCCACAATTCAACCTTGCAGTGCATATCAAAAAAAAAAATAGATGACAAAGTATAGCTTGAACAGGAAATCATGAAGCAAAAGTAATTATCTTGAGCAAAGCCTAGTAGAAGTTAAGCACTGGTCAGGCCCATTTATTTTCAAGAAGTAAAATTATTTTGAGCTTCCCCACTTCAGCTAGTTAGAAAATCTTCTAAGAAAAAGATTGTGAAAGATACTATCAAATTGCAGGCACTTTGGTCACAGCTATTTCCTCATATTTATGAAGGCCCACATTCATCACTGCAATGGCTATACTTCAAGTTCATAATCAATATGAAAATGCCATGCTTGTTTTGCTGGAACTTTAAAATATAATTTCTTAACAATAACAACCTTGATGAAGAAGAATTGCTGTTTAAATATAAATGAGAATATAACATAAGATAAACACATTGAGAATATGTATTACATCAGGGGTCCTCAAACTTTTTAAACATAGGGCCAGGTCACAGTCCCTGGCCCTATGTTATAATAGGGCCAGGGACTTCAAATTATAATTTGAAGAAAGCATAAATAAATTCCTAGGCACATGACACATATCTTATTTGTAGTGCAAAAACACTTAAAAACAATACAATAATTAAAATAAAGAACAAATTTAACAAATATAAACTTATTAGTATTTCAGTGGGAAGTGTGGGCCTGCTTTGGCTGATGAGATAGGATTGTTGTTGTTGTTATTGTGTGCTTTCAAGTCACTTCAGACTTAGGTTGACCCTGAGCGAGGGCCAGGTAAATGACCTTGGAGGGCTGTATTTGGCCCTCGGGCCATAGTTTGAGGACCTCTGTATTACATGATAAATAAAATAAGAAGAGAAACATAACAACATCTTGGCATGGATGCTGCATGGAAGTGAAAGTCACTTCTTCCTCAATGGGGCTTCTATCAACACAGGCACTCTGTTGGTAACTGAGATGGAGCCATGAGAAAATCAGTGTCTCCCAGTTGGGGAAAAAACTGAACTCTGTATTTCCTGCCCACAAAGAAATACCCTTGTGCCAGCTAAACTGCTGACCTGAAGATTGGAGGTTCAAATCTGCGAGGCGGGGTGAGATCCCATCTGTCAGCTCCAGCTTCCCATGCAGGGACATGAGAGAAGCCACCCACAAGATGGTAACACATCTAGGCATCCCCTGGGCATCTGGGCATCCCCTGGGCATCTCTGCAGACTGCCAATACTCTCATACCAGAAGCGACTTGCAGTTTCTCAAGTTGCTTCTGACACAATTTTAAAAAATAGGGCCTGCTCACTTTGACCTTGTTCTTGCCACAATTGTTTTCTTGTACATGGGCTTCTATTAATCTTTCTATGTGATTTTACCAAACCTTTTTGCTGCAGACTATTATTTTCATAATATTAATGCTTATTCATGTCAGCTATACGCTTAACAACAATAACTGCATAGTGGTGGTATTCAGTTGAGATTTGAATATATGCCTCCCAGATTCCTATACAAATTATACAGCTATGGCATCAAAGTGATGGGAAAGAAAGCAATGCTGCATAGCTATTTACTGTGGTCTAATAGAAAATGTAAGAGAAGGAATCAGTCACAAGTTGTCACTATTGAAGCTGGAAACATACAATACTAACTTGACTTACACCAGTACTGTATAAATAGTACTAATATGCCCATAATCAAAAGATTGGGCAATCAGTCTTGTTTGCTGGAAAAATTACGGTAGTCTGTAGGAAGCAATGTTGGCAGAACATTTCAAATGAACTGGATAATTGAGTTACTGCTCTCATGTTACTGCTATTTGAGCAGAGGCCCCATCTACACTGACCATTTAATGCAATTTCAAACTGGTATTGGATAAAATGGTTTCGCTGTGCAGATAATTACATAGGAAATCATGGAACCAGTGTGAGGCCCGGGTGGTGATTACACTAATCACAGAGCACTAATGTACATTAAGAGTTATCTTTCACACACTTTTGTAGGTGTTTGCTGTCTAGCTGACACAGTCAGTGGTCAATATAGATGGAAACTGAGATAACCAGATTGCCCCACTCGAGTCTTTGTTTCTACTTTGAAAAGTAACATTCTAATTTTGTAGATATACATATAAAAATAGACAATGAAATATATGAAAACAATATTTTTGATGTTGGGGGCTCAGAGGTGGTTCACAAAGGATCAGTTCCTACCTTTGATGTATAGCTGAAGCATCTATCTTGGCAGCACACCAAAGGCTAGAGAGAACCATGAACCAGAGATCCATATTTGGTGGCTGCTTTTTGCAGCACAAGCAATGTCAAATACCAATTTTTATGAAATAATTGGGAAGATTTACCTAGTAATAAGCTCCTGTCTGATGGACAATGAACTTCTCTTGGATCTTCCTTCTACTTCATGGAGACATGAGTAAAGATACTGCTTAGGACTTTAAATAAAAACAAGCAAATCTACAGCTACAGCTAAAGGACACCCCTGGCAATTTTAAAGGAAGTATCAAACTACTGCTTGTAGTGGTTAATACTGAAAGTTTAAAGGATTTCAAGACAAACGGTTGTCAAAGGAACTAGAATATCTGTGGACCACTCCAAATCAACTGAAGTAGCCAAACTTATAAATGAAATGAAGATGGGGAAGGATCTTTCTGTAGATATGAAATACATATAATTATTTAGAAAAGTTTGTTGGGGAGATAACTTGTGTGAACTAGAAATTAGAGGTACAAGAAAGTAAGACTCAGAAGCTAGAGGAGTCTAAAGAGAAATGAAAGCACAACAAGGATGCAGTTTTACTACAAGATCTCAAAGAGAAGGAAAGAACATGAGAGTTTGAGTGTGCCACAATGACAGATGGAGGATATTTGTGCTAAAATAATTGAAGCAGTTGCTGATTTTTGGTAGTTTTACAGAAAGATTTCAGTTGGAAGATTGGCAAGATATATTTTCAGGGTTCTTATAGGGCTAGACAGAGAAACATTTTCAGAGATGGTAGTATGGTTCTACATCAACATTGTCTGAACAACTTAACAATTGATTTTGTTTAAGGCTATACTTTCTAGAATTTTGAAAAAAAAAATAATTCTACTTCTTTGACAAAAAAAATTAAAGACAGAAGATAACCTATTTAGATGGGAGAAACTGGAGGGAATCTCTCTCTGAATTAATTGAAAGAGATTCAGATTTAACACAGAGCCAGAGGAAAAAAGAATTCTTGAAGAAACATGGTGACTGCTTCAACACACATCAGAGGAAAAGAGAAGTAGAGAAAGACAAAATTCTGGAGAAGAAAAGACAAAAGACGACAAGGAAAATATAGGCCCAGGTGAAATAGATATGGACTCTGATCATGACTGATCTGTGAATTAGCCGAAATGGACAAATTTACTATGCTGATTCACTAAGTTTAAAAACATTTGAAACTTGTATCACCTTTTCACAACAACAATGGAGACATTTCTTAGCTGTAGGATTCATGAGTTAATAGACGAAAAGTAGAAGTGTGATCATATAATATCATGTAAAGGGAATAGACTAACAAGGGGTAACTATCAGATATACAGTGGTAAGTTTGTATGTCCTTTTTATTTGTTTGTGTGTATGTGTGTGTGTGTGTGTAATTTTTTCTTTCTGTTTTGCTATTTTAATAGTCACTTAGTTGTATTTATTTATTTGTTTATTTAGAGTATTTACTCCCTGTTCTTCAACCACAAAGGCTCTCGGAGGGGTTTAAGTCCAATATACACTGCTGTTTTGTTTCTCTTTCCAAGGCCAAAGCAGTAGCAATTGGGATTTTTTTTACTAGATGCAGTCTTGAAGTTGTGTTCCATTTTTATATCTAAAAAAGTCCTTGCATATTTCTTTAATATTACTTTAAAATCACATTGCATATAATATTTGTAAATAAACTAAAGCAAATATTACAGAGACCACACATCCATCCAGTCCTCTGAACAAAAGAAATCTAAATCCTTCAGAGTTGTCTCTGAAACTTATCACCAAATAGTCGACACACTGTAGTGATATTGAGAATGTCATCATTATTTACTTTTGAAGAAGCCATAAGATGGTAAAGGAAACAAAATGGAATAAATAGCCCTCCTACAAACAGAGCAACTCAGCAGGAAATGGAGGCTTCACACTGGCAGTTTAATGAAGAAATAGAAAATTCCCAGCAGCAGTTTAATAAGGAACTTAAAATGCTGCTTGGACTTTGGAATGCTCTTTCTAGGAAGGCCACTATGGTTACTGTGCTGCTTGGTTTTTTATGATCATGGAAAATGTGGCTTTTAAAAGAAGATTTTGGCCTGGATTAATTTTATTTGATGCCACTATTCTTTATTTTTTGAGTACTTTATATTTGGTTGTTTTTTTTCTTATTTGAAAATTTTAAAATGTAAAAATAAGGCACTTTAACATAATTTGAAAGCATATTGCACTATAAGCTGACTTGAAAATCCCTGTTGGAACAGTGGAATATAAATGCTGGAAATCCACTTCCCAACTTACTGCGTGGTGAGTTTGTGACATGGAGAAGCCCACGTTAGCTGTTTTGCAGAGCTGGGCTTCTCCTTCCCAAAAGCCTGCATGTATTTATATGGGCTCTAAGAAGGGCAGGAAACATCAGTCCATACAATCTAAGCTATTTGCTGGAAGGTGGAACCTGAGGGCAACTGCCATATATTTTCACTCAGGTCTGGTACTCAGGTATTTATAAAGGCTTCAGGAGCTTTGTCCTACCCTACCCAACCTCCCTCACTCACTTCCTCCATAATTTTTTGTGTTTCATTTGATTGTGTGCTTCTGTTGCAACTTTGTTTTAAGTAGTTTGGGCATGGAGTCTAGATCTGAGAACAGAAATGGGGTGGGGGGTATGGACAGCAGGATGAACACCACATGGGGAGGATGTCTGCTCTACCACATCCCTAGTGACAGGGAAAACCACAAAATGACATCCACCTATGTAGAAAATAAAGACTTATTCCCAGTTATCATCATTATGAACTTGACTTAATTCCAAAGATCTTCCAGGGTCTGAAAGAAACTGTCTGCTGTCATCCCTGGGGCTACCCAGTAGGTTCTGGGATCACCAACAAACATGCAAGTTGGCTGGTGTTTAGATCTAGTCCCGTGGCAATGCAACTTTTATTCAGCTGTAATCAATAATGTTGTGCCATTATTTCTTCCACTATCTTGTGTGTTTTGTTATTGATTGATTTTAAATTGCCCCTTGGGGTAGCTATGACTGACTGATCGTACTAACTTTTAATGGTCAATTTTATATATGAATAGTCGACATTCACCACTTCAGCTAATGAAACAATTTGGAACGTTTTTCCTTGAACTATCTGTAGCTCTTATCTTCTCACAATTTGATCAAGGGAAGTGGTTCCCAACCTTTTGTTGATGAGGGACCACGTGACCAGGAACCATTTGATCAGAGACCACTTGACCAGGGATCACGTTGCCAAGGGACCACTCTCCAACATTTGTACCAAAAGAGTTATAAATAAGTTTTGGTCAACTTTAGATTTGGTTTGGTTATTTGGGGTGCTGATTCAGAAATTTGCATTGGATAGACCACATAAGCTCTAGTTTCTGATACAGAACATATGCCATCCAGTAGTCACCATCTGCTCACCCACAGAAAACCATATTTCTTAATCTAGAGCTGATGTGGTAGTAGTAATCTTTCATGGGTAGTCAGTCTCTCCCCTCCTGACATCCCCATTGCTTCGGCACTATAAGAGGGTTTTGCAAGACCAGTCACACTAGTTTCCACATGGTTTCAAGAAACAGTGTAGTGATGGTGAGGCCACAAACCATATTTTTGTTCTTGCAGACCACTGATAGTCTACAGACCACAGGTTGGGAACCACTGATCTAGAGGATTGGAGGGGGCAGATGAGAAGACAAAGCAGACTTATAATTTCTTCCATAAGCCTTCTTTTTTTTAATTTATTTACAGTAGGTTTTGGAAGACAGACCAATGGCCAAAGTATTTAGAGATTAATACAAAACATCAAGTTGTTCATGGTACACATAAACCTTTGATTTGTGTGGTAGTTTGTGTATTCATCAAATGAGAGGGCAATGACAAAATTGAGAAATAGAAAAAATACAGGGGAATTTCTTCTAGTCTCCCTCTGGTAGCTTCTGATGTTTTGGGGGAGTAATTAAATGAATACATCTCCTCTAGACTTAAGACACACATTTATCTCATGAGATTCTGTAGCAAAGGAAAGGGAACATTTTACATGGAAAGTAGGTTTTAAAGAGACTATATTTGAACCAATATAAATTTTTAAAGGAAAAAGAGGACTCATTTTAATTTACTTCTGACAAACTTTTACAAAACCTCCTTAATTAATATGATATTAATTCTTAGAACAAAGCTCGAGATCACATTTAATGTGTTATTGCATTTAATATGCATTTAATCTGAAGTTTAAAAAAATGAAAATATCATATAAGAAGTCGTAATTTTCAGAATCATAGGAGGTGTGGAGTGGGATTTAGCTTTTCCCTTTCATAGGTAAAGGTAAAGGTTTTCTCCTGACATTAAGTCCTGTCGTGTCCGACTCTGGGGTGTGGTGCTCATCTCCATTTCAAAGCCGAAGAGCCGGCATTGTCTGTAGACACCTCCAAGGTCATGTGGCTGGCAAGACTGCATGGAGCGCCTCCCTTTCATAGGTCCCTCCTATACTGCCATATAATCCAGATTACCAAATCAGATATTCAGTTCAAAGCAGATAATCTGGATATCATTTGGCAGTGTTGAAGGGGCCATACTGTGGCCTAAAGAAAATATCTCTTCTGAAGACTGTTTACATCAGGAGGTATTCTTCAATAGCTGCCAATGTTGGGTTATCTTTCACTATAAACAGCAGATGATGGGATTATACCGGCCAACACACATTTTGGTACTTCAAATGTTAGACTTGTTTCTAGGTGTATTTGATCTGCTGATTCCAAAAATGGCACCAGTTTCCCCCCATCAGTTCTAGTTTTTGAGATACTGAACATATGCATATACCACTCTTCACTCAAATTGCTCATAAAAGAACAAGGTATTTTAATGTAGTGTTTCAATTAACATCTTTTAAGCATGAAGGAGATATATTAAAAATTAAAAGAAAGGTGTACTGCATGAAAATTTACTTATTTCATACCAAAAGCGCAGGTTTTTGATACAAATGTTATTATACAAATATAGGAAACTAGAGCTGATGTGGTCTATCCAATGCAATTTTTTGAACCAGTGCCTTAAATAACCCGGGAACAGATCTAAGTTTTAACTCATCTGATATGTCCCCAATTACACACACATCACACAAAGCCTTTGTGACTGATACCAACTTTTCATGTCTTGGGCTGCAAAAAAGGGCAATAGACATGACCAAACCTGTCCTTGTTAGGGCCCTTTCACACAGCCATATAACCCAAAATATCAAGGCAGAAAATCCCACAATGTCTGCTTCGAATTGGATTATGTGAGTCCACACTGCCATATATCTCAGTTCAAAGCAGATAATGTGAAATTTTATTCAGCTGTGTGGAAGGGGCCTTGATTTCTCAGAATAACCTCATTGACATCATTTGTAGTTGCAAATTCCAGGTGAAGGGGACTTGGCAGTGACCATAGCACTGAGGAACAGAATTCAACATTTGGAAGTATTTCCTATGCTCTATTGAATTTGGGCATAACTCAAATGTATATACTGCAGCTCAATCATTTTTGAGCTACAAAGTAAAGCTGCATTACTTCAAGTGCCATATTAACCTCCTCTCATAAGAGGACATTGGTGTGTAGGCTGCAATCTTAGACTCACTAAGTTATTGCTTTGGGAAAGGGACAACTGTTAAGAACTGTTTTATGCCCCTGCTTGAGGTTACCAGTCCTCTTCAGTGGTGACACCCTTAATGTTATTTAGTTTACATAATTCTAACCGAATTATAATTTAAATTTAAAACATTACCTGACAAGGCCTTTTCATTTTGATTGCTATCACATGGTATCTATAACAGCAGAGTTCACAGGTCCAGGACCCTCTTTCACTAATCCACTTCAAAAGGCAAAGCTGATGTGTATATCGTACTGACCCATCACATCGACAAGGATTTAATAGTTCACCCTAGAAAAAAATAACAATTAAATGTGAAATAGATATGTGAAGCATTAATCTTCCCTGTTCCTTGAATAATGCATCTTAAAATCAGATTCCAGCATTTAAAAATATCTTATTTTTACTGGTCTAATACGCCAGTGTTTATCTCAGAATTCTTATATTTATTTCTACCAATCCAAAATCACAAAAATCTTGATAAATATGGAAAAAAGCATCCATACAAAAGTTATTGCTTTGGGAAAGGGACAATACTCTTCCTTTTGCACTTGTAATAAATATGGTTCTGCAGTCATTCTTCTTCTGTACTAATACAAATGCATAGCATCTGAGCGACCTTCATATTTAAAGGAGCTTTATATACTGCAGCTCAATCATTTTTGAGCTACAAAGTAAAGCTGCATTACCTCAAGTGCCATATTAACCTCTCATAAGAGGACATTGGTGTGTAGGCTGCAATCTTAGACTCACTAGTAAGCAAGTCCCATTGAATGTGGGATTTACTTCTGATTAAATATGCAGCAGACTGCACTGTTAGAGAGACTTCCTTGTCCTTGACCCCAGGGCCATGATCCTCCTTTCTTGCAGAATTGGTCTTTTTCCCAGTTGTTTCCCTAGAGTCCAAAATATCCACAAAGAAGTGTGACTGATTCAAAAAAAACAGAGCCAAAAATCTAAGTCCAGCAGAATAAAACACCTTTTGTAACTATCCAAATAGTGTGGAACATGCAAATGTAACACTTTTCTATACTTACATAATCACACCCCAAGAAACACCAGCAAGTTGCACCCTCTGCCTATCCAGAAGGATATCATGACAAGAGGAAAATCAACCTGCCACATGAATGATTAAAAAAAAAACACCAAGAGTGCAGGGAGTTTGTGTGCCTGAACCCCATGAGAAAGAATCCTCAATGCTAATTGTAGGTTGCTCTAGGGATGGAAGAGCCAATGAGAAGAACAGCTTGGCCAAAAAACTAAAGATTTTTTGTTTTTGTGTCATGGGTGTACATACAGATTAAAAATTACTTTACAGTGGATATGTGACCTATTAAAATTTGTTCTAAAACAAATACTGCTGGAACTATCCTCTAGAGCAGAGTTTCTCAAACTGTGCTGCTCCAGATGTTTTGGACTTCAGCTCCCACAATTCCTAATAGCTGGAAAGCTGGCTAGGATTTCAGGGAGCTGAAGTCCTAAACACCTGGAGGAGCACAGTTTGAGAAACTCTGCTCTAGAGGATAGTTCCAGCAGTATTTGTTTTAGAACAAATTTTAATAGGTCACATATCCACTGTAAAGTAATTTTTAATCTGTATGTACACCCATGACACAAAAACAAAAAATCTTTAGTTTTTTGGCCAAGCTGTTCTTGGCCAAAAAACTGTGTGAAACTCAAGGCTTGCAGGCCAAATGTGGCCTGCTATGTCATTTTATGTGGCCTTCCAGGTACTACATTACAACTTTTGTATTCCTCATCATTAGACATCATGATGAAGATTGCAATACAGTAATGTCTGCCATGGGGTTGGAATTTAGATACAAGGCTTGTGGATATGATGTCTGACAGATAATAAAAAGTGATGGAGTTGTTATTCAATAACATCTGGAGACCCAAACGGAATAAAAGTTCTCCAACCACTATGCAAAGAGGTTATAGTTGGTCTTCTGTGTCTATGACTTTTTTGTCTATGGATTCAACAGCCTGTTGAATGCAACCATAAGGCTGATGTGTCCCTCAATAAAATGAGTTTGACAGTCCTGATCTAGAGCAAATTATAAGACTTGCTTTACTTCATGGGAAAGTGGGAAAAAGTTGTTTTCAAGCAGAGATAAATTTCTGTCACTTCCAGTTTTGAGGGAAAAAATATTTAAAACACTTAGGGTACATGTGGCGTGTTGTAAGTCCTAGAGAATCAGAAATGCCCCCTGAAGCTAGTAAAGTTGCTCACTCCAATCTAAAGTAATTTGGTTGAAAGGCAGGACATTTACATATATTCTAAACAGGCACACACATTACCTATAGAACCTCAACATATATCTGGCATGGTGTGTAACATCACACTAAGGCATCATCCTGAAACATTTGTCAGATAATACTTATTTATAACCTGCAAGGAAACATTTGTTATGGGGTCAAACTCATATTCAACACACACAAACACTGATACACGATTGTGTGAAATATATCATGATCACCTAGATAGGAACAGATAAAATATCTCTTCAATGTGGTCTAGAGCAGGGGAAGGCACTTGAAATTCACTACAGCAGTTTCAGAAGAAGCTCAGTTCCTATCAGCGACCAATTTCCTTTGTACCAAAACATTGTGTGTATTAACCTGGATGACATGGTGAAAGACAAAGTATCAAACAGGAAATTGTGACCTGGTGACATATCTCTCAGGCTATGATAGCATTCTGAATTATAGCTTACTCGGTAGGATGAACAGGGAGGAACATGAGGCCAAACAAAACTCTGTGTATTAGAAAAGAATGTTCCATTTGGTGCAGGACATTTCTGTAAAGGCATTTAGGTATAGCAACAAGAAACATATAGAAAAAGATGGAACATTGTAAGAAAATAAGATATTGATCCGTAAGAAAGATCTGCAATCTCAAAACCTCTAAATAAACTATATAAAAAGTTGGATGGATTGCTAAGGCCATCTCTTAATGTACTCAACTCAGCACATGAGCAAAAGCTTGAACATGGTGGCACAAAGCAGAGATAAAGAAAGCTGTGGAGCTTGTGACTCTCCAGATGTTTTGGATTCCAGTCCCCATGAGCCTCTATTTGCTTAGCCAATTGTGAGAGGCAGTGGAAGTGGTCGTTAATCAAGATTTCGAGATCAAAAGTTTCCCTAGCCCTAAGATAAAGTCTATAAACAACAGGCATGTTGATAAATATCAAAGAAGGGGGAAATTGGTTTAGAATCTCAAAGGTGCATAATCATGCTTGAGCAAACTAAATGAGTTCAATTCAGGAAGTCTTGATGGCATTCTCACAAGCCCCGATGAAGGTAAACAAGCAGTGTGCTTTCAAAGTCACTGTAGTCAGCATCCAGTTAGAAAGTGGAACATGAAGAGTATTTCTTTGCTGTGGTTACTTGAAACTGTGGACACAACTGAAAACCATTAAATTAGCTTGCTTCAAATCCAGCATACCACAGAGTTGCAATGGAAGACTAAGAGATTCCTAGACAGCTATCCTCTCTAGGAATTTGCTAGTTCATGCAGTGCAACTCTATGGTAATTTCCAAAGAAAGCATGGTATATAATTGCTTGGAGGACCTTGTAAGTGCCTAGAGCAATGGTTCTCAAAGGGAGATAAATAACAAATAATGCATTGCATCAAGGCATGAAGTATGAAATGGACATGTCTGGCGTATGATTGGCAGGATATTTAAGATTTCTAACAATGAGGAGCTAGCGTAGTGCAGTAGTTTGAGTGTTAGACTATGACCCTGGAGAACTGGGTCAGAATACCTGCTTAGCAAAAACAAACAACCCCCCCCCCCCAAAAAAAAATCAACTTGGATAAGTCACATGTCCTCAGTCTCAAAGGAATAAGGCAAACTTATTCAGAACAAATACTATCAAGAAATCCCTGTGATTTCAGGTAACTCAGGATGACATGTGTCAAAGATGGCATGTTGTAAAATATTAATGCCATTGGTTTTAGAAAAATAATTCAACAGCCAGTTTGCCAGCTGTTAGGATTTCTGGGAGTTGACAGCTAAAACATCTGGGGACCCACAGGTTAAAAACCACTGTTGTAGAGGAATAGAGAAAGCCATAGAGCTGAGCTGTCCAAACTGTGCATTCATGCATGAGTTGCAGTGTGTAGGTAGGATCCCCCAGTGGTGCAACAGGTTCAACCCATGTGCCGGCAGGACTGAAGACCGACAGGTTGCAGGATCATTTATTTTTAAAATATATATGATTTCCTATATTAGCTACTCTGTATTTGTAAACGCTTGCTCGAATAGCCACGTTTTAACTTGCCTCCGAAACATCAAGAGGGAGGGAGCAGATCTGATTTCCCTAGGGAGGCCATTCCATAGCCGAGGGGCCACCACTGAGAAGGCCCTGTCTCCTGTTCCAGCCAAACGGGCTTGTGACAATGGTGGGACCGAGAGCAGGGCCTCCCCAGATGATCTTAAAGTCCCCTGTTGAGCCCTCCAAGAATAAGAAGAAGAAAGGATGACTGTTACTTGAAAGCAACCTATGCAGAACACAAGGAGAGCCTATCTAGGCACACACTGTGCTTGGGAAAGTCTTCATATTTAAGGAAGCTACAATGATAACAAATGGGAATAGTTGTGGGTTGGACTGGATGGCCCATGAGGTCTCTTCCAATAAAGGTGTACGGCAAGGCTGCATACTCTCACCCAACCTTTTTAACTATGTGCGGGGCTTGATGAATGGCAAGCTGGGGTGAAAATTGCTGGAAGAAACATTAACAACCTCAGATATGCAGATGACACCACTCTGATGGCCAAAAGCGAGGAGGAGCTGAGGAGCCTTCTAATCAAGGTGAAAGAAGAAAGCGCAAAAGCTGGGTTGCAGCTAAACATTAAAAAAAACCAAGATTATGGCAACAAGAATGATTGACAACTGGAAAATAGAGGGAGAAAATGTGGAGGCCATGACAGACTTTGTATTTCTAGGTGCAAAGATTACTGCAGATGCAGACTGTGGCCAGGAAATCAGAAGATGCTTACTTCTTGGGAGGAGAGCAATGTCCAATCTCGATAAAATAGTAAAGAGTAGAGACATCACACTGGCAACAAAGATCCGCATAGTCAAAGCCATGGTATTCCCTGTAGTAACCTACAGATGTGAGAGCTGGACCTTAGGGAAGGCTGAGCGAAGGAAGATAGATGCTTTTGAACTGTGGTGTTGGAGGAAAGTTCTGAGAGTGCCTTGACTGCGAGAAGGTCCAACCAGTCCATCCTCCAGGAAATAAAGCCCGACTGCTCATTGGAGGGAAGGATACTAGAGACAAAGTTGAAGTACTTTGGCCACATCATGAGGAGACAGCAAAGCTTAGAGAAGACAATGATGCTGGGGAAAGTGGAAGGTAAAAGGAAGAGGGGCGACCAAGGGCAAGATGGATGGCATCCTTGAAATGACTGGACTGACCTTGAAGGAGCTGGGGGGTGGTGACGGCCCACAGGGAACTCTGCTGTGGGCTGGTCCATGAGGTCACGAAGAGTCGGAGACGACTGAACGAATGAACAACAACAACAAATCATATCTTTTCCACTGTGGCCCACCGCTTTTGAAATTCGCTACCTAAGGAGATCAGGCAAGTCCCCACACTAGCTGGTTTTTAAGAAAGACCTAAAACCCTGGCTCTTCCGTTGTGCTTTTGGAGAATGACCACTCAACCCATCTGGTTGTCTTAGTCTACAGCTGCCCTCAGAATAAAGCATCTCCCCCACCCTAAAATGGCTAAACCCCATGGTTCCCCCCGTTGGGCTCCTTACTTACAAATGCACTTTTATCCCTATCTCACCCAGGGTTTTAACTTTTTTAACAGTAAAAGGAAGAGGGGCCGACCAAGGGCCCCTCACACATTTGGCCCGCCCTCTGTGTCTGGTTTCAATATGCTGTTTTATATTGTTGATTTTGTTATTTCATATTTTGTTATGATCAGGGGCGGCTCATCCATTACGCGAAGTAAGCGGTCGCAGAACACTTTTTTTTGCCAGGGGCGCAGAGGTGCCTCTGTAAATGCCCCTTGACTGCCACTTGAGGAGTGCCCCCTCAGCTCACAACAGCCCTAGCAGTCCGGGGGGAGCCTGGGCTTTCTTGCCTCACTGCTGAGCGATCCTCTTCCCAAAGGGGCCGGGCCCTTGAGCCTCGCCTAGCCCCTCTCGTTCCTGCTCTACCCGGCCACCGGGTGCATGAGCAGAGCCGGCACCCAATCATTCTCCGCGTTCAATCCCTTTCCCATGACCGGCTCCCTTTCCCGATCTCCCAGTGCTCCACCCGCCTCCTCTCCTCTCCCCAATCTGCGGGTGGGTCAAGGGGTGGAACCACCGCACCTGGCCTGCTTTGGGTCTGGAGGCATGTCTGAAGACCCCAGCGTGTGCACCAAAAGTCGCCTTTCTCTTCAGCCATTGGGGCCAAGAGAGAGAGAGAGGGAGCCCCTCCGGCTGGAGGTATCTCCCACCTCCGCTCCCTCCTTTGTTTTTTACCTACCTTCAGGAAAGGTGGGCATCTCCACCTCTGTCTCTCTCTCTCTCTCTCGGTCCCAATGGCTGAGGAGAAAGTCAGGAGAAGAGGTGACTTTTGGTGCACACGCCGGGGTCTTCAGGCACGCCTCCGGACCCAAAGCGGGCCAGGCAAGGGAGCAAATGTGGCAAGTGTAGTTACTGGGATGTATAGTTCACCTACAATCAAAGAGCATTCTGAACTCCACCAATGATGGAATTGAACCAAATATGGCACACAGAACTCCCACGACAAACAGAAAATATATATCAATGATTGGTTGGGTGGGGGGGGGTGTGTGCCAAAATACTGTTTGCTTACTGTTTATTCTATATTTTGTTATGATGTATTTTGTTACTGTGTGTTATTATGTTGTATTATTTTGGGCTTTGCCTCATGTTAGCCGCACTGAATCCCCTTTGGGGGCATACATATAGGTAAAGGTAAAGGTAGTCCCCTGACATTAAGTCCAGTCATGTCTGACTCTGGGGTGTGGTGCTCATCTCCATTTCTAAGCCGAAGAGCCAGCGTTGTCCGTAGACACCTCCAAGGTCATGTGGCCGGCATGACTGCATGGAGCCGTTACCTTCCCGCCTGAGCGGTACCTATTGATCTACTCACATTTGCATGTTTTCGAACTGCTAGGTTGGCAGAAGCTAGGGCTGACAGCGGAAGCTCACGCCGCTCCCCGGAATCGAACCTGCGACCTTTCGATCAACAAGCTCAGCAGCTCAGTGCTTTAATCCACTGCGCCACCAGGGGCCCTGGGGGAGATGGTAGCGGGTTATAAATAAAGTGTATTATTATTATGTATTATTATTATTATTATTATTATTATCTCCTCTCAGCCTTTTCTTCTTCAGGCTAAAGCCCAGCTCTTTAAGCCGCTCCTCATAGGGCTTGTTCTTCAGACCCTTGATCATTTTAGTCGCCCTCCTCTGGACACATTCCAGCTTGTCAATATCTTTCTTCAATTGTGGTGCCCAGAAGCTCTCAAGGGTAGTAGTAAGCATCTCAAAGTCTGGTCTCCTCCCTCCCCCCACCAACACACACCCCCCTCCCCTTCAAGCGTGCAACTAAGCCGGGAAAGGCGAAGCGGCTTCTCTGCGGCGGTGGGAGCTGTCCGTGGTGCTGATGGCCGCTCTGTTCCCTTGGCTTGGAGAGAGGGCACCGTTGCCTTTCCCTCTTCCCTTGCCCTCACCTGCTCGGCGCCTTGGAAGCAGATCTTGCAGATGGGGCCCCCTCCTCCGCCGCCTCCGCCGCTGCTGCTGTTGCTGCACACCGAGCGGGTCTCGGGCTGCTTCTCGGCGCTGTGGCTGGGGCCCGGCCCTGCGGAGGAGGAGGAGGGCGGGGCGGGGTCTCGAGGCTGCGGCTCCCCGCCGCCCCCATTTCTCCCTTCCCCGCCGTTCATGAGGGGAAGCCCAGCGCTCTCCTTTCCCCTTCGAGTGGAGGGAAGAAGAAGAAGGGGGCCGCCCTGGGGAGGGCAGGCGGGCGGAGCGGTCACCGCATGCCCGCCTTCTCCTGTCTTTCCTCCCTCCCTTGGCGGCCGGCGCGCGAGCCCCTGCTTCTGACGCCAGCGGGCGCCTCACAATGCGCCGTTGGAGACCGTTACCGGGCGCGTGAGGCGAAGGGGGAGAAAAGAAAAAAAAGAGAGAGCGAGGGGAGGGGGGAGGCCAGGCGCAACTTCAAGGAAGGCAGCTCGCGCCGGATGGGGACGGCACGCGGCCCCTCGCGCGTCCGCTCTCTCTCTCTCTCTCTCCTCACACACGCAGCGTTACGCCCCTGTGCCTCGGCTTCTGCTTCCCCAACCCAGCCAAGGTCGCGCGCGCTGTTTCGACGGGCCCGCCTCCCACTCGCACTCTTCTCGCCAATGAGGGGAAGCCCCTCTCCTCTCCCGCCCCCGCCTCCGCGCGCGCGCTTTCCGTCCACCTGGCAGCCTCGACTGAGGTCTCCCTCAGGAAGGAATCCCATGGCGTCCACCTTTGGTCAGCACTGACTCCCTGCTGCTCAATACTCGAGGCCAGTGTGGAATTTATTTATTTATTTGTTTAAAACATTTCTGTTCTGTCCTTCTTACCCCTAAGGGAGTCAAGGCTGAGCACAACATAGATAGGGCAAACATTCAAACCATAAATATATACAAACATAAAAATAACTTATAAGTTGCTTTAAAACCATCTCAGGACACCATTTTGCCTCACTGCACTGCCCCAAAGGCTTAGTCCCACTGCCAGGTCTTCACCATCCTTCTGAAGGACAGGAGGGAGGGGACTGATCTAATATTGCCAGGAAGGGAGTTCCATAATCAGGGTGCAATCACTGAGAAGGCCCTGTCTCTCTCATCCTCTCCAAACGCGCCTGTGATGGTAGTGGGACCGAGAGCAGGGCCTCCCCAGAACATCTTAGTTTTCACAGTGGTTTGTGAAGTGAGATGCTTTCAGACAGGTAAACTGGGCTGGGAACGTTTAGGGCTTTGTTGTTGTTCATTCATTCAGTCGCTTCTTACTCTTCATGACCTCATGGACCAGCCCACACCAGAGCTCCCTGTCACCACCCCCAGCTCCTTCAGAGTCAAATCAAATCAAATCGTTTATTTCGGTCATTGACCAGCACAGGAAATAGAGTCACATTTTCATACAAACTTGATATGTTTGGTACATTAAAAATATAAATATAACTACTGAAGCACAATATGGGTGAGGGAGCGGAAGGGAAGGGTCCATTTATCAGAACTATTTTGACACTGTGGGTCAAATTGTAAAGGAAAAAAATAACAAAAGAGTAACAAAAAAAAAAACAAAGTTTGGATCTCATGCATAGATCATGGAAGTAACTTCCTGATGAGCTACAGCTCTGAAATTTGGTATCTGCATAACTCAAGGCACTTCAGATGACTAGGAAAAGATGAACATGAAGCATTTATATTTATCTCTCTCCAGGGTAAAAACATACAATGCCCAGATCCATCACCAAATTATAGATTCAGAGAAGAAGATTACTGGACACGCCGTTAACTTTTGGGACTAGTCATTCCCTGACGGATTTTGTATGCTGCTGCACAGAACTTTGCAACATTGTAGGTTGTAGCTGAATTAATATCTGCAAGTAGCATGGAGGTATAAAATTGTCCTGAATGGTCTGGGTACTTGTGTAACAGAGGTAAGATAAGCCTGGCACGGATATCCCTGTAGAACGGGCACATGTTCTATTGTTTCTACATGACCCGAATCACAGGGACAGAGTCTCTCTGGGAAAGGGATCTTCCGGTAGCAGCCTTCGAGTACAGCTGATGGGAGAGCGTGGCATCGAGCCAGGGTGAAAGCCCTTCGATGAATGGGAACCTCTAAGTTTGTTAAATATGCCATAGGGGAGGCAAGATATCTGCTGTCTTCATTGATAAGGAAGGTTGGAACCGAGGCCAGGTCTAGTTGTCGCTCTGTGTCTGTGATACGTTGTTTAATAAGTGCTTTGTCTTGATTGTAATCCATAGCGAATAGTAGACCTGGAGAGAATCCCAATACACCCAAATATGAACACAGATGGAGTTTGGGGAAAATAGACCATGACATTTGGGAGTTATAGTCACTGGGATTCGCAGTTTATCTACAATCAACGAACATTCTGAACCCCATGAACAACAGAATCGGGCAAACTTCCCATACAAAACCCCCATAACCAACACTTAAGGCCATCAGTCCAACTCGCTTCACCAGGGCAAGAAAACGTAATCAAAGTCCTGACAAAGAGCCATCCAGCCATAGATAGAGATAGATAGATAGATAGATAGATAGATAGATAGATAGATAGATAGATAGATAATTCACACAGAGATATAGTATCATAGATTTGAAAGGGACCCTTAAAGAAGGACAATGATATGTTGCATGTTCCAGAGTAGGCAAACCAGACAATCTCCACATCAACACTGACAAAGAAACAGCAAGAAATACTGTTTACCCACAAGCATAAAGAAATTGCATATATTAGAAACCAACACTTTCTCATTACTTTATTTTCCAGATCAACAGACTGGGCCACAGCAACGCGTGGCAGGGGACAGCTAGTCACTTATAAGTTGCTTTAAAACCATCTCAGGACACCATTTTGCCTCACTGCACTTCCCCAAAGACTTGGTCCCACTGCCAGGTCTTCACCATCCTTCTGAAGGACAGGAGGGAGGGGGCTGATCTAATATTGCCAGGAAGGGAGTTCCATAACCGGGGGTGCAATCACTGAGAAGGCCCTGTCTCTCTCATCCTCTCCAAACGTGCGTGTGATGGTGGTGGGACCGAGAGCAGGGCCTCCCCAGAAGATCTTAGTTTTCACAGTGGTTCGTAAAGGGAGGTGCGTTCAGACAGGTAAACTGGGCTGGGAACATTTAGGGCAGGGGTAGGGAACCTTTGGCCCTCCAGCTGTGGTGGACTTCAACTCCCACAATTCCTTGAGGCTCGGCATTCGCCCCAAAGGCTTACCTTGGCCCAATGCCGAGCCTAAAGGAATTGTGGGAGTTGAAGTCCACCACAGCTGGAGGGCCAAAGGTTCCCTACCCCTGCATTAGGGCTTTGTTGTTGTTCATTTGTTCAGTCGCTTCTTACTCTTCATGACCTCATGGATCAGCCCATACCAGAGCTCCTTGTCACCTCCCCTAGCTCCTTCAGGGTCAAGGTAGTTACTTCAAGGATAATACTAAATAATAACTATTAAAAAATAGAAGTTTATACCATACCACCATCTCCCCAAGGGGACTTGGTGAAATAACACTTTCAGACCAGGAACATTTTTTCCCTCATTTTGTTATGTAGTATTATTATAATTATGTTGTTGCTGTTGTTGTTTACACCCCACTTTCTCTACAAAGGAGACTCAGAGCAGCTCAAACTAAAAACAATGCAATACCATTTTAAATCTAAAAATATACAAATTCCCATGGCTCAATGCTATGCAATTCCGGGAGTTGTTATTTTACAAAGCCTTCTTTGTCAAAGATCCTGGTGCCTCACTAAACTACAACTCCCACAATTCCATAGCATTGAGCCATGGCAGTTCAAACTGCACTGATTCCACGCTGTCGATGCACCCCCAAACCAATCCAAAGATGGAAAATACATTGTGCAAAGCTTTCAAAGTTGACAGACTTGCTTATTTATTTATTTATTTATTTACTATACTTGTATACCGCCTTTTCAGCCTATTGACAACTCAAGGCGGTTTACAATAAGTCAGTTCACATAATATCAAAATACAAATTAAACATTAAAAACAATATAAAACCACAACAGAAACAATAAAACCAACTTTATCACGCATTGCTGCATGCTTTCAAGTTGTTCCCAACCCATTGAACTAATGACAAGGTTTTTCCTTGGCAACATTTGTTCCCAAGGGGTTTGCCTCTGAAGCTGAGAGTTTGGGACTTGCTCAGGGTCACCCAATCACTGAGCAGGAATCTGCACTCAATGACTGAGGGATTTAAACCTTGATCTCCAAAATTGTCATTCAATGCCAAAAATACCATTCGATGATGGATGGTAAAAGTCATTATAAAGGGGAAAATGTGATGACGGAGAGCCACAGCACTGCATCCTACTTGAATTTTGAAGTAGAGTCACTAAGGATACAAAGTAACATAGCAAAGAAACAAAAATGTCCTCCTCCGGTAGAAGAAGACTTCTCTTGAGATATCAGCTGCCATCCACTCTAGTTAACAGGGTGAAATATTAACTCCTCCTCTGCTATATTTATCAGCCAGGAAAACAGTCTCAGCATTCACTGAGTGAAAGGAAATAGCCTTCACTTCAACCAAACTACAGTCAGTTAGTCTTTGGCACTGCACACTGTTTCAATAGCCATTACAGCGAGTGATATTTTGCTTATATATTGACATATTTATGTCCTGGCCTATATCATAATATGTGGAAGTAATCTCAAGTCACAACAATGCCTGTAAATGAACAATTTAAAATAATAAGGAATAAGTTAAACATTCCATAAGTATATGAAGCAGTTAAAAATAAGCTAAAACATGAAAGCCAGCATGACACTATGGCTTGAGCATTAGACCAGAACTGCAGGAGATCGAGTTTTGAATCCCTGCTTAGCCTTAGAAATCCACTGGATGACCTTGGGGAAACAGCAGGCATGGTTTTGGCCTCAGAGGGAGGAAGGTAATGGCCAGCTTCCTCTGAATAAATTTTGCCGAGAAAATCCAGTGGCATACATTTGAGCTGATGCAAACGTACGCAACAAGAATAACAATGACACAGTTCAAAATCCGTACACCGTGCAGATTTGGACACAATCATTAGACCCAAAAGGTGTAGTGAAAAGCCACAACTCAGATCTTGCATCAAGAGACATAGTTACATCTCCATTGCGACATCTGCCAAGGTGAGCCCCCCTCCACCCCAGTTTGTAAGTCGCTTCCCCGCCAAACATGATCATTTCCAGGTTGTCAGAGAGTGATGGAATCAGTAGCTATTTTTCCCACTATTTTCTTAGGTGGATTAACCACAGTGGGAATTTCTGGGGGGTCCTTGAAGCACTTTCAGCTAAAGGACTATAACCGGATATATCATTACCGATCCTCTCATTCTGACAACCCAGAAATGGACACAGCTTACAAACTGGGGTTTGGGTGGGCTGGTTTTGTTCTGCAGCTGGAAGAGAATTTCAAACTATGCAGGAGAAGTGATATGAAAAAGTGATATAAAGAAGACTTACAATAGTGTAACTGACCAACATGATGGTAGACCAGGTCTCACAAGTCACTGTAATGATGCTAGCATTGGCCGCAGTTAGGTTTTTGCAGGGAGATCATGACATAGCGAAAGAGTATTTCATGCATCATCATGCAGTATGTTTTTCCTATTGCTGAAACACAGAGAAAGGCCCATCATGCAGATCTCAGTCTTCTGGCAGGCATATAGAGAAAGAGAGTGTGTCTATGAGATGTATATTAGTTCAACAATATCTTTTGAACACTTACAGCAAATACAATAATAATAATAATAATAATAATAATAATAATAATAAAAATAGCAACAACAACAACAACAACATCCGCAAAGAACCGTCCGGCGGAGCTGTTTCGAGTTGTCAGAGGGCTATTAAATCCCACCACTCCGGATGGGAACCCTGACAACTCGACGGCCCGCTGTGAAGCATTTGCTCAGTTCTTTGCGGACAAAGTCGCTTTGATCCGTTCTGACTTGGACACCATGTTAACGGCAGTCTCAGAGGATGACAAGAACACCTGTCTGTCCGATTTTGATGGATTCGTTTCAATTTGTGAAACCTGAGGATGTGGACGAGGTGCTTGGAGGGATGAGAGCGACCACATGCATCCTAGACCCCTGCCCATCCTGGCTTCTAAAGGAGGCCAGAGGGGGATTGGCCGAGTGGGTGAAGGTGGTGGTTAATGCCTCCCTTCGGGAAGGCAAAATTCCAGCCAGCTTAAAACAAGCTGTAATAAAACCGCTGTTGAAGAAACCATCACTGGACCCCACTCAATTCGTCAACTATCGGCCTGTTTCCAATCTCCCCTTTTTGGGCAAAGTCCTGGAACGTGTGGTGGCCTCACAACTCCATTCTTGGTAGACACAGATTATCTGGATCCGGCACAGTCTGGCTTTAGGCCGGGGCATGGTACCGAGACAGCCTTGGTCGCCTTAGTGGATGATCTGCGTCGGGAGCTCGACAGGGGGAGTGTGTCCCTGTTTGTGCTGCTCGACCTCTCAGCGGCCTTCGATACCGTCGACCACGGTATCCTTCTGGGACGCCTCGCGGGGATGGGACTTGGAGGTACTGTTTTGCAGTGGCTCCGCTCATTCCTCGAGGGTCGGTCTCAGAAGGTGTTACTGGGGAGACTCCTGTTCAACCCCACAACCTTTGTCTTGTGGGGTTCCTCAGGGTTCAATACTGTCTCCCATGTTGTTTAACATCTACATGAAGCCGCTGGGCGAGATCATCCGGAGTTTCGGAGTACGATGTTATCTGTACGCAGATGATGTGCAACTCTGTCACTCCTTTCCACCTGCTACTAAGGAGGCTGTCCAGGTCCTGAACCGGTGCTTGGCTGCTGTGTCGGGATGAGGGCGAACAAATTGAAACTGAATCCAGACAAGACAGAGGTACTCCTGGTCAGTCGCAAGGCCGAACAGGGTATAGGGTTACAGCCTGTGTTGGATGGGGTTACACTCCCCCTGAAGACGCAGGTTCGCAGCTTGGGTGTGACCCTGGACTCATCGCTGAGCCTGGATCCCCAGGTTTCAGCGGCAGGGGCATTTGCACAGCTTCGGCGCGTGCGCCAGCTGCGCCCGTATCTTGGGAAGTCTGACTTGGCCACGGTAGTCCACGCTCTTGTCACATCCCGTATAGATTACTGCAACGCGCTCTACGTGGGGTTGCCCTTGAAGACTGCCCGGAAGCTTCAGATGGTCCAGCGCTCGGCAGCTAGGTTGCTAACGGGAGCGGCACTCAGGGAGCACACCACCCCCCTGTTGAGCCAGCTCCACTGGCTGCCAATCTGCTACCGGGCACAATTCAAGGTGCTGGCTTTAGCCTATAAAGCCCTAAACGGTTCCGGCCCCACTTACCTCTCCGAACGCATCTCCACCTATGAACCGGCGAGGACATTAAGATCGTCCGGGGAGGCCCTGCTCTCGGTTCCGCCAGCGTCACAAGCGAGGTTGGCGGGGACGAGAGACAGGGCCTTCTCGGTGGTGGCCCCTCGGCTATGGAATGCCCTACCAGTGGACATCAGGCAGGCCCCTTCGTTGCTGGTGTTTCAGAGGAGGGTTAAGACGTGGCTCTATGAGCAGGCATTCGGATAATTATGCAATGACAACTAACTCAGTAAGACGGCATTGAACAAGGAACGAAAAAGGACTGTGAGAACGGGATCTGACTCTAATTGAGGCGTTGATGACTATATGTGTGTTGTTTGTGTATGTGTGTCTTATATATTGTCAGTGTTGCTTATTTTTATTGTAAACCGCATTGAGTCGCCGCCTGAGGCTGATAAATGCGGTATACAAATGGAGTAAATAAATAAATAAATAAATAAATAAACAGCAAAGAACTGGTGGGATCACAAGCCTGAAAAGGTTACAGTAAATGTCAAACTACTTTGGGACTTCCAAATTCAGACAGACAGAGTTTTGGAGCACAATACTCCTGACCTCATGATTGTGTTAAAAAACCAAGTATGGATCGTCAATGTTTCCATCCCAGGTGAAAGCACAGTTGAAGAGAAGCAACTAGAAAAGCTGACACAATACGAGGATTTAAAGTTCAAACTGAAAAGACTCTGGCACAAGCCAGTCAAGGTGGTTCCAGTAGTGATTGGCACACTGGATGCAGTGCCTGAAGACTTGGCCTGCACTTAAACACAATCGGCACTGACAAAATTACCATCTGTCAGCTGCAAAAAGTCACCCTACTGGGATCTGCATGCATTATTTGCTGATACATCACATAGTTGTAGACACTTGGGAAGTGTCTGGCGTGTGATCCAATACAACAACCAGCAGAGTGATCTTGTTTGCTGTGTACTAATCTTGTTGTGCTTCAAATAATAATAATAATCATCATATTTTATTTATATCCTGCCATCATCTCTCAGAGGGACTCAGGGCATCTCATAAAACACTCAAGGTGTGACATGCAAACTGCAACAAGTGCAAAACAAAGCATACAAGTAGACAATAAACAATCAACTCCTGTTGTTCCATCCTAACTGGGAAAAGATTCCATCCCCACTCCTGTCATGCAAATAATTCACCTGACTACACTCTTAATTGAAATGTATTTGGCTCCTGGAAGTGCAATACATTTATGAATTCATCCACCCCTACTTCACAAGATCATGAAAGAACCGTGCTAGCCAACTCATTGCAACCCTATTGTATAGGAGGAGTTGGACTTATTAGCAACTGAGGCTGAGAAATGATGAAGAGATTTATTTATTTTTTCCTCCTGAAAAATAGCTACAGCATTTGTGGTTCAATTTCAAAATGATCTTCTTTTGAAAGACATTGTTTCCAGTGCTTGATTGTTGATGATTATTGTGTAGTTGACAGTATTGATTCTGCGTATTTCAGGTATGGGTAACTATGCCCTCCTGATATTTTGGGACTGCAGTTTCCACTATTACTGGCCGAGGCTGACGAGAGCTGTGGAGATCCCTATCTGTCTACTGCTGATACATTGTAATTTAAGAACTGGATGTGTTTCAAAGTCTACGTGTTTGTGATTCTATACCCAATTACAGAATAGGTGCTATTTATATAGTACTGGTTCTTTATACATGCTGTGTTGGTTAGGATAGGGGGACTCTGTGAGTATTTGCTCCCTTAGTGTATGAGAATACAGCAGCACACACTTCCTGGTCTTTGCATAGATGAGGTAGAGGTAAAAGTTTTCCCCTGACATTAAGTCCAGTCATGTCCGACTCTGGGGGGTGGTGCTCATCTCCATTTCTAAGCCAAAGAGCAGGCGTTGGCTCCAAGGTCATGTGGCCGGCATGGCTGCATGGAGTCCCGTTACCTTCCCGCCAGAGCAATACCTATTGATCTCACATTTACATGTTTTTGAACTGCTAGGTTGGCAGAAGCTGGTGCGAACAGCAGGAGCTCACCCTGCTCCCCAGATTTACACCTGCAACCTTTCGATCAGCAAATTCAGAAACTCAGTGGTTTAACTCACTGCACCACCAGGGCCATATATGAGGCTCATGAAAAATCCATATAATTTTCTATTACTTCTTGTTTCCAATTTGTGTGCAAGGCTGCAAGGAAGTTACTAGTACTACATTTATAACTGGTGGAGAGAGGGGAAGTTTAATAAAATAGATATCTAGTGGAAAAAATACAAAATAATATAAAACTTGCAAAGACTGGAGTGCTGTAGTAAAAACTGTTCTCAGAGGAAATCTGTGGATGATATTGCCTGTTAATAATTTCTTGCAATAATACAACCATATCTTGTTCCTATAATACAGCTAGGTATTCATTTCCATTAAAATTAACTACTCCATATTATATATAGTATAATAAATGTTCATTATGTTTATTAGAGGTCAAACAGAGAAGATTCCTATTAAACTACAGTGATTGCTTGTGCTGGGATATAGAATATCAATTGTTCTCTTCATTTTTGGAAAATATTAGGATTATGCTCCTAAACACACTTACTTAGGAGTAGGTGCAATCAGTATTAGCTTCAGGGTAAACATACATTGTAATTTTACTTTGAGATAAAAGGGGACATTGATGGGCAAACAAGTCAAACAGTTAAGAAAGGGCACAGAAACATTGAATCTGGGACTGGAAAGGATCACAAAGGCTATCCAGTCCAGTCCATGCAGGAATACACAACTTCAGCACTCCAGAAAGATGCTCTTTGTATAAAGAGCTCTGAAGATGGAGGGTCCACCATATTTAGATACAACATATTCCACTTTCAAACAGTTCTTACAGTCAATAAGTTCTTTCTCATGTTAAGGTGATATCTCTTTCTGTAAGTTGAACCCTTCATCTCATGTCTAGTGTCTGGAACAGAACAAAACAAACTGGCTCTGTTTTCTACATAGCATTGGTCTGAACAATGCTCTGAGTATATTGGTTTGGGGGGGAAAGCTCTCCCAGGCACTCTTCACAGGATCTTGCAGGTTAAATGATTTACATATGAACAATAAACTTGAGTGACTCCTAAAATGAAAAGAAGTTAGATGGAGGACAAGCTGATCTTAAAACAATAACAGTTGTAGGCAGTCCCCAAGTTATGAACAAGATAGATTTTGTAGGTTTCTTTTTAAGTTGGATTTGTTTGTATGTTGGAACAGGTATATATGTAACTATATATATTTATATTTATATATACTAGCTGTCCCCTGCCATGCGTTGCTGTGGCCCAGTCTGTGTATATGTGTGTGCATATATGTCTATATGTGTGTGTATATATTTGCGCATGTGTTCTAATGTATTTTTTTTTGCTTTTAAGTTTCTTCTGTTGTGTTTTTCAGTGTTTTTATGAGTGATGGTCACTTGTTGGCCTGATAGGTGTATTGTGTCCAAATTTGGTGTCAATTTGCCCAGTGGTTTTTGAGTTATGTTAATCCCACAAATGAACATCACACACACACATACACACACTTATATATATATGCCTGTTCCAACATACATAAGAAGAAACCTACAGAACCGATAGATAGATAGATAGACAGACAGACAGACAGACAGACAGACAGACAGACAGATAGATAGATAGATGATAGATAGATAGTTTGGATAGCATAGTGGGAGGGTTAACCCCACTGTGGTGATTGTTATGCTCTCTGAGCCTCTGTTCAGAAGAGTTCACCTCACTTTCTGTCCCTGTGATCATTGGATTTTGAAAAAAATGGTTTGTTGTGGAAACAAGGATTGGTGAGAAAGCTCCAATGGAGATAGCTTTTCCCTATGGTAACTTTTCCAGGAATGAATTTCCCTTCCGAGGAGTAGATTTCTCTCACTTGTTGTCTCACCCCTATTTTTCACTATGGGGCATTTGTAAGTTGGGTGTTTGTAACACGGGGCGATCTGTATTATTATTTTATTAAGAAGACAGTAGAAACCCGACAGAACAGATTGTGTTTAATACTAGCTGGTTCTCAAAGGAAAAAAGACAGGTGCTAAGAACCCTACTCCTGACCAATATAAGGAGTCTGTGAATGTTACAGCTAAACTTAAAGGAGCCTCAGACTCAGGACCTCATCGTATGGATGGGTGATTCGCCACCTTCTGTGGTGGGCAGTGGGGCACCTCACCAGCAGCAACACTTGCCCATCACATATTTTGTTTTGTTATGATGTATTTTGCTATTGTGTGTTTATTATGTTGTATTATTTTGGGCTTGGCCTCATGTTAGCTGCCCTAAGTCTCCTTTGGGGAGATGGTAGCAGGTTATAAATAAAGTGTATTATTATTATTATTATTATCATCATCATCATCATCGCACGTGGGGAAGCATTGCTGTGTGGTTTCCCCCTGCACTGGAGGAAATCTTTTCCTGTCGGGACGCAATAATGACCAGGCGGGAGACAGGGTGTAGAAGTGAATGATGATGGCTTTTTTATTGTTGCCCAAGCAAAGCTTATATGGGTTCTGGTGCTCTTCAGCAAAGGTCTGCATAGCAACAGTGGGGGATTACATAATGGCCCGGTGATTGGTGGAACTCTCAAGGGTGAGCTCATCATAGGTGAGGTAGCCTACTACCAGTCCCAGGTCATGATGCCCTGTATACTTTGCCAGAATGGTGCGAAGCGTAAGTGTCAGGGGTCTGGAATTTCCCATGCGCGTCCAAACTAGAATGGCCTGCCACTAATAGCCCAGAGGCGCATCGCCACTTCAATGGGACATAATAATGTCATCACTCCTTCATTTTCCTAACTTGGGGGCTCTCAGCTGGCAAAACATGGCCTCAGTGTTACCTCTGGGGAGGTTAAAATAAAAGGCTCCATGTGATGAGTACAGAGAAAAGGGTCTGTGTGCAAAAGACAGGTGTCAACATGTCCTCTGCTTGTCAATCCCTGGTAATGACTCCTGAATACTCTTAGACAATCCTCTAATGAAACCAATGGGATTGCAACACATGAGATAAAGGCAAATTTGATTATAGACAAGTATTGATGTACCAGTTTGAGCCATTTGGAATATCCCCCTTTTTCATAAGGAGTAAACAAAGTAGTTACTCACTGGTGTGTCCTTTATGTTACTGGAAATTACAGAATGATGCATAATGCATCTTTCTGTAGACACTGGCATGCTACATCACAGCAAAATATAGAAATAATCAAATAGGTTTCTAAGCAATTGGGACAGAACAAATACGACCATTGTTTATGGATTTAGGAAAACTGAATGTGTGTCTTAATTTAGAGACAAAATCCTCAAAAAATGTTGCCAAAAAAGTATATGAAACCGCAAAATGATAAATGAACCATCAGCAGGATCATGCTATAGGTACTATAGCACAAATCAGGTCAAGCAGTCATAGGGCTCCATTTTTTATTATATGTGAATATAACCACCACCATTATTTTCTCAGTGAAGAGGATGAGCTAAAAGGGCAGATGTTAGCTGGTTTTCTGTTCAATGAGCAATCCATACCCTCTAGTTTTCAAAAAGTATTTCTTTAACAATACAGTGCCATCATTTACCATAACAGATATAAGCTGATTTTGAGTGTGTTTTTTTAATGTAATTGTGCCTAGCAACCTTTTTATTTTATGCCAATAGCTAGCTATAGAATGAATCCAAAGGGATTTTTCCAGACGTGTTCAGAAATAATTATCTAATCTAGCTTTAAAGTGTGGATTCATTGTTAAAGCTAGTACCTCCGGTCCACAAAGGGCTCTTCCACACAGCCATGTAACCCAGAATATCAAGTCAGATAATCCACAATATCTGCTTTGAACTGGATTATCTGAGTCCACACTGCCATATAATCCAGTTCAAAGTGGATTTTATACAGCTGTGTGGAAGGGGCCGAACTGCACTGCCAATTCATGTATATAATATTTCAATTAGAACAGCACATGGAAGTTAGTACGTTTAGAGGTCAAGTAACAGCCTCATAGGAACAATGTGTATATTGGAAGCATATTTATCAATCCAAGGCTGTAATCCTACACACGTATTTGGAAACAAGCCACAGTATAGTGGAACACATTTCCAAGCAACTCTGAATGGGTTACGCATTATGTGATCACATCAGGGCACATCAAGACATTAAGCTTCCCGAGTGATAGAATTACATAGTATTTGAAAGCAGTCATGGTGTCCAAACTAGCTTTCAAATAGATAGGCTAAATATGAAGGCCAGACTCCACTTCACAGTATAATTGTATGGAATGAAAGAGAGTGGTGGTGTACCACACAGGTAGTCCAGATTAAAGAAAAAAACATCGAGGTGTTTCCATTATTGTTATCTGCAGTCTCTATAATGAACAAATAATACACTTTGTAATTTTTCTGCTGTCATCTAACAGCACGTAACAGCTACCTATAATCTTTATTACCAAACAGATGTATGTTAAAGGATGGTTTAAGAAATGCTGCATGCTTGGAAAATATTGACCCATCCTATGGACTACCTGCAGTGATATCTTGTGGAGAGGAAAAGATGAATGCTTTGAGAGTATAGTAGAAATCCCATTAAAAAAAAATTAGGCTATTTATAAAGGCTTATATTGATCATTGCAAGAAAGCTCAACATAATTACAGTTAGTAAAAAATCCTATGTATGGTAATTTTCTTGGATGGAATATGTAACATAATGTTGTTGTTTTGAAACCTCGCCATATTTATATTGCATTCATTTATTACTTCAAGAATTATAGAATCATAGATTCATAGAGCTGGAAGAAACCACATGGGCCATCTAGTCCAACCCTCTGCCATGCAGGAAAAGCACAATCAAAGCAGCCTGACAGATGGCCATCTAGCCTCTGTTTAAAAGCTTTCAAGGAAGGAACTTCCACCACACTCTGAGGCAGATAGTTCCACAGCTGAAGAGATCTTACAGTTAGGAAGGTCTTCCTAATGTTCAGGAGAAATCACCTTTCCTGTCATTTAAAACCATTGCTCCAAGTTCTAATTTCAAGGGCAGCAGAAAACAAGCCTACTTCCTCTTCCTTATGCATCTTTTTACATATTTATATATGGCTATCATGTCTCCACTCAACCTTCTCTTCTGCAGGCTAAACATACCCAGTTCTTCAAGAAACTTCTTGAAGAGATTCATGGTTTCCAGATCTGGACATCTTCCAGCTTGTCAATATCTCTTTTGAATTGTGGTGCCCAGAATTGGGCACAGTATTCCAGGTGAGGTCTAACCAAAGCATAACAGAGACTATGACTTCCCTTGAATTAGACATAATGCTCCTTTTGATGCAGCTCAAAATCCCTTTGGCTTTTTTAGCTGCTGCATCACTCTGTTGGCTCATGTTCAACTTGTTCTCCACAAAGATTCCAGAATCTTTCTCACACGGACTGCTGTCAAGCCAGGTGCTACCCATTCTGTATCTTTGCATTTCATTTTTTTCTGCCTTAAGTGAATTCATATTAGATCCAAAACCTCAGCCCACATGTGCTTACTCTTTTCCTTTTTGTCTGGGATGACCATTCTGAAGAAGTTCTGGTCCAGTTTGGTTGGACATTCCCAAAACGAGGTGCAGAGGCACTGCTGTTCTTCTCACTGTGCCTAGATTTTGTGGTTGCTCAGGGCTCAGTATTGTCATATATTCTTGTGTAAAGCATTTTTGGAAGATCAACTGAAATGCTTGTATTAGGTTTCACTAAGGAGGTTGCACAAGTCCTAAATTTCTTTATGAATACAATGGGTGTTTTGATTTGTGCGAACATACTGAAATACAATCTAGACATGTAATTATGCAAAAATGCAAACCTGGATTTGAGATTACAGCCTGTTCTGGATAGAGTTGATTTTTTTTTAAGGATCTGATTTCTTATTCCTGGAAGTATTGTGCTGTTCCTGAAAGGCCAGGTAACCACTGGTGCAAAATGTGACAGCCAGACTGTGTCTAACATGTGCTTTAGAAACCAAATGCCATTGGTTCTGAACGAATTGCACTAGCTGCCAATTTGTTTCTACACATAGTTTGTATGCTTGCAATTAAACTACAAAGCCCTAAACCAAAAATTGGGAACCTTAATGCTGGGATCACAATCTGGACTTTCTCAGACACCAGTGTAGACTATAGGGGCATTAAGGCCATGCCCCTGAATATCATGCCTTGAGTGTCTAGGGACTAGGATTTATGGAGGATTTCCCCTTCTGATCTCAGACTGAGTAGCACTTGCAATATTAAGCAAAGACCCTGTTGTATGTCCCATATGAATGGAAAGGCTGTTCAAATACCATGAACAGAGGCAAAAAGGGCTTGATCCATTGTGGAATGCCTGATGTGGTGAGTCTTGAAATCCCTGACAAGATCAATCTTGCATCTAGCAATGATTTGATGGCCTCCACATCTTCCAAGACAACCTCAGGATCCTCTATAATTCCCAGAGGATGACGTTGTCACTACTACATGTGCGTTACTGGAATATAGCCACATGGTGAGTCTCAGCTTCTCACTAACCTTCATCTTCTATGTGGCCATTTCAGGGTGGCAGGTAAATGGTGACTGTGGCAAATGTTTTTCCTATGAGAATTTCTGCAGTTATCAAAGCAATTCTAATGTCAGGTAGAAAAATGATTCAATTTATTCTCTCCTGCAGGAACAAATACCAATCAGAAGCACATCCCCAGCATTTCAACAAGCTTTTCTTTGTAGATGCATCTTGACTGTGGGACTTCCTAGATGTCTCTGTTCCAGTTAAGCTGCTAGTGGGTGGCCAAAACTACATTAACATATATGACTTCTGGTTTTTTTAATGGTTCTAAAATGGTTTTTAATGTGTTTTCAAAACTTTTACTTCAAAATAAATAAGTATTACTGTCCATTGTTTGGGAATCCCTAGCGATTGCTGAAGTGGTTGTTATTTTTGAGAAACGATAATAGACAAGAAGGACTAAAATGCAGTTTTATTTTTAGGAGAAGTAGGGAAGCTACAATCAAATAATCCTTGAAATCTTGAGTGTAACATCTATTTCTCTGTGTTTCATCTCCTGATCTTACCAAAGTGATGCAAAATATTCTCAGGGCACTAATTAAATTTGTGGGCTGTGAATAATGATAATTTTCTGTTCTCCGTGTTCCTTCTGCAAGACTTTAAAGAGATTTTCAGTATTGATAACTCTAGCAATGCAATCTTATAATTGTTTACTCAGAAGGGAGAGTCATTAAATTTAGTGACACTTAGTCCTAGCAAATGTTTGCAGAATTGTATGTTCTATTTATTTCAACAATTATATAACATGACTTCAAAGTAGAAGCGCTTAGGACAAAACCCAGCAGAATGTTTTAAAAGTATACTTCTGTCATACAAAGTTTTTTTTAAAGATATTGCATCTATATATGTAAACATCAAAGTTTATGTGTCAATCCCTTTCTCTGTTTGTACCACAAAGTTTTATTTGGACTTCATCAGATGGACCAGAGGAAAGCAGAGGAAACATCTTATCGCAGTCCCTCCCATCTTTCCCCGTTTTGAAGGATGGCCAGTCATCCAATCTCCTTACCCATCCAACAGGCCTGTTCAACCCCCCCCCCCCCCCGAAATTTTTCAGGTTAAAAACAAAATGTATTTTAACTGGTTAACCAAATCCTCATGCTAAGTCTATGAGACACAAAAAAGTCCCTCCAGAACTGCAAGCACTATCTCAAGCAAATATTGACAATTTATTCACACTGTCATTACTTGTAGCAATAGCCGATGTAGCGAAGCAACCAAGTTGGGGGGGGGGTGTTGAATGCTCTCATTAAGGAGGCCAGACTTGGTGGAGGTGGTTGACAGGGGCGGAGCTGCAGGCTATTGAAGGCTGCTCTGCCCCCTGTTGTGCTCTTTGCTTCAGCGTGAGCTAGGAGGCAGGTTTCAACCCCCCCCTGAAATTTTCACCCCCCCCCCCCCCGAAATTTTCAACCCCACTCGAAAAAATTTTCTGGCTACGGCCCTGGCATCCATCCTCTACCTTCTCCCATCTTAGGACTGTTACCTGACTGACTGAAGATGGTTGCAGGGCTCTGTTTCCATGCACTGTGGAAACAAAGCCCCACCAGAAGTGCCCTTATGTCATGTGATGGCATCTGTGGGACTCAATTTCCACAACACATGGAAGTGGAGACATACACCTGTCTGATGAGGTCTTTAATCTACTCTACATACATCATATTCATTTTGTGGTGTTGACACCAAATACGACTACTTTCACTACAGAATTATCATCATATTGTTTTGCCTATTGTAAAATGACAAAAACTCTGCATAAATCTTTCAACTCACCATCAAAGAAATACACAGGTATGGAATATTTTCCTGAAGTTAATAAGAAAATTGACTTTGCTGTGAGGGGAAAGTCATTCTTTTTGGCTTTTTGCTTCTCCCACTAGTACCTCATGATCTTGGTATGGAATTGCACCCACACTACACCATCTCAGATCAACTCTGGTACTGCTGTGAAATATTGTGATTATAATTTCTCACTATTTGAACTTTCACTTTGCCACATATTCCTGGAATATGTTTAAAATTTCCTATAGAATTATTATAATTTGAATCCCAATAGATTGCAAAATAGGGAAATAAGAACTGAACCCGAAGCTATGTGGGACTGATCATGAGAAAAACTCTGGCCATAGACATTTTCACATTAAACTTGTGTAAAGTATCCACACAAAGGAAGCTACCCTTGTTGTTTCTGATAATGTCTATTTTTATTACAATGATTGTCTTAACTTTTTTTCCATCTTGGATTTATTTATTTACCATGTCAGAAGCAAGTTGAGAATAAAAAACCACAAACAAAATTAAAAGGTTATATGAAATGTCCTTTGAGCAGAAGCTGGCCACTTTGAGTGCCTCTGGTGTTGCTGTAAGAAGGTCCTCCATTGTGCATGTGACAGGGCTCAGACTGCATTGTAATAAGTGGTCTGTAGTTTGCTGTTCTCCACACTCTCATGTCATGGACTTCACTTTTTGGCCCCATTTCTTAATATTGGCTCTGCATCTCGTGGTACCAGAGCATAGTCTGTTCAATGCCTTCCAAGTCGCCCAGTCTTCTGTTTGCGCAGGGGAAAGTTTCTCATCTGGTATCTGCCACTGACCAAGGTTTTAGCCTTCCACTTTTGGACTCTCTCTTGCTGAGGTGTTCCTGTGAGTATCTCTGTAAATGTTGGGAAGCTATTTATTGATTTAAGACATTGGCTGATATTTGAGCAGAAGATGGGCTGGAGATGTCACTGCCTTGGTCCTTTCATTGCTGGCTGCTACTTCCTGGCAGATATCAGGTAATGCAATACCGGCTAAAGAGTAAAATTTCCCCAGTGGTGTAAGGTGTAGACATCGTATGATAATTTGCCATGTCTCATTAAGGACCACATTCACTGTCTTAACGTTGTGAGATGTATTCCACACTGGGTATATGTAATCTTGGATTAAA
The DNA here is from genome assembly GCF_025583915.1 of Anolis sagrei ordinatus. Taxonomy (NCBI): domain Eukaryota; kingdom Metazoa; phylum Chordata; class Lepidosauria; order Squamata; family Anolidae; genus Anolis; species Anolis sagrei. The sequence continues at coordinate 150,569,157 of NW_026847438.1, forward strand.
GTTAATCAAGAAAAGATTACAGGAAATAATTATTCTATTATTTACATGGTAAATAAAAGTGCAGTGTTGCAAAAATACAGTTCTGCAGTGATGAGTTCCTTTTATTTTAATTTTTGTATGTTTTTTTGAAACCATATTTGCCTGTATTGTCGAAGGCTTTCATGGCTTGAATCACTAGGTTCTTGTAGGTTTTTTCGGGCTATAGGGCCATGTTCTAGAGGCATTTCTCCTGACGTTTCGCCTGCATCTATGGCAAGCATCCTCAGAGGTAGTGAGGTCTGTTGGAAATAGGAAAATGGGTTTATATATCTGTGGAATGACTGGGGTGGGGCAAAGAGCTCTCTGCTGAAGCTAGGTGTGAATGTTTCAGCTGACCACCTTCATTAGCATTTGAAGCCTTAGCTGAGCCTGGGAAAATGTTCTGTTGAGAGGTGTTAAGATGTGCCTGGTTGTTTCCTCTCTGCTGTTTTGCTGTAGTAATTACAATTACAAATGGCTACCAATATTAAAAAAAACTCTAAAATTACTACAGCAAAACAGCAGAGAGGAAACAACCAGGCACATCTTAACACCTCTCAACAGAACATTTTCCCAGGCTCAGCCAAGCCTTCAAATGCTAATGAAGGTGGTCAGCTGAAACATTCACACCTAGCTTCAGCAGAGAGCTCTTTGCCCCACCCCAGTCATTCCACAGATATATAAACCCATTTTCCTATTTCCAACAGACCTCACTACCTCTGAGGATGCTTGCCATAGATGCAGGCGAAACGTCAGGAGAAATGCCTCTAGAACATGGCCTATAGCCCGAAAAAACCTACAAGAACCATATTTGCCTGATTTTAGAGAGTCTGGTTTCAAAAACCTGCACAAATATTCGTATGTCCTTTTGGTTGGATTTGTAAAGATATTACATAATACGGATTTCAGAGTCATATGGTCAACAAAAAGGGAGACAGAGTGATGTAGTGGCTTAAGATGTTGGACTTTGACTTTGGAGACCAGGGTTCAAATCCCTATTCGGTTTTGGAAACCCAGTGCGAGACCTTGGGCTAATCACACTCTCTCAGCCTCAGAAGAAGGCAAGCCAACCTCCCCTTTGAACAATCTTCCCAAGAAAACACTGCAAAAGGCATGTCTTGAGGTCACTATAATTCAGTAAAGGCTTGAAGGCACACAACAACAACAGCTGCATCAGAATGTGTATGCCATATTTATGCTTAGATCTTAGTTTCACACAATCTTGCTACTGCAGCCTTCTCTCACAGCTAATAGAGGTTATACTTTGGGTTAATAGCCTGCAGCTCCACATTCATTTAGACAGCCATTGATCATTAAAACCTCCTAAAAGGGCTTTGCGTTGAAGTTTTAATAACCATAATATATGGACATTTGCCCCAAGCAATCACATTTGTTAGGATGGCGAGGAATATTTGCATGTCGCCATCAACACTAATCTGTGGCTCTGGTTATTTCTCTATTCTTTTCTCTCTTTTCTTAGATAGCCATCTAATTGTTTCCTAAATGACTTCAAACAGCTTTGTCCATCAAAATGTAAGTGCTTCCTGAAATTTGTTCCACTCTCCCACAACTAATGCTTTTTCTTGTTGTTTGTACAACATAGAATAGTTGCTCAAAATGAGACCAGAAGCTAAGCTTGTATACTTAATTCATAATCTTCTGACACTGGACCAACACCTCTGATTTATATGTGGTCATTCTGCATTTGTCCCATGCCAACAGATTCAAAAATACCTATATCATCTTTGACACTTAGTGAAAATGTAAACTCTTCCAAGACAGATCCACATTTCATTGTTAATTCAGTTAAACAAATGGAGCATTGAAAGCATTTTGAGATAAAATATTATTTTAAAGCAAAGAACAAAATGTGGCACTTAGCAGCCTAGCATGTATGACGTTGATTTACTAAAAGAATATTTGTGGCTCTCCATTCTGGGACACTGTTCTTTTGAAGTTAGCATTTCATATGGAATTTGTTGTTTATTCATTCAGTCGTTTCCAACTCCTCGTGACCTCACTGAGCTCCCTGTCCACCGTCACCTCCCCCAGCTCCTTCAAGGTCAAGCCAGTCATTTCAACTATAACATCCATCCATTTTGCCCTTAGCCAGCCCCTCCTCCTTTTTCCTTCCATTTTCCCCAACATAACTGTCTTCTCCAAGCTTTCCTGTCTTCTCATGATGTGGCCAAAGTACTTCATCTTGGCCTCTAATATCCTCCCCTCCAGTGAGCAGTCGGGCTTTATTTCCTGAAGTATGGACTGGTTGGATCTTCTCAAGGTCCATGGCATTCTCAGAATTTTCCTCCAACACCACAGTTCAAAATCATCTATCTTCCTTTGCTCAGCCTTCCCTATGGTCTTCGTTGCCAGTGTGCTGTCTCTTCACTATTTTATTGAGATTGGTCATTGCTCTCCTCCCAAGAAGTAAGTGTCTCCTGATTTCCTGGCTGCAGTCTGCGTCTGCAGTAATCTTTGTGCCCAGAAAAAGAAAATCTGTCACTGCCTTCATGTTTTCTCCCTCTATTTGCCAGTTATCAATCAGGCTGGTTGCCATAATCTTGGGGTTTTTTTTATGTTTAACTACAACCCAGGTTTTGCATATGGTAACCTTTTGGCATATCCTGAACTGATGCTTATTTTCTTGTTTTTATCCTACATTCATGTGAAGAGTCATTGAGGCACGCAATTATGAAACTTTCAAAATAAAATTGATAGAAATATTGGTTTCAAGCCAAAACACATAACATTATTTTTAGTACTGTTAGACTAGTTCTAAAACCTGGCTATGCAAAAAGATCTTGTAACAGCTTTGAAATGAACTGAAATAAGTTGGTAGTTCAGACTTAGGTCTACCTTATCAGATATATGGAATGAAGTGCCTAGGATCGGACCTATATAGCTATGAATGAGGAGGGTGGATGTATGGCTGGCAATAGAAATGTAATGAGTGTGGTGGTGAGGTGACAAGTTCAGTTTTGAGTGCTGTCTTGGCGAATTTATGATATCTCTTTTCAGGTTCCTGGTCAGCATCAGGCTACACTTCAATAACTATTCACATAGTTCACATGGTAATCTACTCGTTTTAATTTACCCCCTTATTACATTAAGAAATTTCCCAGTCATAGGACACTTCCACCTCGTTTCAAGCATGGAGAGGCACTGAGCTCATCACATGAGTTAAACTACTTCAGGCTGTCATGCATAAGCCTCTGTGGTTGAAAAGAGGCAGAAGTATCCTGAAAGGAGGGAACTCCGGCAATCTCACCTTATCACATTCCCTCCTTTCAGGACATTTAAGCCTCTTTTCTTGCATGGAGAGGCATGGAGCTCATCACATGTTCCAGGGTTGAAAAGAGGCTGAAATGTCACGAAAGGAGGGAACTCTAAACATGAGCCAGGAATCGTGTTCAGAGCTCCTACTTCCTACCCCGCTTTACTCCCATGGTTACGATTGAAAAAGAGATGGCATGGAAACCATCAAAGTGTCCTTTTTTGTTTCACTGCCTGACCACCAACAGTCTCTTGTATCCTATGGGGTTTGATGCAGAACCATAGGATCCCATGAAAAACAATGGATTTAACTTGGATCGCTGTCTCTTGCATCCTATGGGGTTCAATGCGGAACAATAGGATCCCATGAAAAGAAATGGTTTTAAACTAGTGTCAGTCTCCTTTAATGAAAGGGAATTTGGGCAGGGCAAGGAATCCCTTGGTTTTTGGATATTGTTGTTGATTCTCTACTTTTAAAGGAACAGTCACCCGTGCATTCCTCTATCAATGTGATGAGGCCATTAGGCAACATTTTCCCTCCTCCATTTATTGCCCACAAACCATAGGAAAAAAATTGAACTTTCAGATATTAGACTTTTCAACATTGGAGTAAACAACCTTAAATTTCCCAAGGTTGAGGGAGGGTCTGGTGTCCTAAACCACATCAATGAACTACATCCCAGCCTTCATAGTTCAGAAGACTCTCACTCATTTACTCTTTTCATTGATATCACCATGGATGTTCAGCTGTACTTTTGACTAGGCAATTCCCTGGACAGCAGGTCCCAGTCAGGACCCAAAAATCTTGTCCTCAAGCACTTTACAATTGTTATACCCAAATCCTTAATGGTAAATTGCTCTTATCCTCATCACTGCTATATGATATTTGCACTTTACCCATTAGCACTATCCTTTAATGTTGTGGCATCAGTCCAACCACCCATGATGAGACAATGAACTTTGCTTCTGGTTGTTTGGTTCTGATGTTTGTCTTATATACTGTTTAATGTTATTGTTTATTTCATTATATTGTTTATGTTATTTTGTTGATATGCATTTTAATGTATTATGTTTTAACTGTTCTGTTGGGCTTGGCCCCATGTAAGCCGCCCCAAGTCCCTTCGGGGAGATGAAGGTGGAGTATAAAAATAAAGTTATTATTATTATTATTTGAAACACCACAAGATGAGTCCACAGCAGACACTCTGCTGGCTGTTGTATTGGGTCACATGTTGGACACTTCCCAAGTGTCTAGGACTTTGTGATGTATCGGCAAATAATGCGTGCAGATCCCAGTAAGGTGGTCTTCTGCAGCTGGCAGATGGTAATCTTGTCAGCACCGATTGTGTTTAAGTGCAGGCCAAGGTCTTTAGGCACTGCACCAGTGTGCCGATTACCACTGGGACCACCTTGACTGGCTTGTGCCAGAGTCTTTGCAGTTCGATCTTTCAATCCTCATATCGTGTCATCTTTTCCAGTTGTTTCTCTTCAATCCTGCTGTCACCCGGGATTGCAACATCGACAATCCATACTTTGTTTTTTAACACGATCGTGAGGTCAGGAGTATTGTGCTCCAAAAATCTGTCTGTCTGAATTCGGAAGTCCCAGAGTAGCTTGACGTGTTCATTTTCTGTAACTTTTTCTGGTTTGTGATCCCAGCAGGCAGATGGTATTTGTGGCACAAGTTCCAATGAATCATCTGAGCAACGGTGTTATGCCTCTGTTTGTAGTCTGTCTGAGCGACCTTTTTGCAGCAACTGAGGATGTAATCTATTGTTTCATCTGCTTATTATTATTATTATTATTATTATTATTATTATTATTATTATTGGCTATTACTGAGAGATTCATTGGCAATTGTTTGACCAACCAAAACAAAGGGTGCTTATCAATGGTTTCTCCTCATCCTGGAGAGAAGTGATCAATGGGATGCCACAGGGTTCTGTCCTGGGCAAGTGCTGTTCAACATCTTTATCCATGACTTGGATGATGGAATAGAGGGCATAATTATCAATTTTGCTGATGCCATCAAATTGGTGAATGATGAAGTCTCCTCTGTAGGTTTTTAAACAGAGATTAGATTTTTTTTCATGTCAGGAGCAACTTGAGAAATTGCAAGTTGTTCCTGGTGTGAGAAAATTGGCCGTCTGCAAGGACGTTGCCCAGGGAACGCCTGGATGTTTAATGTTTACACCATCCTTGTGGTAGACTTCTCTCATGTCCCTGCTTGGGAAGCTGGACCTAACAGAGGGACCTAAACCTGCTCTCCCTGGATTCAAACCTCTGACCTGTCGGTCATCAGTCCTGCCGGCACAAGGGTTTAACCCACTGCGCCACCGAGTTAGATGTTCTCTTCCAACTCTATGATTCTAAGTATGCATCTACGCTATAGAATTAAAGCAGTTTGACACCACTTTAACTGCCATGCCTTAATGCTGTGGAATTCTTGGAGATGTAGTTTGGTGAGGCACTGGCACTCCCTAGCAGAGAAGGTTAAAGACCTAAGAAAACAGGAACTTCTATGATTCCACAGCACTTAAACTGCATTAATTCTACAGTGTAAATGCACCCTCAGGTAGGAAATGTAAATGCCTGCAGACATATACACCTATGAATCCAATCATTCTTTCCATGTAATAAATGCAATGCTCTGCCCTTACGGTGCATTATTTGTTGAATAGGCTTTCTTTATTGATTCAAGCCAAGATGAGACTGCATTTTCAGGAACTCTTGGCTGTTTTCCAGTCTGGTATTCACAAACACCTTAATCCAGCTGAGGTGAACAGCCAATGACAAATAAGATTGATTCAATCTATTACCCCTGGAGCACTTTTTAAAAAATGGTTCTGCATCACTGAACTTGCCTTCTAATATAGCTTATTACGATACTGTTCCTTTCCCCTTTCCGAAGGAAGAAAACTCTCCAGAGCCTCGTGGCATTAAGCATTACAGCAAAAGAACATTTTAAAGATTAATCTTTTTCTGCTCTAATCATTATATCGCAAAGTACTGTGGATCAACGCCGGTAAGATAACTTTCGCCACTAAATGTGATGCTTCCTTCCAAAGCCCAAGCTTATCAATGTGTTGGGCATGAGAACCAGTGCCTGAAATTGCTGCTGCAAGTTGGAGCCAAGGACAAACCAGATCTGAATAATAAAAATATTGTAATGTTCATAGGCTTTCTGCAGATCAGCTAATTAACAATTATGTTTTTATTGACAGTCTGAATAGGAGTGAGGTTTTCAGGGACTTCATCCATCTCAGCTGAGGTCTGATTTTAAGTAAAATCTCACATTGTAGATATCAGGCAATGGATTGGAAAGGTGGTATGCTAGTTTATGACATGAAGAGGGTTTCTTCAACCAATGACTATTCATCCTTATACATATGGGGGTATGCATTCATTTCTTAACAAATAGAAAATTGATTTTCATTTGTCATGATTAATATATTCATCTTTGTTACCTCTTTTATATCATTTTGCCACTCACCTGGAGAAGGAAAGGAGATTCGTGGCCTTTCCACACAGCCATATAGCCCAGAATGTCAAAGCAGATAATCCACATTATCTGCTTTGAACTGGATTATTTGAGTCTACGCTGTCAGATAATCCAGTTCAAGGTGGATTTTATACAGATGTGGAAGAGACTTTTCTTTTCAAGGGAAGGAGTCACTGATTTTGGCAGTCGTCTTCTGGGAGTCACAGAATGCCATGTCTTTCATTGTGTTATTCAGTGTGCCTCCAAATCATACAGCCAAGGTCTAGTGGTGGTAGGGAGTCTATCAAAACAAAGGCAGCTTCCCCAATTATCTATGTTACCGTAGATGTTCGACTCTGGAAGATATTGGAATAAAAATCAAGTTCACAACAATAAAATGTTGGAGACAAGTGGATTATTCCTTTTTTCCACAGTCCTAAAAAGACAGTTCTAAACTTTCCCATTAAAACTTCTTGTATATATCAGTCCCAACTCCCATTTACCCTCTAGTGGCCAAACACTGTGCCCACAGTGTGTTAACTGCAATTTAAATTTTCCTCACAAAACAGATGTCTTATCTACACTACCTTCTGCAACTGTACCCAGCCTCCCTCACCCACTTTCTTTATTTATGGCAGAGAACCAAAGCAGCCAGCCCCAGGTTGAAACAGTAATCCTGACAGTTTGTTGTTGTTCATTCATTCAGTGGTTTTCGACTCTTCGTGACTTCATGGACCAGCCCATGCCACATCCGTCGGTCGTCACCACCCCCAGCTCCTTCAAGGTCAATCCAGCCACTTCAAGGACCCCATCCATCCATCTTGCCCTTGGTCGGACCCTCTTCCTTTTTCCTTCCATTTTCCTCAGCATCATTCTCTTCTCTAAGCTTTCCTTTCTTCTCATGATGTGACCGAAGTACTTCATCTTGGCCTCTACTATTCTTCCTTCCATTGAGCAGTCAGGCTTTATTTCCTGAAGTATGGACTGGTTGGATCTTCTGGCAGTCCAAGGCACTCTCAGCACTTTCCTCCAACATCACAGTTCAAAAGCATCTATCTTCCTTCGCTCAGCCTTCCCTATGGTTCAGCTCTCACATCCGTAGGTGACATATGGGGAATACCATTGCTTTAACTATGCAGATCTTTGTTGCCAGTGTGATGTCTCTACTCTTCACTATTTTATCAAGATTGGACATTGCTCTCCTCCCAAGAAGTAAGCGTCTCCTGATTTCCTGGCTGCAGTCTGCGTGTGCAGTAATCTTTGCACCTAGAAATACTAAGTCTGTCACTGCCTCCATGTTTTCTCCCTCTATTTCCCATTTGTCAATCATTCTTGTTGCCATAATCTTGGTTTTTTATGTTTAACTGCAATCCAGCTTTTGCGCTTTCTTCTTTCACCTTGATTAGAAGGCTCCTCAGCTCCTCCTTGCTTTTGGCCATCAAAGTGGTGTCATCTGCATATCTATGGTTGTTAATGTTTCTTCCAGCAATTTTCACCCCAGCCTTGCATTCCTCAAGCCCCGCACATTGCATGATGAATAGGTTGGGTGAGAGTATACAACCCTGCCATACACCTTTCCCAATCTTGAACCAGTCTTTTGTTCCATGGATCCTGACAGTAGACACCTAAAAAAAGGAATTTAGAAACATTCAGTAGAAACAGCTATGGATAACAAAAGTAAATATATTTCAAATTAATTATTTAAAAAAGAGTGCAAAACCGAAAAAAAGATAATTTGAATAACTATTTGCTTGTACTATCCTAATTCTGTCTCCTATCACATGTATTTATTGGTGCCTTCCCATAAAGCACCTATATTGCTTTGCCCTTTGCTCTGTGTTCTTCCAGGTCTACCTCCTTTCTTGACCAAGTGGCAATCTCTAGCCTGTTTGCTTTGCCTTCTAAAATACCATTTATCTCCATCTGTCTCTGCATTTAAGAGCAGTTAAAAACCCACTGCTTTTCTTTCCTTTATTCTCCTTAATAATAATCTTCATTTCTAGTCTAGCGATTAATGTCACACAGTCATTTCCAGACTGCAGCCATGACTTTTATCTTATTTAAAAGAGGCACAGAGCAGTATTAATGAGGGCTGACTGGAGTGGAGACTGTGACAGATCTACTGCCAAATCCAAAGCCCTGACACCTCAGAATCCCCTTTAAGGATATTCTTAACAACAAGGAGGAGGAGAAAGAGAAGGAGGATTCTGATTATAATATGTCTTGGGATTTGCTGCTATGTGAAGTGATTTATAGTTTCCAAATCACAACCTCCCTGAACCTCTGCAAGCTGAGCGTGCTTTTGCCGTCTCAGAAGCAAGCAAAAATGCACAGCAGAGTCCTTTCACAGCAAAAGCATGCTTCAACCCATCTATCAGCAGAATCCAAGTGCCAGCATCTGACCTTACCAACACACTGTTTAGTAAACACACGAATTCAGATTTCATCCAAAATATCAAGAGACTTTAATTTTCACCATTGCAATATATATAAAAATATACAAACAGGATATGCAAATCCACTTTCCTTATACAGGGTGTGGCAGCATAACTTCCTTTATTAAAATGCGCACCATTCAGTTGGTTGAAGAAATAGCGGAGCGCTACTGGTCTCGTTCGAGAGGCAGGAGTATAAAGTTTTGTCCTGACACAGTTCAGTTGCCATGATGCGTTGGAACAGTGAGGAACATGCTTTTGCTGTTGAGGCCTACTTTTCGAGTGGATCTGTGATCGCAACCCAGCACGCCTTTTGGAATCGCTTTAATTTAGCCCCATTGGCCCCTGTCCCGGACCAGAAATCAATTGTGATGTGGGTCACTACATTCAGACAAACTGCAAGTGCGGCAAGATGAAGAACTGGAGTCCCTCAGCCCATTAGATCATCTGAGAACATTGAGGCAGTGAGAGCTTCAAGGTTGCGATCACCATGGTGTTCTGCGCGCAAACATGCGTCTGCCCTTGGACTTTCTGATTGTTCTGTGAGGAGAATTCTTCATGATGATCTTCATTTCCATCCTTACAAGATGGCGATTGTGCAGGAACTTTCTGAACATGACTTCAATTCTCGGAGGAACGCGTTTGAGGTTCTTCTTGAAGTCGTTCCTGAGGACGCTATTGTTTTTTTTTTAGTGATGAAGCCCATTTTCATTTGTGTGGATCCATCAACAAACAAAACATGTGCTACTGGACTGACAACAATCCTTGAGAATTGCATCAAAGGCCAGGGGGCAATTACCGAGAAGGCCCTGTCTCTCATCCCCACCAATCGCGCCTATGACAATGGCAGGACAGAGAGCAGGGCCTCCCCGGAGGATCTTAATCTCCACGATGGTTCATAGGGGAAGATACATTCAATAGGCAGTTTGCATCTTTTTTTTATCAATATTTTGTCACTATGCAGTTTGCATCTTTTTCTCAGTTCAGTATTTGGCTGATAGACAAACAGGGGAATTCTAGCCTTGATCTCTGCCACATTTGATGATGGAGCTGCTGAGTTATCCAGAAGCTCATGACCGCTGGGCAAAAGTGAGGGAGACTCAGCAGTTTTTGGCTGTTCCTTCCTTTTCCTTTCCCCCCATTAACCAATTTCCTGTCATTGAAAGTAATAGGATGAAATGACTTCTCATTAGTTCCACAGCTTCTGTAGATCTTTGGAAAGTACATATGTAGAAGTGTCAGGGCAGGTGGAAATCCTTGCTATCCAATGCTTTCTCCATCTCCTTCAAAGAGTGGCTTCTTCCTCTGTTCTGACATTGAAGGAAAACGAAGTTGGAATGTTTCTGTGGTGACATGGAGGATGATCAGGGATGTTGGCCCGCAGGGCAAAATGAGGGCATTCCTCACCAATAAGAATTCTTCTCCCAAATGAACTTTTCATCACTCCCCAATTCTCTAGCATTGCAGTTACATATCAAGGATAAAGAGTTCCAGATCTGAACAACTTTCATTTCCATACTTTCTTTGTCTTCTTTCTAAGCTACCCAGAAGGTGGTATTTGTGGTTGTCTTTCTTCTCCAATGATGGACCTCTCTTTTTTTTCAAAGTTGGGAGACAGCCCTTTGGCCATTTGATTGTTTGTCCCAAAGGCAATAAAATCACAACCCCAAAATCGAGTTGGGAAAAGCTGTAGTTGGCCCAAGGTTGCCCAGTGAGTTTCTGGGAAGACTAGAGCTGAGATCTTTCAAATACCAAATGAACATCTTCCATATTTTCTATAAATTAATATATCYGTGGATAGATGGAAAAGAGGAACGTGGGAGAGATTGGAAGGATTCTCGGAAGGATTAAAATGTTCTTCCCCATCTTGAAATGTGATCCCCCCCCCCCCCCGGCCAGTCAGATATGGGGATAGAGTCTTGTGGAGGATGATCTCACTTTCTTTCATGTTGTAGGAAAGGCTACCTTTACTTTGATGCTTTTATTTTACTTCATTAACGTTGAAAATATCTCTTAGCAGTTTGTGTGATCTACTTTCATCTATGGATATACTTGGTAGTAAATAAGAGGAGGGGTGAGAGAGAGAGAGAGATAAGAGAGATAAGGCAAGATAGTTTTGTTTGGACAGGACCAAAGTAGAGTTGCTTCTTCCAAGATTTCACTGTCCAATGTCAAACTTCAACACAGCTCTGCTACTACCCCATTTTTGACAGGCATTTGAAAAGATCCATATACAAATCAGCTCAGAGCTTGGGAGTCCATTTTTAAACCAATTTTTGTTTTACTTATACACAAGTATTACTTACTTAAGCGATCCCTCATTGTCCGAGTAAGATTGTCTTCCAAGATCGGTGTACTGGCGGTGGGTCCGTAGGTGATTGTGGAGCCCTATTCTTGACCTGCATGTTCTCCTGCAGTGAGAGCATCGGTTTCCAGGTGGAAGGTGGTCCTGGTCGGGGTTGGCTTGACACACCTTCCTCTTGGCATGTTTCTCTCTATCGCCCTCCATTTGTGCCTCTTCAAATTCTACAGCACTGCTGGTCACAGCTGACCTCCAGCTGGAGCACTCAAGGGCCAGGGCTTCCCAGTTCTCTGTGTCTATGCCAGAGTTTTTAAGGTTGGCTTTGAGCCCATCTTTTAATCTTTTTTCCTGCCCACCAACATTCCATTTTCCATTCTTGAGTTCGGAGTAGAGCAACTGCTTTGGGAGACAGTGGTTGGGCATCCAGACAACGTGGCCGGTCCAGCGGAGCTGATGGCAGAGGATCATTGCTTCAATGCTGGTGGTCTTTGCTTCTTCCAGCTTGCTGACATTTGTCTGCTTGTCTTCCCAAGAGGTTTGCAGGATTTTTCGGAGGCAATGCTGATGGAATCATTCTAGGAGTTACATGTGACGTCTGTAGATAGTCCACATCTCGCAGGTGTATAACAGGGTTGGGAGGACATTGACACTTTTTTCAGAGGTGCTTCTATGGAGGTCTCGGGGTTCTCAGTAATGAATGACCCGTGAGTTCCTGAAAATTTAAGTGCTGTTAGTGGACAAGAGCAAGTGGATATTAGCAAGTAGATATATGAGCTGCTGACTCACTGATAATATTGTAAAGGCTGCTGGTTGTGTGCTGTCATTTATGGGGGATGAAAAGCTACAAACAAAGGAAAATACGCAACTAATTTCCCTGTAGACAAGAAGTCAGATTTTACGATCATGAAATGAATGGCACTTAAATGTTATTCCATCCATTAACAGGGTGAAGTGGGGGAGCACAATATTCCTTCCGTTATGGATGCTGAAGTAGTAGTAGGAAGAGGCACTAGTTCTGCAGAAAATCATTCCATGTGAAATAGGTTACTAAGGCAATATGAGTGATGTACTACTTGAACTGGCATTTCTGACAGGACATAATTCTTTGTTATGAAATACCCAAATGGCTTTGTGGTTAAATTCACCATTTTATGCATATTTGAAATATTAAATATTGAGTTGTGTGTTGCTGTTGCAAAGGGACTGGGGCTGTGATCACATTCTGAGCACCACAATTGAAGAGAGATATTGACAAGCTGGAATATGGGTTGTTGTAGGTTTTTGGGCTATATGGCCATGTTCTAGAAGCATTCTCTCCTGACATTTCGCCTGCATCTGTGACAAGCATCCTCAGAGGATGTGACGTCTCAGGGTTAGCCGGCTCCAAGTTGATGTTAAACTTTAAATAATGATTTTAGATAATCAATTAGTAGCAAGTTGGTTAAAAAGGGAAACAATCTCGCTGGACCAGGCCTAACAACCGCGAACCGAGGAAACCCATATACGCAAACACACATACATACCCAAATACACACACACACATATATATACAGACTGGGCCACAGCAACGCATGGCAGGGGACAGCTAGTAAATAATAAATAATAAATAAGGTAACCCAATGGGTTCCCATGACCAAGTGGATACTCAAACTCTGTCATCCAAATTCATACTCCAGATTCAAACCACTACACCACAATGGTTTATGTACATTATGATAAAATGATAACTGGTAAAATGTTATATCTTCAGAATGGGATAGTTAAGTATTAATATGGGGGCAGTCTCATCCACCCATGATTTCAAGGGGTCTTCTCAAGTCCTTTTCACGTCCATTATCCTAAATCTGGAGACAAGTTAGAATGGGCAGTCATGAGTTAACAATCTGTTAGTATTGTAGTTTTTTTTAAAGAATTTACATTGTAAACAAGCAAAAACAAAACTAAAAAATCCAATCCACAACACCTTAAAACATGGACCTAAGCAGAGCAGAGATCAGAAGGCATTTTCATTGCAAGTGAATCCAAACACTAAGACACTCATGGTAAGATGATGAACCAGGTGCTGTGTTCAGAGGTCAGACAGCTTCATCTGTTATTCTTTTGCATTCTCCTTGTTTTCATCCTCTTGAGAGACACCATTTTGAATGTGATAAATGTTAATTGTATGCACAGCGATATGACAGTGAGAAAGGTCACTTGTTATAAAGATTCGCTATCACTTGAAAAATGTTCCCCAACTAAGATGCCTGCTTCTATTCAACAGCATTTTGAAAGAGCACTGTTCAGGAGCTTCTAGTGAGTGAACCAGTGTATCTGCAATATTTCAAAAAGTGAGTCAGGTAGGTTTGCATACATCAACTAATCATCTAAAATAATGCTTCTCAACCTTTCAAATGCCGCAATCCCTTAATACAGTTCCTCATGTTGTGGTGAACCCCAACCATAAAATTATTTTTGTTGCTACTTCATAACTGTAATTTTGCTACAGTTATAAATCGTCATGTAAATATCTGATATACAGGATATATTTTCATTCTCTGGACCAAATTTGGCACAAATACCCAATATGCCCAAATTTGAATACTGGTGGGGTTGCGGGGAGATTGATTTTGTCATTTGGGAGTTGTAGTTTCTGGGATCGATAGTTCACCTACAATCAAAGAGAATTCTGAACTTCACCAACAATGGAATTGAACCAAACTTGGCACACAAACTTCCATGGACCAATGGATTGGTGGCCGCTGACCTTGAGTTTGGAGTTGTAGTTCACCTACATCCAGAGATAACTACGTTAATAGTCATGGAGAGACACTTTTTAATCCACACTGTGTGCAGAGTAGTATCCAATTCCCCTGCAAGGCCTGTTACTAGCCGATGACAGAGGAAGAAAGGTCTACCTAAATTGCTGTCATTGTTAATGTCTTTCCCCTATTTGCACTTCAAAGTTCTGAATGATTAAGATTTCTAGCTCACCTCAAATAAAACATGGTTAAATCAAAGTTGAAGAACCTTTGCTGACATGTCTCTTGGGCTTGCAAGGGAGGGGTGGGGATGAATTCAAATTAGGAAATATCTCGAAGACTGAAGATAAAAGAAGATGTAGCTTGCAGAAGAGATGGTGAATCTTTAAGGAAGTTGCCATTCCCATTTTAAGGCATTAAAGTAGAAAACTTATTTCTTCCCCAAATGTTTCCAACAGAGAGCATTTAATATGCTTACTTGTTCTGACATATTAAGAACAATCCCACAATATTTTGTCGAATCAACATAAATCAACAAAATACTGAAATGAGTGCCATTAACAGTATAGTAAAACTTCCACTTGACACAGCCTAGAAATTATTCCTGAATTAGAGGAATAATTTCAGGCTGGGGGGATCACGAAGGGGCTTCAAAGGAGTCACCAAAGACCATCAGAAAACATGTATTTCTGACTAGCCATCCCCTGCTACGCATTGCTGTGGCCCAGTCTGGTGATCTGGAAAATAAAGTAATGAGAAAGTATTGGTTTCTAATATATGTAATTCTTTCATGCTTGTGGGTAAACAGTATTTCTTGCTGTTTCTTTGTCTGGTTTGCCTACTCTGGAACATGCAACATGTTATTGTCCTTCTTTATATATCTCTCTGTGTGAATCATATCTATCTATATCTATAGCTGGAAGGCTCTTTGTCAGGAGGTCTTTCATTCTGTTTTCTTGCCCAGATGAAGGAAGTTGGACCTTAAGAATTTTCTGTTGGTCATGGGGGTTCTGTGTGGGAAGTTTGGCCCTATTCTGTCATTGGTGGGGTTCAGAATGCTCTTTGATTGTAGGTGAACTATAAATCCCAGTAACTACAACTCCCAAATGTCAAGGTCTATTTCCCTCAAACTCCCAAATGTCAATGTCTAGTTCCCACAAGCTCCATCTGTGTTCATATTTGGGCATATGGAATATTCGTGCCAAGTTTGGTACAGATCCATCATTGTTTGTGTCCACAGTGCTCTCTGGATGTAGGTGAACTACAACTCCCAAACTCAATGTCAATGCCCACCAAACCCTTCTAGTGTTTCTGTTGGTCATGGGAGTCCTGTGTGCCACATTTAGTTCGATTCCATCATTGGTGGAATTCAGAATGCTCTATAAATGAACTATAAATTCCAGCAACTACAACTCCCAAATCACAAAATCAACCTCTTCCCCCAACCTCACCAGTTTTCAAATTTGGGCATATCGGGTATTTGTGCCCAATTTGATTCAGTGAATGAAAATATACCCTTCATTTCAGATATCTACATTACAATTCATAATAGTAGCAAAATTATGAAGTTATGAAGTAGCAACAAAAAAAGTTATGGTTGAGGAACTGTATTAAGGGGTTGTGGCATTAGGAAGGTTGAGAAACACTGGTTTAGATGGTTATCTCCACTGCCATATCACCAGAAACAGCCCAAGATTATCAGGGACGTCACTTTGTTGGGGCAAGCCCCAAATAACTAGACCCAAGAGTGGTGAAAATTGCGATGTGAGCTTTTGAGCAATGACTCACAAGGTGCCTTTGCTTCCTAAAGGGCTAAATAGTTTTACAATCGTATGGTCCTGATGACTCACTAGCGGCATATTACAACCCAAGTCTGATACAGAATAGTAAGCAAGACTACGGAACCCCGTGCCCTTGCGAATGTGCTGATGACTCCACAGAGCAACCTGAATCAATATTTATCATGGAAACAGTCTCTAGTATCTCCACGTGGAAGCAAACCATGCATCAGCTTAGAGGGGTGTTAGAATTCAGAAGCATTGCCATGCCATCTAGTGGCTTGTTTTTAAAACATGCCTCGTATTAACTCCTTTTCCAGAGTTCCGATATTATAAAGCTTTCTTTACAGAAAAACTGCACTAACAAAGCTAGAAAACAGATTTTGAAAAACTTTTGGATATTAAAGTACCTGGTTATTGCTTTTGTTAGTGATCTATTTCATGTCTGAATCTTTAAAAATGTGGAGACCCTGGAGCAGTGCAGAACTGGGCCTCATGATGCTTGCAATTTTCCAATGAATATCTCAACCAATTTTATATGTCAGTTTGTGGTAGCCACAAAAACAAAGTTTCTGGAGCAAAACAACTACTTTCCAAGTAAGGACCGCACAATTAATCTTCTCTGTATTGTTTCAATTTTAGTATATGTGCCGTCGAAGCGGGGAACAGGATTGAGGGAGGCAGGCAGGCGGCAGTGCGCATGCGGGCGCAGGGGAAGCAGGGAAATGGAGTCCTTCCTCCTCCTCGCATGCTCTGCGCATGCCCCGTCTATTTCGTGAATTGTGAGTTTGTTGTAATGTTGTTTGGAATTTTGATTCGCGTTGTGCATACCTTGTGGGTTGAGGTATGTGCACGGCAAATTTGGTGAGTTTTCGTCAGGGTTTTTTCGCGTTTTGCTGTCCCGTTGAACTCCCTTTCCATTTTTATATATATAGATGATAAAAAGATAACCAGAAAAGGTAATATCTTCAGAATTATATAATTAAGTATAATTAAGATGTACATAATACTATGTAACAAAATTTGAAACAATTTCTGTTTCTGATTTGAAAGTGCACTGAATAGCCTTGCAGCTTCAAGGCTTAGTTGCTTCCTGTCTGGTAAATTTCTAGGCAAATTCCTACACCTGCAGCAGCTTCCCCTAACCTACGAAAATAACGTTGTTGAAAGATTTAGTATATTTGAAGGAACTGAAAGTGTTTGCAACTCTGCGCAATTGCTAAACATGTAGGATGAGACTAGGGCAGCTCTTCAGATGTGGCTTGACTGCAACTTCAACATTCCTCACCTTTGACTATACTAGCCAAGACACTTTAGAGCTGCAGCCCAAAAATATCTGGAAAACACAATTACTATCCCTGCCTTATGCAATAAATTATATGTTATTCAGCTGAACTCAGGTGCACACTTGGGAGTCTGTACTACAACAGTCCAAGCAATATATGGTTTTTGATGTCAATAAATTTTATTAATTTGAAGTGTGACAAGCAGTGTTTGCATGAACTAGATGATCCCCCTAAAAAGATTTTGGGATAGCAGCATATGCGCAGTCACTGGTAAGGCATGACTGCCCCCTTCATTACCACAGTTCTCAATTACTGGATTCTCCATTCTCTTGTCAACAGAAAAAGCCAAACTCAAACTTTGAAGCATTCCCATTGGTTCTCTCAGAACCGGACTTGGTTGCGGAAGTGCATTTGCTTGGTGGCATTATTCTGCATGCCGGTCTTCAGCATCCACTTTGCTTTCATCCTCTGGACATACTGCATGTCACGCTCGCAGGCCATTACTGATCCTACAGGAACGGAGAAAAGAAAAAACATTCAATATTTATTCCGGTGGTAAAACATAACATACTGCAGCAACTTACTGGCAGCACATGGGGAGAAGACCCAAAATGAAAAAGAACATCAGCCCTGGTCTTGTCTTAACTGCCGAGGTTGCTGTGTACTAATCATGTGAAGCAGGTGAACATAGCACTGAACGAAACATGCAGAATAATCACAGGATGTCTCAAACCTACACCTATTGATAGTCTCTACAAGCTAGTTGGCATTGCCCTCCCCCCCTCAATGTGTGACAGGAAGTTGCTGCTAATTATAAGAGAAATAAGGTTGAACACTGTGAAAGCCACCCACTGCATGGCTATCAGCCACCTCCCAGTAGACTCAAATCAAGGAAAAGCTTCATGAGAACCAACACTCTGCTTAATGTTCCCCAAGCAACAGCAAGAGCATCCCTCTGGGCAGCTAAACCAGGAAATCCCAATTGGATGCCCCCACACAAGTCTTACTTCAGGGGCAAACCAAGAATGGGCAGCTTGGAAGTTCCTGAAGAGACGCAGAAGTGGAGTGGGCAGGTCAAAAGATAGCCTGGCAAAATGGCACCACCTAGAAGAATCCTTCACCGTGTGCAACTGTAGAGCAGAACTACTCCACATCTGTATGCTTGCCCACATGCCCTGCCTCATGTACAGAGGCAGAATTGTTTACAGACAATGTGGTTGCTGTTACCCGTTTTTGGTCTAAAATTATTTAGCTGCTTGTGCTCCCTCTATTTTTATCAGTTTTATACGTGTATGCAATAATAATAATAATAATAATAATAATAATAATAATAATACTTTACTTAATACCCCGCCACCATCTCCCCAATGGGGACTCGGGGCGGCTTACATGGGGCCAAGCCCAACAGCATATTACAATAAAGTAAAACCAAAACCCAATAACAACACAGTAAAATACATACAACGTATGAGGACAAAGACAATAAAGCAAAATCATACATAGTAAAATAACATAACAATGAGTGGGCCGCATGTGCAAGATAAAAACTAAGATACTAAAAATACTAAAATCAGAATGAGATAGGGATGGAGCAGATTGTTTGTGGGGGAGAAATTCGTAAAGGAACGGGGTCATAAATATAGACCTTCATACAGGAGGGGAAATATACTCTGGGGACAAAAACCGTTGAGGGGGAGCAACTGTGTATGATAATATGGCTACTCTCCAAAATGCAATGCTTTTGACACAAAATAAATAAAATAAATGTGGTAAAAGGAGATGCTTGGTTGATGCTCTTTTGGATCTGGCGGCACTGGACACACACACAAAAAAATGAAATCAAGAGACAAGTTTGATTTGTTTGTGTGTGTTTTAAAGGCAATACTGCCAAGCCCAGTCTGGGTTGAATTTACCAATTTTGAGTAAACTGATGAAAACAGTTCATACAAGTCCCCTCTCTAGACATGCTGGCTAGAAGAAACTATGTTACCACATATTAATTTGGTTTGTTTACCAATGCTGCTTGTCCAGCCAAGGGCTCGATACTGCTTCAATACTCTTCCTATGGCGTGTTTATTTTTTGAGACTGCAACAGCTCTCGAGGAACCAAACCTTTGCTTGTAGTATCTCATCAAGGAACGGTGACCAATACTGACACCTTTGTTTGAGAGAAAGAAAGAAAAACAAACTGCATATTAGTGGGTAATTTCAAAAAGTATTTTAAAAGGTAAAGCCTCAATAACAACAAGAGCAGTTTAGGAGATCGGAAGCTTCTTGAGCACAGCAGTAGAGAGAATGAGCGTCAGCAATTACAGGAGCAGCGTCAAGCTTTAAAGGCTACACATGACTTTACTGAAAGAACTACATAATAATAATAATAATAATAATAATAATAATAATAATAATAACAACAATAATAATAATTAAAATAAAACTTTTATTTATACACCACCACCATCTCCCCAAGGGACTCGGAGCAACTTACATGAGGCCAAGCCCAACAACACATCAAAAACAACAAGCAATAATAAAACAACAAGCAATAAACAAAATAAACAATACAATTAATTTAACTCACAAGTAGACAGTAACACACAAGAATTTACATTTCTATATAGCAGTGGTTCCCAACCTTTTTTTTTGACCAGGGACTGCTTTGACCAGGAACCACTCTCCAACATTAGTATCAAAAGGGTTATGAATCAGTTTTTGGTCAACTTTAGATTCGGTTTGGTTATTTGGGGTGCCGATTCAGAAAACTGCATTGGATAGACCACATCAGCTCTAGTTTCCGATACAGAACATATGACACCCAGTCGATTTCTTTCCTGGGATTGCCCTTATTTTTGGAGATCAGGAATGTGAGTTTATCCATGTTTCTTAGCCCTTAGATTTTCATCATCCAGTCTGCCTCTTCTGGGTACACCTTTTTCTTTTTGGCTAAATGACCATGCTAAAATTGGGGTGTGCACCACATCACGTAATATGGTAAAGAGAAGGCTTGGGCTGCGGATGGGTGTGCACAGAAGAGCTGCCACCTTCACTGCCTCCTCCTCTGCTCCTGGGGCCTGCTGCCTAGCAAAGAGCCAGGGCTGCCCCCATTGGTTCTGTGCCGTCGGGAAGCGCCATCCCCTCCCCAGCCATATTTCTATTACACCAAAGTGAATAGCCTAACCCTGCAAGCCTTGGAAGGATGTTGCCCATATTTTTTAAAAAGCTGTATACTTACCAGAAGGTAAAATCAATTGCATAGTTTCCTCATTATACTCCAAGTTCTTGCCTGACGGCACTTCATCAGACATCTCCACATCGTCATCTTCCTGATAGTCAGGGTATGAGCTTCTACAAACCAGCAGGAGAAAGATCTTATGTTACATAAAAGGACACGTGATGCTCTTCCTAAAGAATGGTCCCAAACTTTTTACAACTTGATCTTTGTGATTTTCACAATCTGATACAATTAGGACAGTGGTGGGTTACGTGCAACCAGTGGACCACATGCAGCCTCAAACTTTTTTAGTTGCAGCACCAAATCTCCAAAGCTTTTGTATGCCCAGGAAGTGAAGGAGTATAAATACAATACCCCAAGAAACTCAATTACAATCCCGCAATCTCACGAGAGAGTCCCCCCTTGGGGGTTGAGAAGGGCAGGATAGAAATGCAAATAAATAAATAAATCC
The DNA here is from genome assembly GCF_025583915.1 of Anolis sagrei ordinatus. Classification (NCBI taxonomy): domain Eukaryota; kingdom Metazoa; phylum Chordata; class Lepidosauria; order Squamata; family Anolidae; genus Anolis; species Anolis sagrei. The sequence goes on from NW_026847438.1 coordinate 150,590,151, forward strand.
CAACCCACCCACTTGCAGAAAACTCCAAATACACAAAAATCACTACCAAAAGTAACTTCTTGTTGTGCCCCTTAACATAATATAAGATGGTATGGCCTACTGCAGGTGTAAAACTGAACCCTGCCTCTGCTGTCCAGCCCTGTATGAGCATAATTTATTTTTATGTATTTATTTACTGTATTTGTATACTGCCTTTCTCAGTCTTGCATGTCTAAACATTGCCCTCATCTAAAGAATGCAGCTCCTGTATTTATACTGCAGCAAAATATTCCAGTTTAGATCTCATCCCACTGCTATAATTTCCTACATGCTAGGACTTAACATTTGCCTCCCCAGTCCAATGTGAAGTTCCTCTACTTTAATCTAGAATGGTACAAACCCGGAAGGGTTGCGTCATGTGAATTTATATGCTGTGTTTCAAACAGATGAAAACAACCACAAGTATTAGTGGAAAGGTAGAGATCTGTTACTATTGCCTTATGCCTTCAAGGCAACTCTGATCTGAGTTGAGGTAAAGGTTTCCCCTGACATTAAGTCTAGTCGTGTCCGACTCTGGGAGGTGGTGCTCATCTCCATTTCTAAGCCAAAGAGCCGGCATTGACTGTAGACAACTCCAAGGACATGTGGCCAGCTCTGTTACCTTTCCCACAGAAGCAGTAGTTATTGATCTACTCACACTTGTATATTTTCGAACTGCTAGGTTGGAAGAAGCTAGGGCAAACAGCGGGAGCTCACCCCACTCCCCGGGTTTAACCGCCAACCTTTCAGTTAGCAAGTTCAGCAGCTCAGTGGTTTAACCCGCTGCACCACTAGGGGACCCAATCTAGGTGATCCTAATCTAGGATTTTCTTGGTAAAACATGTTCAGAGGTGGTTTTCTACTGCCATCCTATAAGCATTAAGAGATTCTGATTTGACCAATGTTACCTTGCAGGTTTTCATGACTGAGTGGAGATTTGAACTCTGATCTCTCGGATTCCTAGTCCAATTCTCAAAACAATATACACTACTGTCCAAGCTATAGACCAGGAGTCCTCAAACTTTTTAAGCAGTGGACCAGGTCACAGTCCCTCAAACTGTTGGAGGGCTGGATTATAATTTGAAAAAACACATGTAATTTGAATTCCTATGCACACTGCACATATCTTATTTGTAATGCAAACAAAACAACAAAAAAACCACTTACAACAATACAATAATTAAAATGAAGAACAATTTTAACAAATATAAAACGTGGGCCTGCTTTTGGCTATTTATTTATCGTGTCATCAGCAACCATTGTATTACAATTCTAACAGAGCAAAACAAACACACAGATTAAAAAGAAAAAGGAAAAAAAACACACAGATTTTGCAAATTTGGTATTTGGTTAAATGTCCTTTGACCAGTATCTGGCCACTTGGAGTGCCTCTGGGGTTGCCGCAAGGAGGTCCTCCATTGTGCATGTGGCAGGGCTCAGGGTGCATTGCAGCAGGTGGTCAGTGGTTTGTTCTTCTCCGCACTCGCATGCCGAGGATTCCACCCTGTAGCCCCATTTCTTAAGATTGGCTCTGCATCTCGTGGTGCCAGAGCGCAGTCTGTTCAGCGCCTTCCAAGTCGCCCAGTCTTCTGAGTGCCCAGAGGGGAGTCTCTCATCTGGTATCACCCATGAATTGAGGTGCTGGGTTTGGGCCTGCCACTTTTGGACTCTCGCTTGCTGGGGTGTTCCAGCGAGTGTCTCTGTAGATCTAAGAAAACTATGTCTTGATTTAAGTCGTTGACGTGCTGGCTGATACCCAAACAGGGGATGAGCTGGAGATGTCTCTGCCTTGGTCCTTTCACTATTGGCTGCTACTTCCCGTCGGATGTCAGGTGGTGCAATACTGGCTAAGCAGTGTAATTTCTCCAGTGGTGTAGGGCGCAGACACCCCGTGATAATGCGGCATGTCTCATTAAGAGCCACATCACTGTTTTAGTGTGGTGAGATGTGTTCCACACTGGGCATGCATACTCAGCAGCAGAGTAGCATAGCGCAAGGGCAGATGTCTTCACTGTGTCTGGTTGTGATCCCCAGGTTGTACCAGTCAGCTTTCGTATGATGTTGTTTCTAGCGCCCACTTTTTGCTTGATGTTCAGGCAGTGCTTCTTGTAGGTCAGAGCACGGTCCAAAGTGACTCCCAGGTATTTGGGTGTGTTGCAATGCTCCAGTGGGATTCCTTCCCAGGTAATCCTCAGAGCTCGGGATGCTTGTCTGTTCTTAAGGTGAAAGGCGCATGTCTGTGTTTTAGATGGATTAGGGATCAGCTGGTTTTCTGTAATAGGCAGTAAGAGCACCTAGAGCTTCGGAGAGCTTCTGTTCAACCATCTCAAAGCTCCCTGCTTGAGCAGTAATGGCACGATCATCAGCATAGATGAAACTCTCTGTCCCTTCTGGGAGTGGCTGGTCATTTGTGTAGATGTTGAACATGGATGGAGCAAGCACGCTCCCCTGAGGCAGGCCGTTCTTCTGTTTCCGCCATCTGCTTCTCTGGCCCTGGAACTCAACAAAAAAGCTCCTGTTTTGTAGCAGGTTTCCTATGAGGCGGGTGAGGTGGTAGTCTTTGTGATATTATACATTTTTCTCAGGAGGAGGCGGTGGTTCACAGTATCATAGGCTGCTGACAAGTCTATGAAGACAGCTCCTGTGATCTGCTGCCTTTCAAAGCCATCTTCTATGTGCTGAGTCAGGTTCAGCACTTGCGATGTGCAGCTTTTGCCTTTTCTGAAGCCAGCTTGCTGTGGGATCAGACAGGGGTCTATTTTTCCATAATTCTATGCAAAATAAGTCTCTCCAGAACTTTGTAGAGGTGGCACAACAGGGAGATTGGTCTGTAGCTTTTTGGGTCATTACGGTCTTTGCCTGGCTTCAAGATGGCGATGACTCTTGCTTTCCTCCAGATTTTGGGGATCTGACAGGATGCAGTGCAGTTGTTCATCAGCTCCAGCAGCCAGCGCCTTGCTTTTGGACCAAAGTTCTTGATTTGTTCCATCCGTAGATCATCCAAGCCAGCTGCTTTGCCATTTTTACATTTTTGAGAGCCATGTCCAATTCAGTGGATGTAAAGGGTTCATGAAGGTTGTTGTTCTCAATCTCTGGTTGTCTGGCTATTGGTTTCTTTCTACTTTGGTGGCAAGTTGGGTTTCCCGTTCTTCAAGAGTTGGTGTGCTATCTGATCTGCCTTTATGTTGGCATGGGTATTAGTTTGTGAGGGGTCATTGCTCAGCCGTCTTAGCAACCTCCATGCCTTCTGGCTGCTCCTGCCCATGTCGACCTATGTGATCAGCTTGATCCACTGTTCTTTCTTTGCTTCAGAGATGGAGGACACAATATTCTGCGCTGCCTGAAGAGTCTGCTCACTAAATGGGTCTTCGTTGTGGAGCCTGTAATAGTTTCCAACAAGGCAGCTGTTTCAGGAGTAATGCCCTGAAGGTAGTGGGTTCTGCAGCCTCTCGGTATAGAGGCCCGTGAGCAGGTTTTCACTATTTCAATAAAATGTTCGTATTCCTCAGGGATTGGCACGACCGATGTGATCATGTCATCTAACATGTCTGAGAATTTAGTCCAATCTGCCTTTCTGAAGTTGTATCTTCGTTTAAATCGAACTTCCTGAGGCCTTATTGTTGGGAACAGTTGGCATATTATTGGTCGGTGCTGTGTGTTTGGAATTGGTGGTCCCACTGATTTAGTGCATTGCTGTACAATGCTGTCGCTCACAAATAAGAGGTCTGGGTTATAACCTCGGTGCCATCTCCCGCTGTTGTAGGATGGTGGGAACTTACTTTTGGCTGATGAGATAAGATTGTTGTTGTTGTTGTGTACTTTCAAGTCGTTTCAGACTTAGGTTGACCTTGAGTGAGGGCCGGGTAAATTACCTTGGGGGGCCGTATTTGGCCCCCGGCCATAGTTTGAGGACCCCTACTTTAGACAGTGGGTTATACTAATTTGTCTTTTTGATTCACTTCATTTCATCCCTTAGTGGAGACTACCTCATTGTTTATCCCACCCGAAACTCCCACCAGACACAGCACTTTATCTATCAATCTCACCCACGGGTTTTACAATTTTTACCCTTTGCATTTGGCCCAGCTCTCCCTTGTTAAAATTCTTTTAGCATTTTATTCTTTGTTTTATTATGTTATTGTCATTATTTTATTCAATTACTATATTACTATTAAGCATTTTTTTATTTGATGCTGTCTGTTCTGTATGTATTTTATCTTGCTTTATTGTAATTATTTGGGCTTGGCCTCATGTTAGCCGCCCTGAGTCCCTTCAGGGAGATGGTGGCAGGGTTTAAATATTATTATTATTATTATTATTAACTCTGGTTAACTGGTAACAAAAGTCAGCAGGTAAAAAGGTAAAGGTTGTCCCCTGACATTAAGTCCAGTCGTGTCCCACTCTGGGGGTTGGTGCTCATCTCCATTTCTAAGCCAAAGAGCCGGCATTGTCCGTAAACACCTCCAAGGTCATGTGGCCAGCATGACTGCATGGAGCGCTGTTACCTTCCCGCCGGAGCCTTTGCAAGTTTTCAAACTACTAGGTTGGTAGAAGTTGGGGCTGACAGCGGAAGCTCATGGTGCTCCCTGGATTCGAACCTGCGACCTTTCGGTCAACAAGCTCAGCAACTCAGCGGTTTAACCCACTCTGCCACCGGGGGCTCCAAAAGTAAGTATGCTATCACTATTCTCAAAGGTCACAGTTATCTGAAGTCTGTTTTTACAACCGTCTTCTTCCCTCCCCTAAGCATTCCACAGTGATTATAAATGTGTTTATGCACCGCAGAAACAAGGACCTCAAAACATTTTAAAATTATTCCCTCCCTCTCTTCTCTCACCCCCACCCCCCGCCTCCAGTACTGGCTCCCATGTTTACAAAATATGACTGGATAACACTGAAACTGACTGGTCAGCTACTGTGATTTCCAACCTGAAATCGTAGAAGTCTGCAAATTCCAGGGCAGCATCTCCGTCTGTGAAGAGCTTGCAGTGACTTTTGTCATTCATATGCGCTTGCACAGCCTCTGTTGTGTAAAAGGACTTCCCTTTCTCGTTGCACCATAGGCAGACCTTCCCAACTCCAACCTTCTCCCCTATACATTGAAAGGAGAAAGAATGTCGTACTGCTTAAAATGTTGTAGGTTTTTTCATGCCACTTTAAAAAACACATTTTATTCCAAATGTTGGTTTTTTGTTTTTGTTTTTGCGTCAGGAGCGACTTGAGAAACTGCAAGTCGCTTCTGGTGTGAGAGAATTCGCCATCTGCAAGGATGTTGCTCAAGGGACGCCCGGATGTTTTACCATCCAGTGGGAGGCTTCTCTCATGTCTCCATATGAGAAACCTGGAGCACACAGAAGGGAGCTCACCTGCTCCCCGGATTCCAACCAGCAACGTTTTTGATCAGCAGTCCTGGCAGCGCAAAGATTTAACCCACTGCACTACTGGGGGCTTATGGGTTAAACCAGGGGCCCACAAACCTTTTAAACAGAGGGCCAGGTCACAGTTCCTCAAACTGTTGGAGGACGGATTATAATTTGAAAAAAAAAACAAGAATTCCTATGTACACTGCACATATCTTATTGTAGTACAAAACCATTTTAAAACAATACAATAATTAAAATGAAGAACAATTTTAACAAATATAAACTTATTAATATTTCAATGGGAAGTGTGGGCCTGCTTTTGCTGATGAGATAGGATTGTTGGTGTTGTTGTGTGCTTTCAAGTCGTTTCAGACTTAGGTTGACCCTGAGCGAGGGCCAGGTAAATGAACTTGGAAGGCTGTATCCGGCCCTCGGGCCTTAGTTTGAGGACCCCTGGGTTAAACCCTTGTGCTGGCTGAACTGCTGACTTGAAGGTCGGTGGTTTGAATCCATGAGATGGAATGAGCTCCCATCTGTTAGCTCCAGCTTCCCATGCAGGGACAGAAGTCTCCCACAGGATGGTAACACATCCAGGCATCCCCTGAACAACATCTCTGCAGACGGTCAATTCTCTCACACCAGATGCGACTTGCAGTTTCTCAAGCCACTTCTGACACTGTAAAAAAAAGTTCCACGTTTGTTTGTTTTTGTCGTGTCAGGAGCAAGTTGCTTCTGGTGTGAGAGAATTGGCCATCTGCAAGGACGTTGCCCAGGGGACGCCTGGATGATTTGATGTGGGAAGCTTATCTCATGTCCCCGCATGAAGAGCTGGAGCTGATAAAGGGAGCTCATCCGCCTCTCCCCGGATTCAAACCGGCGACCTGTCGGTCTTCAGTCCTGCTGGCACAGGGGTTTAACCCACTGCGCTACCGGGGGCTCCACATGGTAAAACTGTAGCAACACAAAACAAGCAATGTTACTAAACAAATCCCTGATCTCCACCCAAGCTTGGGAGTAATCTGTTACTAACAAAACACTACTTGAAACTACGTGCTGTTGGCTTGTGCACTGTTCTCAGTGTTGAGGTAACAATGAAGTGGATGGGATATACAGGTAATATATTGATATCCAAGCTTTCAAAGCTTTCTTCCTGGATCAGCAAGCTGTTCCCCCACATTCCTTGATGTAGATTTTTTCACAGAGGAATGGTGAGCAAAAACCATTCACACAGTGTCCTTGAATGGGAACCTCCTATATTGGAGATCTTCCTCTAGGCATAGCAGGTAATAGTACTGATACGTAACAGAGCTGTGCTAAAGAAGCAACTACCATTTTATATTTCCTAATTTCTCTAGTGGCACTAGTTCACAAACTGTATGGGACATAAAATGGGACATTCCCACACCCAGGGGGTAAATCATTCATTGGATCACCTTTTAAAAAAGAAAGAAAAAGAGCTAGGGCAGATGTCTCCAGTGATCTCAAGATACATGAAAATCTCTGGAGGCCTCAGGAGATGACGCCATTGCTCTCTATCTGGCAACACTGCCAAATACTCTCTGACCAACAATGGAACAGCATCTGGAAGAAGCTATTGCAGTCACTATAGAGTGAGTTGGGGAGGTGTTTTTTGTGGAAGGAAGAAGGGAATAAAAATTTCTGCAATTATCAAAACATACATATACAAGAAAAATGTGTAATTATGCTTGTGTATGTCATAAATCAGTATCTATATCCATTTTCTATCTAGGTATATATTGTGGGAGCACTGTTACTCCCACTGGTGATAGATCGGCAAATAGATAGATAGACAGATAGATAGATAGATAGATAGACCAAATTTGAAACACAGACACCCCCCCCCCCCCAAATGAACAACTTTAAAGTCTTGTGAGGTTTGGGGGGCAACAACAGATGATGGTGTGCGTTCATTTGCAAAGTGCACTATGAACCCCACCAACAGATCTGGATCACATTTGGCAGATATACACACCATTACCAAAGAGCCGGCGTTGTCCGTAGACACCTCCAAGTTCATGTGGCCAGCATGACTGCATGGAGTGCCGTTACCTTCCCGCTGGAGCAGTACCTACTCATCTATTCATATTTACATATTTTCAAACTGCTAAGTTGGTAGAAGCTGGGGCTAACGATGGGAGCTCACCCCACTCCCCGGATTCAAACCACCAACCTTTCGGTCAGCAAGTTCAGCAGCTCAGCAGTTAACCCACTGCACCATCGGGGGCTCTCTATGCACAACATGATCAACACAAAATACTGGAGAGTTGGGGAATATTGACCCAGGATAACGGGAGCTGTAATTCATCCACAATCAAAGAGCCCAACCAACAATGGATCTGGACCAAACATGATGCACACACCCATCAAGACCAGCTTTAACTACTGGTGCAGTTTGAGAGCAATGGCACATGATGATGACATTGTCGTTTACCCACATAATTATGCGTTTTATGATGGATCCATTCATAAAATCCAAAATCACACAATGATTCCTTCTAATGCTTATCCTTATAAAAGACCTAAATGAGGCATCGCTGGATACCTAAGCTAGATATTGTCACGAGTGCAACTTCCATCACCTCTCATTAATGACTAAAGATGATGGCAGCTGCACTACAACATGTGGGGTCAAGTTTCTCAACTCAATGTTTAATATGTAACAGAACATAATATCGAAGTTATGGTTTCTAAAAATCAACAACATAGTTTTATCTAGTCAAGAGTGAGGAAGAGTTCAAACTTACCTAAATACTTGATGAGCCCTCTGAGGTCCACGAGGTATTCTATGTCTGGAATAAAAAAACTATGGGCTTTTGTCATGTGGCTCACATTCTTCATGAGGGTGCTTGAGTGGTGGGAACAGAATAAACAATCAGTTACTGGGATTGCATCGGCAGTGAGGTGGTTCGACCCAGATGCTCCTGCTCCTGCTTCATCTGGGATTCTTTCTGTCTCCTCTTCTTCACACTCTAATTCTTCATCTGAGTCTACATCTTCCCAGCCTTTCCAACAAAATGAAAACAAACATCAAAAATCAGTATTTTCATGTTAAGAAAGAGCAGCACACTAAGAGCCATATTCAGTCAACATGCTGGCAGTGACATTTTACATGGCCCCAAAGTGAGATGAGCTCTTTCAGTGTTTCAAATGAAGCATCTGAAAAACGCACTGGTTACAGTAACTGATATGGACACTAAAGAAGCTTTTTTTCACTTCCTTCACTTGCCCTGCCATTCATCACCCTTGCCTCACAAAATCCCCAAGTGGAGAAGAATTATGGTTCTCTAAGACTGTGGTCTGTAGTCTTCTGGTGATGTAGGTCTTCAACTCCCCAAAAACTCAGGGTTTGAGAACTCCTGCTCTATATAGAATTGACTGGAACCAATGGATTGACATCTGGGACTGTTTTAGAGTATGCCTGTAACCACACAGAACTGTCCAGTATGTGCATTGTTCTCATTTCATCACCTGAGATGTTTACAATGTGAGAATGACCAAACCTGCACTCAGTGGGAGCTCTCACATAATTAGAAATATTTAAGCCACTTGGTGAATTAATCTATGAATGAAAGCAACACATAAATGTTATGTAGCAACAAATATACCATATATATTAAAGTATAAGTCAAAATGTTCAGCCCTTTTTTAGGCTGAAAAAGTCCCGCTTGACTTATACTTGAGTCAAAGTTATTTATTATTTTACTCTGTTGTCATTATTGTTTATTACATTTATTATTTTACTCTATAATTATTATTACTGTTCCATTATTTTACTCTATAATTATTATTATTACTCTTCCATTATTTTACTCTATAATTATTATTATTACTCTTCCATTCTTTTACTCTATAATTATTACTATATTTATTATTTTACTCTATTATTATTACATTTATTATTTTACTCTATTATTATTGTTATTACTATATTTCCATTATTTTACTCTATTATTATTACTATATTTATTATTTTACTCTATTTATTATTACTACTATATTTATTATTTTACTCTATTATTACTGTTATTACTTTTCTATAACTTCACTTTACTATTTTTATTACATGTATTATTTTACTCTATTATTATTTGAAGGATATGTAAGCACATTTACATTGAAGAAGGTTAGAATAATGGTTTAATCAGAGTTGGACAGTCTTCTCTTAAATTACAGTTTTATGTAAATATTCAAAAACATTTAACCTCATGATGCCTCAATTAATATAACTGTATTGGTATCTATTTTTATTTTGAAATTTACCACTAGCTGCTGCTTCTCTCACCCTCGGCTTATACTCGAGTCAATATGTTTTCCCAGATTTTTTGTGGTGAAATTAGGTGCCTCAGCTTCTATTCGGGTTGCTTATACTTGAGACTATATGGTACCTTTAGAATATCATTCCTCTTTGGTATACAAGACAGCACATGAGAAGGGGTACTCTTTTTCAAATGGGCAATAAGGACACAAATAAAAATATCCCTTTAATATTGTGGCAGCAATAAGCAATTTACTCTAGTATTTTTATTCATTAAGTGGTGGCATCGTTTAGTAAATTCAAAATATTAGGATAAGTAATCTGTTATTAACAGCCTTAAACTTGCTTATGAAGCCATTGTATGACTTTTTACACCAATTTTTTTGTGTCAGGAGTGACTTGAGATACTGCAAGTCGCTTCTGGTGTGAGAGAATTGGCCGTCTGAAAGGAAGTTGCCCAGAGAACGCCTGGATGTTTTGATGTTTTACCATCCTTGTGGGAGGCTTCTCTCATGTCCCCGCATGGGGAGCTGGAGCTGATAGAGGGAGCTCATCTGCGCTCTTCCTGGATTCAAACCTATGACCTCTTGGTCTTCAGTCCTGCTGCCACAAGGGTTTAACCCACTGCACCACAATTAAGAACTCTGAATTTTACCTTTCCTTCTCCACTTACCTGAAATATTATGTCTTCTTAGACTTGAAGGCCTACAGACAGGCACTGTCTTTGATTGATATGCAGATTTGTGAGTGTTTACAACAGACATAAGGAGCATAAATGTTCTACATAAACCAGTAATTTCTGTATAATATGACCTTACAAATATCTATCGACCTAGGAGGTTATTCTTCAATCCATCTGTTTAGGACAGTGGTTCCCCAGATGTTTTGGCCTTCAACTCCCATAAACCCTAACAGCTTAACTGGCTGGGATTTCTAGGAGTTGTAGGCCAAAACACCTGAGGACCCACTGGTTGAGAACCACTGGTTATAGGAGGTCAGCTAAGGCCCCTTCCACACAACTGAATAAAATCTCACATTTTCTGCTTTGAACTGGGATATATGGCAGCATGGACCAAGGGCCCTCCCACACAGCGCTATATCCCAGAATATCAAGGCAGAAAATCCCACAATATCTGCTTTGAATTGGGTTATCTGAGTCCACGTTCAATTAGTGTGCAATTTTCTACCTTGATTTTCTGGGATATAGGGTTGTGTGGAAGGGCGCTCAGATAACCCAGTTTAAAGCAGATATTTTGGGTTATTCTGCCTTGATATTCTGGGTTATATGGCTGTGTGGAAGGGCTCTAAGCCAACTTAGCTATGGCAACCGAAACAGCTTTCAATGACACCAACTTGGCTGTTGTTGCACATGGCCTGCTCTCCCCATTCCTGGTTGGAAGTTATCCGCACACCTTAGACCCATGCTGCTAGTGTAAATAGCTCTCAATCCATTACCTTCCTCCAGATCGTCATCATCCTCTTCATCAGAAGACAGTTCTTCCGCCAATTTCTTAGCCTGTTCTTCAAACCACTGAAGCCGGGGAGATCTTTCCATGCGTTCTCTTCTTCGGACTGAACTGCTACTTTCCACAGCTATGGAAGTCTCGGGGATGGCACTGGGCAACAAAGAGACCTTCTTTGGCGACGAGGACGGCTGAGGTCTGATGGCTTGCTGAATAGCTGTGTTCAAGGCATCTTTGTCAACACTCTCTTGGGCCAGGCCTTTTTCCAAGTTCTTCTCATTCATGAGTTCCACCTTCTTGCTGACAGCTTGGACGGCTTTCTTTTCCAGATCCAAGTGCTTCTTGGATTTTAGGTGGTTCTCGTAAGCATTGAAGTTGGAAAATCTCTTGCTGCAAGCTGTGCAGTAAGTCGCTGTGGCTTTGTTCTGCTCCTCCAAAGATGCTCGCTGGGCCAGAACCCGCTCCTGGAAGTTCTCAGCCGTGACAGGAGGCATCTCAGCCATTCTCCGCTTCAGGTTGTACCTGTGCCAGTCGGTCTGGTAATGCGTACGCTGGGCCGAGGCATCCTTGAAAGCCACGCGGCAAGTGATACAGGTATAGGATGCCATGACTGGGAAATGAAGAAGCAGGCAAACAGGAATAATCAAAAAGGGATAACTTAGACAGGATCTGCAGTGTTAAGGTTCAAGACATCGGGTTTTGAGATCAATGGACCAATGGTTTCACTTAATGTAAGGCTACTGCCCATGTTTATGACATAAACTTCCTAACATGATGAAACCGAAACTCTGTAACAGTGAATGCACTCTTTAGAGCAGGCCATAGACAAACTTCGGCCCTCCAGGTGTTTTGGACTTCAACTCCCAGAAATCCCAGCCAGTTTAACGGCTGTAATGAAATGTGGGAGCTGAAGTTCAAAACACCTCAAGGATCAAATGTTGAGAACCACTGATCTAAACATTATACATCATTTTAGATGTTGCTTAATTTTTCATCAAATATATTTCTATTCTAAGGGTACCTATATTTCCCTTAGTTGTAAAAAAATAAGTTGAAAAGAGAACAGGATACTGCGGGAGCCATCTAGGAACTTTTAAGATACAGAAACACCAAATGTCTACATTACAACGTCTCAAATGAAATCATCTCTAAGAAATAGAAATGAAAAGTTATTATTAAAAGTAGGGGAAAACAGAAAATCGAATGTATATGTAAAGTGACAAAATAATTAGAAGAAATACTAATAGTACAGGCACAGAGGGGAAGATAAGAAAAAGATTGGACAATATAAGAAGATCAGTGAGACAAACAAATGGAATTAAAAAAGAAAAAAAAACAATTATTGTTGCTTTTCCTAAGCAAAAGACATGGAACTGCTTTTAAAAAAAATAGAAATATGTATAACAATGCCCTCCCCTTCCTCATTCTTGGATGTACATTAGACTTATGGATAGACCTAACTTACTAACAAAACTTTATAATCAACTTATTATACTTCCCTTGGCCTTTCCCTCCACTCTTATGGTAAAATAGCCGAAAATGAAATTTAAAAGTGTATTTTTTTTTTAAAAAAAAATTAAAAATAAAAGGTCTGAAATCCTAAAGTGCCCACATGGGTGGCTGAGAGAGTGACACCTTTGCTTTTGGATGGTTCAATGAACTTGTTTCATTAATGTAAGTATTAAAAATATTGCAAGTTGTGTTGGATCTCTCACTTTGTGCTTATATGCAAACACAGGTATCTGAAATCAAAAACACTTCTGGTCCTATGCATTTTTGGACAAGGAATAGTCCACCTGCATCTGTGTCCCTGAAGGAGTTATTGTAAAATGAACTGTTCGCTATGGGACTTTCCAGACAGGCCCTATATCCCACGATTTGATCCCAGTTTTCTATTTATCCCAGATTATCTGGCAGCACAGACTTCTATAATCCACTTTAAAGCAGTTGTAAAAAAATTCACATTGAACTGGATTATGTGGCAGTGTGGACTCAGAGCCCCTCCAGATAGGCCTTATATCCCGGGATCTGATCCCAGGTTTTCTTCTTTAAACTGGATTATACAGGGTGAGGCAGCATAACTTCCTTTTTTAAAATGCGCACCATTCAGTCGGTTGAAGACGTAGCGGAGCACTAGTGGTCTCATTTGAGAGGCGGGAGTATACAGTTTTGTCCTGACACAGTTCAGTCGCCATTATGCGTTGGAACAGTGAGGAGCGTGTTTTTGCCGTTGAGGCCTACTTGTTGAGTGGATTTGGAGTGACCGGCCCGCTCTCCAGATTTGGCCCCTTGTGCTTTTTTTCTATAGGTTTTTTTAAATCCCGTGTTTATGTGAACTGTCCAAGGACTCTACAAGATTTGAAGACCAACATCCAGGAAGAAATTGCCAACATAACGCCTGCTATGCTGGCAAGAGTCATGACAAACGCCAGAAATCGGTTTACTCAGTGTATGGAGAATGGGGGACATCACCTATGTAATTTGATCCTCAAAACTACGTAAAAACTTTAGGTATGCGCCTACATCAGGGCCCCTCAAACTAAGGCCCGGGGGCTGGATACGGCCCTCCAAGGTCATTTACCCGGCCCTCGCTCAGGATCAACTTAAGTCTGAAACGACTTAAAAGCACACAACAACAACAATCCTATCTCTTCAGCCAAAGCAGACCCACACTTCCCATTGAAATATTAATAAGTTTATATTTGTTAAAATTGTTCTTCATTTTAATTATTGTATTGTTTTAAAGTGTTTTTTGCACTACAAACAAGACATGTGCAGTGTGCATAGGAATTCAGTCATGTTTTTTTCAAATTATAATCCGGCCCTACAACAGTTTGAGGGACTGTGACCTGACCCTCTCTTTAAAAATTTTGAGGACCCCTAGTCTACATTATAAAAAATATTAAAAGATTCTGATTCATACAATGGGTTTTATTAAGTTTTGAAAAAAGGAAGTTATGCTGCCTCACCCTGTAAATCCACTTTAAAGCAGTTGTATAAAATCCACATTGAACTGGATTATGTGGCAGTGTGGACTCAGGGCCCTTCCAGATAGGCCCTATATCCCAGGATCTGATCCCAGGTTTTCTTCTTTAAACTGGATTATATGTGTCCGTACTGCCAGATACTCTGGGATAAACAGAAAACCTGGGGTCAGATGCTGAGATAGCTTCAAAGTCAACCACATTGAAAGCAATTATCAGCAACTATTCCAATGATATCATAATGTAATTCCAAAAGACAAAGAGTCCAGATTGCAAAGGGTTCAAATTACAGAAAAGGAGATTAGGAAGAACTTCCTGGTTGTAAGATCTGTTCAGCAGTGGGACTCTGCTTTGGAGTGTTGTAGAAGCTCCTTCCTTTGAGGCTTTTAAACAAAGGCTGGGTGGCCATCTGTTGGGGGTGCTTTGATTGTGCTCTTCCTGCATGGCAGTGGGTTGGACTGGATGGCCCATGCGGTCTCTTCCAACTCTCTGCTTCTATAGATTTCCTCTTCCTCAAATGGCGTGAGTGTAAGTGGAGGGAGAGTACAATTGCTGCCCAAAAAGAGCTAAAGGAATAGCAAATAACAAGATGAAATGCTGGCCAAGGCGCTCGCAGGCCTCAACTCTTACTCACCATTCAAATCAATCTCCTCTTCCTTAAGCACGGCTTCCCAACCCGGAGAGAGAGGCGTTCTGCGACAACTGAAACCAACGTGGCTTCCGCTCTTCCTCCTGAAAGCTGCTCGTCTCGCGAGACCTTCACTCCCCTTCGGCGGCGTCTCAGGAATTCTAGAGATCTCGCGAGATGAGCGGCTCAAGCAAGAGCTTTGGACGCTTGGGGAGTTCCCGAATCCCGCGGAGCCTCATCTCGCGAGGTTTAGAGATGCTTAACCTCAGCCGGCCTCAGCTGTCAAGGCTCTTCATAGGCAACTCCTGATTGAAGGTGAAACCATGGAGAGGAAGCAGAGCAAGCATCGTCGAAGGCTTTCATGACTGGAATCACTAGGTTCTTGTAGGTTTTTTCGGGCTATAGGGCCATGTTCTAGAGGCATTCTCTCCTGACGTTTCGCCTGCATCTATGGCAAGCATCCTCAGAGGTAGTGAGGTCTGTTGGAATTAGGACAATGGGTTTATATATCTGTGGAATGGCTGGGGTGGGGCAAAGAGCTCTTCTCTGCTGGAGCTAGGTGTGAATGTTTCAACTGACCACCTTCATTAGCATTTGAAGGCCTGGCTGAGCCTGGGAAATGTTCTGTTGAGAGGTGTTAAGATGTGCCTGGTTGTTTCCTCTCTGCTGTTTTGCTGTTGTAATTTTAGAGTTTTTTAATACTGGTAGCCAGATTTTGTTCATTTTCATGGTCTCTTCCTTTCTGTTGAAATTGTCCACATGCTTGTGGATTTCAATGGCTTCTCTGTGTAGTCTGACATGGTGGTTGTTGATGTGGTCCAGCATTTCTGTGTTCTCAAATAATATGCTGTGTCCAGGCTGGTTCATCAGGTGCTCTGCAGTGCCTTTCATGTTCCTTGATCCTCTCACCTCTGCAGGAGTCTACCGTGTACCATGCAGCTGTGGACAAGTCTACATAGGGACCACCAAACCCAAACATGAATCAAGGAACATGAAAGGCACTGCAGACTACTTCAACCAGAGAAGTCAGCCATAGCAGAGCACCTGATGAACCAACCTGGACACAGCATATTATTTTAGAACACAGAAATGCTGGACCACTCTCACAACCACCATGTCAGACTACACAGAGAAGCCATTGAAATCCCAAGCATGTGGACAATTTCAACAGAAAGGAGGAAACCATGAAAATGAACAAAATCTGGCTACCAGTATTTAAAAAAAAACTCTAAAATTACAAGCAAAACAGCAGAGAGGAAACAACCAGGCACATCTTAACACCTCTCAACAGAACATTTTCCCAGGCTCAGTCAAGCCTTCAAATGCTAATGAAGGTGGTCAGCTGAAACATTCACACCTACCTCCAGCAGAGAAGAGCTCTGTGCCCCACCCCAGTCATTCCACAGATATATAAACCCATTTTCCTATTTCCAACAGACCTCACTACCTCTGAGGATGCTTGCCATAGATGCAGGTGAAACGTCAGGAGAAATGCCTCTAGAACATGGCCCTATAGCCCAAAAAAACCTACAAGAACCTAAAGCAAGCATCATTATTGGAATAATAATAATAATAATAATAATAATAATAATAATAATGTGGACTCATCTTCTTGTGTTTCAAATAATAATAATAGATAGCCAGCAGAGTGATCTTGTCTGCTGTCGACTCATCTTCTTGTGTTTCAAATAATAACAACAACAACAGCAACAACAATAATAATAATAAAGGATTGCAGAGAAACAGCTGGAAAAGCTGACACGATATGAGGATTTAAAGATCGAACTGCAAAGACTCTGGCACAAGCCTGTCAAGGTGGTCCCAGTGGTGATCGGCACACTGGGTGCAGTGCCTAAAGACCTTGGCCTGCACTTAAACACAATTGGTGCCAATAAAATTACCATCTGCTAGCGGCAAAAGGCAACCTTACTGGGATCTGCACACATTATTCGCCAATACATCAATATACAGTGTGCCAATCACCACTGGGACCACCTTGACTGGCTTGTGCCAGAGTCTTTGCAGTTTGATCTTTAAATCCTCATGTCATGTCAGCATTGCCAGTTGTTTCTGTGCAATCCTGCTGTCAGCTGGGACTGCAACATTGACGATCCGTACATTGTTTTTTAACACGATCGTGAGGTCAGGAGTATTGTGCTCCAAAAATGTCTGTCTGAATTCGGAAGTCCCAGGGGAGTTTGACGTGTACATTTTCTGTAACTTTTTCAGGCTTGTGATCCCATCAGTTCTTTGTCACAGGCAGATGGTGTTTGTGGCACAGGTTCCAATTAATCATCTGAGCAATGGTGTTATGCCTCTGCTTGTAGTCTGTCTGCGCAATCTTCTTGCAGCTGCTGAGGATGTGATCTATTGTTATGATGATGATGATTATTATTATTATTTGAAACACAATAAGATGAGTCCACAGCAGACAAGATCACTCTGCTGGCTATTTATAATAATAAGCTATTGTTTCATCTGCTTCCCTACAGAGTCTACACTTGGGATCTATCGTTGACTTTTCAGTTCTGGCTTTGATGGCATTGGTTCAAATTACCTGTTCTTGGGTTGCAAGTAGGGTGGCCTTTTGAGTTGACAGATAGTGATTTTGTCAGCACCTATTGTTTTTAAGTGCAGGCCAAGGTCTTTAGGCACTACACCCAGGCTTGTGATCCCACCAGTTTTGTTGTTGCAGGCAGGTGGTATTTGTGGCACAAGTTCCATCATAATTATTATTATTATAATTATTATTATTTGACCCTTCCAGACAGGCCCTATATGCCAGGATCTGGTACCAGATTTTCAGTTTATCCCAGATTATCTGGCAGTGTGGACTCATATAATCAAGTTTAAAGCACAAAACCTGGGATTAGATCCTGGGATATAGGGCCTGTCTGGAAGAGCCCATTATTATTATTAAGTAGAGGCATGCCTTAGTTCATGAAGTCTTCCAGGCCTCCTCCACACAGTTGTATAAAATCCACATTGAACTGGATTATGTGGCAGTGGGGACTCGGGGCATATCCAGACAGGCCCTATATCTCCATAGTTATCTATGCCCAGCTGTAGGCATTTATTTATTCAACCCATAATCATCTATTCAACCAAAGGCACCTATGCCCAGCTGTATTCCACCCATAGGCTCCTATGGATAATATTCTTCCCATGGGTATCCATGCCCGGCTGTAGACATTTATTTTTTCGGCCCCGAGGCATCTATTTAACCCATAGGCATATATGCTCAGCCATAGGCATCTATTTGACCCATAGACATCTATGTCCAACCAAAGGCATCTATGCCCAGCCATAGAGGTAGCCCTTGTCTCCTGGATGGAGGGAAGGTCAGAGGCATGAGGTGGAACCTTGATCTCTCACCCAACTCTCAAACCACTGCACTCTTTATCCTTATACAAAATCTGAAAAATAAAATTATACATATAAATTGCATAATTTATTCTGTATCTCCAAAATTATTTTCATGTATTGTTTCACTTTCCTTCAAATCTAAATTGAGTATTGAGTGAACAGTGGAGGAAATGAAACCTGCAAACTCTTGCAGTGACTGGATCCAAGGTTAAGTTTTAGGGCTGTCTTTGTAAACATGTCCTGTCAAAAGCGGACTGGAATTTTTCTGGAGATCTTACTCAAAACCCAAGGATTGCTACAAGAGTGCCCAAGAAAGCTGTAGTTGCTAAGTTGCTATGGTATTAATTTTCTAAGCAGCTGTTCCATTATCTTTTTTTGGAATCATGTCAAGTTGTAAAGCTCTATTTGTATATTTTATTTTATAGAGTGCACATATGAAGGAGCATATGTATTCAATTAAAAATAAATTAAAAAATTAAAGTGGCACAAGTTTATCATCTGATACCATAGTTTCTTCTTACCACTGATTTTTATATTTTAAACAGAACAAACATTCTCATAAATTGCCACTAGATGGCTGTCTGCTAATCTGCAACCGACCACAAAATTTTGATTGCCGGCATCCTTACCTGACATGCTTGGAACAGGAAGTATTTAGGTGTTGTTATTGTTTTTTTTTCAAAAATTTGGAATACTTGTATTTGTATATAGAGTCTCACTTATCCAACATAAATGGGTCGGCAGAACGTTTGATAAGTGAAAATGTTGGATAATAAGGAGGGATTAAAGAAAAGCCTATTAAACATCAAATTACCTTATTATTTTACAAATTAAGTACCAAAACATTAAATCATCAGAAAACAAGGGTGTCATTATCTTAGCCACCTCAAACTACGGCCCGGGGGCTGGATACAGCCCTCCAAGGTCATTTACCCGGCCCTCATTCAGCATCAACCTAAGTCTGAAATGACTTGAAAGCACACAACAACAACAATCCTATCTCATCAGCCAAAAGCAGGCCCACACTTCCCATTGAAATACTGATAAGTTTATATTTGTTGAAATTGTTCTTCATTTTAATTATTGCGTTTTAAAGTGATTTTGCACTACAAATAATATCATACGAAAGCTGACTGGCACAACCTGGGGATCACAACCAGACACAGTGAAGACATCTGCCCTTGCACTATGCTACTCAGATCAAACCCAGAACCTCAATCAATGGCTGATACCAAATGAGAGATTCCCCCCTGGGCACACAGAAAACTGGGCGACTTGGAAGGCACTGAACAGACTGCGCTCTGGCACCACGAGATGCAGAGCCAACCTTAAGAAATGGGGCTACAAAGTGGAATCCACGACATGAGAGTGTGGAGAAGAGCAAACCACTGACCACCTGCTGCAATGCAACCTGAGCCCTGCCACATGCACAATGGAGGACCTCCTTGTGGCAACACCAGAGGCACTCCAGGTGGCCAGATACTGGGCAAAGGACATTAATCAACTACCAAGCTTGCAAACTTTGTGTTTTGTCTGTTTGTTTGTTTTGCTAAAAATGTAATACAACTGTCTGGTTGCTCCTGACACGATAAATACTACAAATAAGATATGTGCAGTGTGCATAGGAATTCATTCATTTTTTCCCCAAAATATAATCTGGCCCTCCAACAGTTTGAAGGACTGTGACCTGGCCCTCTGTTTAAAAAGTTTGAGGACCCCTGATTTAATGTTTTAGGACTCAGTGCTGAAGACACATAAGTAGAAGCCTAGCGCTAAGGAGAAGCACATGAAATTTGACCATGAACCAGTGAGTTCAAACAAAAGGATATTTTGTTCCGAAATATCCACCTGGATAAAGGTGTCTGGAAGCACCTTTGAACATTGTCAGTTTTTCTGTGAGTGGTAGTGTTTGGAACTGCATGATCCTGCTGTGCTCAATGGAAACTTTTCAAACTTGAGTTTTAAGAGAAAAACTAAACAGTAACAAGCATGCAAATAGTCTTGTTTGTGAAACCTCCAGTTTGCTGGGACTAAATCTGATTTAAATCTGTTTGGACCATCATCTGGCTGGGTTTCCCAGTGATCATTTCTTAAAAACCAAGGCTGCAGCTCTTTTAGGATTGGATTTATGGGATAAAGTGTACCGTCTATTACTTTGCGAGAAACAAGCCTGCTCTGCCTTTGAATGTATTTAACTAATGCATTAAAGTTCATACCTAACATAGCAGTTACAATAAAGATAACATTAGTTGTAATTTCCTGGGTAAATTTTACAAATCTTTAGAAAAATCCAGTTGAACTGTTTTACAGAACTCTGCAAAGATTTCACAGAAAGCAAAGGTAGCATTGGGTGAAAAGAGAGGAATGAAATGAAGAAAGGTGAAAACTACGGTAGTATTTAGGGTTTTATGGCTTCTATGGTTTGCAATGACATGACGTAACAATATTAGGTACTTCTATTAGATGTTCAGAAATACATTTCAGGTTTTAATTTGTGAAGGGCATTTTGAGTTCTCTGATTAAAAGCTGAAGTAAACACACTAGAACAGGTTTATTTTTGAGAGATTATTATCAAAAGCATTTGGATATGTTGAGTCTCCTTGAGAATGTTTTAGTACTGAAATATTCATATATTATGCTACTTAATATTGCCAAAACAAGCAGAAGAGAATAAAATGGTGTGGAAAACCAACGTCTAGATAGGCCATGCCCACCAAATTTACCAGTTGCATGAGACTAGATGAGAAATACAATTCCACAGGAACCCATCCTAGCAGAAATATAGATCCCAGAAAATAGAATCTAAATTAACCAACTTTTTAATCAGCCATGCCCACAAAGTTCACCAGGTGCAACAGGTTGAGATGCTGTAAGCCACAAAAATGTCATAACAACCACCTTCTTATAGTCAGTTGGCCCAAACTGTCCTCTTAAACATGACTAGGAATGCTAGCTTTCCAGAGACATGTGTGGAAGGAGTTGGATTCCATATCGTTTTTTGTGACTTCTTGTCTTATTCCCATGTAGCTCTGTGTAAGTTATCAACTGAGTGGTTATGGCCCCATGGAAAGTTGGTGTGTTCAATGTCTTGCTGGAATTGACTGTTTCATAGATAGGCAGCGGCAACCACCTCTGTGTATTCCTTTCCTAAGAAAACTCAATGAAATCTTTGTAAGTCAACAAATGACTTGAAGGCACACACAGAGACACAGCGCTATGGAACGAATGAAAACTAAAAGACTGAAGTATAGCCATTTGTGTGGTTACTGAATGCGGTGGAGATAATTATACAGGGTGATGCAGCATAACTTCCCTTTTTCAGAACTTAATAAAACCCATTGTATGAATCAGAATATTTATTTTTTAATAATGTAGGCGCATACTTAAAGTTTTGTTTTATGTAGTTTTGAAGATCAAATTAGGTTGGTGACATCCCCCATTCTCCATACACTGAGTAAACCGATTTCTGGCGTTTGTCATGACTTTTGCCAGCATAGCAGGCGTTATGTTGGCAATTTCTTCCTGGATGTTGGCCTTCAAATCTTGTAGGGTCCTTGGATGGTTCACAGAAACACAGGATTTCAAAAAACCCCATCGAAAAACATCACAAGGGGTCAAATCTGGAGAACGGGCCGGCCACTCCAAATCCGCTCGAAAAGTAGGCCTCAACGACAAAAGCACGCTCCTCACTGTTCCAACGCATGATGGCGACTGAACTGTGTCAGGGCAAAACTTTATACTCCTGCCTCTCGAACGAGACCACTAGCGCTCCGCTACGTCTTCAACCGACTGAATGGCGCACATTTTTAAAAAGTACGTTATGCTGCCTCACCCTGTACTAAACAAGGAGGAATCAGTGCTTTTATTTCATACTCCATGTCAGTAAATGCTGGCAGTCTGTAAAGAGCCACACAAACCATTCAGCCAGTAGGACTTTTGTATTTCTCTAATGGCATCCTTGCAATCCTCTTCTGAAATGAAAACAGTTCAGTAAATGGCTGAAATTGTGTCCACACATCCATCCATCCATCCCAGTCATTATGCTACACTGTTGGGTGTGCTGTAAATTCATTTTATCAGACTGCAAACAAGATTCTAATCCCAACGCTTCTGGGTAAAGTATGGGAGATGGTGAATTAGTGCAGCTACACAATTGTTTTCATGACTGGGTCTTTATTTTGTCGCATAAGGACTGTACTTTTTAGTCCTGATACCAGAAAGATAATTATTTACAAGTCTCAAGCAGGCCCTCCTGCTTTAACCGATAGATGGAACTTTATTTCTTAGAAAAGTACCATTATATCTGATATTTGGAAATCCCTGAAACATTTCTTGAAACAAAACAATAAAGTGCACACAGTTACAATATACAACACAACTGGGATGATGCTCTACCAGTTCACGTATAAGTCTTCATCAAACCTTTTCCTACTGCCTTGTCAAATAGACTCTATTCCTTCCACAGTGCAGCCTAGTGCATGTTTACTTAGAAGTAAATCCCACTGACTTAAGTTATTTACTCCAAAGTAAGAGCGATTAAAATTGCAGCCTCATCCATACAACGGGTAAGGTTTCATTCTCTCCTATTGTTTCTTAAATGGGTGGGAGTTCTACTTCCTTCATTAATGTGTTTCTAAAATGTGTTTAATTCAACATTTTATGTGTTGGTCACATTGTGAGCCACTTTCAGTCTCAATTTAGGGGGAACAATGGCATATAAGTCAAATAAATAATAATCTCTATCTTCATCATGAACAGGAAGCACATGTTGAAAATGAGGTAGAGATTACTATCAGTTTTGCTTTAGCATACATCTATTTTGGAAATATGATTTGTAGTATCTGTAAGATGCTCCTTCACATGTTTGCTAAAAACTTGAGAGATGATCCCAATAAAATCAAAGCTAAAACTACATAAAAACCTGAGAACATGTGTATATTACTTGAAGGGTATTTGATTGGCAGCAACAACCAAAATATTGCATTAAGGAGTGATTTTACTAATACCGACTGCAATCCTAAACACACTTACTATGGATAGCTCCTACTGAAGTGGATGGGACTTGCTATAGAGTAAATATGCTTAGGATCATGCTGATGCCTCCCATCTTTGGCAGGGATTAAATCCTGCTTCCTGTTTAGTGCCAGGCTAAAGAATGAAGGCACCAGCTTGACCAACAGAAAGAAGAGGTGGTACCCATTCCACAGACACAAGTATAATCCATAAGAAGCACTTGCCCTTCTGGGTCTGTACTACCATTCAAATGCGCAAATCTGGGTGATCACAGGCAACCACTTCCACATACTTCTGCACGTGATGAATGGTTAGTGGTATCAAGTAGTACTAAAGGGTACTGAGATACCTTGATCAAGCTACTTCAGAGTGAGAACTGATGCCAGGGTTGTTTGATCTTGTTTGTCTGGGGTCTTATTAAACATTTTGGATGGGACAGGAGTGAAAAGAAAAAAAAATAGCTTCCAGCATATTTTTTAATACACCGGTATATTCTTCAGTAATATTAACTTCATTATTATTGCTATGACAGAAAATCACCCACTCAGCTGAGGGGTGAAGGGTCACAAGGTAACAATTTTCATGTTAGAATGTCAGCAAAACTCTGAAAGAGTCTGACATAAAGTCAAAAGAGATGATATGGTCCCTCAATCTGCTGGCTTTTTACACCATGCTACTAAAACTAGGTGCATTTCTTACCTTCAAATTTGGTTTACCTTAATAAGGCACTGCCTGTTTCCATCAATTTCGAAAGGTAAACCAGAAAGTATAGAAGATTATGTTCTGTTTTTAAGATGACCCAAAGTCTGCCACAGAATAAGCTAAGTGTTAATATTAGGAGTGTTTTATGGCAAAATCTTCTACTTATAGGCCAGATATATTCTGTATTTCTTTTGCAGGAGAACTCAATATCAAAGGTCTCTATAGTTTTAAATACAATCCTACAGTGATGTTTTGGAAGAAAAAGACCACTCAATGGATGGAGCTGGAGATAAAGAGACTGCCAATCCAACTTCAGTATTGATCTTCTCCATTTCCCCGTCCTTGCATCCCAGAGTCAGCTTCACGCTGGGTACACACATCCCACACAGAGTTGACATATACAGTCTTAAACACAGCATTTTTGCTTCATTTTCTAGGGCCTAATGCAAGGTTTCAGATGGGACATGGAGGAAGCATAACATTATTTTGTAAGGCTCTAAAGCCTCAATGTTTTGCTATAATTAGAAAATGCATCATCCTGTCTTGGACAATAAGGATATTGGGGAATTTAGGCAAATAATACATAAAATGGCAATCAATTTTGATGATGGCACCCCGATTTCATAAATTAGATGATATTTGCAAGTGTATTCAGACCCTTCTCCAATCTGGAGGTATTGATATTCTGCTACACAGGAGGCAACTAGGACATGATGGCTTCTTGTTCCCTGTTGGTATTTTCTCTCCCTGAAGCACTGCTGCCGATATGTTCGAAAAATAAGAGTAAACAGGCTGGAGGTGAAGAGGATTTGGTTACAGCCAAAAGGGAGCTACATTTGGCAAGTATACTTGCCCCATATATATACTTGCCTCTTATATTCCTTTGAGACAAAATAATGGGATATGTGTTTTTCCCCATTTCTATGGCATCGCTATTGGAAACAAAACTACCAGCGTCAACTGCTCTATAACAAGTTCACTCTGTATGAAGGACGTTACAGCACATCTAAAATAGATGGAGCTTGCAGCTCATCATTTTCTTTTTTATCTTTTTTTTGCCTTTTACATCTGTATTTTGTTTTGGCTATATACTATGAAGCAGCTTCAATCTGCATATTAATGGCCTCCAAGCAAGTTTGAGAGGAAGCCTGAGGACTTCTTGTTTCCCTCTAGCTCTGCCTTCTGGCCTTTGGTAAGTTCCAGTTCACTCTCCATCTGCTCAAGCTCCGACTGGTCAAGTAGTTCAAAATCATCGCCTTCCTCTGTGTCTGTCTCTTCGTTTAAATTGGGTTCTGCTTGCAGGAACTGCAACTGGTCTCTGACAGCTGCCGACACCACGGACGTGACAACCTCACTAGCAATGGCTCTTGCCATATTGGCGGCCTGGTTGTTGATCAAAGGCAGGGAGAGGCCTGCTGCAGAGTGCCCTTCCCGCCTCAGCTGGGTGCCCCGGTCCAAGGGGGCTGCGGAGAGACGATCCTTCTTCTTCCCTTGGTGGGCAGGCAGGCCAATGCTGGAATCATCCTCATCGTTTGTAGCCATGCCATTTTCCACAGATGGAAATTCTGCAAGATCTCTGGTGAAGACCTCCTCGTGGTCACTGGGACGATCAAAATCTATTGAATAGAAAAAAAATTAGAGAAGAGAAATCCACTGTCTCTTTGGTATCTGTGATACAATGTATTTCCCCGAAAATAAAACTGGGTTAATTTTTGCTCCAAAGATGTATTATGGTTTATTTTCAGGAGATGTCTCATTTTTTCATGGATCAAGTACACACCTTATTTGTGCATTTTGTCTGTACTCTGATTGGTCATTTGGCAATAAGTCTTGAGTTTATCTCGAGTTTACATCGGTGTTTATTTATCCAAAGGCACCTGCTTGGATATTTAGAAATACTTAATTACAATTTATATTATCATTTCTTTTAAGTACTAATGTCAATAATATTATTTATTTACATTTAGTTATATATTAATATTATTTTATAATTCAACATGTCTCTTGTGTGTTGCAATAGATGTACTACTGGTAAATGTGTCTAGCTGATGATCTTAACTGTGGCTTATTTTTGGGATAGGGCTTATATTACAAGCATCCTGAAATATCATAGTAGGGCTTATTTTCCAGTTAGGTCTTATTTTCTGGGAAATGTAGGTAGTAGTAGAGGTAGTAGTAGCAATACTACTACTACTACTATGACTACTACTACTAATAGTCTGGCATCTGTCTAGGAATCAGGTGCCTCTTAAATAACTAGTATTCTGGCAGTCCCTGAGTTACAAACATCCAACTTATAAACAACTCTTAGTTAAGAACCAGAGTAAGACAACAGGAAGTGAGAGAAATCTACCCCTACAAAGGGAAATTCACTCCTTCATAGGGAAAAAGGTGTCTCCACTGAAGCTTTCTCACCAATCTCTGTTTTCACAACAAGCCAGTTTTTTCAAAATCCAATTCTCACAGGGAAAGTGAGGTGAAATCTTCTGGACAGAGACAGAGAGAGCAAAACAAACAGCACAGGGGTGTTAACCCTTCTCTATACTTTCCATTGATAGAAGGACACATAGGACCCGGAAGCCTCCTCAGAATACTTCCGTTCAGCTGCAGTTACACAATAGATTCCA
>NW_026847438.1:150620427-150663744 GCF_025583915.1 Anolis sagrei ordinatus
GGTTGGACTGGATGGCCCATGAGGTCTCTTCCAACTCTTTGATTCTATGATTCTATGATTCTATGAGTGAGTTACACTTTAAAATGTACCTGTTCTAACTTACATAAAAATTTAACTTAATAACCTGTCTTGTTCATAACTTGGTGCCTGCATTCACATACAGATCTGGGTGCAATTTCTAGTGACATGAAGAATCAAAAGTACCTGCTCATGATGTTTGAAAACTTGTAAAGCAAACACTCCTGAATGGTTTGGGATTACTTGAAAAATGTCAAACAAGGTGTTTTTTTTTAATTACACTCTACATTTATAGTATTGGGAGGGGGAGGTCAGGTTGTTCATTCTGAAATTATAGCATTAACACTGAAACATCTCACAAAAAAGGAAAAGTTTTCTTCTAAATTTAAAAGGTGAAACACTGGTGCCAAGATGTACCATATACATAGCACTAAATGACAGAACATAAACTTCTGTGTTTGTCAAGCATCTTTCCTTTGTTAAAAAACCAGAAGGTGACAAAGTCATAGTACCTACCATCAGATATGTCTGTCTGCGGAGTGTTTCCTTCTGATAAATTGAAAGTTCCATTGTCAGTCCAAGAAGCCTCTGAAACATCTGTATCAGATACAGACAATTCTTTGGCTGCAACGGTCGGACTAACCTGTATTTGAAACGCCAAAATGACAAAACTCAGCACTCTTAGATTCTCAGCTAGATTTAAAGATCTATGTTGTAAAACATATCTCTGCATATACTCATGAACAGTAATCCTCTGACTACCTAGATAAGCAAAATCAAGACACATTCTCTGAACAGTACAAAATAATTTTGAATGTCATTTCAACATATGTTAAATGTATCATTTCCTAGCAATATATGAGTTTCTTACTTGCAAGAGTATTAAAAAACAGTTTTTCCCTATTTTGTAGAAGATGAAGATGTAGTTGAATTCTAATCATTTCCTAGAAAATGTAGAATGACACTGTAATGGAAAAACTAGAGAAACAAAACGTGGGGATGGACCTACACCTCACCAACATAAGTGTGTTTTCTGTGTCTTCAATTAACTTTCTTACTCTAATAATGAAAGGTAAATAAGTGTATTTACTACATTTATATCAAAGCAATTTTAAATTAAGCAATGATGTTAAGTTTAAGGTTTGCCATAAAGTCAGAGTTGACTTGAAGGAAGAATCGCAATTGCAGACCTATGCAATATAACTGATTTGTGACATTTGTACTACACAAAACTGCAGTTTTCACAAAGATTATCTGCTCTGATTGCTATCCAAAAGTAAAGGAGGATGCATAAGGAGGGTGGTAGCAGGAAGCCATGGAAATTGTCTGCTGTGATCCTCATTCCCTGCCTTTGTGTGCTTCACAAAAGCAGGTTTTTTTTATTACTATATCCTGGGTAGAGAGCTGTGTGGGGCAAGCTGGGATGACATTCTAGATTCTGGAATAATAATAATAATAATAATAATAATAATAATAATAATAATAATAATAATAGTAATAGTAATAATAAAGCTTTGTTTGTATCCTGCCACCATCTCCCCGAAGGGACTTGGGCCGGCTCACAGAAAGCACTCAATAGTGCAACAATATACAAATACAACAATATACAAAAAAATTAGAAATTAACAACAATAAGATTAGCTCAATTTACTAAAAACAGAAATAAAACCCCAAATAATTTAAAAGGTACTATAAAACCCAGAAGGCTGCAAAAATTTGGAAGAACTGGAGGCTCCATTTCAGGTAGAGAACACAAGACAGAGGGAGATAGAAAAAGCAGGAGTGTTTCTGAGGCTGTAGCAAATTGTGTTTTACATTCACTAAGTTGCAACAGACAATACCGTCACACCTTGGGTTCTGAGATGCTATCAAAGGCTTCTGGGGCACACTAATTGGTCTGGAGGGCCACACTTTGCTTGCCTCTACCATATCTGGTCTCCCAAAACACAGAAAAAGGTATGCATGTGAGTATTACAGTACCTTTCCTAGGGGAATTAGATGATCATACCTTAGATGCATGCCAGATAACAGAATACATGAGAGCCCTGATTCTAATGCTTGGTGACAATGAAACCTTGATCTCCATTTTCAGCACCAGATATTCCAGGATGCAAACCAACTGAGAAACTTAAACTCCGATCTTAGATTTACTTCAAATTTATGATGAAAAGGCAGAGGCTGCAAGAATGTCTAAGAATTCCAGAGAAGTGCTTTTTTTTTGGGGGGGGGGGGGGAGACAAGAGACAAGACAAGATGCTTCTTTATTTTCGAAAGATTCAACTAACCTTGGGACATAGGGCTGATATGTCCAGTTCAGTGTCATCTTCTGTCAGCTTTATTTTTATCAATTCTGGAAAACAAGGTCATGTTAAATTAGTTTTGTTAGAATATTTTGCTACAAAGTAAATACTTTTTTTATTAAAATTCACTGGATGCCTCTCAGTAATAACTTAATTAAAATGGCACCTATTTCAATGCCTGACATTATATAGTTACTTAAATGTTATTCCTCCCCACATAGAAATCCTAAGATGGTTGTGCATTTTTTGTTTAATGTAAATGGCCAAAATTAACAACTTCAGAATTAGTACATCTTTACTTTTTCTGATATTGAAAATTATGGTCATGAAAACTACAAAGAATAGGCGGAGGGAAAATCTTCCAATTCCCTGCTTACCGGCTTTCTCTTTCAGTTTTTGCTGGATGTAGTCCCCAACACCAAAGTCCAGTTTCAGCAGTAGTGGCTTAATACTGCTATATACCTTCTGTCCAAATTCATTGCGTGCAACGAATGGACATAAAAAGGCACATAGTACTGCAAAGAAATTGAGGCAGGAAGTTACACAACATTTTACAACAGGTATATGTTTGAATCACATCATCTGGTAACATGCATTTCATATCCTCCTTAAAACACGTAAAACTATTTCCATATAAAAAGATGTATAAATCAGCTTTCCACAACTTCCCAAAGAAGCTGACCAAGGATTCGCCCAGGAATTTTTTTTTTTATTGTGAAATAGGAATTTTTGTTGCAATCTTCTACTTGCAAGATAAGAATATTACTACTGACATTGCTGAATTTTGCAAAATTCACTGGCATCATTACAGAAAGCACCTGGGCCGTGGTGGCGCAATGGGTTAAACTCTTGTGCTGCTGAACTGCTGACTTGAAGGTCGGCAGTTTGAATCCTGTCTGTCAGTTCCAGTTCCTACCAACCTGGCAGTTTGAAAACATGCAAATGTGAGTAGATAAATAGGTATGGCTTTGCCGGGAAAAGGCTGAGAGACGCTCCAAGCAATCTTGCCGGCCACACAAACAGGAGGTGACAACACAGGCTCCTTGGCTTGAAAATGGAGAAAAGCACCTTCCCAGAGCTAAAGATGAGCACTGCCTCCAGAAGCCGAAAATGTAAGGAGTAGCCTCTGCCTTTGTTTGTGTGCCTCACTGTATATGATTGCAAAGGCATTGAATGTTTGCATATGTATGTAAATGCCAAAATCCACTCTGAGTCCCCTAGAGGAGAAGGGCGGAATATAAATAAAGTGTGTTGTTGTTGTTATTATTATTTTATACTCTGACAGTAAAACTGGATGTCTCCATTCTGTAAAGTTAAATACACCACAGTGAGTGGGATTAAATTTTATGACTAGTGTCCGTGGAATTGCAGCATGGATCTCTAAAAAGTATGGTTGCACTGTTTTTGATAAACTAAATAATGGGTTATTGCTTCTTTTGTGCTGGAGTATCAAAAGTCTGTCCTTGAGGAAAATTTTCATTTTGGTCAGAATCCTATGAATCCAGCAGCTAAGTCACAGTTTGTTGCCAACTGTGGTTAAAATATGTCTCCTTGTTGAGGATGTCAATTGCAGTTATAAAAGTAGTGTGGAATGCAATTGTGCATGGTACTATAGAAATCTTGGGACTTCAAAATGATTCCCTGCTGCATCCCATAAGAACTGGGAAGAACTTACCTATAAGATAGGAAAGGACAATTCCAGGAACATAACTTCCCAAGATTGTGAAGAATGTGCATACGCTGCAGACCAGGAGGCAAAACTGTTCAAGAAAAAACAAAACAATGAAAAGTAGTACAATAGGATCATGTCTGCCACATCCAGTACCTATGCTAAACATGTTGCTTTGAGATCAGCAGAGATCAGCAAAGATCCACACTATTATTTATAGACATTAAAAGAACATGTAGTAATTGTTATTAATTTGTGTAATGTGTTAAGTTGTTAACTGTTTTTATACTGTTGCATTGAATTTTTGCTGTTCTTGTTGGTTGTGAACCGCTGTGAGTTGCCTTCGGGCTGAGAACAGCGGTATATAAGTAAAGTAAATAAATAAATAAACAGTAGTAACGCTTGCTATAGTAAGCGGTATTATCAATACCATAGACAATAGTTCTTTTTGTAAATTCTTTTCCTTTCCCCTACAAAAATTGAATTTGTGCGCATTAGGAAGGGATGTTTGGAGAACACCTCTGATCCAAGCAACAATTTGGATGACTTTATGGTATTGAGTCAGTATTTCATAATACAGTAATGATGGTCACATTCCCAGATTCTTTGGAAATTCACCTGTCATTCACACTGGACACATTTGCTAATCTTACTCCTACCCTAAATTGTCCAGTCATTTCCTTAGATTGCAAATCTATGCACATGTACCGGGAGATAAGGCTGGTTGAAATCAATGAGTAGACATGTACTGGATTGTATTATTAATGGCTTTATTGGTTGGTTATTGTTATATCTTCACTAACACGTGACTTCTTTCGAATGAGATATATCATAGGTCTTTCTTTTACCTTGCCAGGGTTCTGCTCTTTGAAGTGAGACATTTCTTGGAGAAATATGGCAAAACTCATCATTGCTTCTTCTAAACACTGATTCAGCCAGAGCCTGTATTCGGATTTGGAATCAATGACTTCCCAGCTGTAAAGGAGACATGAATTTGAAAAACAGATTTACCCAAATTATTCTTGTGTCTACCTGTCTTCTCTATGTCCAGTTAATTTTTCCTCAACAGGAATTCTTAACTGTTGCCACTATAAAGTAGCATATCTCATATCTCAAAGTTAATAGTATAGAATTAATCCTATACAGGAAGTCCCCAAATTACAAAAAAGATAGGTTCTGTAAGTTTGTTCTTAAGTTCAACTTGTATGTAAGTTGGAACAGATACATTTTAAAGTGCAACTCTCTCTCTCTATCTATGCTAGGCATTGGCAAACTTTCTAACTTGGGGGTTGCATGGTGGGCCGGAGCAGGGTGGATGGGCCGGGAGGAAGGAGGTTCTCCCCAAGGCCCCTCCTTACTCTTTCATCTCCTTCCTGTTCTCTTTTGGAGGCAGAAAGTGAAGGAAAGATGGGAAATGTTTGGCTCCCAAAAGAGTTGGCCTTGGTCAGCATGAGATGTTGGAAGGGGAAGAAAAGGCGTATTCATTAGACCCTGTATTGCCTACTTCTGATCTAGAATCCTAGAGCTGGAGGAGACCCCCCCCCCCCAAGGGCCATCCAGTCCAATCCCCTGCCATGCAGGAAAACACAATCAAGGCCTTCCTGACAGACAGCCTCTGTGGAAAAGCCTCCAGAGAAGGAAAAACCACTACACTCCGAGGCAGCCTATGCCACTCTCTAGGAAGTTTTTCTTAATCTTTTCAGTCAAATCCCTTTCCCTGCCATTTGAACCCATTGCTCTAGAGCAGCAGAAAATCAGTTTCCCCCATCCTCCTCAATGGGACACCCTTGTAAATCTTGAAGCATGGTTCTCACGTTCCCTCTCTAACTTCTCTTCTTCCAGCTAAACATCCCCCAGGAGGAAAGGAGGAAGGAAAATGAGAAGGAAGAAAGGAAGAGAATGATGGAAGGAAGGGTGGAAGGGAATGGAGGGAGGAAAAAAGAGGGAGAGAGGGAAAGAAGGAAGAGAGGGAGGGAAGGGACGGAGGAAGGGAGAGAATGAAGGAGGAAGGATAGGTTGGTGTGAGAGAGGAAGGCCTGAGTAAAGAGCTCAAGGGGCCGCATCTGGCACCCGAGCCTGGATTTGCCCATACCTGATCTATGTGCACAAGCTTTGGATAGCATTGGGAAGGATTAATACCCCTGTGGTGTTTATTTTGCTCTCTGTGCCCCTATTCAGAAGATTTCACTTTACTTTCTGTCGCCTTTTCCTCATGATAACTCTTTCATGAGAGAATTTCTCTTCCGAGGGATAGATTTCTCTCCCTTCCTGTTGTTTCACCCCCATTCTTAACTAGTTGTTGTTTGTAGCTCGGGGACTGTCTGTACTTTTATCTTATCACATGCAGCAAACTGTTGTCTATCACTGCTGAGAAATCACAGGCTAATCAGAAGGAAAATTATAGGTGAGAGTGGGAAATTGTTTTTTCAACACATTGTTGTTGTTTTAGCTTTAGGGACTAGCATGCTAAAATAGAAAACAAACAGCTGCAGATATGGTATGAGATTTTACAGGTATTTATAACTCTAGGCTGGCCTATAGAGCACTGTTTAGTCTGGAAAACACTGTGCTATGACTACTCATTGTACCTAGTTTCAATTACAGTTCTTAATTAAGCTGAGAAAATGTCATTTAATAGTAAAAGATCTTAGGGCGGTGTGCAGGTGAAATCTACACTATATAACAATGGCGGTACATCACTGTGTCTTAAAAGCGTTAGTACATAGTCATGGTTTTACTTGGTGCTTAAACAAAACCAGTGCTAGTCCAAGAAATTCTAAGAGCCGCCGCAAACTAGCGTCCTGCGACAGCAAACTGTGCCAGCACGTCTGATGACGTCGAAGACTCCGCCTCTCTCTCCGCCTCTTTCTCTGTGCCAGCGTGGTTTTTCCTTTGCTAGGGCAGCGATGCCAGCGTACTCTCGCTGTTGAATTCTGTCAACAGCGAGAGTACGCTGGCATCGCTGCCCTAGCGAAGGAAAAACCACGCTGGCATGGAGAAAGAGGTGGAGAAAGAGGCGGAGAGAGAGGCGGAGTCTTTGACGTCATCGGACGTGCTGGCACAGTTGGCTCTCGCAGGACGCTAGTTTGCGGCGGCTCTAAGGGAAGACCATTACAAAATTGGAGTGACACAGCTGAGAATGCTCTCTCCAACACCTTCATACAATGTGTTCACTTCACTGGTGGGACACAAAGGAGCCACTCTCCTAATCTAAATGTTCATGCAGGCACATACCGGCAGAGTCTCTCCCTCAAGTATCAACATCCATCTACTAATCCCGTCTCCAAATAAAAAACAGAATGAAGCAGTGGGATTTTGAAGGGAGTCTTGTATGTTGTCTTCTACCATTTAATTCACCTCTTGGTTCATCACTGCCTTTCCTTTTGCTAATCGCTACCTTTCATAGACATGGTGGCTGAAATCTTACATTATCAAGCATAGCATAAGAGTTACGAGTCCTCTAATTTCACGCTCTGGATTGAGCACTGTGCTGCTGCATAGCTCTCCTGAAATCATTCTGTTGCTAGTGAAGAGTGAGGCGGGTTTAAGGCAGAATGAGAACATCTTCCCCCCAGATCCACTGGAGTCTTCCACCAGTCTCAGAGGGTATTATCATTGTTTTGCATCTGGCTTTAACACCATAGTCAGATACTTTACTTCCACTCTTTACCTGCCAAAAAATGGCCATAGGAGAGGGACCACATCCTTGCAATTATAAGTTGAGAACAACCAGGGGATGGAACAGGACTTTGATTGTTTTGAAAGGCGAGAGGGAATGCCATCTCAACAAAATATACACACAGGGATAATGTGGATGTATGCCAGCATATGTCACTAACAGTATTCTAGCCAAAATGAAATAAATACACATCTGCCACTCTTTGCCAGCACCCCAGTCTCCAGTCTCTTTACACACAATGCATTTTTTAAAGTATGCATAGCATTTCTGCTCAAGACTTTTTCTTCCTCTCAAATTCAAAGCAAATTTTCAGTACCCCAAGCATTTAGTCACCCAGATTTATAAGCTTCTCTTATGTGTGATGCAGAAAAGTCTGTGAAGCACTCAGTGAACAAAACAGACTGACAAAAAGCATAAGAGCCTGTGGATACTTTCACCACTGTTGGGTCTACCAAGACAACAAACAGATTTTCCTTCTGCTTCTCTGATTCACATTTTTGGTAGGCAAAGATTTCTAGTCTTTTTAAAAAGACAGGTGGATCCTCACAGCAGCTTTCTTGAGCAGGACAAAGGCACTAGCAAACACCTGCATAACTTGTAATAAAATTTTCAGTGGTAATCAAATGCAAAAAAAGGCCACAGCAACCCACCCTCCAACACAGGAATAAAATATGTAAAGATTGCTAGATGTAATGGAGTAGGCCTAAATGTTGAAGGACACATCAGAACAGCCGCACTTTCAAAGACAAACCAAGGACATAGGAAAGTGAATTGTTCCCTGTCAACAATCCAGTTTTTGTAGTTTTAATGCATTGTCAAAGGCTTTCATAGCCGGAATCATTGGCTTGTTGTAGGTTTTTTCGGGCTATATGGCCATGTTCTGGAGGCATTCTCTCCTGACATTTCACCTGCATCTATGGCAGGCATCCTCAGAAGTTGTGAGGTCTTTTGGATGTATGCCACAGATGTTTGCGAAATGTCAGGAGAGAATGCCTCCAGACCATGGCCATATAGCCCAAAAAAACCTACAACAACTTTTGTAGTTTTGTTACCACTAAAAGACCTTCAGCAAAACAAATGGTTACTTGCTCATTGAAAACAATGCTATCTCAAACGATTTCACAAAACTGTGGATTCCTCTATTAGCTACTAAGAAAACTCACCACCCTATAACGAGAGGGAACAAGGGAATAAAGGCCATAAAGGATAACACCACCATCCCAACAAAATAAAACATTGTGCTCTGAAACCCTGCAAGCACTGCTTCAGGATATGCAATTTTGAGATCTAGGAACCACATTAGCTCTACAGGAGGGACCATACCCTCACCGCCACATCTTGAAAATAAATGCCCTTAAACACCCTGTGGGAATGATGTGAGGGATGTTTTCACTATATTTTGGGGGCCATCTAGACCATTTAAAGACAAGGAGAAGCCTATTTTAACAACAAGAACTCAATTGACCAAGATTTTAAAAACTCCTGCTCCCCCTGCCCCCACACCCCAAAACAACAACAACAATAGTGAAAATTACTCTTGTGTCCCTTGCAGACATTTGTGGGGGGGGGGGGGGGGGAGTAAATACTTTTTGTTGATTCCCTGGGGGGAGCACTTTGCCCACCCCCGCATTACACCATTCAAATGGAATGCAAAGATGATCCATCATCTCCTTGCATTCAATACCTAACAGGGTGATCCAGACAGTGAACAAATACAAGATCACTTTGGATCCACTGAACCCAGGTCCTTTTGCACCCATGCTACAAAACTTAGGTATGGATGCCTGAGGATTCTGGAGCTTTAATCTTTAGTATTGAAGAAGGCGAAACTGTACACCATTGTACTGACATATTTTCACTTCTGAGATCAGGAAGGCCAAAACTCACACAAAAAAAAGTGCTGATTTCTTCTTTGTGGGAGGCAGAAGACAGTGAGATGAAGGTGAAAAGGACTCAGTACATCATGAGCGGCCCATTGGATCCCAGTCTAAAGGCACAGCTACCAGCTCTGGATACCTACTTTTTTGGACTCTAGTTCCAAGAGCACCCCAACCAGAACAGCCATTAGCCATGTTAGCAGGGGGGTTCTAGGAGTTATCATAAAAAAAAAAAAAACCCTCTCCCAAGCTCTATGTCAGTTACACAGTCCTGCTGCCCTATATCATATTATCTATATCCATTTTGCCCTTCACATTCTTAACATGCTTCCTTTGAGATAATCTTGTCCCAGTTTCACATGATATTCTTGCCCATAGTCACAGAACTATTTAGCAAGTGGAGCCAACAAGAATGCTTGATTTGAAGCTTTGGGCTTTATTCTCTGGTGAAAGAGCTGCCTAAGATAGAGATGAGCAGGCACTCGCTCAAGCCGTCTCCTAGCAGTTAGGACAAACAGATGTCGCAGCCCATCACAGTCCCCAAACGCTAGCCAGGAGATTCAGTTCCATCAGGTTCTCTGAAAATGACGAATGGCTTCATGTTGTTGGTTTGTAACCAGGCATGTGTTATGGGGAAAATACGCCACTGGGATTTTCTTAGAAAGGTCAGTAACATCTCATATTACCAACTTAAAAAAAAAAATCCAGAACGCCTTCCTAAGTCTTGCTGGAATCTTCTAGTCATGTGAACAGGTTTGGGTGTACACTGACATATTAGCTTTGGTCCCAATTACGAGAATGAAGCAATGGCATGAGGTGGCAAATAAGGGATTATAACAGCATACATACAATGCAAGTAATTACACAGCATCTGGGATTCCCAGCACCTCAAAGTAATAGCTTTGGGACTGGATGATGAGCAATCACGACTTACTGGACCTTTTAATGATGCTTGTTCTAAAAGTGATGAATTGTTGCACTTACAAGCTCCAAACGCCCTATTTCCAAAGCCTTTATTTGCTGGAGAACAGTCTTTAAACATTAAGAAAAAGCCATTTCCTTCCATGAACTAACAACTGGATTAAAACAAACAAACAAACCCAAGGTGATTATAGAATCAAAACCTGAATCTGCAGCATAATAAAAGCGGACTATTTCTACTAGTTCTAAGGAATAAATGTAATAGCCCCTAAGCAATGTCTGCTTCACGTGGCGCCGGAAAACTAACACAGAAATTCATGTGACAGAAGTAGTGATAGGCTTTCCTTGTACTAGTGACCCTAGAGTCATCCGCCAACTGATTTTTCCCTCTGCTCCAGACTTCTCATTCACATAATCAGGTATCCCCTGACAGTCCTCCGCAGGAGTTGCAACGTCATATTAATAGGTGGTGCTAAGAAAAAGCTAGCAAACCCGCTCTGCACAAATCCTACTAGGAAAACCCTATGATAAGTTCACCATCGGGTTGCCATAAATAGGAAACAAAGGTACAAAACAACAACACATGTAAACAGTTTCACACTGATAAAGTTATGTGGTGCAAATAATGCATAGTTGTCAGAGCAACCATTACCTAGAATTTACTGTTTAAAATGAGAAACTATAAAATGTATTTAAACAAGCAAAAATAGAGAATAATAATTTCATTTTTTTAAAAATCAACTGGTGTATCTTAAGCCAGCAGTGACTAGCAAAGGTTTTCTTTCCCTTTATTAATGAACTTCAACATCAATTCTCAATCTAGCATATTTAGGTTTACAATAGAATTATAGGACAAAGTAGGACATGGTTGTGGTCTTGTCTTTGTAGTTCTGTGCCTTTAAATTGTTTCTGACACATGGCAACCCTGTCGTAGGGTTTTCTTGGCAAGATTTGCTCAGAGAGCATTTGCCTTTGGTTTAATGCGGAGAGTGTGACTTGGTTGAGTTTACCCAGTGGCTGAGGTTACCCAGTGAACTTCCATGGGTGAGGATTTGAACTCTAGAATTCAGAGGTATGATCTAGTGCTTAGTGTCATGCACTGAAAAAAGAAGACTGAAGTTGGAGTTTTTAATATCCCTGACTAATTAAGCTGGCAATCCTGAAAGATGAGAAAACAAAGATATATCATGTTTGAGGTTTTTAACTTTTTGGATTTTAATGTATTTGTTTATTTTATTTGTATTTATTTGTGCAACATCAAATTGTTGCCTCCTGTAAGACCGCTTAGAGTCCCCTTCAGGGTGAGAAGGGCAGGGTAGAAATATGGCAGATAAATAAATACATATCATATAGTAATTCTATAGAAAGGGAAACAAAAAGATTGACGCTTACTCCATAGCTAAAGAGAAGCATAGATGAAGCCAATGGGAAATGTAAAGAGCTCTGGTATTACATGCTGAGCTTCTCTTATTCAGAATTCTGAAATCTAAAACACTACAAAATTTCCCACATGAGTCGCTGATATAGACATATCATTGCTTTCTCATCATTTAATGTATTCAAACTTTGTTTCATGTACAAAATTGAGCCGTAAGGAGAGGCAGGTAATAATATTGATGACATTAACAACTTTCTATACAGGAAATAAATACAGTCATAGGACATTAACTGAGCACTTTAACTGAGCACTTTCTGAGTTCAAAATGCTGTTTCATGTAATGGTAGTCTGATCAACTGACTGATCAACTAGGAGTCAAATACTTTTAAAGCATTATTTTATATAATGACAAAAAATAAGAAATAATGGTAAACGTATGTAGTTTGCTTGCATGGCTCTGTCCCTCTTCAAATCTCTTTTATGGTAGCTGAACATTTACCTGTACATTCAACTAATATTTCTTCATTTACTTCCATGTGCCACATAACCTAAGAAATAGAATCTGCATTGAATTTGACTGGGTTCTCGATACATTAATACTTGTTTGTTAAAAATCATTTGCCAACAAGTTGTTTTGCTATTCTTTGAATATTTAGCTTATGTTAAATTAAATCCACTGATTATCAGTCATTTCTCAGTCAGTACCATACTTTCTGACAACTCTGGAATCCACCTTCCTTTCTTTCCAGAATCTTTAAATCTCAAAGTTCCCGCAGGAGTAGGATAGACCAAAGTCCCTAAATTATGTTAAACTATGTGTTTCTCCTTTTGAGACCATGCTAGCAACATGCTCATACTTCTGAAGGACCTGAACCTTGGTGCTTGAAAAAAATGAACTTGGTACCTGCACATGTAAGTTACCAAAATTTGAATAATGGTAGATATGGGCTCGGTTTTAATTACCAGTACTATTCTAAAGCCTGATGGTAAATGGCAGCCTACTTATCACACTACCCTTTCATGAACTAGAATGCAAACCATGTTCATTGTTCACAATCAATCCTGCCAAGACATTCCTTTACATTACTGCCTATGTATTACTATTGTCAACCTGTACTCTATTTAAAAAGAAAACAAACCAACCACTTTCCTGCTAGTCATGTACTGTTTGTCCTTTGCTTACTTTTTTGACATTTTTTGGTTTTTCATAATTAGAATAATAATACAGGTTGAGTATTCCTTATCTGAAAAGCTTGGGACCAGAAGTGTCCTGGATTTTGGATTTTTCCCCTGGATTTTGGAACACTTGTTGCTGCCAATGCATAATGAGATACCCTGGAAACAGGCCCAAGTCTATTTGTGAAATTCATTCATGTTTCCCATGCACTTGATACATATAATCTGAATGGAATTATACACAATATTTTAAATAATTTGTGCATAACACAAAGTTTGTGTGCTCTGAACTATCACAAAGCAAATATATCTCAGTTGCCTTTGTGGACAATTGCAGATCTTGGAGTATTTTGGATTTCGGAATTCCAGGTAAGGAATGCTCAACCTGTAGTTGGATTATCTGAGAATTAAACAGTGGACTTTGGTTGGCATGTTACCAGCATCCCGTCCTCAATACACGGGGAGAGGAAAATAAGAAATCGTCACCATCACCACAATTATCCCCATCCCACTGCTTGTGACTAGAAAGATGTTTAAATCCCTCTCAAATCTATGAATGAACTTTACTAGACACTGAAGAGACAGGGGAGGGACAGAAGATCATATATACCAAGATCAGAACCATCCAATATAGATCACATGTGTCAAACTCAAGGCTTGCAAACTGAATCCAGCTCACCGTGTCATTTTATATGGCCACACAGATGCTGGACAATAATTCCTGTATTTCTTATCATTAAACATCATGATTGGCTCTGATGGGTGTTGTGATACAGTAACATCTGGAGGAATGCAGTCTGTTCTGTATAGTCAGGAGAGTGGGGTTTGAATTTAAACACAAGGTTTGTGCATATGATGTCTGACTTTAAATGTCCTTTAACATTTTCCCAACCTCAGAACCACAAGTGCTGTTGGGCTGCACCAATTTGCATGGTGGATAATTCAAAGTGATGGAAGTAGTTGTTCAGTAACATCTGAAGACCCAAATCAGATAAAAATTAAAGAGCACTGACCATTGTGTTTAAGAGTTATAGTTAGCCCTCTGTATCCATGGATTCTCCACCCATGGATTCAACGGCTCTTTGTAGGCAACCATAAGGCTGATGTAGCCCTCGATGAAAATGAGTGACACCCCGATATAGATTTATTTATTTACTGTATTTGTATACCGCCTTTCTCAGCCTCTCGGCGACTCAAGGCAGTTTACAATAAATCAGTATCATAATACAGGTTAAAAACATTAAAGCAATATAAAATACAACAGAAGCAATAAAAACATCTTAAGCGTCTCCTTATTATAAAAACATTGTCCAATTCCATCGTCTAGTCATTCAATTTCCTAAGCCAGTTACTCTGCATTTGTAAACGCTTGCTCAAACAACCATGTTTTAACTTTTCTCCAAAATATTAAGAGGGAGGGAGCCGATCTGATCTCCCTAGGGTGGGCATTCCATAGCGGAGGGGCCACCACTGAGAAGGTCCTATCTCTCGTCCCCACCAACCATACTTGTGATGGAGGCGGGATCGAGAGCAGGGCCTCCCCAGACGATCTTAAGGTCCTAGATGATTCATAAGGGGAGATACGTTCGGACAGGTAGATTGTGCCAGAACCAATTAGGGCTTTGTAGGGTAAAGCCAGGATTTTGAATTGTGCCCAGTAGCAGATTGACAGCCATTGGAGCTGCTGCAGCAAAGGAATTGTATGCTCCCTGAGCTCCTGTTAACAATCTGGCTGCTGTCCGTTGGACCATTTGAAGCTTCCGGACAGTTTTCAAAGGCAGCCCCACGTAGAGTGCATTGCAGTAGTCTATACAGGATGTAACCAGAGCGTGGACTAGTGTGGCCAAGTCAGATTTCCCAAGGTATTAATCCATACAATCAAGATTCCTCAAGTAGAGAGTGCAGAAACATTTTAAATTCTAGATAATAATTTCCATTCAGCTGGGAGTGATGAAACAGAGACACAACAAGAGTGAGGGGTGCTAGCATATCCCTAGGCCTAGAAATGAGTCATCAAAAATTGCAATTGCTACCTACTGGCCAAGATGCTTAATCTGTGGCTGTGCCATTTAATTTCATTTCCATACAGATAAATTGAGATGACACGTAGTACATTCACTAAAAAGAGTCAGCTGGGTTAACTATTCCATTTTTACTTGGTATTTTGCCATTTATATATGACTAATGACAATAATAGTTCCTCTTACCTCTACCCACAGAAAAACAATTTAAAAGTGTGTCACAACATTATTCTGTAGATGGGCACTGGCATTTTGTGATGCTAATCTAAAGAGCAGCAATTAATCTCTAAATATTGTACAACTTTCACATTGACCTATATAAATGCTCACAGGACTTTAATTAAACATGAATTTAACACATACATGTATTAAGTTTGCCCTCACATAGCACTACTATGCAATATCTTAAAAATAGCAAAATAATCATTTAAAGTTGAATTAGCATTTAAGCACCATTAGTTTAAAGGCCTTAAATATGATTAGGTCTGGATGTGGCCCATAATGTCATTTACAATGATTTACAATTTTACAGTCATTTACAATTTTTATACATAATCTCTCCAAAGTGATAAAATAAAATAAAACCAATGAAACAGAATAAAACAAAGTTGGATGAAAGCTTGAAAATGCCAGATAAAGCTGCATTAAATGGGGGTGGATGACAGGGCTGTTCTATTACTATTATTCTCCCATTTACAACATCAGGAATGACCAAATTCATTATTCATGGGGATCACTCCATTAGGATCTGAACAACTGAATACTGAGTCTCAGAGAAACCACAGATGCCTCGAAAGAGTAGCATGTCTATTGTAGGATTTCAGTTTCATTATGTTAGAAGGTTTATGTCAGGAACATGGAAATTGCCTTATATGAAGTGAAACTATTGATCCATTGATCTCAGAAACCTGATACCTTGAATCTTTGCAATGAAAAGTCCAGTTCTGGTTTACATTCTTGCCATATGAACCAGGAAGTGAACAGAAAGATACCATATATACTCGAGTATAAGCCAATCCAAATATAAGCTGAGGCACCCAATTTTACTACCAAAACTGGGAAAATGTATTGACTCGAGTATAAGTCAAGGGAGGGAAATGCAGCAGTTACTGATAAATTTCAAAATAAAAATAGATACCAGTAAAATTAAATAAATTGAAGTATCGGTAGGTTAAATGTTTTTGAATATTGATATAAAACTAATTTAAGATAAGACTGTCCAACTCTGATTAAACCATTATTCTAACCTTCTTCAATGTGAATGTGCTTATATATCCTTCTAAAAATAATAAAGAGAGTAAAATAATGAAAATGTAATAACAGTAATAATAGAATAAAATAATAAAGGTAATAATCTATATAAATAAAAATGTAATGTTAGTTTGTGGGATTAACATAACTCAAAAACCACTGGATGAATTGACACCAAATTTGGACAAAATATACCTATCAGGCCAACAAATGACCATTACTCATAAAAACACTGAAAAACACAACAGAAGGGACTTAAAAGCAAAAAAAATTAAGAAAATACATTACAATGCATGTGCAGAACCACATATACACACATATATACAAATATGTACACGCATACACACACAAAACACATATACACAAACTGGGTCCCAGCAATGCATGGCAGGGGACAGCGAGTAATAATAATAAATAGAGTAAAATAATAAATGTAATAATGACCATAATATTAAATAGAATAAAATAATAAATGTAATAATAATAAAGAGTAAAATAATACATGTAAAAATAATAATAAAGTAAAATAATAGGGGGGCCTTTCTCAGGCTAAAAAAGGGCTGAAAAACGTGGCTTATACTCGAGTATATATGGTACTTCCAACTGGGGATGGATGGTTTCAAAACACTGGATGCTAGAACAAAGTGCCACAAGTTCCCATACCTTGCACTGGAGGAGAAATATTGCTCCTTAAGACTCCCAAGAACAGCTATTCTTGTTTTAAGCAATAGTAAATAGGGTTTAAAAAGACCCCAGAGGCCAGGAAACTGACCTTGGAGACCACATGCAGCCTAACAGCTAGATGACTGCCATCCCTAGTCCTCATTTGCCATATTTATATATAAAGCAGGGCTCCAGTTTCAAGTTAAAAGGGAAATATAATAAATCTTCTTTCTCTGCTTATTCTCGATAGACTCTTCATTAAAATTCAATTCTGGGAAAGCATTTGTTCTGACAGTATTTACTAATTCCACGAAAAATAAAATGTGATAAAAAAATCCTCCAAAACATTTGTCTCTTCTGTTCAAATGGGCAATAGTTGAAATTTGTTTGATGTAAGTCAGATTAATTGTTATGTTCCTGAACTATATACAATGAAATTCTAGCCTTTTTATCACCCGTATTTTCTTTAGTTGGTCTCACCTTCCAAAAAAAAAGTTCTACCCTTTCTAATATCACCAGTAAATATATTATTTTTCTGTAACTATGCTTATGAATGTGGTCATGGTAGGAGCACTCTTCAGATTTCTGCTATGTGTAAATAGCTAACAGTTCTAAACAAAGAATCATAAAAGACCTTTTACTTCTGAATATTCCTGAAAATAAATTAAAAGCTGTTTCCCAATATTTTGGATCATCCTTGAAAACTTCACTTCATAATCTGAAACTTGGAAAAACTTGGAAAAAAGCATTCCATAAGCATATTTCACAGGAACATTGTACCCTTTCTACTAGTAATAATTTATGCACCTGTCAATAACAGAGTACACTGGAGTTATTTGTGTCTCTGACATTTCACGTCTCTTATGTTGACATCTTCAATGCAGGACAAGGATAGGCATTGACTTTTTAGAAGTCACAGAATGTAATGTCATTATCATAAGTGTTTCTAGTTTTCAAGGTCATCTTTATTAAAAACAAAACAAAACATGAATCTTTACACTGCAATTGTCACCAAAGAACTTCAGGTTGATTCCC
This sequence comes from Anolis sagrei ordinatus, assembly GCF_025583915.1. Taxonomy (NCBI): domain Eukaryota; kingdom Metazoa; phylum Chordata; class Lepidosauria; order Squamata; family Anolidae; genus Anolis; species Anolis sagrei. The sequence goes on from NW_026847438.1 coordinate 150,638,416, forward strand.
ACAGGTATGGAACCAAGTAAACAGTTTATCTATCAGAGAGTCACATCTAAAGCTTAATTAATGTTCTCATAATAAAAATGAAAAGAAGCCCAAAAAATAATCCAGAAAGTTACGGTACCTTTCGATCCGTCCAAGGTCTTCACCTTCTGACATTCCTAAAGAGTTTTTTGAAATCATTAATCCAGTGCCCAAGAGAGCTTTGTCAATCTTCTTGAGTTTAAAGAAATCCAGTCTATGACTCTCCTTTGTAGGATCCTGCTAAGCCTTTCTGGTACAGGGTATATTTACATACATACCAAGTGCCTGCTTGCCTTGAATGAAGCTCACAGAGTACTGTTTTGATTGGCTAATTCTACAAATAAACAGGTCACACCTTATTCCAAACACTGTGATGGGCTGTTAGGCAGCAGGCACAGTCCAGAAGCCAACATTTCTATGGTCACATGAGAAGGAAACACCACCCAGCTATTAACCTTTATTTGCTTGACTAGCTTGGAGCCTTCTCTTCTGTCAGCTTTGCCTTCCAGCTCATTATCCCTATAAGGGAACAAGTAGCAATTTATATTTATCATCTTTTTTGTGCAGTGCATGATGCAACTCCAAATATGTTTATAGTTAACTTAGATTTTGCTGGCTGTCTCTCTAAGTCACACTATTGGCTAACAGCTGTTTTCTCTTTCAGCTGGTCTCTTATAATCCGGTGTGGTCGCAAGAGAGGCGTAGTACACTAGGAAAAATGAATGGAAGGTTCTAATTTTTTTCCAAGTAAAAACAGTTTCCTTCTTGCAACAGTAACACGTGAGTGTTTCTACTGAATTCCCCTAACATGGTGGTTTTTTCAGCAAGTATCTGACAAATCATCCCATTGTAGCAAGACAAATACCTCTCTCCACAGAAAACAGATGCAACAGTTGTAAGGAAACTTCAGAAACAACTGGCTACTTGGCAAGTTTGAAATACTCATCCAATTGGGTAGATGGAAGAAATAAGAACATTTAATATGAAGGGGAAAATATATTAAGATATTATTTTAGGGAAAATTATTGAAATACAGTGAGATTACTCTAGGTTAGAAGGGGAAATGAGGGGGGGGGCAATGAGATGGGACATAAATGATGAAATTATAAGAACTGAATTTTCGTAAAATGTTAAAATTGTTTGTATTAATGTCACCTGTGGGTGGTCATTAATTTTAACTGCATTTGCTTATATTTAGCAGAAGCATCCTATAACATTTTGATAAATGCCTTGGCTTGAGGGACAAAAAGTCAATTGTGCTTTTACTGTCTTTTATGCCTTTATTTATTTCATTTGCATTTCCATAAAGGGTGGGGCTACAGGGGTGGGTATTTTCAGTTGTACATCCTGATAACTTAGCTAAGGCTAAAGCATGTGTCTCCATAGCCATATACTTCTAAGACCCCTTTTAGACTGTCATATAATCCAGATAACCTACATTATCTGCTTTAATGTATTGTCGAAGGCTTTCGTGGCTGGAATCACTAGGTTCTTGTGGGTTTTTTCGGGCTATAGTGCCATGTTCTAGAGGCATTTCTCCTGACGTTTCGCCTGCATCTATGGCAAGCATCCTCAGAGGTTGAGAAGGTCTGCTTTGAAGTTAATTATATAAGTCCACACTTCCATATAATCCAGTTTAAAATTTGGATTTTATATGGCAGTGTAGAAGGAACCTAAGTTTATCAGAAACACCTTAGTCTTTAAAAAATGCCCTCATCTAGTGCTTTACTGATGACAAGTACTGGTCTAAAAGTGAAACATCTTTCTTGGATTAAGATGGAATGAAATGATGACATCAAAGCCCAGAATTTGAGATATCTTCTCCCCTCAGCTGGGACAACATCACGCACTCCAGTACCTAGCTTAGATAAAACATGTTGCAAACTGTTCAATGGGACCCAGAAAGGGCTTTTTAAGCAACCTATCCCTTTCAAGCACGATGAAATCCTGCCTTGTTTTAGCAGCCCACTGACCACACGTTTTCTTAATAAACCAGAAGGGTCAAAGGTCTCCTACACATGGAGACCTTCTCTCTAAGAATCTGGTCCACATCCCCTGGCTGTACTAACATATTAATTGCCACTGAACAAGCTAGGGCAAAAGGTATATTCATTAGATCTATATTATTTATAGCGGCCAAGTAAAAGTAGATTTGAATAATTGTATATGCAATGAACTAGGTGAATTGTTCACAGTAGGCTGCTGAATAATCCGTTTTGTTTTTCTGTGGACCAGTTCATACAAGACAACTTACTACTTGAACCAGCTCCACTGGGAAAGGGTTGCAGAAGTAACACTGACAGAAATGCAACACAGGTTTTATTGTGTCCACCATTACTTCATTCCAGAAGCAAACCAGAGCTTTGACAGGAAATTTCCAAAGAGTCTCCAGGAAACCATCCAGATCTATCAACCTCCTGGGACAGGTCATCTTAACTAGTCCCCCATAGCTGCAGATGTTGTCAGCCCCAACAAATTCAGATTAAAGAAGGAGCTAAGCATATTTACTGGTATTAGATGGGAGGAAACATATATGTTGTATGGTACTGACAAGAAATTAGGACATGCTTCAGATCAGTGGTTCCTAACAATTCCTAACAGCTGGTAAACTGGCTGGGATTTCTGGGAGCTGAAGTTCAAAATACTTGGAGGAAAAGAGTTTGAGAAACACTGCTCTAGGTGTTGAGGACCCACATTTCAAAACCAGATCTGACACACTTGGGATGCAAACCTTTGGTTTTACTGAGTGGATTAGTCTAGCTAAACCAAATGAAGTTTCCAGGTAAGAAAATGTGGTCTATAAAATGGTTTAAGGAAATTTTCAAGTTCCTTAAAAGCTGATTCCTTTGTTCTTGCCATTTCCTAACACATCTGCACTTCCTCATATCAATTTAGACATTAAATTGATTCTTTTACTCTGTATCTAAAGGATTAGAACTCCTAGGAGTATAAGAACTATACTCCTTCCATTCTGACACCTAACTACTTTCAATACACTTTAGTAAATCTTCTGACGATTCAAAAGACTGCATTATAGCTATTACTTTTGAGATTTGATTAATTTTTTTACTGAAGCTAGGAAGAATAATAGCAAACACTCATTCTTAAAAATGTATTTTGCAACACAGTTGACTCTGTAGCTCCTCACGTCTGAGTGGCTCTTGTGAAATATGTTTACAGTGTAGGAAATACGGAACTCACATCTCTCTTGAGCTCATCTCATATTTATACTACACTATAAATATGTAGCGTTTATATTGTGTGAAACAAGCAAACCTTTTTAATCCTATGTCAACAACACAATAATATTTACTTCAATACTTTGGGGGAGAAACTTTTATTAAAAAATAATTCACAAACAAATCCATGTTATAGAAACTCTAAAACCATGAAAATATTTGAAATGTCATGCAATATGCTTTATGTTGTCTCTCCTAGTCATGCACTTCTGAAATGCTACAACTGAGCATAAACAAATTAAATAAAAATATTGGCCAAGTCTATGGTACAAGTTCTATAAAAACCAATATTATTAGAAGGAACTGGCAACACAAAATTGTTATACTACTATCATTATCTAACTGTAGAACTTGTAGAATGACATAACACCGTTCTTATGTTTTAAAAAATGGTGTGGACAATTACATCCCACAAACTATTATTGCAATCTGTGCTTTCTACAGTTGGATACTCACTTCAGTGATCAACAACATGCCAAAAATATATAGTACTTAAATGATAAACATACAATACTTGATGGAAGTGTTTTGTACTAAAATATATCATTAAGTATAATACCATTCTCACAGGTATTTTATTTTTATTACTTTCTTGGAAAAAAATCTTAACCACAAACCCAAATGGATTTTAGTCATAGTTTCTGTAGATGGAGAATTAAACAAATCAGGGGAAAATTCTAGTTCGTTCCTGAACCATAATTTAAGTAAATCACAGTTCTCCAAGTTCAGATGTTATGGAAAACTACAGTTTTTTAAAAAGTGAAAGCATTAATGTTAATCTCTTCCCATGAAAAGGAAGCAGGATAGGAGCACATGACTCTAACACTATACAAATTCCATTTCACAATCCAAGGACCGGTAGTTTCCTTTTAAATCTAAACTAAACCATCTGTTAAAGGTTCTTCTACAGTAATAGATCAGGATTATAGATCATTATATGCTTATTAAACACCATTAGGTTTGCCAGTCCTGTTATGACAATAGGAGCTCTTTGCACACCTAGCAAAAGCAATTACAGAACAGAAACAACTCGTACATGTCCTCCACAATGGATTGGGACATGCATGCTTATAGTTGCTTTGAGTCTATTCAGTTAAATCATAATCTATTGCTTTAATACATTTTGGCTTTACAAACCCACTTTGATAGCATCAGAATGAAAAATCTTTTATTATGCATCTTATCAGAAAAGAATTCCACCTCCAAGTATCGGCAGTTTAATCATGTAGACCTTTGGTCATATGTCTATTTCCTACATCTCTCTTCCTGAGAGCCCCTGGTGGTGCAATGGGTTAAACCCTTGTGCTGGCAGGACTGCTGACTGACAGGTCAGTGGTTCAAATTCAGGGAGAGCAGGTTGAGCTCCCTCTGTCAGCTCCAGCTCCCTATGTGGGGACATGAGAGAAGCTCTCTTCCTGTGCCTATATGTTGAATGGCCAGTGGGTGGGGCACATGTTCTCCTCTATCTCTGTACATGTCTTCACAAACAGCTGTGCTCTCCAAGCAGGACAGAAACAAGTATAGTGCTTGCATAGCAGCCTCACTTCCACATTTGTATATACTAAGTGTGATTGGTCATGCAAGTGGCCTAGTTTCAAAGTACGCTGCACGATAAAGATCATTTCATGAAACAATAACATTGTCGGAAATTGTTTCATTCTCAATCTTGTTCTGCCTCAAATCAAAAACTCATCTGAGACTATTTAATTTCCTGCTCTTTGGTCTGTGCCCTCCAGCAGGTAGAAAAGAAGGCACAGGCTTGTCTATCTACCAAGCTGGTCAAGGGTTCTTTTATCCTATAAGAATATTGACCCTGATCATCTGTTCTGGTTTTCTCTTGCACTACTATGATTCTCCCTAAGATTGCATTGGCACTGAATCATAACTGAATTTTCTTAACTGACTCTACCTCCTTAACTGCTCCCATTTTGTCTTGCTTCCTGATGAATAGTGGCTTAGTGTCCCTAAACAAGACTTAGATACAGCAATAGAAATAATTAAGGAGTCATTAAAAATAGAGAAAACATGACTTTTTCATAGTTTTGTGGAAAGGGGAAAATGTACATTTCTTACAGCAAAAGCAGTCGAGCTTAGATTTGTGGCATCTACTTTGTTTTCCTTGGAAGCCAGATATTGAAATGATTCATTTTAGAGACCAGTGGATATACGGGCTCAGCAGAGGAGTTTTGTTCTAATAGAGCCAGATTTCAAGTACTTTCATGTGTCCTTTGAGAGATATTTTATCAGCAACCTAGGTGAAGTGTGGAAGAGAGTCGTTTTCACTGCTGTACAAACTGCTGTAAGTTAAAATCCCTTGCCAAGCTATAGGAAATTGTTCTGAGATCTATTTGCCCAGCCATGCCTTCTATCAAGTTGCAAGTTTTTTTTTCACAAAGGGGAAAATACATGATACATGCAACTTGTTTTCAAATAAGAATGTGTGTGTGTGTGTGTGTGGGGGGGGGGTGTTGGAACCCTTTGGGGGGAGTTAGAACCCTTGGCCCTGAAGGAGGGAGTCACAAGTCACCATATTTTCTCCTTCATAGCTTCTGCCTTTCTTGAAATGAATGTCATTATAAAAAATATTAGTCAAAGACAGTTCCAGACATTGGTGGTAAAACTGAAGCCTTTCTATATTGTTGTATATTTCCATACATGCTCTCAACTATGTTGAAATCACTGAAGCAGTTCTGTGTCAGATGTCAGTAAGAATGTCAGACCAACAAAGTGTTTGTGTGCTGTCAGTTATTGCTGACTTTTCAAGGCCTGCCTCCTTGAAAGCCATAGTTTTTGCCCTGAGCAATAATTGTGTACGTATAGTGGATATAACATTTTGCACTGCCCTGAAATCAGTTCATTGTGATAAGGCATCAAGATAAACCACAAAAACAATGTTATTTATTTGGGAACTTTAATATGCTTCCTTTAAGTTTTTAAAAAGGAACTGCTTACACAGTTGAACAAATCATACCAAAACATGGTAAGATCTCATTGAAAGCAGATGAAATGTATCAGTAATAAATGTTAGCAAATAAAAACAACAAGAGGGAAACATGTGGCCCTTTCAGTATTCCAGGAATGGTAGCTTATAGTAACTGCATTGTTACCTTCCAAGAGCATAGAGTAGGGGTTGTTTCAGTTGGCTGCCCATTACATTACAGATCACTGGAGATGTTTTCCTTCATCTTTAATACTGTATTGTTCTTTCTTTTTGCACTACAAACAAAATATGTGTAGTGTGCATAGGAATTAATTTCTTTTCAAGTAGTTCACACAAACATTCTCCATCTATCTGCCACTGGCCAGGCCCATCTGTCAAATTTTAAAATTTAATGTGGCCCGTGTCCAAAAGTTTCTTGGAGCTTGATGAAAAACTTCTCCTTCAAAAAGGGTTTGGCGGTTTTAAAAGTTTGAGATCCCCTGTGCTATACTAACTGCCCAGCACTGTCCTGATAGGTTTCAGTGGTTCTTGTTCATCATTGTTCTAGAACTATTTTAGAAAGCATCCCCTCTGCAAATACAGGACACAGTGGCTCCCTGTTCTCCCTCTCATGGTTCCTCAGTGGGCTAATGAACATACTAAACACTTGGCCATATACTTGCTTCTTCACTACAAAGTTGAGAGTTCATATGCATGATGGAGTTGCATACAACTCATTCACCCAACCATGCAGTGAATGAGCCGGCTCATGTTCCAATCCACTCTGTTCTGGATTAATTTGCCTGTTTCTTCCACAAGGAAGGAATTTAAATGACACTGTTTCTTTACATATTATGTTACTGATTGATTTTAGAAAGCAAAATTCCAACATGTTACGTGTGTTACTATTAAAACTTCAGAGCAAAACAGGGAAAATGAACACACTAGGCACAAGTTAGCCAAATATAGGCATTTTGAAATCAATTTGATTTTAATGCTGAGAATAGGACAGATTCTTAATTCTCCCACTAAAAATTGTCAGGACTAATAAAATGATTTGTGCCAAATTCTGAAGAGGAAGGAAGGAAACATTAGAGATTCGTAAGCCAAGAATGCTGGTGTTGTATTCCTGTGTACAGTTAATGTTTTTGGTGTAATCCAATGACATATATTCATCCATTCATGATGTAATATTGAAGTGAATGCAACCCATTGTTATCAATGAAATTTTCACATGAATGTGGTGATGATAAGCCTGTAAAAATACAGTAGACCAGTGACACAGAACATGCTTTTCATGCAGGTTTTAGGTTCATTCAGCAACATATCCAGTTAAAAGGATAGCAATGATCAGTTTTAGGAAATACTTTTTGGTTATGGAGCTTCTACACAGTTGCTACTACCCAGCACAGAAAATATTGGGCTACACTGGGCTACACAAGGCAGCTTGAAATGTTCATATGCCACTATCGCAAACCCTGAAACTAAGTTAAAGGTTTCATGCACAAATCATGCCTTATTTCTTTTCCAACACGAGAAGTACTAGACATAGTTCCAAGCTCCTTACCACTGAAAGATGATCACCACAAGTTCTTTGTGACTTTTGACTACAGGGACCTGTTGAACAACTATAAGATAGAAGATTGCTGTAGTTTTTAGATGCATGATCAAACTGAATCTGTCAAAGGAACATTCTACAAACACTACCAACTGGCATCATTGTAGATCCTTTCAACTATGCTAACTTAAAAATCAGTCAATTATTTTATGAGCATTGTATTAGCAAATAAGTTACATCTAAGTATCTAAATATTCTAAAATGTGTTACTGTATGCTCTGATCTACTTACCACAAGGTGCTGAAAGAAGCATTTCCTTAAACAAAGAGATCAAAATTTGCAAGTCACTTCTATCTGTAAAAGATCTACACTTTAGAATTTTGTTTTGGTTTGGCGTGTGAACATCACAAGCTGACTGCCTTCAGAATGAAGCACACTCATCTTGCTTGCAATGAATCTGGAGAAGCTTATCAGGGGCCATTATATTTTGTTCTTTGCTTAATAGATCCTTAATGGAATCTGTGCCATGTTTTTAAAAAGTGACTATATTGTCTCAGTACAAAGATAAAGAGCTTATACTTTACAAACTAGTCAGAAAATAGTGTGTCACAACTAAATACCAAATACTGATAACAATTCAGAACAATCGTAGCAACCACAAAATGATCATCATATCCCATATGGAAGTATTAAAATACAAATATTCTTATACTAGTATCACAGTTGATATGCTATCAAAAAACCATCTTCCAAAACTAGGCTCTATTTATGTCCAAGAAGGAAAGAAAAGAATCATCTATTTGTTACACAGTTGGACTTAACCACTAATCCAGATATTATTAGTCATGACCTCTGAAACGCTTGGAAAATGCAATCGTCTAAAGCTGAATCTTTTTAAGGGTCACACTGGGCTGCTGTTTTTTTTTGGGGGGGGGGGTTAATATTCATACTCAAGAGATATGAAATTTATATTTGAATCCCTTCTGGGTAGCCATGCTAGAAGATAAACAATATGGACTGAAAATCACAAAAGAGGAATGTATGCTTTTTCTTGCAATTAACATGAGAAAGATTGACTGAATAAATGTCTTTCATTGAACAAATTGACTTTTCTTAATAGTCACAACAATACAATGATGGGTAGAATGTCTTGTGCTTGGTAAACTTGACATACAAGGCTGTAGGTATTCCTACCACCTTTGAGCAGAATAGCCTAGAACATCACTGACCTGGCATTTTCAAACACCCTGAAAACCTATGAACCTATTGATTCACACTCCAAAATACAAGTCTGTATAAATTTGAAGTCATGTAATCTTCTAGCATAATTACATTAAAAGCTGGCCAAGAATGCTGCAGTCAGACTATATCAACCAGAGGCAGTAAAAAGGACTATGTATCTCCTTTGCTGCAACAACTTCACTGGTTATCAATTTGTTTCAAGACAACTTAGATACATGTTATCTGAAGATCCATGCTAGTCTAGTTGAGTCTTAATGTATTCAGAAAGTGTTCCTTTGTCTATTCCACTGTCCTCAGAGACATATTTAATGCGGACATGAGACATTTTGGAAGCTACAGAAGGACAGACCTATATGTAAAACCATCAAAGAACTGGGATAGTCATTTAAAAAAATTAAATCTTCAATTGTCTTCAAACCTTGAATAGTGAATTCATGGAGTCTATGGATACAGTGAATAAACTTTTTCTCCAATGCATTCACAGGATTCACTCCTGATGTATGGCATGCTGCATTCCTGAATTCCAAGAAAACTTCTGCAATACGCTTGTGTCTGATGAGGTCAGGACTTTCATCTTCTTGGGTGTAGTTGCTGTGTGTATATGGCTTTTTGTTCTTTAAATGGAATCAAGCACTCTAAAATATTAGTGTCAACATAATGTGAGTTTATCTGAATGTCATCTCTCTCCTTAACACTGTCAAAATAAACCTGTCTAACTAAACTGGTGATTATTGAAATCTTCTCTTAACAATCTTTTATTCAATAGTTTAATCAGTAAAAAATGCCAATGTTAGATGCCACAAATGCTCCGACTGATAGAGATAGAGAAGAGATTTGATTCAATTCACTTTTTTTCTGCAGTAGTCTCATGCATCAGTTGAAAGTGACACCCTATTGAAGGTAAGGCTTCCACATTCATAAGCAGGCACGTCTGGAAATAACACTTATATGCACTATTGAAAACCATCTTGTTAGAATTGTCTTAGTTTTGTCAAAGATTTAATGGAAAACAGATTATTATGTGTAATCTATATATCACAATTCAGTGAAGAAGAAATAGTCATTTAAAGAGAAAAAAAAACCCTGAAATACATATAATCCTTATGGCTATTATAAATCTCTGAGCAATACAAACATCATATCATGCAGTGGTCTACAGCACAAACCATGCGAGCTATTTTCTAAACAGTCGTTCTTGCACTGTATTCATTTTGTCCAGCCCCAAATACTTTCAGGAAACTCAGCTGACCATGAGATTAGGTAGAAGTACCTCAACAGAATGCTGCTAAGAGCTTAAACAAGGACAGAAGCTTCTGTGTCACAGAGGATTTTAGTACAGAACGTGCCAGGGAAGGGGAGGGGGAACCTTATCGTCTAAAGTTCCAACTGATTTTTAGTATAAGAGCACACTAAGTCTCTACTGAGGAGATAATTTCAGAGAAACTATGTTGCAATATTTTATTTCCCTGCAACACAAAGCTGCATATTGCCAGAATGTCTGGTGAAATTTTTGAAAGGAAATAAACATGTTATTCTGCTGATGTGTTCACATGCTACGACAAGCTTGTGCCAGGACATTCCTACCCAAGTTAGTGACTGACTAATCAGATGTGTCGATGACAAACACACCCTCCAGTGTCGTCATAACCCGGATGTTTGCACACAACGCACAGTGGCTGCTACTCCGGGTTCTTGGGTCTTCTGTCAATAATTCCTAGAGAGTGTTTTGTAATCCAATGCGTGTGTTTAGCAAACCAGGATGCAAGTAAAGGTCAAAAGGCTAGCTCTTTGTTATCTGTAGACACCACATTTCTCAACAGTACAAAACAACATGGCAAACAAAAAGCAAGAAGCCTTTCAGATTTATTTTTCTTATGCACAGTTCAAGATTTTTTATTTTCTCTTTTTCAAAACACCCAGAAATGAAAAACAGGAATTGTAACCCACGGTAAAAAAAAATGCTACTGGATCCTCAAGTGGTACAACCAAGAATGGTAGAAAAGAGAGTTACTTTCACTAAAGGGTAGCCCAGACTACAGTTTTGGGCCTTTGATGAATTATGCAGAAACCCAGTGTCCTGGATTAAGTAATATGGTAAGCACAATAAAATGGAAATTAGAGAGAGAAAGGAGCAAGAGATGGAGATACGTGTGTGTTTTTCTGCTCGGCAAAGAGATTAACAGAGTTTCTAGTTTTGGGGCAGTTGTTGTTGTGTGCCTTTGGGTCATTTCTGACTTATGATGATCCTAAGATGAACCTATCTCGGATCTTTTTTTCAAGGGGGGGGGGAATTTGTTGAGCGAGGGTATACCCTTGCCAATAATCAAAACACTCTAAAAAGATACCCCATATGCAATCCAATTTAGGCATTGGTATTCTTTCCTATATGTCACTCACTCTCAGATAACAATTCCCAGTATCCCATCATCCAGACATCATATCAAGCTGAGAATAGGATTTCCATGTCTGTAAGGAATGAGTGGGCAAGTTCCCCTAAATGCACACCACAGGCTATGATGGTTCATGGGAGCTGTAAGCCAAAAAAATGTGAAGGGCCAATGCTGCCCACTATGTAAGAGAAAAGATTTAAAAGATTTCTGATTTAAAAGTTTAAGTAAGAAGCCACAGCTTTTATGATATCAGACCCTAATAAGAATGCCAACTCTCAAACACAGATTCACTTTTATCCCCTTCAGAAGAGCCAGTGTGGCTTGAGTGTTGGACTGATCCTTCACAAACAAGTTTTCAAATCCTCATTGGGTCATGGAAACCCAGTGCGTGATCTTGGGTAAGTCATACTTTGAAAATCAAATTTCCAAACTAGCTCTTCGCCAGTTATCCTCAATTTTGTGACCATATGTCAAGATGTAAGCAATCAGTATATGTTTGGTTCTAAAAAGATATGGTGAGTCCAGAAATGTCTGACTTTTCAACTACCAATTCTGTCTTGGATCATACTCAATTCCAGGAAGGTCTGTGACCAAAGGTGAATTCTAGATAAATAATGTATTTCTTTGATTCTAAGATGACATTGATTGTATCTGCAATTCAAAGATGCACCCCATTTTAAAGATGTTTATAAAGAAGAAAATGTGTGTCTTGGAATCAAAGAAATACAGTAAATCCATTTTGGGAGGGGGGGGCGGGGACACAACTGGGGCAAGCTCCTCATACTACCCTATAGAGTACACATTACTAGAATTACATTAAATTACTCTGCTGCCCTCTATAGGATTTTCACAGAAACTGTAAATAAAGATGAAGATCCACCCAGAGGAAAAGTGTTCTTGCCATACATCAAGGGAACCACTGACCGCATAGGGAAGCTGATGAGGAAACACAACATACAAACTATCTACAGACCCACCAAGAAAATACAACAAATGCTACGTTCAGCAAAGGACAAGAGGGATCCTCTCACCTCTGCAGGAGTCTACCGTATACCATGCAGCTGTGGACAAGTCAACATAGGGACCACCAAACGCAGCAAGGCCCAAACATGAATCAAGGAACATGAAAGGCACTGCAGACTACTTCAACCAGAGAAATCAGCCATAGCAGAGCACCTGATGAACCAACCTGGACACAGCATATTATTTGAGAACACAGAAATGCTGGACCACTCTAACAACCACCATGTCAGACTACACAGAAAAGTCATTGAAATCCACAAGCATGTGGACAATTTCAACAGAAAGGAGGAAACCATGAAAATGAACAAAATCTGGTTACCAGGATTTTAAAAACTCTTAAAATTACTCAGTTTCTCGTGATAACTCAGTTTCTCAGATATGGTTATCATGATTTTCTATGAGCAAGCAGGATGGCATATACTACCAATCAAAAACTAGAGCCGATAGGGGAAAACTGGTGCCATTTTTGGAATTAGCAGGTCAATTATACCCAGATACAGAGCAAACATTTGAGGCACCAAAATGTGTGCTAGCCTGTGTAATAGAACATCAATTCTCCTTCAGCCTCCAATAAAAGCACCTAACTATGAAAAGAACAAATGACTACAGTTTGCATATGTAGGCTACATACGCACTCACAAGAGCAAAGAAGCATGCAACCCAAAACATACATTGAGGACAGTATAAATATCAAACAAACAGAAACCAAAACTATGTGGTTTCATAAAATACATCACAGGAAACAAACAGAATATACAAGTTTGTAAAGTCACAGAATATGTTGATATCTGTAGGTGGTTAAAACTTTTCATTCAAGTGGAATATGCATTTTTAACATTATTCTGAAACTGAAAATAGAACATTTGATGCTCGTTTAGTAAGTCACAACTGTCAACTGTTCACAGTCATATACTGATTTAATATAACAAAAACTTTATTTGTAACCTGCCCTTATCTCCCTAAGGGGACTAGGTGGTTTCCAGCAAAGGATGGCAAACATTCAATGCCATAAAACAATACAAAATAAATGAATAACCCCCAGAATAAAACATCTATAACAATTACAGTAACTACCTCATAACTTTAAATAATTAAATAAAACATGTGCAGTCTAATTAATTTAAGCATGTTGAAATAATAATAATAATAATAATAATAATAATAATAATAATAATAACAATAATAATAATACTTTATTTGTAACCTGCTCTATCTCCCCCCGAGGGGATGCAGGGCGATTTCCAACAAAATGGCAAAGTGGCAAACTTTCAATGCCAAAACAAAGAACAAATCAAATAAACAATGGATAAAACAATCTCAATATGAAGTTATAAAACTATCCAAGAACTAAAAAAATAAACTTAAATAAACATAAAATAAAACATCACACATTTGTCCCATGATAAAAACTTACAAGTTAAAATAAGAAGGCATTAAAAACAAAAAAAAATGGTTTATGGTATCCAACAGGTTGAGGCAGGTGTCCAATATCTAGGCAAGGATATATATATATATATAAAGATGTACTAGTCCTCCTCCTTTCCATAAGCTAAGGTGCATAAGTAGGTTTTAAAGAGCTTTTTAAAGGAGAGGGGGGGGGCATTTTTAGTTCTTTAGGCAGGGTATTCCAGAGGCTGGGGGGCAATCACAGAGAAGGTCCTCTCTTTCATTCCCACCAATCGCGCTTGAGATGGGGGTGGGAATGAGAGCAGGGCCTTCTTTGCAGACCACAGCACTCGTGCTGGTTTGTATTCAGAGATGCGGTTTTTCAAATAGTCTGGGTCCAAACAGTTTATAGGAAATAACCAGCACTTTGTATTTAGGCCGGAAGCAGACCATAAGCCAGTGGAGCTGCCGTAACATGGAAGTAGTTCTCTCCCTGTATCGTGCTCCAGTTAGTAACCTGGCTGCCAATCTCTGAAGCAATTGCAGCTTCCAAACTATCTTCAAAGGCAGCCCTATGTAGAGAACACAGCAGTAGTCCAGACGGGATATAAATAAACATGGACAACTATGGCCAGGTCTGACATCTCAAGGAATGGGCAGAGCAGGTGCACAAATTTTAATTGTGTAAAGGTGCTCCTGGTCAGCACTGACACCTGGGGTTCCAGGCTCAGCGATGAATCCAGGATCACCCCCAGACTGCAAAACTGTGTCTTCAGGGGGAGTGTGACCGCATCCAACACAGGCTATAACCCCACATCCTGATCAACCTTTTGACTAACCAGGAGTATCTCTGCTTTGTCTGGATTTACCTTGAACTTGTAAGCCCTCATTCAGTCCATTACTGATGACAGGCACTGGTTTAGGGGCAGGACGGCATCCTTGGCTTTCAGTTTAAAGGAGTAATAGAGTTGAGTGCCGTTGGCATAACTTTAACACCAAACTGCAAAACTCCAGATGATCTCTCCCAGAGGTTTCATGTAAATGTTAAACAGCATGTGGGATAGAATTGAACCCTGAGGGACATCATAGGCAACCAGCCAGGGAGTCGAACAGGTATCCCCCAGCACCACCATCTGGGTACGATCCTCCGGGAACAGTGTCTCCCAATCCCATCCTGGACAGATGGCCCAAAAGGATGCCATGGTCAGTGGTATCAATAGCTTCTGAGAGTTCCAGGAGAACTAGCAGGGACACTCCCCTTGTCTAGCTCTCTTCAGGTGACCAATGCCATCTCTGTCCAATAGCCAGGCCTGAAACCAGATTGAAATGGATCCAGATAATTGGATTCATCCTCACAAACATAACTAGTTACATTATCATAATAGTGTACTGCAAAAGAAAGCTGAATTCAAACTGAATTTTGTTAGGGCTCATTGGACTAATCCAAGTTTGGACTTGAAGCCTCTCTCTTTAATAGCACTATTAAATACTGGGTTCAATAGTATAAAAAAGTATCCAGCTGTTTATATTTAGGCTAGTTATTATATATTTATAATGACAGAGGAGAGTTACTCCCATCTATTTTGCCCCAGGAATAAGATAAGAGCAGGTTTACCCAGTTCTGTAACTGTTTGTATTCCTGATTTGAGCTCTTTTATAATGTGAAGATAAGAACTTGCTATTTGGCTTTTAGAATATTATGAAGTCAGTGTTTTCATAATGGGGGCAAGTGAATATTCTCTGTTGTTCTATAACCTTGAAGATCACATCTACCTGTGGTTGGTAATACTGCCTATATGCCTTTGTTCACCCTAACTTTCAGGGATGATTTTTTTACACATTGTTTTTCTATTTGTTTTGTTTGCATCAACAACAATTTGTGAAATCTGAAATATGTATGGGAAGCACCGTTTACTCGAATTTTGTTATTCTTACATGTTTATGATCTCATTTTATGTTTATGAAACCCATTTGAGGACAGTTTCTGTTTGACACTTATTCTATTTCAAATGTACATTTGGAGTTACACACGTTATAGCTCCTGTGATTGATTCATATATTGCAATTTTGCTCTTACTGATTTTGACTGTATGCTAGCAGCATGCAGAACCAAAACATAGTACTACTGCTACCCAGGTAAGAGGCTATCATGCACCCATCATTTCATGTAATTTATTAAGGATTCAGTGTAGTAGCTGTTGAGCATCTGACTGAGAATGGTACACTCTATTCCACAATGCAGTTCACTGGGCAACCTTTGGCCAGTAACAACCTCTATATATTATAATAATAATAAATAATAATAAACTTCATTTATACCCCGCCACCATGTCCCCAAAGGGGACTCAGGCAGCTTACATGAGGCCAAGCCCAGAAATGCATTACAACAAAATAAAACCAAAACACAAAATAAACATTGCAGTAAAATAAATAAAGCATAAAAATACAATAAAATAATGCAAAATACAGTAATAGATAAATCACAATCAAAGTGAGCAGGCCACATGTACAAGGTAAAATGATAAAAACTCAGGATGAGATACAAATGTTCTCATTTGATGCTTTAGTTATAAAAGAAAATAAACAACTATGGCATACAACTGAAATGTAGGCTAACCAAACATATATTTTTCCCTCCAAAATAGATTATTTATTTATTTACTTACTTACTTACTTACTTACTTACTTACAGCTTTTATATTCCGCCCTTCTCACCCCACAGAGGACTCAGGGCGGATTACAGTGTACACATATATGGCAAACATTCAATGCCAATTTTGACATACAACATATACAGACATAGACAGAGGCTATTTAACTTTTTCTGGCCGAGGGGGAGCTGTCGCTTTCATTGTCCATCTGCCACACTGATGAAGTACTTCCGCATTCCCGCATGCTTTTGCTGAAGTCTTTATGGCCTCATAAATTAGTTAATTTAGCCTCCACACACTTTAAGGTGGTACCTTATTTTCCTACTTGACAGATGCAACTGTCTTTCGGGTTGCAAAGGTTGACAACGGGCTACACAATTGGTTGGAAACCAACTCCAACCCGGGCTGGCTTCGAACTCATG
This sequence comes from Anolis sagrei ordinatus, assembly GCF_025583915.1. NCBI lineage: Eukaryota > Metazoa > Chordata > Lepidosauria > Squamata > Anolidae > Anolis > Anolis sagrei. The sequence goes on from NW_026847438.1 coordinate 150,655,265, forward strand.
ACCTTTTGGTCAGAGTGATCTTAATGCAGCTGACACTCAGCCAGCTGCACCACAATCCCAATTAGATAAGATGGTTTACATAATTAAGAAATGAAAATTTTGATCTAGATCTTTTCTTACCATATTGGGAATTTGTCAGAAAAGGAGACTAGGAATTATACAAGATAACAAGATAACTCTATAAACTGGCTTGTGCACCATCCCCTTTCTCTACTTCAAATCCAAAGATGCATCAAATGTTGAAAGTCTATTTGTAGAACTAAGAATGCCATATTCTTAGTTCAGGAATAAGAACTTTTGTGGGCAGATTGGCAGAGTTTTGTATTTCTAATGGTAAGACATGTGCATGTTCCTCAACAAATTAATTAGTAGAAAAATTCTAACACATACAGCAAGCATCTATGCCCCTCCTTTTTTCTTTCTTTCTTTTTTTTTTTTGATATAACGAGCAGGTTCTAATATTCCCAAATCACTAGTACAATATATTATTTTCATGTAACAGTTTTTAACACTTACCGGTCAGTGAGGCTCCTCCATAATTGTGCACCTGAAAACAAGATATGAATATCATTCAAAACAGAAGACATTTTCCCCCATCTGATCCAATATTTACAGTGCAGTAATACATCTTCTTGTGAAAGGTAAGCTATAATGTTCAAAGTAGGCTTTTGCTATTTATGGGAGAGAAATCTGAACACACTGCTAGTATATAAGCCCCTCAAGCACATATAATTTATTAAGGAAGATAATGTTTCACCCAAATTAACTCAATATGAGACACTTTCCTTAGCAAGCAATACATTGTCTATTAGGTAATCACACTTCCTACTCAAAGGAACTTATTTTAGAACTTTTACTGCTGTAATTAAGAAGCTAGAGAGATACTCATAGGTTTCCAGATGTTACTGATAAAAAAAGTTTTGCACAATACTGAAGCTTACCTCTTGGTCGAGACAAAACCAACTCCTGCATCATCTGCATCATGATAACTCCAAGGAACATCAGTGAAACCAGATGATATAATCTCCAAGGAGTGAGTGCAAGGAACCTAAGAGAAAGAGGGAGAATAAGCTTTTCAGTATGCAAATATATAAAAACTTGCTTTGCAATATGAAAGAAGAAGCGTAATGTGAATAACCCAAGGTGTAATTTGTTCTGTGGAATCTGGTATATGAAAGGCACTTTCTAGGGAACTTTACCTGGTATTTCTAGTACTTCTAGTGCCAGGTAAAGATTTTTAAAACCTGTCTAGTGATTTTGTCATGGGATATGCTTTCAACTATGATTCAGTCTGTTCTGCTCAATTTGAGCAACTGCTGTTTCTGCTGTGTGTGTTTTTAAGACTCAGTACTCTATCCTGTGAGAGCCAGAGATTTGACTGTTGGACTGTGATTCTGGAGGCGCAAGTTCAAATCTCTACTTGTTCATGAAACCCACTGGGTAACCTTAAGCAAAGTCACATTCTGTCAGCCATAAAACATATTATTCATGCCAAAATAGCAACACTACCTTCAACATTAATAAGCTTGCTACAAAGGGCGCATCTGCACATGCCACATATGCCAAAGTGGATCCAGAGTTGGGTACTCCAATGAGCCCATGGGAATCTGCACAACCAGCCTCCAATCTGGTTCTATGGATAGAAGGAGTCCACACGGCCCAGTGATGCTCAACACTGTTTTGGGTTGTTAGATAGTCACCTAGTATCACCATGGTGTCTTTTGCAGAGTGGCAAACACGAGAGAGGGGAGCAGCTGGTGACTGTCACGTGTTGCAAGTGCTGACTTTGGCCAAAACTCCAGAACAATTGGAGAAGGGAAGAAAAGCTCCTCCCTTTTCCACTGTATCAAGGACATAATGATGATAATGTCATCCTCGATTCCAGGGCTCTTGAGCCTGGGCAAAATACGATGGCCATAAAAACAGTAGAGATATTTCTAAATTAAATTGCCCAGCTGTTTATGCATGCCCATACCTCATTGAGTATGTAGGGTGAATCAACCTTGTGTGTCATGTGGATGCCACAAAATCCATTTTCACACACTCTGCCTCATTTGGCCTGATGGGCCCTAAGACAGAAATGTGACATGCTCTACCAGATTTCCCCAACCTGATGCTTCCTTCTGCCAGCTGGTATGTTCTGGTAGCTATAGTCCAACAAAATGTGCTGATTGAATGCAAAAGTGAGGGAAAGTGCCTACTTCTTGAAAAGTAAGGACATTTTCTTAACTTCTGACAAGAGGTTATACCTGGGTGGGGGGGGGGGGAGTCAACAGAGGTAGCCTCCTCCTCTTTCCCCTGTTTCCAGGAGAAACTACAATAAACAGTGGAAAGAGCAGCTCTTTCCAAGATGGAAGAAGACAACATCTTTGGATGGTTTTTTCCATTGTTATTTTTATACAGCTCATCTTAACCAACAAGCAGGAGATTAGCTATTAGTTAAGGCAGGACAAAGGTAACTTTGAGGCTAAAGAATCTAGAAATGTAAATTTTTCCAGAAACCTTTGAAGCTGTGGGAACAAGCAGCAGAGGAGTGGAAAGCATATATATATATATACACACACACAAACACAAACACACACTGTACATGCAATGCTTTTTAATCAGACCTACGCTTAAGAACAACAAATTAATAAAATACATTATCTGACATATTTATGAGATATGTAGAGCAATTCAATAAAATATTCATCTACAATGCAATTCTGAAGATCTTTCAAGGCATCTTAGAAAAAACTGTCCCAAATATATGTTCAGTCCAAAAAGAACCATTCTGTTTAATGGAGCTTGCTCTCAGGTAATTAAGAGGATTGCAGACCTAAAAGTATACACAATTAAATTTTCTACAATAAAGTGAGTACAAAAGGTCAACCAACATGCCCTGAGTTCTGCACTCTTAATAAGTGATAAGAGAACAGGGGTGGACATAATAGTAATATGTAAAATAATGGAAAGCGGAACAGAATAGGTTTGTCTACCTCTGTCATAAGGTTACAATTCAAGATCACTGACAACAAAAGAGCAACAAAAAGAATGAACATTTTCATATTATTTGCAATTAATTCGGAAATTTAGAAACCTTTTTTAGATTGGGCAAATTTGTGGCTATTATCCAGTTTTAGAGGTATAATTTCATGCAATACCAGCTAATAGGGAAAAATAGCCAACCACAATAGAGTCTTTCTTCCAGGTAGACTATTAAGTATCTAGCTGGCTACTACTGGGAGGCAGGATGCTCCTTTACATGGACCAGGCTCATCTAGTACATCTTTTCTAATGACTGTTTACCAGGCCGAGAATGGGTTTTAGACTGAATAACTTGTAGCTGTTCAGATGTAGTTGTATTGCAAATCCCATATTGCTCCACACTGGCTATTGCCCATGGGAGTTTGCCCAACATCATCTGGAGAGCAATAACTTGTTCAGCCTTGATTTACAGTGTAATCGTGTGTGTTTTGCCACTGAAGATAGACGGTTGCAATCATGCTCAGAGTTAGGCTGCTTAAATCCCATTTGTTGTGAATTAGATTTATACAGTCTGTGTACAGTCTTTGTCAAAGCTTGTCAAATATTCAGAACAAATTATAACAGAATGCTAGATGTGTGCCACTAAACACAAATAAACAAAGCCAGTATATATATCTTATAGTCAGATTTTAAAGAAATGCAATCTGAAATGTTTATTGAATTAAAGGTACATGCAATCCTTTGGCTCATGTTCTAAAGTTAGCATCTTAAGCTACAATAGCTTTGTGCCTAATCTAATATACTTATTGCTGGAGATCAGAATGATACAACAGTGTCACATAAGCAGTTGCTCAGCTGATATAAAACATAGTATCTCCTGTACCAAAGTAACCAAAACTCATTTCTTTCTAGGGACCTATGAACTGAAGAAAACAGATAACAAAATGAAAAAGGGACATTTAGATTCTAACAAAGTAGTTTCCCATGGATGCTAAAATACTCCTTTTTAGTATTCATAAATTACAATCAACGAAACCAATCCTATCCTCATCAGAGGAAAACAGCTTTGAAAGGTGATTTGTTTCTCCAATATTCTCGAAGGCACAGTTCTAAAACCCCTAAAGCAAGAGTTCAAATAATGGGATAGCAAAATGATACCTAATAAACAGTTCCACATTTTTTTAGTTTCCTGATTCTGTGCTCCCATCGGTTTTCAAAGCTGCTTGATATTATGGAGAATGACAAAGGGGAATAGTCACATGCCTTTAAATTTAACGTGTGGTTAATTCATTCAGCTGTGAAGAGTAGCTATGTATTTTTCCCAGTCAAAAATAAAAACGTGAGTGTACATAAGCTATCAGAGGCATGCAGACAATCATACCTCCTGTAGGCCCATGATTCACAAAATCCTCACACACAGATTGCAGGTCTATGTCTCTCACACAAATATTGAGTGTGATGGTCTTTTATAGTTAACTTTTGGTTTCATATAAAAGGAGAACATGTGGATCTCATTCTTGCCTCCTTGCTCTCGTCCATGCAGAAATTCTTTTCTGAACACAGATGAAATCATGTCAGCCTCCAAATGATGTTGAACTACAAATCCCAGCAAGCACAGTAAGTAATGAGGAATGTTGGGAGCAGCTAGTCAACCACATCTGGAAGACCACATAATTACTACTCTTCTTGTAGAAGCTCACAAGAACATGTTTGCAAATGGCTCCTTGCTTAAGACAATTAAGAGTTGTTTCTTGACAATTCAGCAAAAAGTGTGGGTTTCGCCCTTCCCTTACAATTCAACAAATGACTAACATGGGTAATTTTAGACAAGCAAGGCAGTCAACATTTTTGTAGGCTTGTAACTAGTACAGTAGTTACAGAAAATGCATTTAGAAAGTATTAAATGGGTCAAAATTTGCTTTCTGATACTCAGCATCAAGGCCAGTCAACTCAAAATTAACTCCACACACTTCTCCCCCTCCCCTACAAAAAAGAGGGGATAGGAAACTGGGCAAACTCTGATAAGTATCACCAATGAAAAAAAATGCTTTTTAAAATGTGGTAAAATGTGGTTTTGTGGTTTTAGGGCCCTTCCACACAGCCATATAACCCAGAATATCAAGGCAGATAATCGACAATATCTGTTTTGAACTGGATTATCTGTGTCCAAACTGCCATTTAATCCAGTTCAATGTGGATTTTATACAGCTGTGTTGAAGGGGCCTAAATGTATATATACGGGACAGATTAAAACAAATGACAAAATGATAAAGAACAACAGGTTGTTTTTTTTTAAAAAAATGACAAAACTTACTATAGCTGAGTCTTCTCTAGAATGCTGAAAAAAATGTTTTATCATGTATCTACTACTCCAAAATTATTTCTAAAAACCATGCAAGAGGAAGGTTTTATGTAAGACTATGTGCAGTGCCAAAAAAACTGTATTTCTTGGTCTTGTTTCCTTTTTTCTTTTTTCTCCTTCTATAAATGAGTGCATTTCCCCCTCTATTTTAGTAATATTTATGTGCGATTATGTTTTTATTTTGATTGTTTCCATACTCCTAAAACTAGAAGAACTGAGAAAAATGCAAGAAAATTGTTTTTTTCCATGACTTCAAACTTTCTGGAAGTTTTACAACACTAGGCAAATCACAAACATTTACTGAAAACCGCCTAAGTATGTGTCACTGAGAGCAATAACTTGTTCAGCCTTGAGGAGGCACGCAGGTATTAAAGGGGTGAAAATTGCTATGTAGTAGTTGAAAAAAGGCTTGGAACACCCATGGCAAATAGTAATTATCTTCATGCAACCAGACAGGGAAGTTTTTGTAAGTTAATAATTGTTCTTTTCTATCCAACTAAGGCCCTCAGCAGACTGGTTCAGAGTAAGATACCCCCATTTATTAAGCTGTGTAGAAATATGATACACACACAGCATCCATGTATGATCCATGACTGAACCAAGATTTCTCTTAATTATACTTTGTATTTCATTTGTACTGGCAAAATGCAGCTAGCAGATATGAAAGAAATCAGGGTTTTAATCCATAATCCAAAGCTGATTCAAGAAATGATTTTTTTAGTTTGAACAAAAGGTGAAATGCTGGATAACAGCTGCACGAAAAAAGGAAGCAAAAGACTCATACATACTGCAATCTAATAAGTCATGATATGACAGTCCAAACCTAGGCAGTGTATCACAAAGGATGATGAATATGTCTTAATGTTTCTATTTTTGTTTCATAATTTTATATATTTTCCTGATAATAAAATCCATCATCTATTTAAATAAAAATGTAATGATCGTTTGTGATATTCACAGAACTCAAAAACCAGTGGGCAAACTGACACCAAATTTGGACGGCATACACCTAACAACCCAATGTATGTCTTTCACTCAAAAACTTTTGATTTTGTCATTTGGGAGTTGTAGTTACTGGGATTTATAGTTCACCTACAATCAAAGCATTCTGAACTCCACCAATAATGGAATTGAACCAAAGGTGACACACAGGACTCCCATGAGCAACAGAAAAGACTAGAAGAGTTTGGTGGGCATTGACCTTAAGTTTGGGAGTTGTGCATGAAGATGGCGGAGAGTCGCACACACTAGAGCTCTGCAAAGTGTGTGAGCGTTGGAGTGGATCGGGTAGAGCTTTTGCTCCCTTCCCAACTGTGGATCGATACAGAGGGAACAGCGAAACTGGGTGGGTCAGCCGACGGTCCAAAAGGGGGTCTTCTCCTCAAGAGGAGATCTCTGAACGGACCCGGTATTTGACCCCGAGGTACGGCGGATCGCTCCAAAACGCAGCAAGCTGAAGAGCCTGCATATCTCCGGCCACATGCATTTTTAAACTAAGAAGAAGGAGGGGAAGGAGGTAAGAATAATAAATAACTAAAAGGAAGAAAGAGGTATCGGAAGAGATCTATAAAGATCTTTCTCAAAAGAGGAGAGAGGGAATAGAAAAAGAATAATAGCTACGGCTAGCGTGGAAAGGAAGAAGAGAAGGAGGTGGAGGGGACGAAAGAGGAAGTCCAGACAAATAAATAAAGGAAAAGAAAGGAAAGAAGTGAAAAGAAATAGAGTGGAAAGAAATAGAGTGGAAGGTAACTCAAGAACTTATGAACTTATGAACTCAAGAAGGAGGGAAAGGAGCAAAAGGAGCAAAAGAGAAATTTAAGGAAGAAGAGAAGGGAAGAGGAGGGAAGAAGAAAGTGATTAATAGTAACTAAGCTGGAATAATATTATACATATATACATATATACAATAATATAAACTCTGAAATCGCAATAATCGCAATAAAACAGATGGAAACCTAAATATAATTGAATAAAACTGATTATAGAGCTGACAAAGGAGTTGACAAAGATAAAGACAACAAGGATAGACTGACCTTGAAACAAGGGAATGTTCTGACGAGAAGGCTGAGAGGAATCCGAAGGGAGGAGGATTGTTAGGGGAGACGACCTTGGAGACTCCTGTCGTCGCGTTTGGGAAACTGCGCCATTGCGCCACCGCGCCGTCCCTCCGCCCCCACCAAGCCGAGACAAAGAGGCAGAGAAGAGTACACGTGGGGAAGCCACGCGAGAGCGAGCGGGATCAGGAGGAAGGAGGGGGCCAGAGGAGGAAGGAGGGAACGTGAGAGAGAGCACAAACAACGTGAGAGTTGGGAAGATCAAGAAAATAACGCGAGAACAGGGCAAAAGGCGCGAGACTTGGAGGGAGAAGAAAACCAGGAAGTGGAAATAGAAAACATCGCGAGAACACGAGAACCAGGAACCAGGAAGCGAAAATAATAATTAAACAAATAAGAGAATAAAGCACAATAAGAACAATACGGAACAAGGAGGAAGGCGAGAGGGGTCACAGAGGAAGAAATACAGCGAGGATAAAGAAATCCAGAAAGAAATCAGAACAAGATTAAAGATATTCAGAGAAAATAAGAGAACAACTCCATAGCAAGAAGATGTATAACACAAGGAACAAAACAGACAAGACTGACAAGACTGACAAGACAGAGAAGAATGAGAAGGGTGATAAAGAACAGAAGGAAACGAAAAGCACCACAAGAAGAGTCTCTCTGCCAGAGGAACAAACACTGAAAGATTTACTTGAGAAAATGACAGCGAAAGTAATGAAGGAGATACAATCAGTGAAGGAGAAACAAGATGCGGCACAGAAAGCATCCCAAGAACAGATAGCAGATCTGAAAAAGGAAATAAAAGAGGAAATTGGAGGAGTAAAAAAAGAAATAACATTAATGCAACAAGAATTTAAAGACTTGAAAATGGAAAAGACAGAAATCAAGAAGACACAAGAAGCTATGCAGGTAAAAATTAGACATCTAGAACAGAAAACAGTAAAACTAGAGGAAAAGTGTGAAAAGATGGAGGCGAAAGAATTGGAATTTCAATTGAGACTGAGAAATATTGAAGAGGACCCAAAAGAGAATATAAGAGATAAAGTGATTGATATTCTAGCGGAATTGCTAGAATATACAGATCAAGAGAT
>NW_026847438.1:150665503-150689048 GCF_025583915.1 Anolis sagrei ordinatus
CTTCCCAGCTGTGGATTGAAGCAGAGGGAACAGCGAAACCGGGAGGGCCAGCCGACGGTCCAAAAGGGGGTCTTCTCCTCAAGAGGAGACCTCCAAAAGGACCCGGTATTGGCCCCAAGGTACGGCGGATCACTCCAAAACGCAGCAGCTGAAAAGCTTGCATATCTCCGGCCACATGCTCTTTTAAACCAAGAAGGAGGAGAAGGAGGTAAGAATACTAAATAACTAAGAGGAAAGAAGAGGTTTCGGAAGAGATCTTTAAAGATCTTTCCCAAAAGAGGAGAGAGGATAGAAGAGAAAAATAGCTACGGCTAACGTGGAAAGGAAGAAAAGAAGGAGGTGGAGGGATTGAAAGTGGAAGTCCTAACAAATAAATAAGGGAAAGAAAGGAAAGGAGTGAAAAGAAATAAGAGTGGAAAGCAACTCAGAAACTTATGAACTCAGGAACTCAGGAACTCAGGAAGGAGTGAAGGAGAAGTCGGAGGAATTTAAAGAAGGAGAGTAAGGGAAGAAGAAAGTGATTATCAACAATTAAGTTGGAATATATATATATACACAACTCTGAAGTTGTAATAGGGACCAGTGGAAATTTAAAGAAACAAAAAGAAGAAATCCCACAGAAAATGTAAACGGAAACTTGATATCTGAACAGATAGATGACTATATAAATATATAAATATACAGGAATACATTTGAGTAAAATTGATTACAAGGCTGGCAAAGAAATCGATAAAGATAACAAAGAATAGTCTGACCTTGAAGCAAGTGAATGTTTTGACGGGAAGGCAGAGAGGAACCTGAGGGGAGGAGGATCGCCAGGGGAGACGACCTTGAAGGTTCCTGTTGTCGCGTTCGGGAATCAGTGTCATCGCGCCGTCCCACTGCCCCCGCCAAGTCAAGGCAAGGAGGCAGAGAAGAGGGCGCGTGGAGAAGCCGCGCGAGAGCGAGCGAGAACAGGAGGAAGGAGGGGGAGTCAGAGGAGGAAAGAGGGAACGCGAGAGAAAGCGCGAGAGAAAGCGCAAACAACGCGAGAGTTAAGAAGATCAAGAAAATAACGTGAGAACAGGGCAAAAGACGCGAGACTTGGAAGAAGAGGAAAACCAGGAAGTGGGAAGAGAAAACATCGCGAGAAGACGAGAACCAGGAACCAGGAAGTGAAAATAACAAATTAAAAAAATAAAATAAAATAAAATAAAAGAATAAAGCACAATAAGAACAATACAGAAGAAAGAGGAAGGCGAGAGGGGCCACAGAGGAAGAAATACAGCGAGGGTAAGGAAGAAAAATCAGCCGGTTGAAAGGGGAAAAGCAAGTGACAGGGGTCCAAAAATCAGAAAAATAAAATAAAATTAAAAAAAATAGAAGGAAAATATAAATAATATATAATAATACAATAAATAATAGCAACCTAGGAAAATAAGCTCGACAAATAAATAAAAAATACTGCACAATTAACAGAATACTGTAATAAATAATAATAAAAAAATAAAAAAATAAAAAATAATAATAAAATAAAAAAAAATTAAAAAAACTGGTGATTTATAAGAGGGAGAAAAAAGTATACATAAAAAGATACTCCTGGATATCTATAACTGAAATAAATAAAATTGTTGTCTTGCACAATTAGATAAAGAAACCCAGAAAGAGAACAAAACAAGATTAAAGGCATACAGAGAAAATAAAGGAACAACTGCACATTAAGAAGATGTATAACACAAGGAATAAAACAGAGAAGACTGACAAGACAGAGAAGAGTGAGAAGGGTGATAAAGAACAAAAGGAAATGAAAAGTACCACGAGAAGAGTCTCCCTGCCAGAGGAACAATCACTGAAAGATTTACTTGAGAAAATGACTGAGAAAGTAATGAAGGAGATACAATCAGTGAAGGAGAAACAGGATGCGGCACAGAAAGCATCTCAAGAACAGATGGCGGACCTGAAAAAAGAAATAAAAGAGGAAATTGGAGGAGTAAAAAGAGAACTAACACTAATGCAACAAGAATGTAAAGACTTGAAAATGGAAAAGACAGAAATTAAGAAGACACAGGAAGATATGAAGGTAAAAATTAGACATCTAGAACAGAAAACAACAAAATTAGAGGAAAAATTCGAAAAGATGGAGGCGAAAGAGCTGGAATTCCAATTGAGACTGAGAAACATTGAAGAGGACCCTAAAGAGAATATAAGAGATAAAGTGATCGATATTCTAGCAGAACTGCTAGAATATACAGATCAAGAGATGCAAGACCAAACAGACAGAGTGTACAGAGTAAACACAAATTTTGCAACAAGAAACAGAGTAGCAAGAGACGTCGTGGTGCACTTTGCAAAGAAAACTACAAGAGATGAAGTTTTAAAAGTAAACAACAGGAGAACAGTATACTATAAAGGAAAAAAAATCATCATTTTGAAAGAATACCCAAACACGGTGCTAACGAAAAGGAGAAAATACAATTTCCTAACAGAAGAATTAAAAAGACGAAGAATAAGATACAGATGGGAACGAGAAGAAGGTCTGATGGCATCCTATGGAGAACAAAGATATTGGATCAAAAGTGTCAATAGAGCAAAAGAATTTCTAGAAAAAATAAAACGGGAGGAAAAAGAAAAATACAAAGATCCAACAAAAGGAAAAATGAAGAAAAAAGAATTAGAAGAAAGAACAAGGGAACAAGAGAGGGAGGAAGAAGAGAGGGAGTTGAATATGGAAAAGAGAAACGGCAAACAAAACCTGGATGGACCGGAACGAGATGGACCTAAAGAAGAGGACACAAGAGAGGAAGGACCTGGAGAGATCGAAGAAGAGGAAGAAAGGGAGAAGGAGGAAACAGAGGAAGAGAGGAGCGAAAAGGAAGAAGGGACTAGAGAAGAAGACAACAAACAATGAAAGAGCTAAAACTGTACTCAAATAATATTAATGGACTGAATTCGCCGAATAAAAGAAATAAAGTTTTTTATAACCTAAAAAAGAAAAAGTCTCATATTATAGCACTTCAAGAAACACACATAAGGGGAGACCATATAAAATATTTGGAAAACAAAAGCTTGGGCCAGTCATTCATATCTTCAGCAAAAGAGAAAAAAAGGGGAGTAGTAATATATGTGAACAGGGACATTCCAGCGGAATTAGCATTTAAGGATGAAGAGGGAAGATTTCTGGGGGTAAATATAAAAATACATGAACAGAAAATTCTAATCTGTAATATTTATGTGCCTAATGACTCCAAGGTAAAATTCACAGAAAAATTTAAAAAAAAGATAGAGGAGCAGGAATACGACCACTTAATAATTATGGGAGACTTCAACGGGGTTATGAATAGGGAATTAGATAGGAGTAAGACAAACTATACCACAAAGAAAGCTAAAGACAAAGGAAACCTTCCAAACATAATGATAAGAATGATGGAAAAATTAAACCTAAAGGATGTATGGAGAATAAAAAATGGTAACAAAAAAGATTATACATATTATTCGGCCAGATCTCAAAATTGGTCTAGGATAGATATGATTTGGACAACAGCACAAATGATAGAGAAAATAAAGAGTTTCAAGATCTTGCCGAGGATTGACTCAGATCATTGCCCCCTGGAACTAAGGATAGGGTTAGGGGACAAAACAAGAAGATGGAGATTAGACGAAAATTTGATAAAAAGAGAGGAAGACATTGAAAGAATCAGAAACAAATTAAAAGAATATTTTGAATTAAACAATAATGCAGAAACAAGTACATTAAACCTGTGGGAAGCAAGTAAAGCAATAATGCGGGGCCACTTTATACAAGAAAAAATAATCAGAAATAAACAAAAAACGAAAAAGATGAATGAAATCAAGAGAGAACTAGAAAAGGAGGAAATGAAACTCAAAAAAAGCCCAAAAAATAGAGAAGTAAATAGTAAATTAGAAAATTTACGTAAACAATTAGAACTATTGGAATTAGAAGAAAAAGAAAAACAATTAAAGCATATAAGACAGAATTACTTCATGAACGCAAATAAGTCAGGAAAATGGCTAGCGAATAAGCTACGGAAAAAAAGAGAGAAAGCTCATATAACCAAGATAAGAGACAAAGACAAAATATACACTCAAGAAAAGGAGATTAGAAGCCAATTCTTCAACTTTTATAAGAAATTATATCAGAATGAGAAGATAGATAGGGAAAAGATATACCAATATTTAGGGAAACAAAAAATACAAAAGATCTCAGATAAGCAAAGGGAAATACTGAATAAGGAAATATCCGAACAAGAGATAAAAACGGCAATAAAAAATCTAAAACCAAATAAAGCACCAAGCCCAGATGGGCTGTCATCGGGCTATTACAAAATTTTCCAACAGGAACTCATACCATACCTGAAAAAAATAATGAACAATATAAGAATATATAAAGAAATACCAAATTCCTGGAAACAGGCCAATATATCAGTAATACATAAGGAAAATTCGGACCCGGAGGAAGTTAAAAATTATCGCCCTATATCGCTACTTAATGTAGACTATAAGATCTTTAGTAGTATTCTAGCGGAAAGATTAAAAATAATATTGGAAACATATATAGAGGAAGACCAAGCAGGCTTCTTGCCTAACAGACAACAAAAAGATAATGTGCGGACAGTAATAGATTTGATCGAGTATTATGAAATTTATCACCAAAAGAAAGTAATGTTTATGGCCGTGGACGCCGAGAAGGCATTTGACAATGTCAACTGGGATTTTTTCAAATTTTTAATGAGGGAGATTTATATGGGGTATTATTTTCAAAATTCAGTGGAAGCAATTTATGAAGAACAAGAGGCCAAAATTATAATTAATGGACAGGAAACAGACAAGATTCAGGTAGAAAAAGGAACCAGACAGGGCTGTCCCTTATCACCATTAATATTTGTCTTATCATTAGAAGTACTGCTAAAAAGAATAAGAGAAGAAAAGACCCTAGAGGGTGCTAGAATACAAGGATTGGATTATAAATACAAAGCGTTCGCCGACGATATAATTTGTATTATAGAGAACCCAAAGGAAAAAATAGGAAATTGGCTGGAAGAAATAAAAAACTATGGGGAAGTGGCAGGATTTAAAATAAATTTGGAAAAAACTAAAGCAATAACAAAAAATATTGGAGAAAGAGAAAAGGAAGAGATACAAAAGAAATGGAATGTGCAGATTGTCCCAAAAATAAAATATTTAGGGATCCAGATAACAGCAAAAAACCTACATCTTTTACAAAATAACTATTTAAATAAATGGAGGGAAATTAAAGAGGATATGAAAAAAATGGAAAAAATCAAATTTATCATTAATGGGAAGGATCGCTTCGATTAAGTTGAAAGTCTTACCAAAAATGATATTTCTATTTCAAAATTTGCCCATAATCAGGAATATGAATGAGATTAAAAAATGGAACAGGGATATCTCCAAATTTATCTGGAATGATAAAAAACCAAGGATACATTATAAAAACTTAATAGAACAAAAAGAAAAAGGCGGATTGGCAGCACCGGATCTAAAAACATATTTCGAAGCTTGTGCCCTAACATGGGCCAGAGACTGGACCATGTTAAAGAAAAAGAAACTACTAACATTAGAGGGGATAGATTTAAGAGCAGGGTGGCACCACTATATTTGGTATAAAGGGAAAGAAAAAGAAAAAAACTTCGGGAACCATTTCACAAGGTCTGCAATTTTAAAAGTGTGGGAGAAATATAAATTAAAACTGTACAATAAAACACCAATTTGGATATCGCCCCTGGAGGCGACGCAAAGAAGGTGTCTGGGGTGGAATGACTGGCCTGTTTACAAAGAAATACTAAAAATTAAACAAGGGGAGATAGAAATAAAAGAACAACAAGAACTAGTCCTAATTGACAAAAATATATCATGGTTCCAATACTGGCAAATTAAAGAAAAATTTAAGCTGGATAGGAAATCAGGATTTGCACAAGGAGACGAATTCTGGGATACCATCATGAAAACAGAAAGAAAATTAATAACCAAGTTATACAAAAAACTACTAGAATGGCACCTGGAACAAAATGAGGAGAAAAATTACATGAGAAGATGGAATGAAAATATTCAAAGAAATATTAGAAAAGAAGAATGGAAGGAAATTTGGAGAAAAAGATTAAAATTTACATATGCAATAGAACTAAGAGAAAACTGGGTAAAAATATCGCAAAGGTGGTATTTGACACCGAAGAAATTAGGTAGAATATATAATAATACAAGCACGGCCTGCTGGAAATGTAAAAATAAAGAAGGGTCCTTTTTCCATGCATGGTGGACGTGTGACAAAGCGAGAAAATTCTGGAGGGGAATACATAAGGAAATTCAATCTATGTTGAAAATACAACTGCCATTGAAACCAGAGATCTTTCTGTTGGGGATGTATGATAGAAAATTAGATGAGAATAAAGATAAAATACTATTTTTGATATTGACAGCAGCAAGGATGTGCTACGCCAAAGTATGGAGGCAAGAAGAGATCCCAGAGATAAATGATTGGGTAACAAAAATACTGGATATAAGAAACCTAGACAAGCTAACCTTTCTATTGTTAAAGAATAAAGAAATCAAAAGGAAAGAAACGGATTGGAGTGACGTTACAGAATATCTAAAAAAGAAGAAAAAAGAAATAGTATTATAAGAAATACAAAAATAGACTGAATTACGCTAAAAAGAGGGAAAGAAGAAAATCCAAGGACATAAATAACAAGAAGACTGATAAGATTTTCCGAAGATACCAGGAGGTCAAATTTTAATTCTTTTTTTTTCTTTTTTTTTTTTTTCTTTTTTCTCTTCTTTTTTTCTATGTATATATATATACATATATATTTTTTTCCCTGCTATGTTTTATGAAAACCTCAATAAAGAATATTTAAAAAAAAAAAGTTTGGGAGTTGTAGTTCACCTACATCCAGAGAGCACTGTGGACTCAAACAATGATGGATCTGGACCAAACTTGGCACAAATATTCCATATGCCCAAGTATGAACACAGATGGAGTTTGGGGGAAATGAACCTTAGCATTTGGGAATTTTAGTTACTGGGATTTATAGTTCACCTACAATCAATGAGCACTCTGAACCCCACCAACGACAGAATTGGGACAAAATTCCCACACAGAACCCCCATGGCCAACAGAAAATACTTAAGGCTATCCAGTCCAACTCTCTTCACCAGGACAAAAAAAATCTAATCAAAGCCCTCCTGAAAAAGAGCCATCCAGCCATAAATATAGATAGATATATATGAATCACACACACACAGATATAATATAGATTTGAAAGGGACCCCTAAAGAAGGACAATGATATGTTTCCATATTCCAGAGTAGGCAAACCAGACACTCTCCACATCAACACTAACAAAGAAACAACAAGAAATACTGTTTACCCACAAGCATTAAAAAACTACATAATTAGAAACCATTCCTTTATTTGTCAGATCACCAGACTGGGCCACAGCAACGCATGGAAGGGAACAGCTAGTTTTATAATAAATGTAAGACTCCATCATCATAAGAATGCAAGAGACATTCACATTAAAAAGAACACAAAATTGTTTCTAAAACATCAGATAATAAAATCTAGAGAGAATTTTAAAAACTAAGAAATTTTTTGACTTGTCATGGAAGAACATGCCATATATGGGAGATTAGGACAAATGGCTCTTCCTGTTCAGGCACACCTTAATTTCATCAGCAACAGCATCCTGGGAGGATCCCAATGTGTGTACAACTTATATGCATGAACAGGCTACTAATAAATAAAGTTGTTGCTGTTGTTGTTACAAAACTGTGTGGATTTATCTGCATACCTTGTTGCCGTACACAGATAAAAATAGGGTATCCTTGTAAACACCCGAAGTACTGATTTTCTACAACTCCAAAGTCTAGTCCTATTACAAAATGCAAGAGATTAAACAAAGCCTAAATCATATTTACTCCAACTGCCATTAAATACCAGGGAGTTTCAAACTCAAGGTAAAATTCTACTAATGTTTTACACAATATAGAGACTCTTGAGCTTGGAATTTTTACTTGAAAAATCAACATGTTATTTGGTAAATTATACCTTCCAAATGTAGCCGAACAGCAACTCCCATATGTCACGGACTCCAAAGTTGCTGATGAGAAACCATGGGAGTTGCACTCCATTACTATGCAAAAGCACAAGTTTTCCAACTGTTTTAGAAAATATTTCCAGCTGAGTTGAAAGTAAAATGTTTAAAGAAAGTTGCAAATCAAATTTGTAATTTGTGACTGCTGCAAAAAACAAACAAACAAAAGATTCCTGTATTTGATAAATCTTGATTACTTTAATATTTTTCAAAGAAAATGAGGACATATGTTTCTCACAATCACAATCAGTATAGCAAAAACATTACATTGTTTGTGATGATGTTATTTACAGCTTTGGGTGCCTTACTAAAAGCAGATGATCCCTTATTGTAAAGGATGTACTGTTTACAATCCCTCTCCTACTCACTATATAGCAGATAAAGAAATGTCATAGCAAAACAATTCACACAAGTGGACTCAAATCAATCCAATTCACAATGAAAACTAGTAGACTTCTTTAAACTGAGTCACCAAGGAATTCAGGATAGAAACTATGAAACAAAAAGTTCATTCTAATCTAGAAAAATATGGACAGTGTAGCACAGGCCCACTTCAACATACAAGATGTAGATTTTTACAGACTTTATAGCACGCCTACAATATATGTAACTCAAAACATCAAAGCAACTCAGCAGCCATGTACTGCAAACTGCTGGATGCTTTGTAATTTTGAAAATAAAACCAGATTAATGAATAAGATTAAAGTACCAGGCCACTAAAAGTGGATCATATAACTCAAGATACTGCCACTCTGCTATCTGCCTAATATACCCAAAGCAACCATGTTCCATATTATCTGCACTGCCTGTAATTATTATCTCAATATTGTATCATCTTTCTGCATCCTTTTTGCCAGCTCCTTCCCTATAAGCCCATCCTCCAATCATAGTTCTGTAATATGAAGCTTGCAAAGCCCATTTCATGGATGCTGTTTCTTTACTCTGCTGTGGCGTTCAGCAGTCAGTCGCCTTATCATACATTTATAACCAGGCTTCTATTTATTTCCTTTCAGAATGTATATTGGAAAAAATATTGCAACACGACCATGTTAAAAAAGAAGGCACAAGAAGGGAGGGAAGATCTAACATGGGACGCATTGTAAAAAAAGCATTGTGAACACACTCAGCAGCTGTTAAGCCAAAATAACAAGGTGGGAAGAGCTTAATGTTTAGGTACAAAGGACTTGAGTCTACCTGGGCAGAACATTTCCTATCCTATAGATTGTTGTTGCTAGAAACAAGGAAAGCAAGGGGGGGGGCAGGATCTTTGACAATTCTATAATTATAATTCTATAATTATGGATTTTATTGGCATCACATAAGGTGAAGATCACCAGCTTTTAAGGATTATACTAATTCATAGAAAACAGGCACACTAGATATATGTGTGTGTGTATATATGCGAGTATGTGTATATATATATATATATAGAGAGAGAGAGAGAGAGAGAGAGAGATTATATACGGTGTAAACCCCATATCTGTAGTTTCATTTATCCACACCCAGCCAAATACATCTTCTCTAGAGTATTTATATTTTCTCCAGAATTACCCTATGGCATTCCTGGGTCAGAAGCCAAGGTTTGCTACTATCCATGGTTCTATATATCCACTTGAAGTCCAAGAACTTATCCACTGTGGATACAGGGATCGTGCTAAACATACAGCAGACTATATATAGAGTGACCTCTCTAAATACTCTAAAGATGTCAGATCCTGTCTGATCTTGGAAGCCAAGCAGGGTCAGCTCTGGTTAGTACTTGGGAGACCACCAATGGATGCCAGGTACCCTGTAAGTTGTAGTTCTGAGGAAGGGATCGGCAAAAACACCTTGGAGTATTCTTTCAAGAAAATCCTACTGAAACCTTAGATTTGCTCTAAATTGACAGGACACAAATATATACACACATATACCCAGACAGTTTTAATGATGAATATTAAACTTCCACTTTATGTCTAATTTTTGTTTATTTTTATGTGCATTCTGTGGAAATATGTTTTAATATTAATGTGTATTCCACCAAATATTTTTAAATTATTGTGTATCTTGATTATGTGTTTTAGCAATGTCGGAACCTGCCTCGAGCCATGAGGTGAGGCAGGGAAGAAATATTTTTTATTATTATTAAATATATTATTATAGTGAGCATAAATCTATGTACAGCAGATCCTCAGCTGAATAAAACCCCACATTTTCTGCTTTGAGCTGGAATATATGGTAGTGTGGACAACCTAGTTCAAAGCAGGAATTGTGGGATTTTCTGCCTTGATATTCTGGGCTATATGGCTGTGTGGAAGGTAATTGCAACTCTAGCAACCAGAACTCTCCAGCAAGCAGCTAAAAGAAACCTGAAGAAACAATATACTTTAAATACAAAACTGTTTTATAATACTGCAAGACACAACCAGTGTCTTAATTAACTTTTAATTGTTGTTTTTCAATATTTATATCAAGTCAATACAGAGATTATAGCTTGGCATAATATGGGGTAGACTACTAGTTAGGCCTATGTTTAATAGTAACTCTCATGCAACCTTAAACTTGTTCATCCGGTGTCTAAGCAACCCCCATGGGTGCCAGTTAACGGAGAGTTTACTGTATATCTATATGTGGAGCATTAATTTTAAAATAGTACTAGAGAACATTAGTAGTCCTATGTTTTTATGGTTTGGATCTGAACTGTTTTGAATACTAATGTTTAATGCTATTTGCATCTTTGAAATTGTATGCTGCTGTTTTGATGTTGAAATTGTATGCTGCTGTTTTGATAAAGTGGGGTATAAATAAATATAATAATAACAATAACAACAACATAGGAATAATTGCTTGCACAGCCTGCGATGCAGTCTGAGGATCCTTCCACATAGCTGTATAAAATTCCACATTATCTGCTTTGAACTAGAATATATGGCAGTGTGGACTCAGCTAACCTATTTCAAATCAGATATTGTGCATTACAGTAGAGTCTTGCTTATCCGACCTAAACGAGCAAGCAGACCGTCGGACAGATGGAAATGTCGGATAATACGGCGGGATTAAGAAAAGCCTATTAAACGTCAAATTACGTTATAATTTTACAAATTAAGCACCTAAACATCATGTTTCAAAACAAAGTGACAGAAAATACAGTTCAATATACGGCAGCGTTATGCTGTAAATACACAAATTTAGTACCAAAACATTGCAATGTATCGAAAACGTATTAAAGTTGTATTGAAGTTAACGTTAAAATTGACTACAAATAAATATAGAATTGCATAAAATGAACTTACAGTCCTGTTTCCAGAGCCCTAACCCCATTGTTGTGTGAGATTCTGAGAGGCTCAACAGTTGATGCTTGATCATCAATTTCGTCGCCATTGCTATTGATAAGAGTGACAATTTCTTCTTCAGTTAATTCATACTGATTGTCTTTGTTCATCCAACTTTTAACTTCTTGCAAAGATGCATCCTCACACCCAGGGATACCCTATATTAAGGGTAGAATGCTTTCTTCAGTTTCATTTATGCTTTCCTTTTCCATAATGTCATCTTCATCTTTGCCTAACAACTTCTTCCATGATCTGGAAATGGCTTGAGCCTTAACGTCAGTTCAGACCCTTGCAACCCAATAAGCGACATCATTTACATTGATGCGTTTCAATTTTTCAATCATGTCTTGCCCTTCTTCAATTTCTTCTATCATTGTTGACAGTAGCTTCCTGCGATAGTTCCTTTTTAATGTTTCCAAAATGATATGATAAATCAGTTGACATACGGCGGTTACATTAGATGGCAAAAACACAACCTTAATGTCCCCATCCTCTGCATCACGGTGTGTCTGTGCGTTGTCTAGCAACAAAACCGCTTTTCTGGGGAGGTCATTTTCTTTCAAAAATTTCTCCATGGAGGGAACAAATTCCTTAAAAAAACAGTCTTTGAAATTTTCACTGGTCATCCACACACTTTTTCGATGATTTTTTTTTTTTGGTCATGTCAAGCGCGACTTGAGAAACTGCAAGTTGCTTCTGGTGTGAGAGAATTGGCCGTCTGCAAGGACACTGCCCAGGGAACGCCCGGATATTTTGATGTTTTATCATCCTTGTAGGAGGTTTCTCTCACGTCCCCGCATTGGGAGCTGGACATGATAGGGGGAGCTCACCCACGCTTTCCCTGGATTTTAACCTGCAACCTGTCGGTCTTCAGTCCTGCCGACACAGGGGTTTAACCCACTGCGCCACCGGGCTACTTTAGAGGAAGAGCATTTCTTGAAATTGTTTTAAAGGCTCTTGGATTTTTGGACTTCCCAATCATTGCAAGGTCTATTTTGTGGTTTGTTGTAGCATTGCTGCATACTAAAATTGTCGGTCTTTCTTTACTACTATTATATTCAGGGGCTGATGCTTCAGTTCTGACTGCAAGACTCTTACTGGCTAACATTTTGTAACTGAGGCCAGTCTCATCACAATTAAATATCTGATCACTTGTTAGGCTTTCAGTTTCAACAAAGTCTTGAATTTTTTTTCTTGAATTCCTCCATTTCTTGAAAATTAGATGACAGTTTCTCACCACAAACACTTAACAGATGGATTTCATAACGTTCCTTCCACCTGTCAAGCCAACCAATGCTAGCTGTAAAATCTGGGTGTCCTTCATTAAATTCCTTTCGCAAATACAATGCCTTTTGCTGTAAAATAGGCCCTAAAGTAGGCACACCTTTGTCTCTGAACTGCGCAAACCAAACATGCCAAGCTTTACTAACTTTTTCATAGTAACACTTTTAAATCATTTCCTCTCATTCACCTCACTACCTCTGAGGATGCTTGCCATAGATGCAAGTGAAACGTCAGGAGAAAATGCCTCCAGAACATGGCCATATAGCCCGGAAAAACCTACAACAACCCAGTGATTCCGGCCATGAAAGCCTTCGACAATACATTTCCTCTCATTTACTGAACCATCTGTTACTCTGGAGAAACACCATTTTTCTATTTCAATTCGGTTCGTTTTCAAGTCCCCTACTGCTACCCTTCCAATGCCATAGTCCTCGGCTACCTTCTGCACAATCTCTCCTTTGTCCAGTCTCTTGATTAACTCAAGTTTCTGTTCAATTGATACAACCACGTTCTTTCTTTTTGTCGCCATACTCGCGCAAAGCATAAACACTGCACAGCAACACGCAGCAAACCCTTCCGAGTCGGATAACACAGAATGTCAGATTATCGAAGGTAGGTTAAACACGACTCTACTGTAACTGCCTTGATATTCTGAGGCCCCTTCCACACAACTGTATAAAATCCACATTGAATTGAATACTATAGCAGTGTGGACCCAGTTAACTCAGTTCAAAACAGATATTGTGGTGAGATTAGGCAAGCCCCTACCTCAGCAGCCTTTAAGAAAAATCTGAAAATTTGGCTCTCTCAATGTGCCTTTGGAGAGTGACCATGTCCCATTTTTGTCTGTTCCATCTACAGTGTTGCCCCTATGATGCACTTTCCCCTGTCCTAAACTGAAAGCCTAACCTCACTGTTCATCCTTTTTGGGCTCCTCTCAACTACACATTTTTTTAAAAAAATGTATTTAAGTAGACATACATTTGCAAGTGTTTGTTGCATACAGTGCTATACTTTCTATCTATTAATGTTCCATAAACATTTATCTGATAATATATTTCCTTTAAGGGGTCACAATCTACTATCTAAATAATACATATAAAATATCATATATTCTTACTTTACATCCGCTTCCTCCTTGTCTACAATCTTATAGGATCCTCTATATACATTTTTAGTTGAATTTTACATTAGGATGTTGAATCATTGGTTGCCATTCATTCACAAAGTTATCTAATAATTGTTCTCCTCTTAATAATAGTTACACTTTTTTATTCCTACCTCATCCAGGGTTTTATCATTTTACCTTGTCCATTTGGCCTGCTAATTGTGTTTTGGGTTGTTGTAGAATTCCGGCCATGAAAGCCTTTGACAATAATTGTGTTTGATTTTACGTTTTGTCAATTTGCTTGGTTTATTTTATTTTACTACTTTATGTATTTTATTCTGATGTAATTTTTGTTGTCTATATTTTCTATTTTATTTTGCTGTATTGTATCTTTGGGCTTGGCCGCGAGTCCCCCTCAGGGAGATAATGGCGAGGTATAAATAACATTTATTATTATTATTATTATTATTATTATTATTATTATTACTATTATTACTATTTGAAACACAACAAGATGGGTCCACAGCAGATAAGATCACTCTGCTGGTTGTTGTATTGGATCACACATTGGACACTTCCCAAGTGTCTAGGACTGTGTGATGTATCGGTGAATAATGCATGCAGATCCCAGTAAGGTGGCCTTCTGCAGCTGGCAGATGATAATCTTGTCAGTGCCAATTGTGTTTAAGTGCAGGCCAAGGTCTTTAGGCACTGCCCCCAGTGTGCCAATCACCACTGGGATCACCTTTACTAGCTTGTGCCAGAGTCTTTGCAGTTCGATCTTTAAATCCTCATATCGTGTCAGCTTTTCCAGTTGATTCTCTTCAATCCTGCTGTCACCTGGGATTGCAACATCGACAACCCATACTTTGTTTTTTTCCACGATTGTGCAGTCAGGAGTATTGTGCTCCAAAACTCTATATTGTGCTCCAGAACTGTCTGTCTGAATTATTATTACTAGTCGTCCCCTGCCACGACTTGCTGTGGCTCACTCTGGTGGTCATGGGGGGTCTGTGTGGGAGGTTTGGCCCAATTCTATCGTTGGTGGGGTTCAGAATGCTCTGTGATTGTAGGTGAACTAAAAATCCCAGCAACTACAACTCCCAAATGTCAAGATTCTATTTTCCCCAATCTCCACCAGTGTTCATATTTTGGCATTGAGTATTCGTGTAGAGTTTGGTCCAAATCCATAATTGTTTGAGTCCCCAGTGCCCTCTGGATGTGGGTGAACTACAACTCCCAAACTCAAGGTCAATACTACCCAAACCTTCTGGTGTTTTCTGTTGGTGATTGGAGTCCTTTGTGCTAAGTTTGGCCCAGTTTCATCAATGGTGGAGTTCAGAATGTTCTTTGATTGTAGGTGAACTATAAATCCCAG
The DNA here is from genome assembly GCF_025583915.1 of Anolis sagrei ordinatus. NCBI lineage: Eukaryota > Metazoa > Chordata > Lepidosauria > Squamata > Anolidae > Anolis > Anolis sagrei. The sequence goes on from NW_026847438.1 coordinate 150,680,696, forward strand.
CAACTACAACTCCCAAATGACAAAATCAATTTTTTGAGTGAAGGACATACATTGGGTTGTTAGGTGTATGCTGTCCAAATTTGATGTCAGTTCGTCCAGTGGTTTTTGAGTTCTGTTAATCCCACAAATTTTTATTTATATATATTACTACCTGCCTCGATATGCTGGGTTATATGGCTATGTGGAAGGGCCCTGAGGCTGCCTCTCTGCTGCAAATGTACTCTGTGCATGCTCAGAGATGCCCTTTCTCCACACTCCTCCTGCATACCTTTGAAGCCAGAGATAAACTAGGAAGAAGGGGGCAAATACAGGGAAAGGGCGGAGGGAGGGAGAGAGATAGAGCGAGAAGGAGAGGGAGGCTGCAGTGCAATCTGCGAGGCTCTCCCTCAGCGGCGCCTCTCACCAGAAGAGCAGGTTGGCGCAGAGGAAGGCGGCCAGGACGCTGAGGGGCCTCTTCCCAGTCAGCGCCGCCACCAACCAGCGCCAAGTCCCGGTGGGTTCCGGCTCCTTCACCTCGGCCTCCGTTTGGCTCCCCAGGCGCCCTGAGGGAGAGCCCCTCCGCGCTGCTGCAGCCGCCTCCTCGCCATCCATCTCGGCTCCGTCGTCTGACAGGCTTGTCAACATCCGGGGACGCGCATCAGTCTCTCACTCCCCCCCCCCCGCTACTTGTGCGCGCGCCGCCTTCTCTTCCGGCAAGAACCAATCACAGCCCCGTGTGGGTCTGGGCGGCGCCTCTGATTGGTCAACTCGGAGATCCCAGGCTCCACGAGCGCGCGAGGCTGAGCGCAGGAAGGGTTAATAGAAGGGGGAATGTGCGCGCGAATCGCTTTCGCCGGGATTTTGTGTCGGAGGGATAGAATCAACCTGTGAGGGGGGGAAACGTATTTAAAGGGATGTCATGAAGAAGAGTGGGTTTGGAACGCGCTGACGTCAATAATGTAGAAAGGGCGGGAAAGCTCGCCCTGTGTGGCAATCAATTGGGATGGCAAGTCGCTTCAGGTGCTTGCTCCATCCATGTTTAACATTTACACTGACAGAAGGGACAGAGAGTTTCATAACTGAAGGGAGATATTGACAAGCTGGAATGTGTCCAGAGGAAGGCGACTAAAATTATCAAGGGTCTGGAGAACAAGCCCGATGAGGAGCGGCTTAAAGAGCTGGAATGTTTAGCCTGCAGAAGTCAAGGCTGAAAGGAGACATCATAGCCTCCAAATCTCTTGGGAAGACAGGCGGACAACGTCAGCATGCTGGAAGAAGCAAAGACCAATGGTGCTTGCTCCATCCATGTTTAACATGTACACAAATAACCAGCCACTGACAGAAGGGACAGAGAGTTTCATAACTGAAGGGAGATGTTGACAACTGAAATGTGTCCAGAGGAAGGCAACTAAAATGATCAAGGGTCTGGAGAACAAGCCCTATGAGGAGCGGCTTAAAGAGCTGGAATGTTTAGCCTGCAGAAGTCAAAGCTGAGAGGAGACATCATAGCCTGCAAATCTCTTGGGAAGACAGGCGGACAACGTCAGCATGCTGGAAGAAGCAAAGACCACTGGTGCTTGTTCCATCCATGTTTAACATGTACACAAATAACCAGCCACTGACAGAAGGGACAGAGAGTTTCATAACTGAAGGGAGATGTTGACAAGCTGAAATGTGTCCAGAGGAAGGCAACTAAAATGATCAAGGGTCTGGAGAACAAGCCCTATGAGGAGCGGCTTAAAGAGCTGGACATGTTTAGCCTGCAGAAGTCAAAGCTGAGAGGAGACATCATAGCCTGCAAATCTCTTGGGAAGACAGGCGGACAACGTCAGCATGCTGGAAGAAGCAAAGACCACTGGTGCTTGCTCCATCCATGTTTAACATGTACACAAATAACCAGCCACTGACAGAAGGGACAGAGAGTTTCATAACTGAAGGGAGATGTTGACAACTGAAATGTGTCCAGAGGAAGGCAACTAAAATGATCAAGGGTCTGGAGAACAAGCCCTATGAGGAGCGGCTTAAAGAGCTGGAATGTTTAGCCTGCAGAAGTCAAAGCTGAGAGGAGACATCATAGCCTGCAAATCTCTTGGGAAGACAGGCGGACAAACGTCAGTGTGCTGGAAGAAGCAAAGACCACCAGCATTGAAGTGATGGTCCTCCGCCATCAACTCTGCTGAACCGGCCACAGCTTATTAGAAAATGTTGATCATTTCCGCTACCTTGGCAGCCACCTCTCCACCAAAGTCAACATTGACACCGAAATACAACACTGCCTGAGCTCTGCGAGTGCAGCATTTTTCCGAATGAAGCAGAGAGTGTTTGAGGACTGGGACATCCGTAGGGATACCAAGGTGCTTGTTTATAAAGCTATTGTCCTCCCAACCCTGCTATATGCCTGTGAGACTTGGACTGTCTACAGACGTCACATGCAACTACTGGAACAATTCCATCAGCGCTGCCTCTGGAAAATCCTGCAAATTTCTTGGGAAGACAGGCGGACAAATGTCTGCGTGCTGGAAGAAGCAAAGACCACCAGCATTGAAGTGATGGTCCTCCGCCATCAACTCCGCCGGACCGGCCACATTGTCCGGATGCCCGACCACCGTCTCCCAAAGCAGTTGCTCTACTCCGAACTCAAGAACAGAAAACCAAATATTGGTGGGCAGGAAAAGAGATTTAAAGATGGGCTCAAAGCCAACCTTAAAAACTCTGGCATAGACATTGAGAACTGGGAAGCCCTGGCCCTTGAGCGCTGCAGCTGGAGGTCAGCTGTGACCAGCAGTGCTGCAGAATTTGAAGAGGCACAAATGGAGAGTGAAAGAGAGAAACATGCCAAGAGGAAGGTGTGTCAAGCCAACTCTGACCAAGACCGCCTTTCACCTGGAAACCCATGCCCTTACTGCGGGAGAAGATGCAGATCAAGAATAAAGCTCCACAGCCACCTACAGACCCACAAGAATACTGATCCTGGAAGACTATCCCACTCGGCCAATGAGGAATCACCTTAGTAAGTATAAATATGTGAGAGGAAATCATAGGGAGGAGAGAACAAGCTTGTTATCTGCTTCCCTGGAGACTAGGACACGGAACAATTGCTTCAAACTACAGGAAAGGAGATTCCACCTGAACATAAGGAAGAACTTCCTGTGAGAGTTGTTCAGCAGTGGAACTCTCTGCCCCAAAGTGAGGTGGAGGCTCCTTCTATGGAGGATTTTAAACAGGCTGGATGGCCATCTGTTGGGGGTGCTTTGAACACATTGTCCTGCTTCTTGGCAGGGGGTTGGACTGGATAGCCCATGAGGTCTCTTCCAGCTCTATGATTGTATGTGTTGTCGAAGGCTTTCATGGCCGAAATCACTGGATTGCTGTGAGTTTTCTGGGCTGTATAGCAGGAGAAAAGAATTCAGCCATGGCAGAGCACTTGGGAAACCAACATTTTGTTGTTGTTCATTTGTCAAGTTGTTTCCGACTCTTCGTGACCTCATGGACCAGCCCATGCCAGAGCTCCCTGTTGGTCATGACCACCCCCAGCTCCTTCAAGATCAATCCAGTCACTTCAAGGATACCTTCCATCCATCTTGCCCTTGGTCGGCCCCTCTTCCTTTTTCCTTCCTTTTTCCCCAGCATAATTGCAGATGCAGACTGCAGCCAGGAAATCAGGAGACACTTACTACTTAGGAGGAGAGCAATGACCTCAATAAAATAGTGAAGAGTAGAGACATCACACTGGCAATGAAGATCCGCATAGTAAAAGCAGTGATATTTCTCATAGTCACCTACGGATGTGAGAGCTGGACCATAGGGAAGGCTGCGCTAAGGAATATAGATGCTTTTGAATTGTGGTGCTGGAGGAAAGTTCTGAGAGTGCCTTGGACTGTGAGAAGATCCAACCAGTCCATACTTCAGGAAATAAAGCCAGACTGCTCATTGGAGGGAAGGATATTAGAGGCAGAGATGAAGTACTTTGGCCACAGCATGAGAAGACAGGAAACCAACCTGGACACAGCATATTATATGAGAACACAGAAATGCTGGACCACTCTAACAACCACCCTGTCAGACTACACAGAGAAGCCACTGAAATCCACAAGCATATGGACAATTTCAACAGAAAGGAGAAAAACATTAAAATGAACAGTATTTTAATGGCTACCAGTATTTATTTATTTTTTTAAAAAACCCCTAAAATCAGAACCGTAAATAAAGAGGAACCTTAAAAAAACACTCGGGGAATTCCAGACAGTAAACAATCAGGCCCAGCTAACACCTCCCAACAAAAGATCTCCAAGCAGGAAGCAGCCAGGCTTTGATGCTGCAAGGCTCTTGCTAATCAAGGTGGGCAATTGCAACATTCACAGTTGCTTCAAGCAGATGAGTTCTTTCTCCCACCCTGGACATTCCACGGATATATAAACCCCACTTGACTATTTTCCAACAGACCTTTCAACCTCTGAGGATGCCTGCCATAGATGTGGGCAAACCATCAGGCGAGAACGCTTCTGGAACATGGCCATACAGCCCGGAAAACGCACAAAAACCCAGTCTCATCTATGCTGATGATCGTGCCATCACCACTCAAGCAGGGAGCTTTCAAATGGTTGAACAGAAGCTCTGAAGCTTTAGGTCAGTGGTTCTCAACCTGTGGGTCCCCAGATGCTTTGGCCTTCAACTCCCAGAAATCCTAACAGCTGGTAAACTGCTTCTGGGAGTTGTAGACCAAAACACCTGGGGACCCACAGGTTAAGAATCACTGCTTCAGGTGCTCTTACTGCCTACGATGCAGTATGAGTCCTGCCACATGCACAATGGAGGACCTTCTTACAGCGACACCAGAGGCACTTGAAGTGGCCAACTTCTGGTCCAAGGAAATTTAGCATAATGCCAAGGTTTTAACTTTGTGATTTTTATACATTATAATTGTATTCTCAATTTGCTTCTGACACTGATAAATAAACTGCCTATTACAGGTAAAACCAGCTAATTTCTAATCCATCTAAAACACAGACATGTGCTTTTCATCTTTAGAACACACAAGCACCTCGAGCTCTGAGGATTACCTGGGAAGGAATCCCACTGGAGCTCTGCAGCACACCCAAATACCTGGGAGTCACCCTGGACCACGTACTGACTTACAAGAAGTACTGCTTGAATGAATATCAAGCAAAAAGTGGGCACTAGAAATAATATCATACAAAAGCTGATTGGCACAACCTGGGGATCACAACCAGACACAGTGAAGACATCTGCCCTTGCACTTTGCTACTCTGCTGCTGAGTACGCATGCCTAGTGTGGAATACATCTCACCAAGTTAAAACAGTGGTTGTGGTTCTTAATGAGACATGCCGCATTATCACAAGATGTCTATGGTTTTTAATATGGTTTTTTATAATATGCTGAATGTTTTAATTGTATTTTTATTAATGCATGGCATCAAATTCTGCCAATTCTAGAAGCTACCTTGAGTCGCCTTAGGGCTGAGAAAAGCATGCTACAAATACTGTAAATAAATAAATAAATAAGCCCTACACCACTAGAGAAATTATACTGTTTAGCCGGTATTGCACCACCTGACATCTGTTGGAAAATAGCGACCAGTAATGAAAGGACCAAGGCATTGATATCTCTGGCTCATCCTCTGTTCAGATATCAGCCAGCATGTCAACGATTAAATCAAGAAATAACTTCCTAAGATCTACAGAGATACTCACAGGAACACCTCAGCAAGCAAGAGTCCAAAAGTGGCAGGTGAAAACCTGGAACCTCAAATCAGTGGCTGAGACCAGATGAGAAACTCCCTCCTGGGCACACAGTGGGCCCCTTCCACGCAGCTGAATCAAATCCCACATTATCAGCTTTAAACTGGGATATATAGCAGCGTGGACTCAGATATTCCAGTTCAAAGCAGATATTGTGGGTTATTCTCAAGGGAAACATTGAGAGCTGTTAATACATGGAATTAACAGGGAACCATGCTAAATGCTGGCTTTTGTATGGTCTTGAGTGGTTTCTCAACCACCCCCACTCATGATCAAAACATTGATTTTAACCGTAAGATTATGAATCATTGCTCTGAATGATGAAGCGAATATGCAATCAGTTCCAGCTCACTGAGCTACCTCTTGAGAGCTATTATTTACCTGGTCAGAGTGGCCCCTATTTTTATTTAGCTCCGAGGTTCTGTCTCAGTTCACTTTCTAGTCTGTAATGCTTTGTTCCTCTGCAGAAGCTGCTAAATAACACACAAAACATCTGCCCAATGCAAACTTACTTTTAAAAATCAGTGACCTATAAACCAGAAATTTACCCCCAGGACACAAATATACACAGTACGGAAGATAAATCTGAGTGAATGTTCCTGTTCAAAACATGCAAACTTTATTAAAAATACAGGGGCAGAGATACTTTTTTTTGCTTGTGAAGTAGGAGCTTCTCTTACTGCTTCTCTTGCTATATAACATTAAAAATGTTGCTGCACAATGTGAGAACTGATGACACTATTTGTGTGAGCCCAAAATGTAAATACTATTTCAAAATGTGGATTAAGATTTACTGTATATACTCGAGTATAAGCCTAGTTTTTCAGCCCCTTTTTTAGGCTGAAAAAGCCCCACTCGCCTTATATTCTAATCAAAGTTATTTGTTATTTTACTCTGTTATTAGTATTATTTATTATTTAATCTTTTACTTTATTTGTTATTATTACATTTACATTATTTTACTCTATTATTATCATTACATTTATTATTTGACTATTTATTATTATGACATTTATTTTACTCTATTATTATATTTACATTATATTACTCTATTATTTTATTACATTTATTATTTTACTCTATTATTACTATTATTGTTATTACATTTGTTATTTTACTCTATTACTATTATTGTTATTACATTTGTTATTTTACTCTGTTATTACTGTTATTCTTATATTTCCATTATTTAACTCTATTATTATTTTTATGACATTTATTTTTCTCTATTATCATTTTATTACATATTTATTGTACTCTATTATTATTACATGTATTATTTTACTCAATTATTATTATATTTACATTATATTACTCCATTATTATTTTATTACATTTATTATTTTACTCTATTATTATTACTATTATTGTTGTTATTACATTTGTTATTTTACTCTGTTATTACTGCTATTCTTACATTTCCATTATTTTACTATATTATTATTTTTATGACATTTATTTTTCTCTATTATCATTTTATTACATTTTTGTTGTACTCTATTATTACATGTATTATTTTACTCTATTATTATTATATTTACATTATATTACTCCATTATTATTTTATTAAATTATTATTTTACTCTATTATTACTATTATTGTTGTTATTACATTTGTTATTTTACTCTATTATTACTGTTATTCTTACATTTCCATTATTTTACTCTATTATTATTTTTATGACACTTATTATTTTACTGTCTTTATTATTATTGGAAGGATACACAAGCACATTTACACTGAAGAAGGTTAGAATAATGGTTTAATCAAAGTTCGACATAAATTATGGTTTTATGTAAAAATTCAAAAACGTTTCACCTCCTGATGTCTCAATTAATTTAATTTCATTACTATCTATGTTTTATTTTGAAATTGGCCCATAGCTGCTGCATTTCCCACCCTCAGCTTATACTCGAGTTAATATGATTTCCCAGTTTTTTGTGGTAAAATTAGGCACCTCGGTTTATGTTTGGGTCGGCTTATACTCGAGTATATACGGTATTCCTCTCTACTAGTAAATGTATGACAAGTAAGCTGCCTTTAAAATTAAGAGGAGCATGTTTACACATCCCCCAATTTCAGAGATGAAAACTGGGGCACATCCTGCCCAGTGACATCAGAGATATTAAGCCTTGCAGTCAACATTTGGAGGGATCCACAGTTCCCCATGCCTGCCTTCATCTTTTGTAAAGACACTAAATTATATGCCAAGAGATGGAGCTTTGAGCATGAATCATTTTTTCAAATTTTGCAGGATAAATCCAATCACTTTGCAAAAAATAAACCAATTAATTTATTATGTAATTAGTGATAACGGACAGATTTACTGTGCCATATATATCCTTGTAATTTTAATTTAGTCTTATCCATTAATTTTAACATTAGCTTTAAATACCTGGCATTCCCCAGGTATTGGTGGGATTGCTGCTCACCTACTTTCTTCCTTCTCCAGCTCTGAGAAGAACTACCTCACAATGTTACACTCTGGCAATGGTGATCAGGCTTCCTATGTCAAAGACCTGTACATAGAATCTCTGATAAAGCAGCCATTCACCATTGCATAGTCAAAGGCAGTCCAAAGTCGTAAACAGCAATCGATCCAACAAGGGCAAA
>NW_026847438.1:150704369-150736120 GCF_025583915.1 Anolis sagrei ordinatus
GCAAGCTATTTAACCTCAGCAGACTGAAAGCCAAAACCAAGGTTACAACATCTGTTATAGAGCTCCAATATGCTGATGACAATGGTGGCTGTGCACATTCAGAAGACCTGCAAGCCACTCTAAACACCTTCACAGAAGCATGTGAGAAGCTTCGTCTGTCATTGAACATCGAGAAAACCAAAGTGCTCTTCCAGCAGTCACCAGCCAATCCCTCTCCAATGCCAGAAATACAGCTTAATGGTGTAACATTAGAAAACCTTGACCATTTCTGCAACTTTGACAGCCACTTCTCCACAAAAGTCAACATTGACACTGAAATACAACATTGCCTGAGCTCTGCGAGTGCAGCATTTTTCCGAATGAAGCAGAGAGTGCTTGAGGACCGGAACATCCGTAGGGATACCAAGGTGCTTTTTTATAAAGCTATTGTCCTCCCAACTCTGCTATACACCTGCGAGACATGGACTATCTACAGACATCACATGCAACTCCTGGAATGATTCCATCAGTGTTGCCTCCAAAAAATCCTGCAAATCTCTTGGGAAGATAAGCAGACAAATGTCAACGTGCTGGAAGAAGCAAAGACCACCAGCATTGAAGTGATGGTCCTCTGCCACCAATTCCACTGGACCAGCCATGTTGTCCGGATGCCCGACCACCGTCTCCCAAAGCAGTTGCTCTACTCTGATCTCAAGAATGGAAAACGGAATGTTGATGGGCAGGAAAAGAGATTTAAAGGTGGGCTCAAAGCCAGCCTTAAAACTCTGGCATAGACACTGAGAACTGGGAAGCCCTGGCCCTTGAGTGCTCCAGCTGGAGGTCAGCTGAGACCAGCAGTGCTGTAGAATTTGAAGAGGCATGAATGGAGGGCGAAAGATAGAAACGTGCCAAGAGAAAGGCGCATCAAGCCAATCCTAACTGGGACCGCCTTCCACCTGGAAACTAATGGCCTCACTGTGGGAGAACGTTCAGGTCAAGAATAGGGCTCCACAGTCACCTACGGACCCAACACAAGTACACCAATCTTGGGAGAGAATCCTACTCGGACAATGAGGGATCGCCTAAGTAAGTAAATTGCAGCAGTTGGTGAATGGACAGCTTGCATATCTGTAATGGCAGTTACAGTAAATCCTGCACGTGTACTGTGCATGTTTCAGAATCTTTTGGGGAGTAGGTAAATCTTGTACCTACCTCCACCCACTGTAAATAGGGGATTCCCACTTATGGACATTGAGACAAAGAAGCTTTTGAATGCAGAGGATGTGTTCTGCATGAAGGCCAGCAGCACGATGTCCTGGTTGATGTGGAAAGCTGATATGACTTTAGGGCAGTAGTTCTCAACCTTGACCAGGGACCACTCTCAAATATTAGTACTAAAAGGGTTACAGATCCATTTTTGGTCAACTTTAGATTTGGTTTGGTTATTTGAATTGCCGATTCAGAAAATTGCATTGGATAGACCACATCAGCTCTAGTTTCTGATACAGAACATGTGCCACCCAGTAGTCACCATCTGCTCACCCACAGAAAACCATATTTAATAAGCATTGGCACTATAATAGGGTTTTGTGAGACCAGTCACTCTTGTTGCAATGGTGTAGTAATGGTGAGGCCGCGGACCACATTTTAGTTCTTGCAGACCACTGGTGGTCATCAAATCAATGCACATATTTTAATATATTTCAATTCTGGCATCATTGCTTATCAGAAAGTGGTAATGATACCATGCTTTCCCCCTTGTTTCTTTAATGTGTAGTTGATCTGGGCAGACCTCTACAGGTGGTCACAGCCCTTCAAGTCCTTCAAAAGTGAGTTGAAAGGGCTCAGTAGCTTTCTGTATATGTCTCTGTTCCCTGGGAGACCAGAGCCCTAGCATTGTGACATAAAAGGCAAGATGCCTGGACTAACTGGTCATATGTTGCTAGGCAGACAAGACAGAGCCTCTTTAGAGGCATGGTCCCATTAGATGAACAAAGTTCTGGGTTGCTGTGAGTTTTCAAAGCTGTATGGCCATGTTCCAGAAGCATTTTCTCCTGACATTTCACCCACATCTATGGCAGACATCCTCAGAGGTTGTGAGGTCTGTTGGAAACTAGGCAAGTGAAGTTTATATATCTGTGGAAAGTCCAGGGTGGGAGAAAGAACTCTTGATGCTTGAGGCAGGTGTAAATGTTGCAATTGGCCACCTTGATTAGCATTGAATGACATTGCAGCTTCAAAGCCTGGGGGAATCCTTTGTTGGGAGGTGCTAGTTGGCCCTGATTGTTTCATGTCAGGGCCAACTGACATGAAACAAAAGGGGAACTTGGCAAAAGGGGAACTTGAAAAGGGGAACTTGGCTGAAGGTGGAGAATGTTTTGAGGAGTCACAGCATTTGGGCCAGTGTTGTTCATTGTCCCTACAAGGTCATTTTCAGATGATAAAAAACCCAAAACAAGAAAAACTCCTCTAAAGGAATCAGTTCCTTCCTGATCTTGGAAGCTAATCAGGGTCAACTTTTGCTAGTAATAGGATGGGAGACAACCCAAGAATATTATGTGTTGTAGACTACATTTCAGGGAGCCCCCGGTAGCGCAGTAGGTTAAACCACTGAGCTGCTGAACTTGCTGACCAAAAAGTTGGCAATTTGAATTCAGGGAGCGGGGTGAGCTCCCGCTCTTAGCCCCAGCTGCTGCTAATCTGTTGTTGTTTGTTCGTTCAGTCACTTCTGACTCTTTGTGACCTCATGGACCAGCCCACCCCCAGCTCTTTCAAGGTCAAGCCAGTCACTTCAAGGATACCATCCATCCATCTTGCCCTTGGTCAGCCCCTCTTCCTTTTCCTTCCATTTTTCCCAGCTTTCCTGTATTCTCATTATGTGGCCAAAGTACTTCATCTTTGCCTTTAATATCCTTCACTCCAACGAGCCTCTGCCAATCCAGCAGTTCAAAAACATGCAAATGGGAGTAGATCAATAGGTACCACTTCAGTGGGAAGATAACAGTTCTATCATAAAAAATATTGAAAAAGTTTATAAAACTGCAAAAACTTTTTGCAGGATACCCTGCAGCACTATAATTTTTCAACGAATATATCATCAAGTCACATCCAATTTAACACAGTTTGTGACAGCCACAAAAACCAACTTTTTGGAGTATAACAACAATGTTAAATGTAAGTACTGCACAATTCAACAAGAAATAACACTTTCAAACCAGGAACATACAATTTTCAAATTTTCTTGCAAAGTGTTATCCAGCTTTCAAGTTACTAGTAAATTCCAAGCTGCATTCTACAAACACAAAACAGATGCATATTTTTGAAATATTTTTAATATATTTTAAAAAACCTTATATATTGAACTGAACTTATAAACAAACTTATAAAGTGGAACTGATTGAATATTGTACTGATAATGGCATTTCCATATGGAGGGCAGACTATAAATACAGTTTCTTCAACTACATATGTTATCTATAATACAGCAGGATAGAGAAACATAAGCTTGTTACATACATATGTAACAAAAGGATAAAAAAATCATCTCTAGAAGAAAATACAAAAAAAAGTTATAATAGAACTCCCCCCACCCCCAAATGTAAATAAAACTGGCTTATAAAGAAAGTCTACAATTGAGACTACTATAGCTCTGGACTATTCAAATGTACATAAAGACTGTTTACACCATTGCACATTATTATTCCCTTTCAATTTCTGAAAGTTGCAAAAATGGAATAAAGTTAGAGGAGTTAACCCAGGTCATATACATGCACACATATGAAAGGATGATGGCAGGAGGCGGGGAAGAAGGGAAATACAACATTGCCAAGAAAGTCCTTAAGGAAAGCTGCCTGCAGCCTTCCAAGAAATACGCTTCTTTTCCTCCTCATGCATGAACCAGCCAGTTGGTTAGTGCAAGATGGCTGAATTTGCTTGTCCTACAATATACTAAGTGGTTTATTTTATTTATTTTTTTACAAAAAAACACAAACATACACGTTCTCTGATAATACAATGCAGATCAATGCAAATTGGTTTTACAAATATTTTAAGGCACTTCGTACTGCTCCAAAGGCAGTGTATTAAAAGGTAAGGCATACAGGATGTTATCGAGAGGTAACAAAGCTTTGGAAGGCTTGAAGCTTTGGAAGCCAATAAAGTTTTTAGTATGGAAACATGCAAATAGACATTATATATTTATTTATGCTTGCAGAATGTCTCCTAGCAACAAGATTTTGTCTATAGCTTGAGAGATGCTTCCGGTCTCCATTTCTGAAGAAAGTGATGAGATGGCAGTGATGGGTTCACTGGACAGATTCGACTTGCTTCATTCACCTGGAGCTGCTTTGACTTCCATGACTACTCACTGAGCGAGAGGTGCTGTAACGTTTTTTCACAATCATGCTGATATAAGCTTTCATCAGTTTGGCAATGTCCACAACCTACCAAGACAACAACAGCAATGCAAAATAGATTAATGGTTTGTCCTTATTGTACAGGTCAAAGGTAAAGATTTCCCCTTGACATTAAGCCTAGTTGTGTCTGGGGGGTGGTGCTCATCTCCATTTCTACTCTGAAGAGCCAGCGTTTTCCGTAGACACCTCCAAGGTCATGGGGTCAGCATGACTGATGGAGTGCCGTTACCTTCCCGTCTAAGCTGTACCTGTTGATTTACTCACATTTGCATGTTTTCGAACTGTTAGATTGGTAAAAGCTGGGGCTAACAACAGGAGCTCACCCTGTTCATATTCAAACTGTCGACCTTCCAGCCAGGAAGTTCTGCAGCTGAATGGCTTAACCAAGGATGCCATCCTGACCCTGAACCGGTGCCTGTCATACTGCTTACAGGAGTGGGATATAGAGAAAGAACTACTCCGCTCCCGTAGCAGCTACACTTGACTTCAAATTTGTTTCCAGGCACAATTCAAGGTGCTGGCTTTAGCCTGTAAAGCCCTAAACGGTTCGGGCTCAGCCAACTTGAGGGACTGTATCTCCTCCTACCAACCCACTAGAGACCTGAGATTATCAGGAGTGGCCCTTCTCTTGGTCCCACCACCGTTGCAAGGGCGGTTGGTGGGAATGAAAGAGAGGACCTTTTCGGTGGTGGCTCCACGACTCTTAAACTCCCTTCTTAGAGAGGCATGATTGGCCACCTCTTTACTGGCTTTTCGATCTCAAATTAAAACCTTTTTGTGGAGCCAGACCTTCCCAGATGAATGATAATCGGCACTGCCACATAGCTGGTCGTAATAGTTCTGAATGCTTTATTGGTCCTGGCAAGTGTGACATGGCCTTACAAAAATGGAGCGTTTTAGGAGTTTGCATAACTTATATTTATAAATAAACGCAGTGGTCGGAGGTTAAGGAAATCTGTTTAATGGTATTTGTTGTAAGTTATTAATTTGTCATACATGGGGTGTTCAAATGGGGTTATTTCTTTAAATTGGCGTATTTTAGCTCATTATGTATTTTATGCATTGATGTATATGTATTTGTGTTTATAAACTTGGCATGCCACTTTGAATCCTACCCATGGGAAAAAGTAGAATAGAAATGAATACATAATAATAATAATAATAATAATAATAATAATAATAATAATAATAGTAATGGTGGAAAGGCTTTCTTTGTCAGATAATTCAGCTGCCCATCTATTGTTGATTACCTCTTTCAGATACTGAAACCTGCAAGAAAATATATAATAATAAGCATCTGAATTGTATGCATGTTTACTTGGAAGTCTACTCAGACTATGGGAGTCCAAAAAAATATGCATAGTGTTGACACTTAAGGATTTAATCCTCTTGTGAAATTTGGCAACAAAAATATCTGAGAGCAGTCAGAGGTGATTACTTTTAGCCATCCTTTTAATAAGTAAGTAAGTAAAAGGAAATAGAAGACTGCAACAAATAGGTGTGTATGTCAGTTTTGTTTCTTACCTCACTGGTTGCGAAAAGTAGCTCTCTCTCATCCACAACAATCTTGTAGACATTAGCAAGGGGAGCACCAAAGGAGAGGATATGTTCGTACTGAAATACTTCTAGTGGTCTTCCCTCTCCGCGTTTGTAAACAGAAACAGCATCAGCACTAACACTCAACCAGAGCTCTTGAGGAAAGCCCCCTTCTTTACACTGCGGAAGTAAAAGAGCATAAAATAATGTCAAGGAAATTGTAATTATGAATGATGCTATGATCTTCTAAATTGGCTTAGATATAACTAATTTTAAAGCATGTAGTGTCCTCTACCACTCTTTTCTCATTTCACACAAGAAATTTGTTTAATGTAGTACAATGTGCTGGGAGTAACCAGCCTGTTACTACCAGAAAGTGAACTCCGGGTAGTTTCATATTAGGAAAAAGACCTTCTCCTGAACCTAAAATGACAAAATTGCTCCTATATAGGTAGGTTGCTGTGGGTTTTTGGGGCTGTAAGGCTATGTTGCAGAAGCATTCTCTCCTGATGTTTCACCTACAACTATGACAGGCATCATCAGAGGTTGTGAGGTCTGTTGGAAACTAGGCAAGTAAGGTTTATATATCTGTGGAATGTCCAGGGTGGGAGAAAGAACTCTTGTCTGCTTGAGGCAAGTGTGAATGTTGCAATTGGCCACCTTGATTAGCATTGAATAGCCTTGCAGCTTCTAAGCCTGGCTGCTTCCTGTCTGGGGGTTATCCATTGTCGGGTGGTGTTAGCTGGCCTTAATTGTTTCCTGTCTGGATTTCCCCTGTTTTCAAAGTGTTGTTCTTTATTTACTGTCCTTGATTTTAGAGATTTTTTTAATACTGGCAGCCAAATTTTGTTCATTTTCATGGTTTCCGCATTTCTGTTGAAATTGTCCACATGCTTGCGAGTTTCAATGGCTTCATGTAGTCTGATATGTCAATCTAACTACACATGTCTGAGTAGTCAGGGCCAGCTAACACCTCCCAAAAAAGGATTCTCCCAGGCATGAAGCAGCCAGGCTTTGAAGCTGCAAGGTCATTAAATGCTAATCAAGGTGGCCAATTGCAACATCCACATTTGCCTCAAGCAGACAAGAGTTATTTCTCCCCCTCTGGACATACCACAAATATATAAACCTCATTTACCTAGTTTCCAACAGATCTCACAACCTCTGAGGATGCCTGCCATAGACGTGGACAAAACAGCAGGAGAGAATGCTTCTGCAACATGGCCATACAACCTGGAAAACTCATAGCAACCCAGCGATTCTGGCCGCAAAAGCCTCCGACAACACATTGCTCCTATATCCTTTAGCTTTGGGAGTCACAAAAATGTGCCCATATATATTACCTTCCCCTTCCCTGGCATCTAGCTTCTCTTGATTCAAGCGACACAGTGGGTCATTAAGGATTAAGAAAGGATGATGCCAATCTAATTTGCTTATTATGACCCTAGTTGATGGGGAAATTTGGACAAGTCTGAACAACTCCAGTCAATACAATATGAATGTTCAAACTTGGATCAAGTACCTGAATAGTGTCGAGAAATGTGACCATTAAAAGTTGGACTGTAGCTTTTGCTCATCTCTGTATATACACTTATATATCTCTGTATATACTCTGTTTATACTCTGTGTGTGTGTACACACACACACACACACTCTGTATAAAGATCTGTACTTTTGTACTGTTGCATTTTTACATTGTATTTATTTGTTGGTATGCGAATGGTGTATAGTCTAGGCATTAATAAACAACAGCAACATAAATCTTCAAGTCTTTGTATTTTTAGTGGGGTGGGTATAAATGGGCATGTGTGTGTCGATTAAAGTAGTAACTGAAAACGCCACAAAGGCCCTTTGGCTTATTAAAGCAGAGAATAAAGTCATCTTCCCCAATGGAGTCCCAAAAGATATTTTAATATATTGTGTACTACCAATAGTACACTCTTTTGGTTCACAATTAAAAAGACCAGCAGAATGTTTAGTGCTCACCTCCACATCAAAGAGTGTTGACCCGTATCCTGGCCACTCCTTAATCATACTCATGTATTTTGCCATAGCTTGCTCTTGGGTCATTCCCTGCAGTTTCTTCCATTTATCAAGCACACTTGTCCTGGCTGCGGAGACTTCCTCTTTGACCCACATGTCAAGCATTTGATCCTCTTCCATCTTCTGTCTGCTGATGGAACTGCTGCGGAAACTCCGCCTCAGGGTACCTTCCAGGAAATTGTTCCGCTTTCTTTCCAGTCTCTCTGCTGGAGAAAATATTTTAGTGGACTGGATAATACGGGACTTCAGCCTCTGCAAAGGGTAGACTTCTTCCATTTCTGGCACAGTGATATTGGATGAAGTATGGTCTCCTTGTAGATACTGGAGCCGTAGGGCAGCAAGGACTTGGAGGGTTTCTTCAGGAGCCGGATAATGTCCTCGAATCACTGCTTCATGTGCCTAATGGACAGAAAAGAAATACTTTTGCAGGTGCATGCAATATAACATCTTGAATTCCATCTTCTTGGTGAAGCTAAGAAGCAGCCCTGACTCACAAATCCCCACGTTGACTCTTGACTGCATCATGAGCTCACTGGCTGGTTCTAGATCAATGTTTCTCAATCTGGGGGTTGGGACCCCTGGGGGCCCTGCGAGGGGGTGTCAGAGGGATAAAGACCATCAGAAAACACAGTATTTTCTGTTAGTCATGGGGGTTCTGTGTGGGAAGTTTGGCCCAATGCCATCATTGGTGAGTTCAGAATGCTTTTTGATTGTAGGTGAACTATAAATCCCAGCAATTACAACTCCCAAATGTCAAAGTCTATTTTCCCCAAACTCCACCAGTGTTAACATTTGGGCATATTGAGTATTTGTGCCGAGTTGGGTCCTGATCCATCATTGTTTGAGTCCACAGTGCTCTCTGGATGTAGGTGAACTACAGCTCCAAAATTCAAGGTCAATACCCATCAAATTCTTCCAGTAGTTTCTGTTGGTCATGGGAGTTCTGTATGCCAAATCTGGCTCAATTCTATCATTGGTGGAGTTCAGAATGCTATTTGATTGTAGGTAAACTATAAATTCCAGCAACTACAACTCCCAAATGACAAAATCAGTCCTCCCACCAGTATTCAAATATGGACGTTAGGGTATTTGTGCCAAATTTGGTCCAGTGAATGAAAATACATCCTGCATATCAGATATTTACATTATAATTCATAACAGTAGCCTAACAATATACAATTAACAGAATTAAAACAGAAGTAGCAACAAAATAATTTTATGGTTGGGGTCAACATAACACAAGGAACTGTTAAAGGGTTGCAGCATTTGGAAATTTCAGAACCACTCTTCTAGATAAAACTCTCAGCTTGAATCCCACTTTCCAGGCAATTCAGAATTAAGAATATTGGCCTTGCTGGGTTGTAGTAAGGAGACTCCTAGAAGCTGATTGATGTGAACGGTTTTGAATGTTCAAAAATAGAATTAAATCGATTTCTGTAAATGCTAATACAACTACTAGCATTGCGACAGCTAATATTTTCCTCCCACAAAAAATAACCATCACAAAATATATACAGACAAGCTGTCTACTTGGACTACTACTTTTGGTGAAACATGAATCCTCAGATATCAAAAGCCAGCAGAGGGCATCCAAGTCACTTATTTTCTAGGTGAAATGGCTTCCTCTTAATAACTGCAGAAATCATCCCAAAAGAAGCAGTGTTTGCCTACCATCTGAAATGGCCATGCAAATTTGCTAGGTGTTTCTATGACCCTGCAACAGTGGCCTCAAAGCCCCAGAGTATTGTTTCACTGTTCTGTGTCCTGATAATGCTTGGCTATTCTGAACTTACGGATGTCCAGTGTAATTGTTTGGATGGTACTACTGAGAAACTGAAAAGGTGGCAAGTAAATGCCTTGAATCCCATTGTAGGAAAAAAGAGGATATAAATTATGTAAACAAGTAAATACATAAATAAATGAACCACTACTGCAACTAGATATCTTTATGAATAGTATGAATATTTATATATCTTTAGTATATATGTCTGAACAACGGAGTATATTCTTAGTCTACTGATGAGTAACTGAACTAAGATATAAGGATATCACACAGTTAAAGTATGGAATTTACTTATTTTAAAAGATAAGGTGATTGCTTTCAACTAAGACTCCTCCACTGCCATATAATTCAGATTATCAAAGCTGATAACCCACATTATCTGCTTTGAACTGGATTATATGGGTCTAATCCAGTTCAAAGCATTTTATTTGGCAGTGTAGAAGGGGTCTAAGATGAACCAATGCCAAGCGATGTATTAGGAAGCTGGAAATGAGCGTCAGAAATTAAATTGCTTGCCTTAGTCATGGTCTGTTTAAACCAGGATTCAGTGTTATGTCCAGAACGGGAATGACTTGAAATTCAAATCAGGGGTTGATCTTGATTTTAATATTACTGCTGAGGTGCTGGAAACTAATGTAAGATTGCAGTCCATTTCTTTCTGTGGTGGGCAGTTAGTCCTATATGTATGATTTCAACAGACTGTAATGTGGCAGAACAGGTACAGAATTAAATTAGAGAAGGAAAAGGAAAGCAAGGTGAAAGGTAGCTAAAGGTTTCCCCTGACATTAGGTCTAGTCGTGTCCAGTGGTGCTCATCTCTATTTCTAAGCCTTTGTCTGTATACGCCTTCGAAGTCATGGGGCCAGCATGACTATATGGAGCGCCATTACCTTCCCACCGGAGTGGTACCTATCGATCTACTCAGATTTGCATGTTTTTGAACTGCTTGATTGGCAGAAGCTGGGGCTAACAGTGGGAGCTCACCTTACTCCCCGGATTTGAGCTTCTAACCTTTTGGTCAGCAAGTTCAGCAGTTTAACCTGCTGCGCCACCAGGGCCCCCCAAAGGAAAGCAAATACAGCTGATATAAAAAGATTTTATCAGAAATATACAAATGAACATCCTTTTTTATCATGTCAGAAGCGACTTGAGAAACTGCAAGTTGCTTCTGGTGTGAGAGTATAAGCTGTCTGCAGGGATATTGTCCAGGGGATGCCTGGATGTTTTACCACCCTGTGGGAGGATTTTCTCATGTCCCACATGGGAAGTTGAAGCTGACAGACAGGAGCTCACCTCTTCTCGTGGATTCGAACCACCGACCTTCAGGTCAGCAGTTCAGCCGGCACAAAGGTTTAACTCATTGTGCCTAGTGATACTAACAAGTAGAATTTGAGACTGCATATTAATCAAGCAACATATGGGGATAAAATCGCTCTCAGTGAGAGCAAATAATTCTAATTGAAGCTTTCTGGTCAAAACACTTCTGAAAAGAAAATAGCCCACTACAATTATGTATAAGCAGAGAATCTGTCTCCTGCTGAGACTTAATTCTCAGATGGATTTCCACGAACAAATCCATTTAGTTTCTCCCAGAGATTTGTGATCTTGCCCCATTCTGAAGTATATTCATTAACTCTGGAGACATTCATTATTCAGCCTGCTATTTACTAGGTGGCTACTACAAGGAAGGAATACAAATTATCTTATATAGCTCTAACTAAGCTCTGCAAAAATAGAAAATAAACATTTGTTTGAAATATCAGGAGAAAAACTGTCAACTGATAACATTACGGGCTAACCCAGAGCTCAGATATTAGGTATATCTCCAGCTGGGATAGCAAGCTGGACCTAGCAAAGTTAAGGTCACAGAAGTTGACCCAGAAGTTATACATGTAAGATGCTCAGGGTAAAATGATTAAGTTATTTCAAGATTAAGAATCTTGAAATACGGTAGAGATGAAAGCAAGACAACTTCATGAATAGAAGAATTTTGAAAATGAGATGTTTTAAAATGCTTCTGAGAAATGTGGAATATATTCTTAAATGGCTGAGGGACTTCCAGCTGAAACTGAGAAATAGTTCGGTTCATGGCACATTAGTTAGATTGCTGGACTGGGATTTTGGGGATCCAGATTTAATTTCCCAGTGAGTTATGAAATATGCTAGGTAACCTTAGGCTAGCCATTCCCTCCCAGAATGACCTATTTCACAGAGCAGATGAGAGGTTAAAATGGCAAAGAGGAGTGCAATGTACACTTACTTGGATCACTAGAGGAGAGGCATAATTTCTGCACCTAATTTAAGGATTACTATTACAATCTGAAAAGGAGATATGTGGAAAGCTCTTTCTAGGTATGAAGGAGGAGGAGTATCAACCCCAAAATAATTATTATGTCCAAGGTTCAGAAAAAATGTTTAATACACAGGTAACTCAATGCACACAATCTGAAAGCAAGACCTTTTGTACCAAAGAGTCAACATTTTGTACATACAGTTTCCCACAAACCAGAGGCCAATGCTTCAGTAAAGAACAAGTCAAGTAGTAAAGAAGGGTCGGATGTGCTGTCTCTTAGACGAGAACCTCCCACCCAAATCCCACGCATGCTGAATATAAACTTCACAGATTACAGAGGTGTGATCAGTTAACACCTTTGATTTAAAAAGCTGAAGAAATGCTTTTACAGCAACTTACTGCTTTCATTTTGGAAAGGGTGGAAATCATAATTCAAAGTGCTGGGGCTGTGACCTAGAAAGCCCTATATTGCTTAGGCCTAGGCTATCTGAAAGACTTGTGTTTATGCTCCTGTTCTATCGATAAGATCTTTGGGGGCAGCCTTCTTTCAGTTTCACTACCCTCAAAGGCACTGCTAATCAGAAATTGCAAGTGCTTGTGAGTTTCCCAAAAGAACTTGAGATTTTGCTACAGGAAAACAAGGATACAGGACTAGGTAGACCAGTGGTTCTCAAACCTCCTAATGCTGTGACACCTTAACTCAGTAACTCATATTGTGGTGCCCCCCAACCATAAAATTATTTTGTTGCTACTTCATAACTGTAATTTTGCTACTGTTATGAATTGTAATGTAACTATCCGATACACAGGATGTATCTGCATTCACTGAACCAAATTTGGCACAAGTACCCAATACTGGTGGGGTTGGGGACAGACTGATTTTGTCATTTGGGAGTTGTAGTTGCTGGAATTTATAGTTAACGTACAATCAAAGTGCATTCTGAACTCCACCAATGATGGAATTGAACCAAATTTAGCACACAGAACTCCTATGACCAAGAGAAAATACTGGAAGGGTTTGGTGGGCACTGACCTTGAGTTTTGGAGTTGTGGTTCACCTACCTCCAGACAGCACAAACAATGATGGATCTGGACCAAACTTGGCACGAATACTCAATATGCCCACTGGTGGAGTTTGGGGAAAATAAATCTTGAAATTCGAGAGTTGTAGTTGCTGGGATTTATAGTTCACCTACAATCAAAGAGCACTCTGAACCCAGCTCACAATGGATCTGCACCAAACTTGGCACACTACCTACATAGCCAACATTGAATACTGATGGGGTTGGGGGGTTGTTTTTGAATTCTGGGAATTGAAAAGAAAGAGAGGGATAGGCAGAGAGATATTCAGCTTTCTCTGCCAAAAGGGTTTCTAAGACCATCAGAAATATGTGTTTTCTGATGGTCTTTGGTGACCCCTCTGAAACCCTCCCCGCAATCCCCCCCAGGGGTCCTGACCCCGAGGTTGAGAAACATTGAGGTAGACAATTGGCCTGGGTTCTGATATGATTATAACAGTAACTGCTTCCAGGCTTCAGTGCTCCTTTCCCTTAGGAGGTTGCAACGACGTTCTCTGCTCTTCTGACAGGGTTTTAGGAACTGGGTTTTAAAATTGTAAGTTGAGTGACCAAAGCATATTGTCTTCTTGTGGATGAGCTTGCATGCTGGTGAATGAAGGTGAAACACTCCTAGTGAAAGCAGACTAAGGGAGCTAAACAAATCATGAATCTTTAACCCATTATTTTTATAGAGATGTCCTAACTTGACAGCCCTTAGCATTCTGGTTTGTTTCTTCCCACACAAGCTAAGAAATTAAAGCCAGGCTTGTTAGTAGAGACAAGCTGGAGTGTCAGGTCCTGCTGGATCCAGACGTCCCACTAAACAAACGATGGACAAAAGGCCAGTGGTGTGTTTAGCTGCTCTTGCCTACAAGCTGTGACGATGGGTCCATTCTTAATATCGCGTTGCCTTGTTCTTCATTTCATAGAATTCTGGTTAGTTGTTTTATAGGACAACAGTCAGTCGTTTCATACAAAGTGACAATGAGGCCTGGTCAATATCTTGTGTAGATAGCTCAACTTGGAATATGATCCAAGTCTTGTCTATGCACAAACATTTCCCAGACTATTTTCAGAAAAAAACCTATTCCTTGAAATAGGTGCTTTGAAAACTCTATGTTAAGTTACTACCACTGTTACTTTATTTAAAGACCTTTCAGAAGTGGCTAGGGATTACTTGACTCCTAGATGCATGCCGATAGTAATCTCTCATACTAATCTCACAAAAATCAAATTGAAAGAACCTCTTGATGGCTTATGTTCCAGGAATCAGATTTGCCTCTTTTCTGCCATGCCACTATTAATAGCAAACATGAAGGGAAAACCTTGGATGACACTCCCATTTTGTCTTAGCCCCATTGCTGGAAGCAGGCACAAAGAAACTGCTTTTTCAATCACTCTAATGTTTGATCTGATGACATGTCTTGTGTAGTAAGAAATCAAAGCTACTTTTTTCTTACCTGCTCAAACATGAATGCAAATTCTACACTATCTTTTGGCACATGTTCTGTATCTAGGAAGCAGTAGAGCTTGAAGTAAAATTTCCATGCTGTAAGATCACCTTCTGATGCAGCGCCGAGCCTGAAAAAAACAGAAGTGTACAATATTCTGAGTTTAAAGAATCTGACAAAAACTGTAGCTTGGATTGCATTTTGAATCTTAGAATCATAGAAGCATAAAGCTGGAAGAGACCACATGGGTCATCCTGTCCCAACACGCTGCCAAGAGGCAGGAAAATCACATTCAAAGCACCCCCACAGATGGCCATCCAGCCTCTGTTTAAAAGCCTCCAAAAAAGAAGATTCCACCACACTCTGAGGCAGAGAGTTCCACTGCTAAACAGCTCTCATAGTTAGCTTTCCTCAACTATGTGAAATAATGCAAGGCTAAAATCCAAATTACTGAATCAACAACCACATTCATATTTAACCAGAATTTCTAAGAATTTTGTTGGGGGATAATTTCCAAAAAAAAAGGCAAAACCATTCCAAAAAGGTAAAGCAGCAGCAACAGCATTAGCAGCAGATTAGAAACTTCTAGTGCTAGCAGTAGAAGACTGAGCTTAAGCAATTCAGAAGCAAAGGTTAGAAGTTGTTAAAGAACTACATATCCAGATAGGAAAGGTAACCGGACCCAGCTGTCTGTCTGTCTTTTTGTGGCAGACGTCTTGTCTTTCTCCATATTCACAGGAAATGAACAAAAATTTAGGATTCAGGGGCTTGTCCTCAGAAAAAGAGGAGAATCAGTCTAACAAGTGAAGTGATAGGAAGGAAAGAAAGACAGGCAGATAAAAGGGCCAATGGTGGAAGGATTTTCCCCTGCCAGATAGCTCATCGGCCTATTTCATTCCTCTATGAGGACTAGAAACTTGTGCAGGATGTGGTTGAGTTCCAGCAAATTTATGGTCTATTCCCCTAAAGCAGGGGTTCCCAAACATTTTGGTTTCATCAGGGGCCATTTTAACCAGGGACCACTCTCCAACATTACCAAAAGGGTTACAAATTAGTTTTTGGTCAACTTTAGATTCGTTTGGTTATTTGGGGTGCTGATTCAGAAAAGTGCATTGGATAGACCACATCAGCTCTAGTTTCTGATACAGAACATATGCCATCCAGTAGTCACCATCTGCCCACCCACAGAAAACCATTTTTAATAATCTAGATCTGATGTGGTAGCAGTAATTTTTCGTGGATAGTCAGCCTCTCCCTTCCTGACATCCCCGTTGTCTCGGCACTATAAGAGGGTTTCGTGAGACCAGTCACTGTAGTTGCTGCATGATTTCGAGGCAACGGTGAGGCTGCGGACCACATTTTCGTTCTTGTGAGCCACTGATGGTCTACAGACCATTGGTTGAAAACCACTGCCCTAAGGGAAATGCCAGGGTGATTCTAATAATTTTTGCACTAACATCAGTAGCTTAGCCCTGACAAACTTTTAATATTCCTGGGAAGGGAGACTACCATGGAATTCTGCCTCTACATTTGCACCCTTGACTGGTACCATTAGAGAAGTTGTATCATTCAAGAGAAATCTGAATGAAGAAAAGTCTAGAAGAAATACCAATTGCACCAAGAAGGCAAATATAATCACTGGGCAGCTCAGAGAACACAAAGAAGTTAGCAAACACTGGTTCTTGATGTAACTGATTTATCTTTTCCTCAATTTCAACAAGCTGAAACAAAGCAATGTGGTTTTCTGAGTTCCCTAACATTACAGTATTTTTTTTTTTTTAGTAAAAATCAGCTGTGTTGGCTGAAAGCTTTTTTCAGTGACAAACCAAGGCTTCTACACTACTATGAAGTTTCTGAAGTATTCAAATTGTTGTTTTCCCTCAAATCATGCATCTGATTTATTCATCTTGATGGTCATTTTGTTGACAGCGCCGGTAGCCTTGTTTACTATCCTCAACATTTTTGCTCCACTCAGAGCCTGGGTGCTAATTTCTCTCGGCAGCTCAGAATTTTCCAAGAACTGCCTTAAACCAGGATCCTGTTACAAGGTTGGGTGTTTTACTATTCATTGTAGATACCTTTCTAATGCTGCTCTTTTTTCACTACCCTTGCCTACTTTCACCTTGGTCATGCCTACAATACTTTTCTCTGGAGCTGGAGGCACAATGTATCCAACATGCAGGTATGTGGATGCTAATTTGCTCTGAAAGCCTAGAAAGTCATTGAATCTTCTTTTTACAGAGAATTCATTTTGGTGAAACAGACAAACATGTCTTTGTTGTTACTCTATAAGATATGTAAATATTCATGCCATCACCAACTTTCTCTGGATCTGACACATTAATATCAAACAGGTCCCCATTTGCTTCTTATTTATTTATTTACTATATTTCTATACTGCCCTTCTCAGCCCAAGGGCGACTCAGGGTGGTTTACAAAACCAGCACAATAATATAAACAGTTAAAAGCATATAAACATCCCTGAAATTCCATAAACAATAAAATCAATAAAACATAAAACATAAATCCTCCGTATCTAATTTCCAGAATCTTTATCCAATTGCAATTGTCCAGCCGTTCCAAGGTCAAGTAATTATTTACTACACTGAATTTGAGAAAGCCTGCTCACAAAGCCAGATTTTGACTTTTTTTCAGACTGTTAGGAGAGTGGGAGCCAATCTAATATCTCTGGGGAGGGTGTTCCATAGCCGAGGGGCCACCACTGAAAATATTTCTGGGAGTGGCCGCTACTTGTCCCCGCCAACCGAACCTGTGAAGAAGGCGGGACAGAGAGCAGGGCCTCTTCAGAAGATCTTAAATTCCTGGATGGTTCATAAGGAGAGATACATTCGGACAGATAAGCAGGGCCAGAACCGTTTAGGGCTTTACAGACTAAAGCCAGCACTTTGAATTGTGCTTGGTAGCAGACTGGCAGCCAGTAGAGCTGGCGCAACAAAGGAGTTGTGTGCTCCCTGAGCGCCGCTCCTGTTAGCAACCTGGCTGCCGTCCGTTGGACCATTTGTAGCTTCCGAACAGTCTTCAAAGGCAACCCCACGTAGAGAGCGTTGCAGTAGTCTATATAGGAAGTAACCAGAGCATGGACTACCACGGCCAAGTCAGACTTCCCAAGGTATGGGCGCATTTGATAGATTCTTCCCTGAATCCCCGAATCTATCAAAATCCACAGGGGCCACTACAATTTTTGTCTTCATTCTGGATGCTATTAGTGTAGTTGGTGTAACAGGAGTGACTGCTGGAGTAGAGTCTGATGAGAATATTGGTTCTCTTTCTGGACTGTCCAAAGAAACTTCCTCTGTAGCTTCAATGAAAGGGTTTCCCCTGCCATCATTTAGTATGATTTCAGCAGGCTTAGGACCATTAAAAGGGAGACAAAGTCCAAATTGAGTGGGTGACCGCTGGGAAGGCACGAGAGAGGCAATTTCAGGACAGCAGAACACAACCCTCACAGTGAAGAGGGATGAAATCATCTCTAGGCTTACAAGCACTTCATTAATCCATTTCTGGGCAGGGTGGGGGAGAAGATGCTACTAATTCCAGGAAGGGAAATTCAGAAAGCTGCTGCTAAAGATTTTAATTACTAACTTATTAGGGAAGGCACACTCACTTTTCAAACTTTGCCAAGACATCAGCCACAATAGTTCTGCTTTCAATGGCTTTTTCTGTGGTTCCATTGTATTCAAACAAGGCAAACATATTTCTGCTGTCTTCCATGGCCAGACCTCGAATTAACTTTTCAACAACCTAGTAGACAAAACCAAAATGAGACAGAACACGTATTGTTGGACCTTAGAAGGTAAGAACAACAAATTGTAAGCAAGGTGAGATTTAGGTCCAAAGGACACAATCCAACAGACCCCACAATTTCGATATTACTATTAGGAACACAAATTGGCACGTTTGGAAGCTACATCAATTTCTCAAGATGTCTGTCAATATGAGAAACACTGAAATATTTCAGAGGACGTGCAAAGAAAAATGGAATTCTGAGTCTTGGTTCTCAAACTGCTTCTTTTGCAACAATACATTTGTACACATTTTCCAAAAATATATACCATATGGTGAAAAATGTAATCGTATCTTGGAATGAAGATATGAGACATGACCCCCTGTAGTTTATCACAATGAATCCTTGCTGCATCATCTCACCTCCCCAGCGGTGGTGTGGGAGTTAATGGTGATCTTACAGGAGCCACCACCATGACAGTAGACTGTAGAGGTCATCTCCTGTCTGTTGATTAAAGCTCCAATTTCACTCCGGGAAGGCACAAACTCTCTGCCTTTAGTTTTCTTAAGAGAGTCATAAATGAAAAGAGCATATTTTTCCATTTCAGTGTCTGGAAACTGGTCGTGTACCCTGTTGGGACAAACACGAGAGTCAACTTCATGCTGTTTCTTTAAAATTGGTAATATGAGGAACTTTTATAACATTACACTTATATGAATTCAAATATGGGCGGCAATTTTCTTTACTAACTACTCTCTGGAGTGAATCGTACTGGATGCTGTCCAGTATCCTGCCCCAAGAACACTTTAGTAATCAAGATTAATGTGCTGTAATATTATTTTCATTTATTATAATTATAATTATAATATTTGTATTATTTTCATTTATTTTTAACCCACATTTTATCAATAGATTTAAACTTGAATTTTATCTCTATCTTGTCCTTTAATAGAGTTTTATCTTTGTTTTAACTATGTACACATCTCTCTATCCAAAAGGAGAGGTGAGTAGTAGTAGTAGTAGTAGTAGTAATATACCACCAAAGAGGGAGAGCCCACCTTTTTCTGAAGTGGCGCAACGGGTTAAACTGTGAACTGTTGAATCTGCTGATCTAAAGTTTGGCAGTTCGAAGCTGCAGGTTGGGGTGAGCTCCCACTGTTAGCCCTATCTCCTGCCAAACTAGCTGTTCGAAAACATGCAAATGTGAGTAGATTAATAGGTACTGCTTCTGCGGGAAGTAATAAGAGGTGCCCATGCAGCCATGCTGGCAACACAACCAGGAAGTGTCTACGGATACCAAGCTCCTCAGCTTGGAAATGGAGAAAGAGCACCTCCCCATGGCCAGAGTTGAGCACTGCCTCCGGAAGCCGGAAATGAAAGGGGAACCTTTGTTCTGTGTATTTGAGTGTCATTGTTATTTCACTGTATTAAAGGCATGAATGTTTGCCTATCTGTTTCTGTTGTAATCCACTCTGTGTTTCCTCGGACACAGTGTATTTGTTGTTGTTGTTGTATTACATTTCTTTGTTACATTTATTTTCTGTTTATCTCTTCACTCCGGTTCCTTTACTTTCTTCCCTCTATATCCTGTTACACCCGGAGTTAATTACAGGGCCAAAAGTCACAATGGGGTCTGATGTTTGAACAGCTTTTTGGGAAAAAAAAACTGAAAAGATTTTACAAGTAACGTAATGAAATTTTATTTCCTATGTATACTGGATATAATACTCTGCTATGGTATTGTAAAAAAATAAAAAATAAAGGAATTATTAAATACTGAAACTCCTTTGTGACTTTTGACCTGAATTATAAGATTAGCTTCTGAAAAGGAGCACAATAACAGAACGGCAATATATCTTCTTCCTATTGTTTTCCTCATGCAACTTTCTCAGATCATCTCTTTCACTTTCTAGCATGACAAGAAAAATATTTTAGGGAGCTTTGGCCCCACAAATAAACAAATTCTAATATACTGCGTGTACCAATTTATCTGCTTACCTTTTCAGGTGGAATTTCAGGTACTTGAGAATACCCCGGCTTGGAAGAAACATGCAACTCATGCATGTGAGGATCTGCCAGCTGTACAGATTGCCCACACTCCCTGGGTTAGGGACCTTGTTTGTCTGTTTGATGAGCTGACAATACAGCTCATCTCTAAGTGGCCGTAAATCATGTCCCGTCTGAAGAATGCCCTGAATGATAGGAATGGGATCTGACACAGACTCCAGTTGCTGCAGAGAATTAAAGATCTTGATAGCTTCATCCTGAAGAGTAGTGTAGCCTTTTTCTTTGAGCACTAGAGAATGGAAAAATGGAAGTGTCCCTTAAATCACCAGCATTGGCTTTCAAGCGAGGCAAGTATTTAATGTACAGTATCTGAACAGTTTAGCCTTTCATGATTACAAAATTCAAGATGAACAGATGTTTAGCATGCTTTCTTAACTGGAAAAAATAAACTTTTTGCATGCAAGTCTTGTTTGAACTAGTTAGCTTGATAAGGATTTGGGAATAGAATCATCCTGTGTGAATTTCAGATTGTGTTTGTAATATCTCTTTTGACTTCTTATCAAAGTTTTTTTTACTAACATTTTGGTCTTTAGTTTATTTAATTTGAAGCTGAAAAATTCACCAAATGTTTCTATTTTACGCAGCCATAGATTGATGTTACCTAACGGATTTTCTATGATGCACACTACGTCGTCAGCATACACTCTCATTTTAAACTGTTGTTTTAATATTTTCATGCCGTTCAATCTCTTATCATCGTTTATGTTTCTTACAAAGTTATCAATTATTAATATAAACAGGAGCAGCGATAATGGGCATCCTTGTCATGTTCCTTGTGCGATATAGATTTCCTGGCCGTTTATTATTAATGTTGCTTCTTGTGTTGTATATACTGCTTCTACTGCATTTTTGAAGTTATTCCTGATGTCTAATTCCTTTAATAACAGTTTTAGATAGTCCGAATTAACCTTTTCAAAAGCTTTTTCCACATCAATGAAGAGCAGTGCTAATTGTTTTTCATTATGTTTTTCATTGTATTCTATCATGTTAATCAAGATTCTTATGTTGTCCTTTAATTGTCTGCCTGGTAGAAAACCAGTCTGCTCCTCTGAAATATTTTGAATCTCTCTGCCAAAATTATTGCGAAATTTTTGTAATCATTGTTTAGTAATGAAATGGGCCTGTAATTTTTGGTCTCCGTCGGGTCTGTATTTTCTTTGTGAATTAAAGTTATGTTTGCTTTTTCCCAGGAATTACTGGGAGCTATTCTGAGCTGAGCACATCAATGACCTTTCTTAATTACATCTACTATTAAGGAACAGTAGCAAGATCATAAAAAGACTACACAAGGGACTCTAGCAAGGTAAAAGCATGTAAAATGTCAGTTGATTTTTATGAATATGATTATATGATTTTGCAACAAGGAGAATGAGAGAAAATATATGATGGACGTACAATTTAGATTGATGTCTCCATACGGAAGAGGCAACAATGGAGAATGCAGTGGATGTTGTGTGTAACGAAGAATAGGGTTCCTCTTATATATCTGTTCAACCACTTCAGGGTTCAGGCAGTTCTCCTGTGTAAATGCGCAAAAATCAGAATTATTTGCAATGCAAGTGTGAAAATAATCCACTATTAAATGCTAGTGAAAGTTCAGCAGTAAGTTATTTAAATACAGTTCCAATGAGCCTGCCAAGAAGAACTGTCTTGTATTTAAATTCTGCTTGAAAATATTTCACAGGAAAGTCTGCATTCTTAAACATTTGCACTGATACCTATGTAAATTTTGGGCATTTGTCCCCATGATAGCTTACACTATAATATTTAAACTGACACAACAAAGCTCCTATAACACTATGTAACACAATTTTTTTTCCTCTGGNCTCAGAGATTGTGAGGCGGTGGTTGTTGTTATTATTATTATTATAAAAGTATATTCAGCAGCCTGACATCATAGGTCTGATTACCAAAACAGACAACCACAAAGAAAGAGGAATCAATGCTTCATTTCCTGGATCTTTGTTATGATAACCAGATCACCATGGTTGCTTCTCTGTAGTACCAGATGCTACCATTTTTTTGAGAAGAAGCATGGCTTGAGAACAATGGACTCTGACTCTGTAGACCAGGGTCAAATCTTCAGTTGGCCATGAATACCTACTGGGGGACCTTTAGCAAGTCACGCAAAACAATAACTGTAATCTGATAACAGTTGAATGACAGAGTGCTGGGATATGGCAGAGCTATCTGGGCATTATCAATAAGGGTTGCTACCGTTGTCAGAGACATGCTTCTTTTCAGACTATATTTTAAATAATGCCATTGGAGGACAGAAAGATAAAAATGTGAATGTCATTACTCCTCCTTACTATTACTATGTCCTCCACCACCATTGCTACCATAGTGTTTGTTATTCTGGGGCCAACTCTTTTGGGACACATCATTTCAGTTCAGCCCATTTTCATTTTAGTTCATCCCTATCCTCTTCTCAACGATCTGATAGCATTCTCTGCCAACTATGCATACCTAATCCTTCCTGTGGTGTTTTCATTCTGGTGTTACCACAGTCCTCCTCACACCAATGTTTAGTTTTATAAACAATATTTTTCTTTTAGACCATGGAATTTCCTTAAGCCTGCTGACATTTGGCCCTTGTATACACATGGTGTTGTTTTGTCTACATAAGAAATCATAGTTTGATAAAGTGCATTGTGGATACAGAGGGCGTTCTGTATCTAGTGTATTATGTGCTTCTTCATAGAACCATGTGGGTTATATTTGAAAGAGGGTAGCATATGGGGAAGGCTAAGGGTAGTAGTACATGAACATCTCTGCTACTGTGCTTTTGGGACAAATTAAGTGGGAAAGCAATCATTCTCACCTCTACTTCTGAACCATTTACAAAATTATGTTATTTTTCTCAATGGATGGAATGAATATGGTGGCTATAGCCTCACCTTAATGTCTTGAATAAGCTGCTGTGTGGGAGTGTCAATTGGGGCTTTTGTGTCAATCACGTTCTGGATAGCACTTGCCCAGCGGGTAGCTTCATTAAGCAGCTTAGTATAGAGGCGGTAGCAATGCTTGCGTCCATACACAGTCACATTCCAGTAGCCTTCAGTGACAGGAAGTAAGAAAATGTAGCATTCATTAGGTTTAGACTACTAGTAGACACTTCTTGAAGCAGGACTATCCAAATCATTTTAACAATTCTACGCAAGCCAGAACTAACGAATCTGATCTATCATGAAATGCAAAGTTTAGTGCACAGATTTGTAACTACATTATTGCAGCAACTCTCTATATTCTGTTACACCTTTACATTGTGCAGATCATAACAATGAAAATCCCAATACTCTGTGAATTTAAATTGAACAAATGGAAGACAGTTTATGAAACCTTCCATACAAAATTATTTCCTGCCATTTCGCTTAAGCAAATATGCCTGAAATGAGCCCATTGTTTTAGATCCGTTTGAGCTGCAAAGTATGTTTAAGATTATTCCTCATACTAATAATAGTCATATTAGATGCATCATGGAGAAAAGAGCTCATGAAAAGTGAGTTACCTGTCTCTTTAAAGAGTTTCTCATCAGGGGGCACAACAGAGCACAGGCTGTTTAGCACCAGGGTGCCCAACTTGAGAGCATTTTTCTCTGAGCTCTTGTAATAATCCAAAGAATTGTGCGTCAGGACAAACCACCGCTTCTTCAGTTTCAGCAGAGTCATCTTCGGCGTGTTCTTAACTTCTTTGTGCAGCCATCCTAGTCATCAGAAGAAATTACACTTCATGAATGAAAGCTCTTCTGGAACAGTGTCAAATTTGTCTTCCGTTGTTGTGATATTCTCAAAGATATACCCAGAAAAGTGGTATTTACAACAATATTAAACATGACAAGTACCATGCATTAGGTTTTGTCGTAATATCTCTTACCCAAAGCACTTGATGTAGGAAATAGCAACCTTCCCATCCTAGTCATCCGGAAATAGCAACCTTCCCAAGCCTCCACTAGTTATTTGCTATGTATATAATTCAGATTGCTTACGGTATTGTTTATGTGTGTATTGCTTTGCAATTTTACCTTAACTCTTTATTATGGGAGGGGCTGCAGACCATGTGATCAGACTGAGATTGTTCAGGACTCAGACTCCATTTTTTAGAACAGTATGCTTCAGATTTCAGTAGGACCTGTTTGCTTTCAGACACCAGCAGGACTTCAGTAAGAACAGTATACTGTACAGAAGCCATTAGACGCCATTGGATTTGAGGACTAGACAGAGACTATTGGACTATTGATTCTAAGAAAGATGCTCTGTGGTACCCACATAGAGAAACTACTTCAAATCCTGTTATTAACTGGATTGATATGCAAAGTACTTGTATGCTGAATACATGAAGTTTGTAAGCCAACTATGTTACTTTTAAAGAAGTCTACTTATTTTTGTCTCTTGAGAACATGATTTAAAGGCATATATATTTTAAGGGAGAGTGGATGTTTTTGGGCAACTAAAATAACATTTCTGAAACTCTGCTGAATTATGTGTGTGTGTGTGTGTGTGTGTGTGTGTGTGTATGTATGTATGTATATGTCTGTGCATTGGTATATCTTTGTCCCTAACAGTTCAAAGAGATATTTAGGGTATCAGTTGCCTTGCATGAATGCCATTTCCCCAAAAGGTTATGTCTCTAACAGGTCATGCTTTTCCCAAGAGGTTATTACATCATTTTTCAAAAGGTTGTGACTTCTAACAAGATCATGCCTTTCCAAAGATCTTTAAATCCCCAAAAAGCTATGGAGATTTTCATTTTCCAAAACTTGAGATAAAAATAATTCATTTCTGAATATATGTACAGTTTGCAGGGTAGGTTGTGATGTATGTATAAAAAAAAAACCACAATAAAAACAGTGTTGGATTATGTCTGTTAGTTTGAGTGTTGGACCATGACTTTGGAGACTCCACTCAGCCATGGAAACCAACCAGGTGTCCCTGAGCGAGTCTCATTTTCTCTACCTTAAAGACAAACACCTTCTGAATACATGTTGCCAAGAAACTCCCATGGAAGGCTTGCCTTATCATTGCCATAAGTTAGAAACGATTTCAAGGTACACAACATGAAGCAATGGAATGGTGTGTCTCTCTGTGTGTGTATACACCCACACACACCCACACACAGAGTGTGTTAACTAAACTATTTCTCCATCCATTGCTCATCTCCCCTTAGCTCGTAGTTATCAATAAGCCATCTTTCAAGCAAGGAAATTTCATTCTATTTTAATAGTTATATATTGTAGTGTTTAAATGATATTGTTCTTAGCGTTTGAGCTGCTTTGAATCACATTTAAGAGGTGAATGTGGGCTATATATATAACAACAATGATAACAGTAGGAGGCACATAGAGAAGTTGGCTTTTTTGAATGGCTACTATATACAAAAATTATTTTCAGCAATTTTTTTCATGTCAGAAGCAACTTAAGAAACTGCAAGTCACTTCTGGTGTGAAAATTGGCTCTCTGCAAGGATGTTGCCCAGGGCACACCCGAATGTTTTACCATCTTTTTCCTTTTTTAAAAAAAATAGTTTTTATTAAGTATATTTCAATGCATACAAAATGTAAGAGAAAAAGTTGTAAACCTTAAAACAGTAGGGTAAGTTTATGGCGAAATTGGGGGGGGGGGGAGGAGGGGGAAAGAAGTATAGGGAAGGGTTTGGGAATGGGAAAAGCCCTATTATGGAACACTAAGATTTGGGGGCATGCGGGGACAGGTTGGGGGTAAAAAAGGTAGGAAGGGGGGAGTCCGTATGGGGGAAGTCTTGTCTTCCGAGTCTTCTTACTCCACGTCTTTAGTTTTAGATTTCTTATATTTATTTATTTATTTATTTATTACTGCGCTTGTATACCGCTATTTCTCAGCCTGAATCGGCGACTCAATGCGGTTTACAACAATACAAAAATCACAATATTCAGTTTAAAAGCATATAAACACATATACAATACAAAATTATTGGGCCACCAATAACAATCCAATTGCATCTCGTAACTGAAATCGCAATCCAATCTCGTCGTCCATGGTTACCAGTCCTTTGATCATCAGAATTCATTGCACCGGGTTAACCGAATGCTTGTTCAAACATCCATGTCTTCAATCTTTTCCGAAACACCATCAGCGAGGGGGCTGATCTTACCTCTATAGGGAGGGCGTTCCAAAGCCGAGGGGCCACCACAGAAAAAGCCCTGTCTCTCGTCCCCGCCAGCCGCACCTGTGAAGCCGGCGGGGTAGAGAGCAGGGACTCCCCAGAAGATCTTAGGGTCCTGGTGGGCTGATAGGCCGAGATACGTTCGGATAGATTAAGTTTCTTAATGGAATCCTTCATGTTGTTTCTCCCTTCTGTTCCTGATTTTGAGTTACCATGTTTTACCGTCTTGTGGGAGGTTTCTCTCATGTTCCTGCATGAGAAGTTGGAGCTGACAGATGAGAGCTCACCCTGCTCCTTGGATTCGAACCACCAACCTTTCAGTCAGCATAAGGGTTTTAACTCATTGCGCTACCAGGGGTTCCATTTTTGTCGATGAGAGTTGGGGTAGAACATTGAGAAATGCTCTTCTTTCCAAATTCAGATCAACGAGCAATTTTTGGATCAGTTCAAACCCAATGCAACATGAAAAATGATCTGATGAAGAATACTCGGCACTAAAACTCTGTTTGTTCTTCAGAGACTTGTCCACAGTTCATCCAACATCACAAGTTTTAGTAAGAGACAGGATACATTTCTGTCAAATTATTTCTGATGCTAATAGACCTGACACTATCAAGTGCAGGAAAGCCTCCCTGCCAGCTATTTCTAGCTAATAGTCAGCTCTAGTATTGCCAAAACCTGCTGGGAAAGCACCAACGAGGAGACACACTTGACTATATTGTGGTGTTGTTGGAACTAGTTCTTCTAAAACAGGCGGAGTTACTTTTTATGTTATCTTAACAGGATCTAAAAATCCTTGGACAGATAAGACACAGCCTAGGCAATGATTTTCTGAATTAAATATTTAAATTATTAAACATCAGCAAGGAAAAAAAAATCTATTCCACTAAAAAATTTCTCTGCAAGATGTCCTTACCCCTGACTATGAACTCTTGTCCCTCAACACGAGTGTCCCCTTTAGATCTCTGCAGCAAAGTGATCCAGTGATGCATCTCCTCGGGAGTGTCAGCGTTGCAGTGAAGAACACGATTTGCTGTGATGATCACAAATGAATTGGGTCTATGGAGGGAATATAAAGAAAGGAAAATGCCTGTATTGTAAACATGACTACTATTTGGATCAATAACAAAGTGAGTCTGACTTACAGTGTTTGCTCTCAGTATAAGCACTTCCTCTTTGTTTGTACTGTATATTTTGGCAAGTGTTGAATCACTTTATTATTTTACCCTAAGTGACTTGTTTTTAAAATCCTGACATTTGACATCTTGGTCCCATCCTATAATAATTTATATTTAGATGTTAATAAATGTTTAATGGAGAGTTGGTTCCAATTCATGTTTCTAGGTGCCTAACCAAGGAGTTTGCAGTAGATATTATTGGGGCCAAAGGAGAGGCATTCTTAACTGGACAACTTTCAAAATTCACTCCAGTTGTAATATGTATCTTTGGACAAGTTGGTTAATGGCTAGTAGCAGACTGCAAGGGATGAAGTGTTCTGAATCATGCTGTTCAGAGAAGGCATCTAAGGGACAATATAAAATAGAGATGACAATGGACAAAGTTCTAAGGTTGATAAATAAATTAACATTTAACAAGTCTTTTCCGGCTGTCTGGCCATGTTCCAGAAGCATTTTCTCCTGACATTTCACCCACATCTATATCAGGCATCCTCAGCGGTTGTGAGGTCTGTTGGAAACTAGGCAACTCAGGTTTATATATCCGTGGAATGTCCAGGGTGGGAGAAATAACTCTTGCCTGCTTGAGGCAAGTGTGGATGTTGCAATTGGCCACCTTGATTAGCATTTAATGCCCTTGTAGCTTCAAAGCCTGGCTGGTTGCTGCCTGGGGGATCCTTTGTTGGGAGGTGTTAGCTGGCTCTGATTGATTCTTGTCAGGAATTCCCCTTTTTTTAGTGTTGCTTTTTATTTACTGTCCTGATTTTAGAGTTTTTAATACTGGTAGCTGAAAGGTCATTAAATGCTAACCAACATGGCCAATTGCAACATTCACACTTGCCTCCAGCAGACAAGAGTTCTTTCTCCCACCCTGGATATTCTACAGGTATAAAATCCCCACTTGCCTAATTTTCAACAGACCTCACAACCTCTGAGGATGCCTGCGTAGATGTGGGCAAAATGTCAGGAGAGAATGCTTCTGAAACATGGCCTTACAGCCCGGAAAACTCAATAGCAACCCAGTGATTCCGGCCATGAAAGCCTTTGACAAAACATTTAACAAGTCACTGCGCCAAAGTACTTAAAACTGTTGATGTTTTTAAAATGCTATTAGGTATTAAAATTAAACTCTTTCTTGGAGGACTGGAAAACTGCCAGTGCTAACAACTAATTTTCAAAATAGATTCATATGTTAAGCTTTAGAAGGGAGTCAGATAAACTCAAAAGGCTAAATCTAAGGAGGGTTATGATAAGTACATTGTGAGCATCATTTGCCAGTTCTGAACTATAAAGATATTGTGATATCAAGGCATGAAGTCCATGCTTTTTAAATGTTTGAAACCCTTAAAAAAATTGATCCAAACTATTGCTTCTGAAATGTAAAGGAAATTGTTTCAATGCTGTAGCCAAAACTGCTGTTTCTCTTTTTCATTTACTTGTGTTCCTTTCTGGGAGAAATGACATCAACCTTACTGGTTCAGACACTCTAGGAGTAAAATTTAAAAGATAAATATCCTAACTACTGATGCAAAATTTCAAGACGTCCTCCAGTTTTTCCCCCTTCGCCATTGTTTTTTTTTATATATGATTTTTGAGAAGTTGAAGCAATGGTAATTTGCAAAGGTTTGAGAACTCTCTGATTAAAATATATGATTTTTAAAAATCACCAACACCTCTAAAAAATGGGATATAAAAACTTGGTACAAATATCTAGCCGATAACCTTCTCCAAGATTATATTAGCAAAAGGAAAAGTTACTATACGACGGGTCAAAGCAGAAGGACATGGGAAACAAAATGGAAGAGTCTCATTTACAGAATAAAGGGGAAAGATAAATATACAGTGTTAAATAAGACTATTCTCAAGATTGAACAATTGTAATAAACACAGAAAAGGTACTTAATTGTTCCTGGGGTGGTGGTGGTGGGATTGGGGAAAATACTGGTATTTTGAATGTTAATTTCAAAGATGGTATGTTTCTATGTATTATACAATAAAAAATACACCCCCCCCCCCCCCAACACCTCTAAAAGCAGCGGTTTTACTTACCGATCTGGATTGTCAGATGCACAGACAGAATCAATCAGCCCAACATCCAGCGTTCCCTACGTTAAAATGAAAATTTACTGTGTTATTGAATCCAAAGGGATGCAACTACTAGAAATTAATTCTTACATATACTATTGAAATAATGATGGAAACAGTAAATGTCAGTGGATTCAGCATGAATTACATGAGAGTAATGATAACCATGTCTGTCACCTGAACACAGAATCATAGTTAGAGGAGACCACACAGATCATCTAGTCCAACCTGCTGCCATGCAGAAAACCTAGATGATTTCCACCAGATTTATTGCCTCATAGGAAACCTGCTACAAAACAGGAGCTTTTTTGTTGAGTTCCAGGGCTAGAGAAGCAGATGGCGGAAACAGAAGAACGGCCTGCCTCAGGGGAGCGTGCTTGCTCCATCCATGTTCAACATCTACACAAATGACCAGCCACTGCCAGAAGGGACAGAGAGTTTCATCTATGCTGATGATCGTGCCATTACTGCTCAAGCAGGGAGCTTTGAGATGGTTGAACAGAAGCTCTCCGAAGCTCTAGGTGCTCTTACTGCCTATTACAGGGAAAACCAACTGATCCCTAATCCATCTAAAACACAGACATGTGCTTTTCACCTTAAGAACAGACAAGCATCTCGAGCTCTGAGGATCACCTGGGAAGGAATCCCACTGGAGCATTGCAGCGCACCCAAATACCTGGGAGTCACTCTGGACCGTGCTCTGACCTACAAGAAGCACTGCCTGAACATCAAGCAAAAAGTGGGTGCTAGAAACAATATCATACGAAAGCTGACTGGCACAACCTGGGGATCACAACCAGACACAGTGAAGACATCTGCCCTTGCGCTATGCTACTCTGCTGCTGAGTATGCATGCCCAGTGTGGAACACATCTCACCACACTAAAACAGTGGATGTCGCTCTTAATGAGACATGCCGCATTATCACGGGGTGTCTGCGCCCTACACCACTGGAGAAATTACACTGTTTAGCCGGTATTGCACCACCTGACATCCGCGGGGAAGTAGCAGCCAATAGTGAAAGGACCAAGGCAGTGACGTCTCCAGCCCATCCCTTGTTTGGGTATCAGCTGGCACGTCAATGACTTAAATAAAGAAATAGTTTTCTAAGATCTACAGAGACACTCGCTGGAACACCCCAGCAAGCGAGAGTCCAAAAGTGGCAGGCTCAAACCTAGAACCTCAATCAATGACTGATACCAAATGAGAGACTCAAACTTGAAAAAAAAATGGGGCAGTGGGATCCAACAAGCAGACTGCTGTTATATTTTATGGATAATACAGCATGGCATAGTTAATACAACTATCAAACTAGACCTTCTGGTTCTAAAAACACAGGCCCAGAGGAGGAGGGAATGCCACCAAAATCCTTCCTTACCACGGCATTCTGTGGATTTGCTTGTTCATCATGCATCTCTCTTATTTCCTGTTCTGTGGAAGCATGAACTTGACTCAGAACGCTGAACCACTGACTGCAGAAACAAGAGAGAAAAAAAGAGTCAGCATTAAAAATATGTAACTAATCAATTGTCCTTATTTCTTTTTGAATTTTTTCTTAACACAAATAATCTACTTTATAATCAAAGTAGAGTGCATTAAAAAAAACCCAAAGAAACAGAATGGGGAAAG
This sequence comes from Anolis sagrei ordinatus, assembly GCF_025583915.1. NCBI lineage: Eukaryota > Metazoa > Chordata > Lepidosauria > Squamata > Anolidae > Anolis > Anolis sagrei. The sequence goes on from NW_026847438.1 coordinate 150,735,768, forward strand.
ATATAAAAAGAAAAAAGAAGAAAATGGGAGAGGCATATATAATTAACACCCAGTGGGGCTCCAATTACCTCAATACTGACTGTAATGAAAAGAAAAGAAGCAAGATGGAAAATATTATTCTACCATTACAGAGCCAACTAAATAATTCTACTAAAATTACTAATAATCATAACCACAGATTATTATATGGTTATATTCTTATTGCTCATCTATCTATCTATCTATGAATGATTTCCAATCTTTCAAAAACTTCAGTTTTGTTTAGAACCCATGTTGATTTGGCCGTCACAATCTATTCGTTCATCATCACTCCATTCCCAGTTTCAGTATATAATATTCTTGCTGCTGTTGTC
>NW_026847438.1:150748264-150758597 GCF_025583915.1 Anolis sagrei ordinatus
TATATATATAGCCCACATTCACCTCTTAAATGTGATTCAAAGCAGCTCAAACGCTAAGAACAATATCATTTAAACACTACAATATATAACTATTAAAATAGAATGAAATTTCCTTGCTTGAAAGATGGCTTATTGATAACTACGAGCTAAGGGGAGATGAGCAATGGATGGAGAAATAGTTTAGTTAACACACTCTGTGTGTGGGTGTGTGTGGGTGTATACACACACAGAGAGACACACCATTCCATTGCTTCATGTTGTGTACCTTGAAATCGTTTCTAACTTATGGCAATGATAAGGCAAGCCTTCCATGGGAGTTTCTTGGCAACATGTATTCAGAAGGTGTTTGTCTTTAAGGTAGAGAAAATGAGACTCGCTCAGGGACACCTGGTTGGTTTCCATGGCTGAGTGGAGTCTCCAAAGTCATGGTCCAACACTCAAACTAACAGACATAATCCAACACTGTTTTTATTGTGGTTTTTTTTTTATACATACATCACAACCTACCCTGCAAACTGTACATATATTCAGAAATGAATTATTTTTATCTCAAGTTTTGGAAAATGAAAATCTCCATAGCTTTTTGGGGATTTAAAGATCTTTGGAAAGGCATGATCTTGTTAGAAGTCACAACCTTTTGAAAAATGATGTAATAACCTCTTGGGAAAAGCATGACCTGTTAGAGACATAACCTTTTGGGGAAATGGCATTCATGCAAGGCAACTGATACCCTAAATATCTCTTTGAACTGTTAGGGACAAAGATATACCAATGCACAGACATATACATACATACATACACACACACACACACACACACACACACACACATAATTCAGCAGAGTTTCAGAAATGTTATTTTAGTTGCCCAAAAACATCCACTCTCCCTTAAAATATATATGCCTTTAAATCATGTTCTCAAGAGACAAAAATAAGTAGACTTCTTTAAAAGTAACATAGTTGGCTTACAAACTTCATGTATTCAGCATACAAGTACTTTGCATATCAATCCAGTTAATAACAGGATTTGAAGTAGTTTCTCTATGTGGGTACCACAGAGCATCTTTCTTAGAATCAATAGTCCAATAGTCTCTGTCTAGTCCTCAAATCCAATGGCGTCTAATGGCTTCTGTACAGTATACTGTTCTTACTGAAGTCCTGCTGGTGTCTGAAAGCAAACAGGTCCTACTGAAATCTGAAGCATACTGTTCTAAAAAATGGAGTCTGAGTCCTGAACAATCTCAGTCTGATCACATGGTCTGCAGCCCCTCCCATAATAAAGAGTTAAGGTAAAATTGCAAAGCAATACACACATAAACAATACCGTAAGCAATCTGAATTATATACATAGCAAATAACTAGTGGAGGCTTGGGAAGGTTGCTATTTCCGGATGACTAGGATGGGAAGGTTGCTATTTCCTACATCAAGTGCTTTGGGTAAGAGATATTACGACAAAACCTAATGCATGGTACTTGTCATGTTTAATATTGTTGTAAATACCACTTTTCTGGGTATATCTTTGAGAATATCACAACAACGGAAGACAAATTTGACACTGTTCCAGAAGAGCTTTCATTCATGAAGTGTAATTTCTTCTGATGACTAGGATGGCTGCACAAAGAAGTTAAGAACACGCCGAAGATGACTCTGCTGAAACTGAAGAAGCGGTGGTTTGTCCTGACGCACAATTCTTTGGATTATTACAAGAGCTCAGAGAAAAATGCTCTCAAGTTGGGCACCCTGGTGCTAAACAGCCTGTGCTCTGTTGTGCCCCCTGATGAGAAACTCTTTAAAGAGACAGGTAACTCACTTTTCATGAGCTCTTTTCTCCATGATGCATCTAATATGACTATTATTAGTATGAGGAATAATCTTAAACATACTTTGCAGCTCAAACGGATCTAAAACAATGGGCTCATTTCAGGCATATTTGCTTAAGCGAAATGGCAGGAAATAATTTTGTATGGAAGGTTTCATAAACTGTCTTCCATTTGTTCAATTTAAATTCACAGAGTATTGGGATTTTCATTGTTATGATCTGCACAATGTAAAGGTGTAACAGAATATAGAGAGTTGCTGCAATAATGTAGTTACAAATCTGTGCACTAAACTTTGCATTTCATGATAGATCAGATTCGTTAGTTCTGGCTTGCGTAGAATTGTTAAAATGATTTGGATAGTCCTGCTTCAAGAAGTGTCTACTAGTAGTCTAAACCTAATGAATGCTACATTTTCTTACTTCCTGTCACTGAAGGCTACTGGAATGTGACTGTGTATGGACGCAAGCATTGCTACCGCCTCTATACTAAGCTGCTTAATGAAGCTACCCGCTGGGCAAGTGCTATCCAGAACGTGATTGACACAAAAGCCCCAATTGACACTCCCACACAGCAGCTTATTCAAGACATTAAGGTGAGGCTATAGCCACCATATTCATTCCATCCATTGAGAAAAATAACATAATTTTGTAAATGGTTCAGAAGTAGAGGTGAGAATGATTGCTTTCCCACTTAATTTGTCCCAAAAGCACAGTAGCAGAGATGTTCATGTACTACTACCCTTAGCCTTCCCCATATGCTACCCTCTTTCAAATATAACCCACATGGTTCTATGAAGAAGCACATAATACACTAGATACAGAACGCCCTCTGTATCCACAATGCACTTTATCAAACTATGATTTCTTATGTAGACAAAACAACACCATGTGTATACAAGGGCCAAATGTCAGCAGGCTTAAGGAAATTCCATGGTCTAAAAGAAAAATATTGTTTATAAAACTAAACATTGGTGTGAGGAGGACTGTGGTAACACCAGAATGAAAACACCACAGGAAGGATTAGGTATGCATAGTTGGCAGAGAATGCTATCAGATCGTTGAGAAGAGGATAGGGATGAACTAAAATGAAAATGGGCTGAACTGAAATGATGTGTCCCAAAAGAGTTGGCCCCAGAATAACAAACACTATGGTAGCAATGGTGGTGGAGGACATAGTAATAGTAAGGAGGAGTAATGACATTCACATTTTTATCTTTCTGTCCTCCAATGGCATTATTTAAAATATAGTCTGAAAAGAAGCATGTCTCTGACAACGGTAGCAACCCTTATTGATAATGCCCAGATAGCTCTGCCATATCCCAGCACTCTGTCATTCAACTGTTATCAGATTACAGTTATTGTTTTGCGTGACTTGCTAAAGGTCCCCCAGTAGGTATTCATGGCCAACTGAAGATTTGACCCTGGTCTACAGAGTCAGAGTCCATTGTTCTCAAGCCATGCTTCTTCTCAAAAAAATGGTAGCATCTGGTACTACAGAGAAGCAACCATGGTGATCTGGTTATCATAACAAAGATCCAGGAAATGAAGCATTGATTCCTCTTTCTTTGTGGTTGTCTGTTTTGGTAATCAGACCTATGATGTCAGGCTGCTGAATATACTTTTATAATAATAATAATAACAACAACCACCGCCTCACAATCTCTGAGNCCAGAGGAAAAAAAATTGTGTTACATAGTGTTATAGGAGCTTTGTTGTGTCAGTTTAAATATTATAGTGTAAGCTATCATGGGGACAAATGCCCAAAATTTACATAGGTATCAGTGCAAATGTTTAAGAATGCAGACTTTCCTGTGAAATATTTTCAAGCAGAATTTAAATACAAGACAGTTCTTCTTGGCAGGCTCATTGGAACTGTATTTAAATAACTTACTGCTGAACTTTCACTAGCATTTAATAGTGGATTATTTTCACACTTGCATTGCAAATAATTCTGATTTTTGCGCATTTACACAGGAGAACTGCCTGAACCCTGAAGTGGNTGAAGTGGTTGAACAGATATATAAGAGGAACCCTATTCTTCGTTACACACAACATCCACTGCATTCTCCATTGTTGCCTCTTCCGTATGGAGACATCAATCTAAATTGTACGTCCATCATATATTTTCTCTCATTCTCCTTGTTGCAAAATCATATAATCATATTCATAAAAATCAACTGACATTTTACATGCTTTTACCTTGCTAGAGTCCCTTGTGTAGTCTTTTTATGATCTTGCTACTGTTCCTTAATAGTAGATGTAATTAAGAAAGGTCATTGATGTGCTCAGCTCAGAATAGCTCCCAGTAATTCCTGGGAAAAAGCAAACATAACTTTAATTCACAAAGAAAATACAGACCCGACGGAGACCAAAAATTACAGGCCCATTTCATTACTAAACAATGATTACAAAAATTTCGCAATAATTTTGGCAGAGAGATTCAAAATATTTCAGAGGAGCAGACTGGTTTTCTACCAGGCAGACAATTAAAGGACAACATAAGAATCTTGATTAACATGATAGAATACAATGAAAAACATAATGAAAAACAATTAGCACTGCTCTTCATTGATGTGGAAAAAGCTTTTGAAAAGGTTAATTCGGACTATCTAAAACTGTTATTAAAGGAATTAGACATCAGGAATAACTTCAAAAATGCAGTAGAAGCAGTATATACAACACAAGAAGCAACATTAATAATAAACGGCCAGGAAATCTATATCGCACAAGGAACATGACAAGGATGCCCATTATCGCTGCTCCTGTTTATATTAATAATTGATAACTTTGTAAGAAACATAAACGATGATAAGAGATTGAACGGCATGAAAATATTAAAACAACAGTTTAAAATGAGAGTGTATGCTGACGACGTAGTGTGCATCATAGAAAATCCGTTAGGTAACATCAATCTATGGCTGCGTAAAATAGAAACATTTGGTGAATTTTTCAGCTTCAAATTAAATAAACTAAAGACCAAAATGTTAGTAAAAAAAACTTTGATAAGAAGTCAAAAGAGATATTACAAACACAATCTGAAATTCACACAGGATGATTCTATTCCCAAATCCTTATCAAGCTAACTAGTTCAAACAAGACTTGCATGCAAAAAGTTTATTTTTTCCAGTTAAGAAAGCATGCTAAACATCTGTTCATCTTGAATTTTGTAATCATGAAAGGCTAAACTGTTCAGATACTGTACATTAAATACTTGCCTCGCTTGAAAGCCAATGCTGGTGATTTAAGGGACACTTCCATTTTTCCATTCTCTAGTGCTCAAAGAAAAAGGCTACACTACTCTTCAGGATGAAGCTATCAAGATCTTTAATTCTCTGCAGCAACTGGAGTCTGTGTCAGATCCCATTCCTATCATTCAGGGCATTCTTCAGACGGGACATGATTTACGGCCACTTAGAGATGAGCTGTATTGTCAGCTCATCAAACAGACAAACAAGGTCCCTAACCCAGGGAGTGTGGGCAATCTGTACAGCTGGCAGATCCTCACATGCATGAGTTGCATGTTTCTTCCAAGCCGGGGTATTCTCAAGTACCTGAAATTCCACCTGAAAAGGTAAGCAGATAAATTGGTACACGCAGTATATTAGAATTTGTTTATTTGTGGGGCCAAAGCTCCCTAAAATATTTTTCTTGTCATGCTAGAAAGTGAAAGAGATGATCTGAGAAAGTTGCATGAGGAAAACAATAGGAAGAAGATATATTGCCGTTCTGTTATTGTGCTCCTTTTCAGAAGCTAATCTTATAATTCAGGTCAAAAGTCACAAAGGAGTTTCAGTATTTAATAATTCCTTTATTTTTTATTTTTTTACAATACCATAGCAGAGTATTATATCCAGTATACATAGGAAATAAAATTTCATTACGTTACTTGTAAAATCTTTTCAGTTTTTTTTTCCCAAAAAGCTGTTCAAACATCAGACCCCATTGTGACTTTTGGCCCTGTAATTAACTCCGGGTGTAACAGGATATAGAGGGAAGAAAGTAAAGGAACCGGAGTGAAGAGATAAACAGAAAATAAATGTAACAAAGAAATGTAATACAACAACAACAACAAATACACTGTGTCCGAGGAAACACAGAGTGGATTACAACAGAAACAGATAGGCAAACATTCATGCCTTTAATACAGTGAAATAACAATGACACTCAAATACACAGAACAAAGGTTCCCCTTTCATTTCCGGCTTCCGGAGGCAGTGCTCAACTCTGGCCATGGGGAGGTGCTCTTTCTCCATTTCCAAGCTGAGGAGCTTGGTATCCGTAGACACTTCCTGGTTGTGTTGCCAGCATGGCTGCATGGGCACCTCTTATTACTTCCCGCAGAAGCAGTACCTATTAATCTACTCACATTTGCATGTTTTCGAACAGCTAGTTTGGCAGGAGATAGGGCTAACAGTGGGAGCTCACCCCAACCTGCAGCTTCGAACTGCCAAACTTTAGATCAGCAGATTCAACAGTTCACAGTTTAACCCGTTGCGCCACTTCAGAAAAAGGTGGGCTCTCCCTCTTTGGTGGTATATTACTACTACTACTACTACTACTACTCACCTCTCCTTTTGGATAGAGAGATGTGTACATAGTTAAAACAAAGATAAAACTCTATTAAAGGACAAGATAGAGATAAAATTCAAGTTTAAATCTATTGATAAAATGTGGGTTAAAAATAAATGAAAATAATACAAATATTATAATTATAATTATAATAAATGAAAATAATATTACAGCACATTAATCTTGATTACTAAAGTGTTCTTGGGGCAGGATACTGGACAGCATCCAGTACGATTCACTCCAGAGAGTAGTTAGTAAAGAAAATTGCCGCCCATATTTGAATTCATATAAGTGTAATGTTATAAAAGTTCCTCATATTACCAATTTTAAAGAAACAGCATGAAGTTGACTCTCGTGTTTGTCCCAACAGGGTACACGACCAGTTTCCAGACACTGAAATGGAAAAATATGCTCTTTTCATTTATGACTCTCTTAAGAAAACTAAAGGCAGAGAGTTTGTGCCTTCCCGGAGTGAAATTGGAGCTTTAATCAACAGACAGGAGATGACCTCTACAGTCTACTGTCATGGTGGTGGCTCCTGTAAGATCACCATTAACTCCCACACCACCGCTGGGGAGGTGAGATGATGCAGCAAGGATTCATTGTGATAAACTACAGGGGGTCATGTCTCATATCTTCATTCCAAGATACGATTACATTTTTCACCATATGGTATATATTTTTGGAAAATGTGTACAAATGTATTGTTGCAAAAGAAGCAGTTTGAGAACCAAGACTCAGAATTCCATTTTTCTTTGCACGTCCTCTGAAATATTTCAGTGTTTCTCATATTGACAGACATCTTGAGAAATTGATGTAGCTTCCAAACGTGCCAATTTGTGTTCCTAATAGTAATATCGAAATTGTGGGGTCTGTTGGATTGTGTCCTTTGGACCTAAATCTCACCTTGCTTACAATTTGTTGTTCTTACCTTCTAAGGTCCAACAATACGTGTTCTGTCTCATTTTGGTTTTGTCTACTAGGTTGTTGAAAAGTTAATTCGAGGTCTGGCCATGGAAGACAGCAGAAATATGTTTGCCTTGTTTGAATACAATGGAACCACAGAAAAAGCCATTGAAAGCAGAACTATTGTGGCTGATGTCTTGGCAAAGTTTGAAAAGTGAGTGTGCCTTCCCTAATAAGTTAGCAATTAAAATCTTTAGCAGCAGCTTTCTGAATTTCCCTTCCTGGAATTAGTAGCATCTTCTCCCCCACCCTGCCCAGAAATGGATTAATGAAGTGCTTGTAAGCCTAGAGATGATTTCATCCCTCTTCACTGTGAGGGTTGTGTTCTGCTGTCCTGAAATTGCCTCTCTCGTGCCTTCCCAGCGGTCACCCACTCAATTTGGACTTTGTCTCCCTTGTAATGGTCCTAAGCCTGCTGAAATCATACTAAATGATGGCAGGGGAAACCCTTTCATTGAAGCTACAGAGGAAGTTTCTTTGGACAGTCCAGAAAGAGAACCAATATTCTCATCAGACTCTACTCCAGCAGTCACTCCTGTTACACCAACTACACTAATAGCATCCAGAATGAAGACAAAAATTGTAGTGGCCCCTGTGGATTTTGATAGATTCGGGGATTCAGGGAAGAATCTATCAAATGCGCCCATACCTTGGGAAGTCTGACTTGGCCGTGGTAGTCCATGCTCTGGTTACTTCCTATATAGACTACTGCAACGCTCTCTACGTGGGGTTGCCTTTGAAGACTGTTCGGAAGCTACAAATGGTCCAACGGACGGCAGCCAGGTTGCTAACAGGAGCGGCGCTCAGGGAGCACACAACTCCTTTGTTGCGCCAGCTCTACTGGCTGCCAGTCTGCTACCAAGCACAATTCAAAGTGCTGGCTTTAGCCTATAAAGCCCTAAACGGTTCTGGCCCTGCTTATCTGTCCGAACGTATCTCTCCTTATGAACCATCCAGGAATTTAAGATCTTCTGGAGAGGCCCTGCTCTCTGTCCCGCCTTCTTCACAGGTTCGGTTGGCGGGGACGAGAGATAGGGCCTTTTCAGTGGTGGCCCCTCGGCTATGGAACACCCTCCCCAGAGATATTAGATTGGCTCCCACTCTCCTAACAGTCTGAAAAAAAGTCAAAATCTGGCTTTGTGAGCAGGCTTTCTCAAATTCAGTGTAGTAAATAATTACTTGACCTTGGAACGGCTGGACAATTGCAATTGGATAAAGATTCTGGAAATTAGATACGGAGGATTTATGTTTTATGTTTTATTGATTTTATTGTTTATGGAATTTCAGGGATGTTTATATGCTTTTAACTGTTTATATTATTGTGCTGGTTTTGTAAACCACCCTGAGTCGCCCTTGGGCTGAGAAGGGCAGTATAGAAATATAGTAAATAAATAAATAAGAAGCAAATGGGGACCTGTTTGATATTAATGTGTCAGATCCAGAGAAAGTTGGTGATGGCATGAATATTTACATATCTTATAGAGTAACAACAAAGACATGTTTGTCTGTTTCACCAAAATGAATTCTCTGTAAAAAGAAGATTCAATGACTTTCTAGGCTTTCAGAGCAAATTAGCATCCACATACCTGCATGTTGGATACATTGTGCCTCCAGCTCCAGAAAAAAGTATTGTAGGCATGACCAAGGTGAAAGTAGGCAAGGGTAGTGAAAAAAGAGCAGCATTAGAAAGGTATCTACAATGAATAGTAAAACACCCAACCTTGTAACAGGATCCTGGTTTAAGGCAGTTCTTGGAAAATTCTGAGCTGCCGAGAGAAATTAGCACCCAGGCTCTGAGTGGAGCAAAAATATTGAAGATGGTAAACAAGGCTACCGGCACTGTCAACAAAATGACCATCAAGATGAATAAATCGGACGCATGATTTGAAGTATTCAAACAACAATTTGAATACTTCAGAAACTTTATGATAGTGTAGAAGCGTTGGTTTGTCACAGAAAAGAGCTTCAGCCAACACAGCTGATTTTTACTAAAAAAAAAAAAATACTGTAATGTTAGGGAACTCAGAAAACCACATTGCTTTGTTTCAGCTTGTTGAAATTGAGGAAAAGATAAATCAGTTACATCAAGAACCAGTGTTTGCTAACTTCTTTGTGTTCTCTGAGCTGCCCAGTGATTATATTTGCCTTCTTGGTGCAATTGGTATTTCTTCTAGACTTTTCTTCATTCAGATTTCTCTTGAATGATACAACTTCTCTAATGGTACCAGTCAAGGGTGCAAATGTAGAGGCAGAATTCCATGGTAGTCTCCCTTCCCAGGAATATTAAAAGTTTGTCAGGGCTAAGCTACTGATGTTAGTGCAAAAATTATTAGAATCACCCTGGCATTTCCCTTAGGGCAGTGGTTTTCAACCAATGGTCTGTAGACCATCAGTGGCTCACAAGAACGAAAATGTGGTCCGCAGCCTCACCGTTGCCTCGAAATCATGCAGCAACTACAGTGACTGGTCTCACGAAACCCTCTTATAGTGCCGAGACAACGGGGATGTCAGGAAGGGAGAGGCTGACTATCCACGAAAAGATTACAACTACCACACCAGTTATAGATTATTAAATGTTTTCTGTGGATGAGTAGGTGGCAACTACTGGATGGCCTATGTTCTGTATCAGAAACTAGAGCTGATGTGGTCTATCCAATGCAGTTTTCTGAATCAGCACCCCAAATAACCAAACTGAATCTAAGTTGACCAAAAACTGATTTGTAAACCTTTTAGTACTAATGTTTAAGAGTGGTCCCTGGTTAAAATGGCCCCTGATGAAACCAAAATGTTTGGGAACCCCTGCTTTAGGGGAATAGACCATAAATTTGCTGGAACTCAACCACATCCTGCACAAGTTTCTAGTCCTCATAGAGGAATGAAATAGGCCGATGAGCTATCTGGCAGGGGAAAATCCTTCCACCATTGGCCCTTTTATCTGCCTGTCTTTCTTTCCTTCCTATCACTTCACTTGTTAGACTG
>NW_026847438.1:150760848-150789972 GCF_025583915.1 Anolis sagrei ordinatus
TGAAAGCCTTTGACAACACATAGGGCAGAGTTTGCTTTGTCAAGTAGGTGCTGTCTTTCTATGATGGCAAAGTACAAATTGACAATTGAACAGTGGCATCTCAAACTTAAAAAAAATGGGGCAGTGGGATCCAACAATCAGACTGCTATTATATTATATGGATAATACAGCACGGCATAGTTAATATAACTATCAAAGTAGATCTTCTGGTTCTAAAAACACAGGCCCCAGAGGATGAGAGGATGCCTTCAAAATCCTTCCTTACCACGGCATTCTGTGGATTCGCTTGTTCATCATGCATCTCTCTAATTTCCTGTTCTGTGGAAGCATGAACTTGACTCAAAACGCTGAACCACTGACTGCAGAAACAAGAGAGAAAAACAGAGTCAGCATTAAAAATATGTAACTAATCCATTGTCTCTATTTCTTTTTGAATTCTTTCTTAACACAAACAATCTACTTTATAATCAAAGAAGGTTGCATTAAAATAAACCCTAAAGAAACAGAATGGGGAAAGATATAAAAAGAAAAAAAGAAGAAAAAGTGAGAGGCACATATAATTAACACCCAGTGGGGCTCCAATTACCCCAATATTGACTCTAATGAAAAGAAAAGAAGCAAGAGGGAACTAAATAATTCTTCTAAAATTACTAATAACCATAACCACAGATTATTATATGGTTATATTCTTATTGCTAATATATACATATCTTTTGGAAGTATTTGAAGGAAAGGAAGAAGAAAAAAAGCTAAAAGGGTGACTCTCCCAAGCCCCCAAATGCGCACGCACCCCATCCACCCATCCCACATGCTCTCAACTCCCAGTCAGTCCCACTAAATAAAAAGAATAAAAAATAAAGGAAAATCAAAAAGACTAAACTGTGATGCCAGGGGAGGAGATGCTGAGATCGGCTACCATATGGTCCTGTTATGGACGGGAATCTGTAACGGCTGGGCCCTTGCTGTTAAGGGCACCCAAACAAACAGAAGAAGCCGGATTGGTTGAAGGAAACTGCTAAAAACGGATCCATTCAATTTCTGTGTATGATTCCACTGAACAACAATATTCTGAGTTTCATTTGTCCTTTAAGGAACTTGGGGGCAGCTTATATTGAGGTTGTTTCATTCCTACAACAACCTAAGGTGCAGACCTTGGAGAGCTACTTTTAAGAAGAATGAATATAATAATATACTGAAGCCATCCACTATTGAGCAGTGGTAGGATGACGTTCTGGGATCAAAAGCATTATCTTGCCATGGGACCTTATCATGTCACTATAGCCATTCTTCTTAAAATTAATTTTCCAGGTTCTGCTTTTGTGGTAGCTCAGAGGGAAAAAGAGAGAAGCAGAGTTGCTCAAGGGCACCCCTCAATACATATATTAGGTTTTAAAGGACAATTGATTCCTAAAGATTAGGCAGTCACACAAACACACACGAAGGGGGTGACCACATTTTTAGTGGCTTTGGATTCACTGAACAGAACAATTGTAGTCTAAGTTAAATTGGCTAAATATTAACTTTCAATTGGAGTTTCTGTTTGAAGTACTTTACGCTAATCTCTGGGCAAAGGTGAAAACAGATAATAACTAACTTTTTTGACATATTTTCCAATATCAGAGGAGTTGAACAAAGCACTATTGTTGGCTGTTTTCTGCTAAATGTTCAGATGAATCAGGATCGTCTAAGGCAGGCATGGGTAAACTTTGGCCCTTCAAGTGTTTTGGACTTCAGCTCCCATTTCTAACAACTGGTAGGCTGTTAGAAATTGTGGGAATTGAAGCTCAAAACACCTGGAGGGCTGAAGTTTGCCCATGGCTGGTCTAAGGGACCCAACTGGCACAACAAATAAAAACAACAATTCTTTCCTATACAACTTGTACGTTACCATTCAATGTGCTATTGGCCAATAGGATAGAAATTGCTTTTATAAAGAAGGACTAGACATAAACAAGGACCAATAGACCAGAGCTTATTATAACTAGGTAATAGACACATACTAGGTAATAGACATAAAAAGGTAATAGACACATACTTAAGGGTGGTTACCACTTTAAGGGTGGTTACCATAGGGTGGTTACCCTATGACCCTTGCTATCATGCTCTCCCTTATTTTACCTTTGGCTAGCCATACTAGATTTCAAGATAGTCCTAGAACAAAAGGATCTTAAACTGACAGCTTGGAAACATTACCGCTCCGGGTTATAATATCTGAATATGACCAGTTACCATACCCATTGGCTGTTGTAATTCAATATGTTTTCACCCCAAATACTTGATCCAAATTACTCTACTAATTCTTATATTTGGAAATCTGGCTTCCAAAAAATTCCAGCTTTAGTTACAGTTAGTTAGTTAGTTAGTTATTATTTTCTTGGAAAATGCTAACAACCAATTTGCCAGTTTTATACATTCTCAGCAACAGGACAAGAAAAGATACATCCACTATATTCATCAATAAGAATATTATTTTGGCCATGACAGTAATAAATGCCATAGAAATGGGTGCTGCTTTAATCTCAAAAAGTTCCTGTTCTTCCTAATTAGAAAAAAAAAACAGGAATTAACAATAAATATTCTAATATTCTTAATCTTCCCTGCTCTTACAAACTTAACAGTGAAGGTTTCAAACCAAGAAATGATGAAGGCAATCATCAAGATATTTGACTTGAGGAAGAAAATTAGTAGCCTGAATTGCTTGTCCTCTACTTCATCACGAAGGCGTTTCCCAATCATGCTCCAGGAGTTTTAAAGCCAATATTCCTAATTAAATTAGCAGCACAGAGAATGGGAGGAGGTAGTCTTTCAGTTATCATGGCCACATGCTGTTTAAGGCTTTGTAGTTAAAACCATTGCCTTGAAATAAGCTCTGGGCAAACTGGAAGCCAGAACAGTTCTTGCAAGACTGCTAATATATGTTTTGTATGGCCCTCAGTCCTTAAGATCAGGGATGCTGTTTTAACTGTTTGTGCTTTAAAAACTATTTGAAAGATGTTTTGGACGTTTTTGCAATCATTTTATTTGTGGATGTATTGTTTTTTAAATCTGTTGTAAATTGACATAGAACCTGTTCACGCTGGCCCAAAATCATGAATTGTGTCAGAAGTCACTTCTGGACATCCACATGACGTCCAGGCATTTCCAGCACATGTGTGGTAAAACCAGTTATCTGAGTTACCCTGCATTAGCAGATGTCGGGGAATAACCAGGAATTTCCCTCAAACTCCTGTGTAGCCCTGCATTTCTGGGTTGGTATGGACAGCTGGGCCAATTCTAAATTGAAGTAGCCCAAGCTACCACAGATCGGTGTCCCATTCCCTTTCCCCTGCACTTCACAGCAGTCATTCAAGTGATTGAGCTTCAATTGAGCATTTAGTGAAGTAAACAAAGGCATCCGCATGACTTCAGGAAAAAGAGGGGGGAGGTCACCCCCTCCTACACCCTGGTAAGATTTAATCACAGATGTAAGTCTTTGCTATGTGTGGCCTCCGCTCCTAACTCTCAAGTGCTAAAGGTAAAGGTAAAGGTTTCCCCTGACATTAAGTTTAGTTGTGTCCGACTTTGGGGGGTGGTGCTCATCTCCATTTCTAAGCTGAAGAGCCAGCGTTGTCCATAGACACCCCCAACGTCATGTGGCCACCATGACTGCTTGGGGCACTTCTACCTTCTCGCAGAAGCGGTACCAACTGATCTACTCAAATTTGCATGTTTTCAATACTATGTTGGCAGAAGCTGGGCCTAACAGTCGGAGCTCACCCTGCTCCCCGGATTCACACTGCCAACCTTTCAGTCAGCAAGTTCAGCAGTTCAGCGGTTTAACCCGTTGTGCCACCAGGGGCCCTTCTCAAGCACTAAAGGGGGGGGGGTCATTTCATCCCCCTGCATTCATATATTGTTGAAAAAAGACTCACAGTGTATTATTTCCATGAGATTTCCTTCAAAGTAATAAATAATGTTCCTAAATTGACCCTTTTTCTATAATTTTTTTCTTTTTCTTTCCACTAACAAACCACAACCAAGGATAAGAAATTTCCTATCCAAAAATTACTGATTTTTTTTCCCATTGAGGGGAATGCTCTATTTAGCTTTTTTTTTTTTTTTGCTTGTCAGGAGCAACTTGAGAAACTGCAAGTCGCTTCTGGTGTGAGAGAATTGGCTGTCTGCAAGGACGTTGCCCAGGGGACGCCCGGATGATTTGATGTTTTTATCATCCTTGTGGGAGGCTTCTCTCATGTCCCCGCATGAGGAGCTGGAGCTGATAGAGGGAGCTCATCCACCTCTCCCCGGATTCGAACCTGCAACCTGTCGGTCTTCAGTCCTGCCGGCACAGGGGTTTAACCCACTGCGCCACTGGGGGCTCCAGCTCTGTTTAGCTGATGTAAGATATTGAGAGGGAAAAGCATCCCATGCCTAGTTTTGGAATCAGAATATGTAGTAGAGATCCATTAACAAAGTGTTCTCATACTGGTACAAGAAATGACTTTTCTTTTGAGAAATATTTACCTAATGAAAAACAACTTCATTAGTGGGGTAGAAAAATATAAAAAAAATTAAAACAGCAAAACAGCAGAGGGAAAGCAATCAGGGACATCTAATCACCTCTCAACAAAAGATTGCTCCAGGCACTGCCAGGCTATCAAGTGCTAATCAAGGTGGTCAGTTGAAACATTCACACCTAGCTCCAGCAGACAAGAGTCCTTTGTCCCACCCTGGTCTTTCCACAGATATATAAACCCATTTTCCTAGTTCCAACAGACCTCACTACCTCTGAGGATGCTTGCCATAGATGCAGGCAAAACATCAGGAGAGAATGCCTCTAGAACATGGCCGTATAGCCTGAAAAAGCACAAAAATAAATGATTTTACACTATTTGAAGGCTACTTTTCCAACCCCAGTGTGAGGGTATCATGAGATTACAAAAAATCTATAGAAGCGTAAATGCTCACCTTTTCAAAACAAAGTATGTTTCATAATCACCAACTGCCTAGGCCCAAAAAGGCAGGCATGAGGTGAGAGGGGAAACTCTTGTACTATTTGTATCATGGGACATTTTTCTGTCTCAGTAATGAAACTGTCTTTGATGACATAAATATTCTATTAATGAAATGTCATTTTGGTACCTTGAGAACATTCCAAAGGTCACATACATATGACATACTGACAGTTTATAGTCTATGTAACTCAATTCAATACATCTCCATCCATAACTCCATGTTTGTACTATAAATTCAACTCCATGGAAAATGAGCACTTTATATTCGCGAGGGAAAAGGAGAGACATGGAGCTCCAACTCTGCAGTACATTTGCTCTTTTGTTCTTGGTTAGGCAACCAAAAATCTAGGAGGAAGAATGGCAAACATCCACAAGGGATAACTCTGATGGTCATCTCAGGCAAACAGGATGTTTAACTCCACTTTTCCGTTGTTCTGCCAACAATTAGTTCTGTGTTTAATCTTTCTTCTGCTGGCAACAAAGCCTCCATAGCTGTCATGGAGAAATGAGAGATGCTGACACGAGGAAACTAAATTAACTGTAACTTTGACCCCACTATCTGGTAAAGAAAGGAACAGTAGGAGATTTAGCATTAACCAGATGTGTTCCTCAACTCCAGGGTTCAGTTTCTAGCAAAAGAATTTTTTGATTCTGGACAATAATTAGTTCCCATTATAAACAAGGTGTGTCAGGAGGACAGTTATCTCATGGAAAGATAAACAAAGAAAATGACAAGAGGTGGTGGAGAGTAGGCAGTGTGTACACTATACACATTTTGAAAGCAAGCGATTATCTTTATGTTTTGGAAAAGAAGATAGGTATATGTAACAAAGGACAAAAGTCACCTAAAACTCTAGTAAATGTGGTTGGCAGTTCAACAGATCTATTTTTGGATATGATGACAAGAAGGGGAAAACCCAGTGTATATTTCTCAGTAGAGATAATGCTGTTTTATTTCTTTTATTTCTTTAAGAAACCTGGGGGGAAACTCAGAGAACTTAAACAGAACAAAGCTCTGTGTGCCAAATTAATTCTAGGTCCATCTTTGGTGAAGTTTAGAGTGCTCTTAGATTGCAGGTAAACTATACATCCCAGTACCTACAACTCCTATAAATCATGGTGAATTCTCCCCAAACCTCTCTAGTATGTTGTTGCTGATCAATTCCTTTGTTTACTGTGTGCCATAGAAAAGAATAGGAAAGGGTTATGGGCAAAGCAGTGGACCTTCTCAGTGGTGGCCCCCGCCTGTGGAACTCACTCCCCGGGGAGATTAGATCGGCGACTTCCCTTCTGGCGTTTAGGAAAAAACTGAAGACCTGGGTGTGGGACCAAGCCTTTGGTCATTCTGACAACTAATTTAAGGATCTGACGATAGACAAGGGCAAATGGAATGGAATGGATATATGGACTCTGAACCCTGAGCATGAGATTGTTTTATTATTTTATGATGTATTGATGTTTTTAATTTAACTGTTGAATTGCTTTGTATTTTGTACTGCTTGTCAATGGATTTGGGCATCTAATTGTGCCTCCTCTGTAAGCCGCCCTGAGTCCCCCCCGGGGTGAGAAGGGCGGGGTATAAGTAAGTGAAATAAATAAATAAATAAATGCAAATTCCACACAATGGAGAGATGAAGAAACACTAGGATGTATGTGGTGGAGGAAACACATAAAATCTAGGATGAAACTGTCCCCATATGAAAGCCTTCACTTGGGTGGTGGGCAGTATGGTGTTTGTGGAGGACATTGGCAGGGCTCTTGTACATGTTCATGGCACTCAATATAACCTGCAATGCCATTGGAGGGAGGGCCATTGGTGTCTCCTGAGTAGTGGGAGCTATAGCTGTTTTTGGAGGCAGGAGCTTGTCTGTGTAAGTGGACACCCCAGCCACACAAACATACATATTTTCTCAGTTCTTGTGGGTTTTTTCGGGCTATATGGCCATGTTCTAGAGGCATTTCTCCTGACGTTTCGCCTGCATCTATGGCAAGCTTCCTCAGAGGTCTGCTGGAGCTGGGAAAAAAGGGGTTTATATATCTGTGGAATGACCAGGGTGAGACAAAAGGCTTTTGTAAGTTGGGCTAGGTGTGAATCTTTTCAACTGACCACCTTGATTAGCATACAATGGGCTGACTGTGCCTGGAGCAAACTCTTCTTGAAAGGTGATTAGATGTCCCTGCCTGTTTTTCTCTCTGCTGTTTTAATTTTAGAATTTTTTAATACTGGTAGCCAGACTTTGTTCATTTTCATGGTTTCTTCCTTTCTGTTGAAATTGTCCACATGTTTGTGGATTTCAATGGCTTCTCTGTGTAGTCTGACATGGTGGTTGTGAGAGTGGTCCAGCATTTTTGTGTTCTCAAATAAAATGCTGTGTCCAGGTTGGTTCATCAGGTGCTCTGCTATGGCTGATTTCTCTGGTTGGAGTAGTCTGCAGTGCCTTTCATGTTCCTGGATTCTTGTTTGGGCACTGCGTTTGGTGGTCCCTATGTAGACTTGTCCACAGCTGCATGGTATACGGTAGACTCCTGCAGAGGTGAGAGGATCCCTCTTGTCCTTTGCTGAACGTAGCATTTGTTGGATTTTCTTGGTGGGTTTGTAGATTGTTTGTATGTTGTGTTTCCTCATCAGCTTCCCTATACATATTTTCACTTTTATTATGTGTATAGTTTGTTTTACCTCACTATAAAAATGTTTTTTGACAACATGAGTAAAGATTTAGTGAGAAGCAGAAAAACTACAATGTGTGTTGATTCTGACAAAAATTGGCTCCCTTTCAGGTTGACATTGACATGTTTGTGTGTCTTCAATAATGATCTTGAGCAATATCATTCAGATCCTGAATGTTTTCAGAACCTGTTTCTCCTCTGTTTTATCTGACAGTTTTTTTTAAAAAAAGTAAACAGCATTATCTCTACTGCGAATTATACAGCAATGACCTAATAATACTAAAATGAATTTAGTGCTAGCCAAGTGGTCTTGGAGCTTGAATGCACAAAAAAGTAAAATGTACTTAGAACATAGAAGAGAATCTTATTACCTTGCATCTTCTGGAGATTCAGTGATTAAGTGATAAGTTCTGTCTTCCATGACAATGTCAATCCCATTTTCCTTGCTAGTATTATCAATGATATCTCTGAAATGGATAAGGAAGGGTGAAGTGCAGTGAATCCATACCAACAGGATCCTGGTGTTTCAAAAATAATCTCGCTTCATTTTAAGCATCTGAAGTCTAATTCTAATGCCAAGAAACAATTTACTCTGCTTCCCTGCTTCTATGCAGGCCAATTCTTACACCCATGCAAACATTTTACTATTGATCTGCTTCATTTCCATCTTAATTTTCTCCATCTATTGATCTGTGTCGGCTATCATCTGCTGGAATAATTTATGTCTCTGAGATAGATTAAACTGGCTACACACCTCACACTAACCAGGAGAAAAGAAGCAAGGTCAGATTCAAATAGCAATGGACTGGAGCTGAACTTCAATTTCACAGAAATCAATGGAGAATGTTAGTAGTCACCATAACTGAGGTTCACCCGTTTTAACTGAGAAGCAAATTCAGTGGTTTGGGTCAGCTGCTAGTGCTACTCCACAAATGCTAAAAAAGTGCCAACAAAAGACTAAGTTTATAATGATTTAGTGGGCCCTCAGCACGCCTAGGGGTTTGGTTCAAGGACTCTCCATTGATACCAAAATCATTAGATGCTTAAGTTCTGATATACACAATGGCACAGTAAAAGGATCCTTTATATAAAATAAGTGCTGGAGAGAGATTGAGGATCTGTTAAATGGGTGGAAGGGTATGCCTACACATCATTTTAGTTCTTAGGGCATGGCAAAATCAAAGGTTGTTTTCATTCCAGATATTTTTGAGCTGTGGTTGGTTGAATCTCCCTTGCCCCCTTGTAAGCCACCCCGAGTCCCTTTGAGGAGATGGTGGCGGGCATAAAAATAAAGTTGTTGTTATTATTATTATTATTATTATTATTAGAAACGCAACAAGATGTGTCCACAGTAGACACTCCACTGGCTGTTGTAGTGGATCACACGTTGGACACTTCCCAAGTGTCTAGGACTGTGTGATGTATCGGCAAATAATGCGTGCAGATCCCAGTAAGGTGGCCTTCTGCAGCTGGCAGATGGTAATTTTGTCAGCGCCGATTATGTTTAAGTGAAGGCCAAGGTCTTTAGGCACTACACCCAGTGCCTATTATTATTATTATTATTATTATTATTATTATTATTATTATTATTAATCCATGGATGAGCAAGCATAAGAACAAGTTTTGGAATTAGTTTTATTTTTCTAGAATAAGAGGTAAGAAGGCCATTTGTCTGGGAGTGGAGGAGAGAAGGTGAGATAGGGTCCTGAGGTACTGCCAGTCTGCCCAATTTAGTCTCCGGTCGTGACTTTATGGTATATACAAGATACACACATTCTCATTGGCCTCATCTATACTGACCACTTAGCTTGGTTTGGAAGGCAATCAGCTAAACACCGCACATAATTAATCCAAATTAATCCAGGGCAAATCTGCCTAATACATTTTTGCTCCAGGTTAAACTAACTTAGGGAAAAGCAAGAATTGGTTTCTCTCCCAATTTGGGGACAGTCTAGACCAGTTATTCCCAAAGTGGGCGTTACCGCCCCTGGTGGGTGCTGCAGCGATCCAAGGGGGTGCGGTTATGGCCACAGGTGCATTTGGGTGTGATGAATAACTGTAAGGGAGCAGTGAAAGCATAAAAGAAAGAAGAGAAGATTTAGAAAAATTGATTTCCAGTGGGTAGGCCAAATAAGTTTGGGAACCACTGGTCTAGACAAATGGAACTGGCTGCAGCTGTCTCAACAAGCCACTCCATGCTTCCCAGGCTCAGGTGACATAGGGACATGAGATAGCTGCTCCCTCCTAACCCTCTCCTGTGCCCGTCTTATGCTTGGGGGTTCTCTTTCCTTCCATTGGGTTGTGTGACCCACAAAGGAGGATGGGGAGAAAAGTGGCAGTTGGGTAGTGCCAAACCATTTTTGGCACAAGCGGACAGTGGGGAGTCCCTGTTGTGCCTGCTTTAGTAGTCAATAAAGAACTGCCCATTGTTACAAGCTAATAGTTTCATTCAAAACCAACGGCAGCTAGGGACAGTGCTTATGCCAATGTTGTGGAGATAGCAAATTGGTGTGGGCTGAACTATCAGGCCACTAGTACCTCTCCTTCTCTAATTAACCAAACTGTTAGCCTTGGCTTGATACAGAAAGGCATTTCTTGTATTATGTTTGAGAATAAAGCAATAGGAACAAATTGTGAGCAAAGTTATTTAGTATATTACACAAACTCCTCTGCTAAGCTAGATTGATTCTTGAATATCCCATAAATACCTGGATTAATGGTCCTTCATCCTTGTTATCTCATCAGATAACACAGCTGCCTGCTAATTCACAGCTCAAGTTGAGAAGAGGAACAGCCTGCTCCCAAGGCTGGCCTTTCCACCTCGTCCACTAAGATCCCGACAGTGCAAGGCAATATCATTGCTTTAGAGTAGGGATGGGTAATGCATTTGTTTTTCATTACGAAGTAAACCATATCCACATTTCCTTAACCGGATATGCAGTAAGACATCAAGATTCCTATTTCCTAGTTTGTGATCCCTTTTGCAACAATATAGGCAAAATAATATGTGATTTTGAGTAAGTATTCACAAAAGCACATACACTGAAGACAAAAATATTAAGAAAAATGAACAAAAAATATTCAAGAAAAAATGGTTTCCAAATTAAAACATTAGTAAAATACATATTTTAAAAAATGAACATGAAAACTTATGAATTTCCATGCAGTTTAAAAAAATATTTTAATTCAATGCTGAACTGGGACAGAACAAACTAGAAGTGGAAAAATGAGAATGTGACCAAAACTGAGGTGGACGGATTTACCTATTCCTAGTTTAGATAGCTTTGGGAAAGGAGAGAAGGGACAATTATTTGAAGTTTCAATATTTTTGAGAAATGATTACATTAGCTAATATATGTATGAGAGACTTTAAGCAGGCCTCACTTACTTGGCCATTCGGATTTCAAGGGTCCCTTTAAGTTTTTCTTCACTATCATTTTCAAAGTACATTAGCCTGGACTGACGGAGGACAAACCAGCGCCTTTTCCAGTTTCTTCTGGAAAGCGTAGATGACCCACCGCCTTTTTTATGCAACCAGCCTTGCTTGAGAGCTTCCTGTTTTGAGCGGAACCACAAGAAAGTCTCATCTTTCAAGACACACCAACGGCGCTTCCATGTATTTATCAAGCCACCTGTCAAGGCAGGAAGTGAGGGAAGAGAATTAGGTTATAAAACACTTGTTGTTGTTGTTGTTGTTGTTTTTAATCTATTGTTTATCTGTCATTCTATATTGTAAAATACCAAAGGTTAGTTTTAGGCAGCCAATTATATTTCAGGAAAATTCGTAAACAAGAAATCACCAATAACACTGGTCAACACATATTTTGGTGCTTCAAATGTTAGACCTGTTACTGAGTATACTTGACTTGATCCAAAAATGTTACTAGTTTCCCGCTATTAGTTTAAGTTTTTGAGAAACAGAACATATGCCATCTACCAGTTGTCACTTTCCTGCCCATAGAAAGTCATGATAACTATATCTAAGAAACTAGAGCTGATGCAGTCTATCCAATTGCAATTTTCTGAATCACTGTCCCAAATAACCCCTAGAAACAAGCTGAAAGACCAAGACACCAAGATTTTTTTTTGTTGAGATGTGTAATTTTCCGAGGAAGCACTCATGTTCCTAGGAGCACAAATTAAAAGGATTTAAGTGATTGAGTCAATACTAAAAACTGCAAATGTTGCTTATAGCACAAATAAAAACAAACCTTCACTGTGTTCAAACACAACTGGCTGAAGCAGGAGAATTTCAAGCTGCACTCTCTCCTGACTAGGATCTGAGAAATCTGACTCACTCAGATACTTCTCCCAAGTTTATTCACTACCCCTACTGATTCATTTTTCCCCTTATAGGTCAATCTCAGTAATAGGGTCCTGAGTGTAGACAGGTGCCTTGTCAGAGGGCTTTCATTCTGTTACAAGGGATAATGAATCCACCATTCTAATACATTTTTAAAAAGAGAAATACAGTACAGAATTACATATAACCAAAAGTTAAATGGAAAGTCAACAATCAGGCAGAATCTCAACAAAACCACAATATAATTATCATATGGATCAAAGCTAAGGTTTCTCAATAGTTGTTTGCTTCCATCTATTGAGATGTTTCCATATGCAAGAATACCCTTAATAAGCATTTACATCTCACACCAGCTGAATCAATGGTCTGAAACAACCTTCTCTTTGGATATATTTCTTACACGTGCCTAAACCTTTGGGCTGCCATGGTCCTTCATTTTCACAATTTAAAATAGATATCATAAAACACAGGAAACACATGAGAGAAAACTGATAAAATATGTATCAGTTTTATTGGCCATGGTCACAGGAACTCTACTTGGAAAAATGGCATAATTCCAAGTACCATTAAAATAATTCTGCATCATCATAGCTTCTAATGGCTTTCTAACGCCCCCAAAAGTTGCTGGCCGCTATTATTCAGCTAATGGAGAATATCACCTCATTTTGGTCTTTTAAACCACTTTGGATTGTTTCATACCTTTCATGTACAAAAAGCTATGGAAATAAGGCAGGCTGACACAGCTGTAGACTGAATCCCTCCGATAAGAAAGTTCATCGTCTGTATCAAACCTTGACTCAAAGTCTTCTTCACTGTCTTCAAACTGGAAGATAAAGATTGACAGAACATGAAGAATCAGCTGACCAAAAAATCATAACCTGGGATATGCTCATCACACTATGTCTTTATTCAGGCATTATCTTCTTTAAGAAGATCTGCACAGGGATATCCTGTAATGTCTCCTGAAGTTACAGGAGACACTACAAGAAGAATTACTTGAGTGTGAAACCTACTTCCACTCTCCCAGGGGCAATCCCAGTACGTGGAGCAGGGCAGGAATAACATGTGAACTTTTTTTTAAACTTGAATTTTCATCCTAGAATATCATCTTCAAACAGCAGGTTTTATTTTGCAAACAGATTATTTTCATATACAATTGTTGTCTATCTACCAAAGTTATTTCCTTTATTTCTAAAAAAACAAAAACCCAAAACTTAATCTGTGATTCACATGCGACTTCATTTATGTCAGTAAAATAATTCTATACTTCTAAAAAAATAGCCAAGCAGTTCACTTTATGTGTAATTGCAGAGTATCTCTTGTAATAAATCCTTCTTCCCAGATGATAATTTACTCTCATGGTAAAAGAAGGTATCTATCTAAACTTAAGTAAGGTAACAGGATGTCATTTGGATACTCGCAGGAACACCTCAGCAAGTGAGAGTTCAAAAGCGGCAGGCTAAAACTTGGAACCTCAATCCATGGCTGATACCGAATGAGAAACTCCCTCCTGGGCACACAGAAGACTGGGTGACTCGGAAGACGCTGAACTGACTGTGCTTTGGCACCATGAAATGCAGAGCCAGCCTTAAGAAACGGGGCTACAAAGTGGAGTCCACGACAAGCGAGTGTGGAGAAGAGCAAACCACAGACCACTTATTACAATGCAGCCTAAGCCCTGCCACATGCACAATGGAGGACCTCCTTATAGCAACACCAGAGGGATTCCAAGTAGCCAACTACTGGTCAAAGGACATTTAGTAAAATGCCAAGGTTTTAACTTTGTTTGAGTTTTTAAATACATTACAACTGTACCCTCAATTTGCTTCTGATACTATAAATATATATAATAAATTTGGTTAGCTTTGTTGAAATGGACAGAAATCTATTTCTGAATTACAATACAAAACCAACAATCTATTATTGTAAAAAAAAACTATTAGCAAATGCTTATTTTGGTAAAACTTTCAACCCTTTCCCCCTTTTTTTCCTTCTGTAGATTCCTTTTCAATACGACTCAAAGTTTTCAGTGATGATTTGATGTGACATATATAAGGAAGTTTGATTTCATCTGTTATGTTTCAAATTTCACTATGGGTTCACTGGCACTTAAAGCACACATTAACTACAAAAGTAAGCAAGGGAGACTCTTCTCCCCTGACATACATATCTGCATATACAAAATTTCTGAATCCTGATGTTAACTGAAGTTGCACTTGGAATACACTGGCAACTCTAATCTAATTTCATTACCTTTTGTGCACTTGAAAATATTGAAAGACTACAAATGATGGGAAGGATGGCCAAGCAAACAAGAAAGGAATTATTGGAATATCAAGATAATCAATTAAGATCATAAATTAAGATGGAGCCCCTGATGGAGCAATGGGTTAAACCCTTGTGGCAGCAGGACTGCTGACCAAAAGGTCAGCAGTTCAAATCTGGGGAGTGGGGTGAGCTCCCTAGCTTCTCATGCGGGGATATTAGAGAAGCCTCCCACAGGATGGTAAAGCATTGGGGTGTCCTCTGGACAATGTCCTTGCAGATGGCCAATTCTCTCACACCAGAAGTGACTTGCAGTTTCTCAAGTCACTCCTGACATGTAAAAAAATCAATTAAGACAATCCTTGACTAAAAGAACCATACTTCACAAACGTTGGCAACATTAACTTGAACCTAGGACATGTTAATATTACTATTAGTCATCCTCAAAATGGTAAAGAAAAAGTAATGCTCACAGAAGACTGGGCTCCCTCAGAACTAAATCTGTACGCTCCAGAACTGTTGTATGTTCCCACAGAACAGCGGTAGTCAGGGGACCACTGACTACTGAGAGAGTTAGAAAAGGTCACACTGCTTCCAGAAGTGATAGCACCATCTTCGTAGTCATCTTGGTCATAATCGTAGTCTCCATCTGGGCAGATTAGGTCTGTGGGATTCTGGGACCTACAGGATACATTTTCTGGCATGCAATATGTGGATTCACCACTTGAGGAGTTGTGGAGACTGATGGAGTCATGGCTAGAAGGAATAAGTGTGGTGTTGCCAGTAGCAGGACTCGTTGGCACTACTGTGTCATTCATGTATGGGTCTTCTTCTGAAGAGTCATCACTTGTCCTGATGCCACTTGTCCTTTGATCAGAGTGGCCATGCTCACTTGGGTTAGGTGAATCCTTGAAAGCATCATCATCTGCTTCAAAGCCCTCATCAACCTCTTCCTCGGGGTATGGCTGGCTGAAGTTAAAATTGGGCTTTTCAGTGCCTGCATTCCCAGTCAGTTCGCTTAGTTCACAGAAGCCACTACCTACAGAAAGCGTCCTCTCAATGTTTCGGACACATTCATCAATTTCATCAAAGTTTAGGGATTCCAAGAACTCCTGTGCTGCTCGGCAGGCTTCATCCTCTAGTCGCTTCAGCTCATCGTCTCTGAGTTGCTGCAACCTCTGCAACGAAGCCTCTGTCAATGACAGTTCTTGCTGCTCCTTCATGCGCTGCAGGTCTTCAATCTCTTTTTCCAGACGCAGGATTTCTTCCACTTGCTTGTTTTCTTTCTGCTTCTCCAGGTCTCGTTTCAACTCTTCCTCTTTCTGGGCTTTCTGAAGAGCTGCCAGTTCCTGCTGTCGTCTACCTTCCTCTGCCTGCATTTGAAACACACAAGATTACTTGCTAAATTACTACAATAACCCTTCCATGTTTTTCACTCAGAAAAGCTCACCCCCCTTTGTTCAATGCTTGCGATGAACTGTGTATGGCAAAAGTTAAATTGTAGCACATTGTTTGTAAAGAATTTACATGTTATATGAAGTATAGCGGTATTGTTGATAATAGTGGTTCCCACTGAGACTCTATGTTTCCATAGCACGTAGCCCAACATGCCCAGAGTCTTGATGTCATTATACTTTGTCTCCTACCATCTGATCATTGGATGTCACTTTTGGAAATGGTGAACTATTACTCAATGACATCAGAATACTTCAGGGAAAGGGGTGCAGGAGAAATTAATATGATGCTGTCACTTCTGTTATATGTATTGTCGAAGACTTTCATGGCCGGAATCACTGGGTTGTTGTAGGTTTTTTCGGGCTATATGGCCATGTTCTAGAGGCATTCTCTCCTGACGTTTCGCCTGCATCTATGGCAAGCCTGCATCTATGGCATCTATGGCTTGCCATAGATGCAGGCGAAACGTCAGGAGAGAATGCCTCTAGAACATGGCCATATAGCCCGAAAAAACCTACAACAACCCACTTCTGTTATACTCTGTACTTGTGGGCTGATATCCTGTTAAGCCGTTATGAATGAATAAGTAAGTCTTACATATTTGTGAGTCTTCAGTATTCATGTTTATGATTGTGACACTTGTCATGACTGCAAATCCCCATCCTCAATCTATCTGAGCAGGAAGCAACATCCTGAAAAATTGAGGTCTGTTCTGATTGGCATTTGGAAAGATGATGTTTCCAGCTTGCTCCCATGATTATCAGAAGGCTGGAGGTTGGGGCTGGAAACATTATCCTGAAAAGCCTTGATGGCTAGCACAACAGATCTTTCAGTCAGTGCGACTGCTAAGTCAGGAGACAATATTCATAACTACATCTGAGATGTAAGATCTTAAGTCTCATTACTTGGTTCAAATCTTGAAATGACGTAGAGGTATAGAAAGAGCACCAACAAATAATAAATACAAACAGTTTAACTTTTTGTAATTTGTTATCTTTTATATCATAGGAGATCCCTCAAAACAAATGTTATGCCCATTGACTGACTCAAACACAAAAAGGGGGTGCATAAAAAAAGTCCTCAGATCTTACCTGCCGAGCAATCTGTTCTGCTTCCTGCTTTTGTCGTTTTCTAAAAAGGACAATTTAAAAAAATTACAAATAGTACTAGCAGAAGCCTGTGCTATTTTGACTGAAAACTACATTGTTAACCAGATACAGTCAAATAATGGATCAATTCCATACCTTTCTTCTTCCTCCTTCCTCTTCTTTTCCTCTTCTTGCTGTCGTTTCTGCTCTAGCAGCTGTTTATAAATACGACGTGCAATCTGGCCTCGAAGCTGCTTCTGAAAAGTAGTAGCTGCTTTTTTCAGGAGTAGGTATCGCCTTCTAAAGTATAAAGCTCTGTAGTTCTTCTGTATGACAATCGCATAGTGAAGGACCTTTTTGTAGTGCTTTCTGAAATGGAACAGAGATGTGTTTATGTGAATAAGGCATGATGAACTAGCTACTAGAACTATCCATCATACTGGAAAGTATTAAAGATTCCAGAAAGAAACTACAAGAGCATCCATGCCCCCCCCCCCCCACATGTTACTGATCCCTTAAGAAGACTAGACTCAGACTCTAGAATCTTTGTAAGATTCTATATTGTAGTCAATATATATATTGACTAACGAAACATATTTTTCATACTATTATCTACTAACATCCATTATAATTCACCAAGATACCAAGAAACCAGAAAAGGAACCTAACAGCAGGATAACCTTTATCCTTAAGAAAGTTTTTTTTTCTTTAGTGACCTATTGGTCAAGATATATAGGTCAGGCTAATATACACATGAAAAGAAATGACCTCACTGCACAAACAGCTATTAAACAGCCATCTATTGACTTGTGGTGGAGTAAACAGATGGGATCTACTATTCAGACTCTAGTACATAATGCATGACAATGTCATAATTCAGTCACCTAGTACTTTTGTTCTTTTATTGCCTAGGGGAGCAGGGGAAACCAAACTAAATAGCTTGTTCTATTGGATCATCTCTTACTTCTGCCACTGCAAATACATTACAGCTACAATTCTCCAAAAACCCCTTTCTCTTAATGCCAAAAGAGAAAGGCAGAGAGAGAAAAGATAAGAGGATATTACCCACAAATAAGTGATTTACAAATGACAATCAAACTATTCAGATAGCATAACTGGGAAAGATATCGATGTTGCTTAGATAAATGCACTACAATGATGGCTCTTCTCGAAGCGTAATGTGCTGACCCAATTATTATTCTTACTGATGTGGAAAATCTCCATGTCAACACTGACTCCTTCTTTATTACAGAAATAAATCATGAACAATTATGTATGTATGTTTTATACTATGGAAACATCATAGTATAAAACTCTTGTTATATGTATGTGTGTGCTTTTAAGTGACCTATTGACTTATGGTGACTCCATTAAATTCATAGGATTTTCTTAGACAAGAATCATTCAGAGATAGTTTTGCCAGTTCCTGTCTCTTAAATATATTATACTGCACCTGGTATTCCTTGGCGGTCTCATATGCAAGGACTTACCAGAGTGGACCCTGCTTAACTTCCAAATGTTTTTAGGGTATTGACATCTCAATAATTTCGAATTGTATCAGACTCCATGGGGGAAAATGGTATAAATAATCTCACAATGTGCAGTCCTTTCTGGTAAATGATGCCAACTTCCATTTCATTTATTTTTTTCATGTTTATTAATTACCTAAAATTACCTAAATTACCTAAAAATTGATTCTCTAGGCATTGTATCATCCATATAAAAATACATGGCAATAATACCACACATTACGATATATCAGTTAAAATACAACATAGCCCAGTGTAATAAGCAGGGATTGTAGATATTCAAACTACCAATCAGGTATAAAAGCTAAACAACAACAACCATCATCAACAATATATCACTGGAGTTAAAATATTAGATACCGAATTACCAAAAGCTACGTAAAATACTTAATAGATGCTGTATTATGTGGCACTTCAGCTCACTGACTAGGAAAAGATTGGGCCTCAAGAATAGATTTGTGTGATAGAACAGGAAGATGGATTCTATTTCACAATGAGATAGTGGTTTCTTTAAAAAGGACTCATACAGTTTAACAGTCCACAGTTAGACTAATATATCAAATAGACATCAGATGTAGCTTTCATTGCAAGTGAAAACACAAGAAGTTCCATTTGATTCTACTTTTAATGTGTTTCAGGCAGAAATCATGAGGAAGGCTGAGATCCCAGACTGCTATGGGCTTGAGGTCTCTTGTTAGACATTGCTCAGAGTCTACTTCCCTGATAGTAAAGGCAGTTTCTAGTTACGTACCGTGCCATGTAGCCCAAAACATGCGCTCGTATAATCATGGCTGCTTTGTCAACCTCTATCTCTCGCTGTTTTTCCAGCTGGTGCTCCAAGGATTCACGAAGAAACACCTTGAAAGAAGTTCAAGCAAAGCGTTTTTTAACATGATACTTGAATTTATTCAAATAATTTTGGGAGAAAGGTGAGAAAATAAATAAATTAAGTCTTTTGGTCCTTCAGAGCCATCTCAAGATTTTTTCCAACCTACTCTAGGCTTGGGTAGTTAATCAAGATTTTAAATTTTATGTCTCTGGATGATCAATCTGATATGTAAAGGCTATATTCATGTTAGAAAAGGTCCACACATTCAGCAAAAAATAAAGTTTGAGAACAAGGCCTAAGTTCATTAGTAACCTGCATTATGAAGAAATGTTAGCATAGTCTAAGACCCTATGCATGCAAAAGAGGTGTATTGATTAAACGGTTGGGATTTGTTCATGACAGGTAGACCACACACTCTTGTGACAAAATATCTTAACCAACTCTTTTATCTACAATTCTAATAAAAAGTCTTTATTTAATTCTATTGTCATTATCTGGAGAATGTTATATTGCCATATCAATTAAGAATAAAGTATCTGAACAACAAGAAAATTAACAATGTAAACAGAGAAGATGAATAACTTATCATCCCAGGATATATAAGGATAACTACAAGGCAATATTATTATTTATTTCTTCATTGATTTTACATTAATGTGGTGCAGCAGGTTAAACTGCTAAGATGCAGAACTTGCTGACTGGAAGGTTGGCAGTTCGAATCCGTGGGATGGGGTGAGCTCCCATTGTTAGCCCCAGCTTCTTTCAAATTAGCAGTTCGAAAACATGCAAATGCAAGTAGATCAATAGGTACCGCTTTGGCGGAAAGGTAACGGTGTTCCATGCAGTCATGTCGGCCACCTGACCTAGGAGGCGTCTACGGACAACGCCGGCTCTTTGGCTTAGAAATGGAAATGAGCACTACCCCCCAGAGTCAGACCCATCTTAATGTCAAGGGGAAACTTTTACTTTTACTAAACTTCCTTAGTCAAATGGAAAGCAACTTGTAAGTGAACTACTGAGGAATTAAGCAATATCACTGAATACCTAAGCTTTGGTAGCATCAGTTAAGATCATAAAATGTACATATACAACAGCTTATATGGATCAAATGAGAAATTGCACCCCTATGACAGAAAATGTGACATTTTGATTGGCTGTTGGATTCACCATGGCTACATTTTCCACCTCAGGAATACACTTATGGAAGAAAGTCAGAAAAGTACTCTGTTATGCACAACTACTGCATTCCTGCAAGTTTGGACAAAGACATTTTTATGGCAACATAGTTGCAATAGATTGCTGTGGGTTTTCCGGGCTGTACAGCCATTTTCCTAAATATTCTCTCCTGATGTTTTGCCCACATCTATAGCAGGCCTGTTGTGAGCTCTGTTGGAAACTAGACAAGTGAGGTTTATGTATCTGTGGAATGTCCAGGGTGGGAGAAAGAACTCTCATCTGTTTAAGGCAAGTGTGAATGTTGCAATTGGCCACCCTGATTAGCACTGAATGGCCTTGCAGCTTCAAAGCCTGACTGCTTCCTGCCTGACGGAATCCTTTGTTGGGAGGTGTTAGCTGGCCCTGATTGTTGCCTGTCTGGAATTTTGAATGTTGTTCTTTTATTTACTGATAGTTGCAATAGAAAATTCCAAAATAAATTGTAAGGACACATAAGTTAGTGACTAAATCGTATGTACGAAGTTTGTCAAGTAACTTCCTCTTTCTTGTGTCATTGGTTTATATGGTTGCTGTTTGTTGCTAAATTATAAAATATTGTGTGGGGGGGGGGGAGGTTGTCACATGGACAGATTACACAATTTTTGGTTCCTGGGTTATAATTGGTTCTATCATAAAAACATGGGGAAAGCTTATTAAACTACAAAAACTTTTGGCTATAGTTTTTCAATGAATATCTCAGAGACTCAACCAATTCAACATAATTTGCGACAGTCACAAAAATGAAGTTTCTGGAGTATAACAACTAATTTCAAAGTAAGTACCACATAATTAAACTAGAAATAACACTTTCAAACCAGGAACAGAAAATGTTTCAAATTTTGTTGCATCTTATTATTGTAACATACATGTAGGCTGCTTTTGGAAACTGTTTAAGATTTGTTGCGTGGTTTTTTTTTTACCTTTGTATAAATTATTTTTAGCTACACTATATTTTTAAATTGATTATAAGCTACCCTGGATCTTGCACAAGGAGAAATGTAGAAACCAACCAATCAACAAATTAATTAAATGGCCATTGGTTGTACAGAAGAGTTTTCTCATTGGGCAAAAACAATAGCTGACCTGGTTGCCATTGATTTGATATCTTCAAAGATCAGGCAGATGGATATGACTATTTTACATCGACACCCTGACTAGACAGACTTTCCCTAGTTTAAGAAACTATTTGTTTCTTCATTTGGAATGGAAAAGTTTATAGCCAGTCAATTTAGAATGTGCTTTCAATATGCAGAATTGAAAATAAACAATAGTAATACAAATATAACTATATCAATTGCTAATATTTTTCTCAATTAGGAATTGAAGCAGAATAACTTGGAAAGGTTAAGTGCTTTCTCTGTGTTAATACACAAATGGCACTGCTGCTAGAGTGTACTTTAACAGCTCCCTAGTTTTACATTAACAATTAATTTTTATCTTACCTTAGATTTTCCAAGCTGCCATTCAGTGTTTGTGCTATCATATAGCTGAAGGAGGGTGGTACACTTTCCTTTCAAATCTTCTGGGAGAGTCAAATTCCTCATCAGGACTTTGTATCTGTAAAAATAAACAAGCAAAAATGTGTTTGCTTTCTCTCTCTCTTTTTTAAAAAAGAATGCTTAACTTGGGAGGTTGATGTTTGTTATCTTTTCTTCAATAGGAGGTTTACCTTTTATAAAAGTCTTGAAATGGCCTCCGCACTGGAAATCCAGCTCTTCGGATACGCACTGTCTCTAGCATACCAGAGTAACGCAGCTGGTTCAGCACCACATTCTGATCAAACTGGTCAGGCATCTAAAAAGCAAATGCGTGCAGTCTGAAACATGTGCTACTGAACTAATACATCTGAATTTGCATAGCTGTGATTTAGGGAGAGCCAGAAATTCATAATTCAGAAGCATATGAGCTTGGCTATATTATTCTTAAATACAGAGTAATTTTCATTTTATATTACTTCTCGTTTACAAATCCATATTCAAAATGCATACATCTTGCATGGTGTCTTACATATGTAAAAGGACTTACATAGGTAAAACCACCTATGTTCCAATCTCAAACCTGCGGAGTTGGGATGTTTTAAACTCAGTTTCCAAGAAGTTTAAATGAGATGGGGTCACATGGCGCCCATCAGACGTGACAAGTGAAGTACAGAATATATTCTCGGGTACATCTTCACAAATTCAAAATATAAAATTAATTATAAAATAAGATAAAATATAGTTTACAGACTATTGAATATCTTTAAGAGATTTCAGTATAGATTTGCCAACTGGGTTTTGAACCTTTAATATTAGGCTGAGACACAAACATGTAAAATGTGGAATTCTCTGAGGCATGGAGAAAGTTGGTAAGAAAAATACCAGATGAAGGACCAACTCAGAAAACTGGCAAATCAGCTTCCAAGTGTAAGAAGCCAAAGGGACAATATCAGAAGCAAGGATATAATGCAATGATCTCTCAAAGTAAATTTTAAGCCTTGGGAAAAATAAAATGCCTTGATTAGTATTCCTTAATAGTAATCAAACCCTACTTGAGAGGCAAATGGCAATGACACAAACTTAATTCCCTTAAGAATAGCTGAGAATTGGCTTATTTAAAGAAAAATGTTCTTTGTTTATTCTTTTTTTAAGGTTGCACAGTGAATCCTGTGGTAAGGCATTTGTTGGTATAAACCCCTGAAAATTGTAATCTGAAAACTAGCATTAAATACTGTTTATTATAGTGAAATTAAATGCTTTGAAAATGGAAATAGATTCATTTATCTAAATACCTTTAAAAGGACTAGTTCCCATTTGACACTGGAAGCTAAGCAGCCTTGATTACTACTTGGATGGGAACCCCAGGTGCTGTAGGATATATTTCAGTAGAAAGAACTTGCAAAACCACCTCTGAGTATTTTCTGCTCACCAAAAATTCTATGAAATTCAAGGAGTTGACATAAATCAACAGGTGACTTGAGGTCACATATACGCCCAAATGGGTTCACATGAGAGATGGGAAGAAAGGAATGCCTTACAACCTATGTTCACTGTTACTGATCTTGAAAAGAAATGCAAAGTGTCCTCTTCAGCTCCACCTTAAAACACAAATGTGAGAAAGTCCTACTACTCCAAAGTTTGGCCCACCAGTTATAAGAACCTATTTAGTTAGTTATTTATTTACATATTATCAGTATATATACATACAATATATTATGTTATTAGCATAATACAATATCAGTATTAAATATTACTATATTGTACTATACCATTATATTGTAAAATTATTAGTAGTATTACATGTAATATAAATATATAATTATAATATATTATTATTATTAGTAGTAGTATTATATTGCATTACATTATAATATTATAAATATTATATGTATATGCAATATGTTATATTATATTGCATTATATTATACTATTAGAATAGCACAAAAGACAAGCATAGCATGTTCTGAAAATCTGGTGACAGATCAGAACTATACTAACTCAGAAAGCAAGTCAACAGTTCATACACATGTATATATAAGGCACATAAAAGGCTTTCAACATGGGTTTAGGTTGGAGTGTGAGCTGAGCAGCAGACCTAGCACTGTAAACCCTGTCTAAAACAAAGCTATACTTCATGAAATCAGCTTCTGCGTCTCCAATAAATGCCATGTGGTAACCTGATGTCAAGTTATACATACCTACCTTTCACCATGGCAGCTGAGCTTTTAGTCCAAATGAACTTATTCATCTGTTCTACCTCATAAAAATACCCACGTGCAGTAATAAACCATTCTTGCAGCAATAAAACTTTCTTAACACACAACAAAGGTTTTCTGTGATCAGGATGAAGATGCATAAACGTCCAAAACACCCTGTATAGCCATATTCCTAAATATGCCAGCTTCAAAAACAGTAATAAACTTTTCTGAAAAAGCATCCCTTTTCATTTCTATATCATCTTTTCATTGTACATGATGTGACATAAAATGTACAAATCAAAATATATGGAAGTAGTATTTCTCTAACACCTGATAGAAATCCCTGAGGAACATGTCTTTCCTTTGAAATCGTTTCATGACAGCACAATTCGAATATACTGCATTACATTGCATTCCCTGCTGTCGATGTATGCCGAGTAAGGGGGCAAGGAGGTACGGAACTATGACACCACAGTCACGTCTGTCTATCGGGGACAAAGGCAGTTTTACAGAAGGACAGCAAAACGCATACATTCAGATTTGAAACAGAACAAAATGTATTTTGCAAAACTTACTGTAACTTTCAAAGAAGGGTAAAAGGGAGTGTGTGAAACTGCACTATACTATATGTACTATATGGTACAAGTTTCATTTCAATACTTTCCAACACACATTCCTCCCAAACAATAAGTATACTTCAAGAACCAAGAATATCAAAAATCTACGTTAGCACTCACCATTTTACAGGCACATTTCAGAGTCCTCTTTAGCACTGGAAGCCAAAATCCGTAAGGAAAGCAACTGCCACACTGACCTTTTTCTCTGCCTGGCTAAAGACACTGAACAATAATGAACACTATTCCTGGTGCTTTAAAAAGTACTCAGTTGCTATGGCAACCCCTCCCTTTCTGAGGATAATTAGTGTGGTGTGGCTATGAGATCTGATGGGGGGGCTGGACAGGAAAGCATACAAATGAGAGGCGCAAGCAAGCAAGCAAGCGCAACAGATTCTCCTGCTCCTTGCTGCAGAGAGCAAACTCTGTGCACCTCGGAGAAAGGAACTTATACACTGGAGCTACTTAAAATTTAAATACTAATGGCTGTTATTAACTTATTAATACACTCAAACTGGAAAGTCAGGAATTAGAGGCTTGGTATTGCATTCTTTAACTGTCTCTCTGAAGTTAGCCGCCGAGTCCCACAACATAAGATATAAATATATGAAACATACATTGTAATGTGTTCCTCACGCACTATCACTTGTCATTTGGAAGATTTATTCCTTCCTGATTGGAATTTTCTCCTGCCGCATGACTGCAGTCAGTTGTACAATGCAACGGAGTTACAATCCAATATAGTGTCTTATAGATCGATTTCGTTCACAGATCAGTCTCAGCATCTGATAATGGGGTGCCTTCTTCCAAGTCTGGCAGGCTAGTGTGTGTGTCAATGTTTACTTTTCTGTATCATAGGGTGATTCAGCCCAAGAACTTTCTCCCGACACAGTGTTTCCTCACCATGCTCTCTACTCAAGGACACAAGTGGTCTGGACTGTGTAAGTTTTATTGAAGTGGATGATCCAGCAGAAGACATGAACCTAGAGGGTCTTTTGGTAGTCTCTAAATATGTATCTGAGGTTGCCTAATGACTAAGAAGCTAGGCTACAAAAATGGGTTGGTTCTAAGTAATGCAAAAAATTTTGAAAACTTTCCAACTTTGGTTCTGGAGGGCAAGCTCGAACCATTGCTAACTGATGTGAGTGTCATAGCAAATCATGACTGTGAGAAGCTACTATGATAAAATCAAACCAAAATGGAGGAAGATACACATAAGTCATTATTTCTCATTGCTTTCATCCTAATCTCAAAGCTCTCTACAGCCTCAATCCTGGCCAGAGTGAAGACAGAGGGGAGCAGAAGACAGTTCCATCTTGTCTTTACTAATAATATAATATAGTATATTGTATGTACATATAATATTTATAATATTATAATGTAAAACAATATAATACTAGTAATAATAATAATACAATATTATAATTATATATTAACATTACAAGTAATATTACAATATAATGGTATAGTGCAATATAGTAATATATAATATGGATATTGTACTATGCTAATAATATAATATTGTATGAAAATATATCTTGTAAGCTGCTCTGAGTCTCCTTTGGGGTGAGAAGGGTGGCATATAAATGCCGTAAATAAATAAAATAATAAATAATTTAGTCCTGAGTAGATCAGACCTAGACAGCCAGTGGTTTAAGTGTTGGTCTAAGACTCAGAAGATCAGAGTTTATATCACCATTCAACCACAGAAATCTATTAGGTGACCTTTGGTTAAGCCAAACTCTTTTCAGGAAGGCAATGGCTTACTTCCATTCGATAAATCTATTATCGCTCTTGTTAACTGTTGTCAAGCCAACTTTGACTTATGGCAACCCTATGAATAAGGGACCCCAAGTCATCCTATCATCAACTATCCTGTTCAGATCTTGCAGATTCATGATTGTGTCATCCTTGACTGAGTCTATCCAACTGTAATGTGGTCTTCCACTTTTCTACTGCCTTCTACCTTACCAAGCACTATTGTCTTTTCTAATGAGTCATGTCTTCTTAGAATATAACAACAACAGCAGCAGCAACAACAACAACAACAACAATAATCCCCCCATCGGATGCTGCCTTGTTGTTGGCGGGGGGGGGGGGGAACTGCTTCTATGATATTTAGAGCTGTGCTGGCGGTAGTGCAAACTACCTGTAGGCTCAACCAAACCAGAGTTGTCTCAACTTACAAGCAGAACTAAGTGTACCCAATTCATTTAAATATGATGAAACAAACCCTAAAGAGATCTATAATGGCTCAGTCGTTGCCCAGGATAAGGACCATGGTGAGTGCTTCTCACCATGGTCCATGGTGAGTGCTTCTCCTGAACACCCATTCACAAATGGGCTACAGGAACCAGGACCCACTGCTGAGCAACCAGAGCATGGACCTGTATGGTAACTGAAAGGAAAACTTCAAAAGCGGCAGAGATTTTCAGTATCACAGAATTGAACTGTCATGAACTGCTATTATAGGTCAAAACCCTTAAAATGTTATCAAAAATGGATCTACCAGTTGTGAAAACTTGAACATCCAGATTCAAGTGAAAAAGAACTGGTGGGATCACAAGCCTGAAAGGGTTATGGAACATGAACTCGTCAAGCTGCTCTGGGACTTCTGAATTCAGACTGAAATCACACACGTGGAAAAAAAACCAAGTATGGATATTGATATCGAAATTTCAGGTGACTGCAGAATTGACAAGAAGCAACTGGAAAACCTTAAAAAATATGAGGATTGAAAGATCGAACAGCAAAGAGTCTGGCACAAGCCAGTAAAGGGGTCCCAGGGGTGATCGGCAAACTGGGTGCAATGCCTAAAGACCATGGCATGCACTTAAAAACAATTGGCACTAACAAAATGACCATATGTCAGCTGCAAAAGCCCACTCTACTCAGATCTGCACACATTATTCACTAATACATCACACAGTCCTAGACACTTGGGAAGTGTCTGATTTGTGATCAAATACAAAAGTCAGCATAGTCATCTTGTTTGCTGTGTACTAAATTTGTTATGTATCAAACAATAATAATTTACTACAGTCTCTCTTTAGTCATCTTGGGTTTTAGAAGAGTTCTGATTTGATCTGCTCTTGGATCTATTTATTTGTCCTTTTAGCAGTCCATAGTATCTATATTCACAAGCATCACATTTCAAATGAGTTGATTTTTTCCCAATGAGCATTTTTCATTGCTCAGCTTTCACAGCCATACATAGAAATGAGAAATAGGATAGCATGAAAAATCTCAACTTTAGTATTCAATGATGTGTATCTTCAAAATCTTTTCTAGTGCCACATAATTGTAGTCTCCATTCTGATGGGCGAAGACACACAAAATCCTGAATGATTTCAATGTCCTCATTGTCTACTTTAAAGGTCTGAGGAGGATGTGACAAATATTTTCCTCTTCTTTTAAAAATGCATAAAGAGAACAAACTGAATATAAGAGCTATCTGTTCATTTGAGAAGTTACACCTGGAGCATGTGCACTGCTAATCTTAAAATATCTACATCTATACACATACAATATAATTTAAAAAAGAGTAATAATGTCTGAAGAAGGACAAAAAGATAGGTGGGGGGGGGGAAGAGAGAGAAAGGAACAAGCTACTTGTCTCTATTAGGTGTAAGTGGCAGAGGCAAGAAGCTCATCCAGGTGTGGCATGGAAGAAGACTACTGACCCATTAACCCTTCTGTGTCCAAACTGGAGAAGAAAAGGGCAACACTTCCTCTTCCTCACCATGTTTTTTTGGGGGCGAGGGGTTGCACCTGCCATTTTGGGCACTAGGGGCAGAGTGGAGCTAAGGTTGCCATTTTTAATAGGGGCTAGTCCAAGGCTTGCAGAGAGACTGACAAGCCTCAGTGGGCTTATAGGAAGTCCCTATTAAAAATAGTCTGCTCTGCTCTGCTCCACTCCACTGTACTTGAGTGGATGCTCTGCTCCACTCAAGTACCCAAAATGTCTGGGAGCACGATGCATTTTCAGCACTCACCCATTGATAAGCTGAACCAGGTTTTGGGGTTAATTTTTGTCACAACTATGACAATTTATACATGAGCATATAAAGTATACTGATATGCAGAAGGAAGGTGTATGGTGCCTTACAGGTGTATTTATTCCTTTGACTTTTCTATATTTTATTTTGTTACAATTTGGAGTGGAAATTGATTTGGTTGTCATTGTTTCCCCTTAATATACCCAAGATACTCAGTGCAGTATATTTTCATCTGGGGCAGAAAGTTGAAATAAACAACATTTCAGGTTGTAATGCAAATAAAATGTGAGAACATGAAAGCCATGTGTACACTTCTGCAAGGTGGTGTATGAGGGTATTATTTGTATCTTCCCCAATCGTTTCTTAAATGCTTGAAAGCAAAATCTGAAATAAGCCGATTAATGGAGATGCTAGGAAGCTTAGTTTTGACCCTGTCCCCATTTAAAACATAACAAAACATTCAGAAGCAATTGTCAATAAAGTAGAAATCA
>NW_026847438.1:150794256-150949120 GCF_025583915.1 Anolis sagrei ordinatus
CAGATCCCAGCTGGAGACCTGGAGAGGCCCTCCTCTCCACCTGTGAAAATGCTGTTACCATTTCTTCTCCGGTCATCATAATTAAAGCCTACAGTCCCTGCTGGATAAGCCTCAATCTGGCCTCTCCCCTTTTCGCCTCATTGTTATCAGTCAGTGGTCTTCCGCTGAAGAAAAGTCAATCAGGCTTCATGCTAGTCAGAGATTTGCCCATTCGACAAAACCATGCTGTGCAACACTAATTAAGAGACAGCTGTCCTCTCCCACCTAACTCCTGGTGACCAAAAGGCAGGCAGATCATTGTTTACGGCAATGGGCAGGAGGTCTGTGCCATGGGCCTGAACAAGTGTGCCATCACAAACACAATATCTCTGCTTTAGAGGAACAGATGCACTCTTCTCTGCATTGTATACAAACTAATGTCAAGGGATTTTATGGCAGTTACACCTCTTAGCAATGGGATATTCTTTAAACCATATGGATAGACTTTTCAAGTGATCTTTTTTATTCTGCCAGACTCTCCAGTTTCTCTCTTCTATACACATTTGTTTTGAATACAGTTCTAGGTGCACTTGTTCTGAACACAGACATAACCTATAAACTAATTAAATGATCATCCCCTAGCAATATTACTCTTTTAACATTTATTTCTACATTCATTTCTTGTACACACCAGGGCCAGAAAGGCCTCCACATTTTTTTTTCATGTATATTCAAGTTTGGGCTCCAGTGATATATAACTTACCCACATCAATTCAAAACCCTACATTAAACTTTAGTTGAATAGTCAACAAATATTTCCCAGTCTTGAGCTATAGAATTTTTAAAACTAAATGGTTACTGAATGGATGATGCAGCAGTTCATTCAATTCAAAGAAGGACTTGTTTTTGTTGTTTTGAAACTCTACTCCTTATCTTCCATTCACAAGACATAAAGATCTCTTTTCAAAATATTTTGTGGCCAACAGATCATACTTATCAATGAGTAACACAGAAAAGATTGAAAAGCAGCAAAGCTTTCCTACATAGTACAGAACTAAAGTAAATTTGAATTTAAAGTAATATAATAATAATAATCAACATTCTTGCCTCAACTTCAGCTACAACATAGTTTTTGTGCCTTGTTGAGACCAACAAGCCTGTTTAAAGTAACTACTCAAATTATTACATTAGGAATGAAATGGATGTGGTGGCTCAATGGGTTAAACTGCTGAGCAATTGAACCTGTTGACCGGAAGGTTGACAGCTCCAATTTGCAAGACAGGTGAGCTCCTGCTGTTAGCCCAGCAGCTTCTGCCAACCTAGCAGTTTGAAAACATGCAAATGTGAGTAGATCAATAGGCACCACCTCGGCAATGCCAAGTAAATGGCATTCCATGCAGTCATGCTGGCCATATGACCCAGGAGGTGTCTACAGACAACGCCGGCTCTTTGACTTAGAAATGGAGATAAACACCACTCCAAAACCCGGAGATGAGCACTACTCCCCAAAGTCAGAGATGAAAGGGGAAGAAGCCTTTACTTTTATTTGTGTATCTGTGTTCTGTTGTTTCTAGGCACTGAATGTTGCCTTTGTGTCTATATATGCAGGAATCTGCTCTGAGTCCCCTCTGAGAGATAGGGATGATGATGATGATGATGATTATTATTATTATTATTAGAGACACAACAAGATGAGTCCACAGCAGATAAGATCACTCTGCTCACTGTTGTATTGGATCACACGTCGGACACTTCCCAAGTGTCTAGGACTGTGTGATGTATTGGAAAATAATGCATGCAGATCCCAGTAAGGTGGCCTTCTGCAGCTGGAAGATGGTAATTTTGTCAGCGCCAATTGTGTTTAAGTGCAGGCCAGGTCTTTAGGCACTGCACCCAGTGTGCCGATCACCACTGGGACCACCTTGGCTGGCTTGTGCCAGAGATGATGATGATGATGATGATGATGTGTGTGTGTCTAGAACCTGGGCTGAAATCAAAATTTCAACACAGAGCAAGAAACAGTCCCCTTTTTATTACTCTGTCTGCAGAGATGGCATATCTAATATTCAATTAATCTATTAACATGTCCAACAGGGGCTAAATTGGCAGGCAATTAATACCTTAAGAATAGAAAGTATAAAAATGGTATTATGGCTGTGATCCACAAATGGCTGTGCTATGCTGACAGTTTTTTCTCACTAAGTCAGGATAAATGAAAGTCGGCATAGCCTTGTAAACTCCCCATGTTCTAGGTGGTCTAAAGATGACAAGGTTGTCCCTAGCAAGGCTAATAACCACAAGGCTAATAACTACAAGGACACTTGTCAAACTTGACCTTACCAACCAGAATGGCATGACTGCTTGGAGAATTATGTCCTGTCAAAATGCCAGAAATTTCTACAATTTATCAGTACTGAAGTTTCCTGGCCTTACGAAATTTGTCAAAACACAGACAACAACCTCTGCCTGTGAAGGAGATTCCTTTGTACTCAAATTGCCACCTCCAAACGCTCACTGTCTTTAACTTCTCATATTGAGCATGTTCAATGCATGAATTAAAGCCAGATGAGCTACAGAGAAGTAAAAAAAATCCTGACCACTTTGGAAGAAAAAACACATATTATTTTAATGTTAAATGGTGTGGAAAGGATTTGAAAAGGGTAAACTGATGCACCTGGAGGCTTTGAAGAACAGCAATTCCCAGAGGTAGGTTGATTTGAGGATTCTGAGGCTATCAAGAACCTCAAAACACTGGAAAGAGGCAGTATGCAGCCTCTAGGTTGCACTTTGCCCAGCAATTATTTCTTTATTTTGTCATGTCAGGAGCAACTTGAGAAACTGCAAGTCACTTCCGGTGTGAGAGAATTGGCCGTCTGCAAGGACGTTGCCCTGGGGACGCCCGGATGTTTTGATGTTTTATCATCCTTTTGGGAGGCTTCTCTAATGTCCCTGCATGAGGAGCTGGAGCTAACAGAGGGAGTTCATTCACGCTCTCCTCGGATTCGAACCTGCGACCTCTCGGTCTTCAGTTCTGCCGACACAGGG
Source organism: Anolis sagrei ordinatus (assembly GCF_025583915.1). Taxonomy (NCBI): domain Eukaryota; kingdom Metazoa; phylum Chordata; class Lepidosauria; order Squamata; family Anolidae; genus Anolis; species Anolis sagrei. The sequence continues at coordinate 150,797,281 of NW_026847438.1, forward strand.
GTTTAACCCACTGTGCCACTGGGGGCTCCTGCCCAGCAAAATGAAGGTGGTGGACTGTACACCTTCAGCAAAATGAAGGTGGTGGACAGCACACATCCATGTAGCATTCAATTGAGTAAAACAGGAGCTCTTTTGATTAGATATTTTGTGAGATATGGTCATGTTAGAGTTAATGTTTGGGGCAATGGTGGAACCTAACACAATGGAAGAAAGGAATCTCTAATGGAAAAGGGTCTCTTATTAGTTTAAATGAGGATTTCGAGTATCAGCCTTTGTAGATCTTAAAGTAGTTGCTTCTCCGGATAAAGTGGGGTTAATCTAAAGGCAATATATATATATACAGGAGAGGGGGAGTGAGGTATTGTGAATTTTTGCAGGTTTTATAGCTTTTTGTTCTTTCAAGAAGGCATAAACTCTTGATTATATATATTTATTTATTATGACAATTACTAGAACCAAAAATGAACAACTCTTGATTAATTTCGAGAAGAGTACAGGGAAGGATGTTTAATGTGCAACAGAACTGTTTACTTCTGCAATGTGATAAGAGTAACATGTAATTTGCTTTTCTCTTTCATGAAAAAGAATTTAGGTGTTTCATGTTTGTAATGAATACATAATCATCTGGTTGTCAATATCATTTTGCAGTATCTACAAGGAATATATGAGACTTTTGCAGTATTTATCAGGAATATATCTGTCTGGGGACTTTATATTTCCCCCCAGTATTTACAGATGACCGTTTATTAAAAAAATACTAGGGGCAATCATTTTTATACACTTATCTGTTTTAAATGTGTATATATCTGTTTGGAATCTGGCTTTGATGAAAGAATAGATGTTTCTGGAACACACTGAGCATTTAAATAAATAAAGCTTGAGTACTTGCTTCTCCCTTGACTTTGTTTATACAACTGGCAGCTATCAGCAATGTTCTGTGGGCTTTCGGGTGCTGGTCCAGCTCCTGCTTTTTGTAATCTTGGCTGGCTACGAAATCAGGAAATGTACTGAGTGTCTGTTTGGATGGGCAGACCACACATTGTGCAGAAGTAGCCTCAGGAGAGAAGTAACAGCTGGAGGTGCATTTCCCAACTACTATGAGAACTGTGTCAACTCTACCCTAGTTTCACTCACATTTCTGGTCTCCAATATTTGTAGTAATACTAACAAAATTAGCCTATTTGATGAAAGAAAACATACTTCTCTGTGACACCCATTCTTGCTAAAATTGTCCTGCAATTCAAAGGGTAAAAAAGTCCAAGATATACACAACCCTGTGGTAGAAACAGACTGGCCGCTTGGCACAATAACAGGTACACATTCCTGACAATTCCAGCAAGTTTTGGAAAAGGGTGAGGAACCAATTAAACACTATTCTGAACTTTCTCCTTGGCTTATTAGTAGATTTGGCCAAGAAGTCGTAACAGGAAATTAGCCAGCCTCAGCACACAGCTAATATTTAATATGGGTAAATTAGGAAATCTAGGAAATATTTCACTGAGCGGCTTTGTGTTGCTAGGAAACTAAAGGTCAGGTGACATCCAAAGGCCAAATTTATTCCCATTCCCTTGGTAAACTCATAGAGCCTCTTTCATTCCAGATCCGATTCTGTGAGTTGGGACTGAGAAACCTAGTCACCCTGCCACTCTCACAACCTAATTGTGATTCAGGGCTCCTTAGTTCCACCATGATCTCTCAACTCATATCCAATTTATTTATGCACGCAAGGATCGGGAGCAAATGATGCTGCCACCTGCTGGTTTTCACCATACAGCTGATATTCTTAGGACAGCTGAGGACTTCCTTCATGGCGTAGACTTAGAGCTGTGTTTCTCAACCTTCCTAATGCCGCAACCCCTTAATATAGTTCCTCATGTTGTGGTTATCTCCAACCATAACATTATTTTCGTTGCTACTTCATAATTATAATCTTGCTTTGTTGTTCATTCGTTCAGTTGCTTCCGACTCTATGTGACCTCCTGGACCAGCCCAAGCCAGAGCTCCCTGTCAGCCGTCACCACCCCCAGCTCCTTCAAGGTTTTGCTACTATTATGAATTGTAATGTAAATATCTGATATGCAGGAAGTATTTTCATTCACTGGATCAAATTTGGCACAAATACCTGATACATCCACATAGAATACTTGTAGGGTTTTTTTTTGGGGGGGGGGGTATTGATTTTGTCATTTGGTAGCTTCTGGGATTTATAGTTAACCTATAATCAAAGAGCATTCTGAACTCCACAAATGATGGAACTGAATCAAACTTGGCACACAGAACTCCCATGACTAATAGAAAATACTGGAAGAGTTTGGTGGGTATTGACCTTGAGTTTTGGAGTTGTAGTTCATCTACATCCGAAGAGCACTGTGGACTTAATAATAATAATAATAATAATCATCATCATCATCATCATCATCTTTATTTATACCCCGCCTCCATCTCCACAGAGGGGACTCGGGGCAGCTAACATGAGGCCAAGCCCAAAGATACAATACAGCAAAATAAAATAAAATATAAAACAACAAAAAATGTTCCCCAACTAAGATGCCTGCTTCTATTCAACAGTATTATGAAAGAGCATTGTTCAGGAGCTCCTAGTGAGTGAAACAGTGTATTGGCAGTATTTCAAAAAGTGAGTCAGATAAGTTTGCATACATCAACTAATCATCTAAAACAGTGTTTCTCCACCTTCCTAATGCCGCGACCCCTTAATACAGTTCCTCAGGTTAACCTACAATCAAAGAGCATTCTGAACCCCACCAGAGATAGAATTGGGCCAAACGTCCCACACCTAACCACCATGACCAACAGAAAATATTGTGTTTTCTGATGGTCTTTGGCGACCCCTTTGATGCCCCCTCATGACCCCCCCGGGGTCCCATCCCCCAAGTTGAGAAACACTGGCTTATGAGACTCTGGAGGCATCCTTACAGAAAGCAAGATTCCCACAAAAGCATGAATGGCATAGGCTTAAGAATTGCCTTGGTACCATTGATGCTAATCAGGAACAACATCCCCTTTAACTCTTCGTGAAACACCCCATTTATAGGGTTAATACACTGATCCCTGTGTGCTAAAAAACAACATTTTCCTTCATTGAGGTGTTTAGGAAAAGGGTTGCATGGTGCTCTTTGTAATTTAGCATCTTGAAAGACACTATCAGATCACTTGGAAATATATTTTCCTTTCCCAAGGTAAGTCTTCCCTGTTTGCATGGATTAGCATTAATTTTGCAGTGATGTCAACTATATGTAGCAGCAAGCAGCTTCTCTCCTAGTTAGTTGTGCACACCCTAATCTAAAATCCAGAATATGTTAGGATCCCAATTAACATTAACCATCCCTAGCATTTATGATAAATAAGGGGGGGGGGGGGGGAGAAATCTGCAAGGAAGCAGGAAGAAGGAAGAAGCATAATTTACTGAGACAAACACCTCAACTGCTAACCATGGTTTGCAGGGAATGCATTATGCCTACATTTAAATAATGTGTTCCCCAGAAGTAGCAAAGAAGTAGCAAAGGTTTGCTTTGGATGTTTCCTCTGATCTAACTTCATAGTATTTATGGAAAGTTGCAAGCCACCTGTGTTCTTATGCCATCCTTTCATCTAGTCAGGGGTGGGTGAAGCTTTAGTCTGCTAAGTCTCATGTCTATTTTGTTGCAAGCACAACACAGCCAAATCAGCAGAAAACCAATTGTAATTTAATGTGTTGTCGAAGGTTTTCATGGCCGGAATCAATGGGTTGCTGTGAGTTTTCGGAGCTGTATGGCCATGTTCCAGAAGCTTTCTCTCCTGACATTTTTCTCACATCTATGGCAGGCATCCACAGAGGTTGAGGGATCTGTTGGAAACTAGGCAAGTGAGGTTTATATATCTGTGGAATGACCAGGGTGGGAGAAAGAACTCTTGTCTGCTTGAGGCAGGTATGAATGATGCAAATGGCCACCTTGATTAGCATTGAATGGCCTTGCAGCTTCAATGCCTGGCTGGTTGCTGCCTGGGGGAATCCTTTGTTGGCAGATGTTGGCTGGAACTCATTGATTCTAGTCTGGAATTCCCTTGCTTTTTGATTGTTGCACCTCCCAACAAAGGATTCCCCTGGAGAGCAACCAGCCAGGCATTGAAGCTGCAAGTCCATTAAATGCTAATCAAGGTGGCCATTTGCAACATTCACACCTGCCTCAAGCAGGCAAGAGTTCTTTCTCCCACTCTGGTCATTTCAGAGATATATAAACTTCGCTTGCCTAGTTTCCTACAGATCCCTCAACATCTGATGTGGGCGAAACATCACGAAAGAATGCTTTTGGAACATGGCCATACAGCCTGGAAAACTCACAGCAATCCAATTGTAATTTAGCCTATAGCTTAGCAAAGGACTGGCAGTTCCTAATCTTATTGTCCTTGAGTAGAACATATGCACCTGTTTAAAGGGATCTCCTGAGCCACAGGTAGAAGCCACCAGCAAACTTGGGAATTTTGAGAGGGCAGTCTTAAGAAAAATATTATTTTTATCAGTAGTCTGTATTGGAAAACAATTTGGAGCGCTCTAACCACATGCTCAAACTCTTTCCATTTGTGGCCTGAAAAGTATGGCATACTTTTGGGAATATATTTCAATGAATTCATACATAGAATGGGATGTTCAGCACATTTGATCCTCTTCAGTTAAAAAAGAAGTTCTAATGTGTGCATTACAAATAATTTTTGATCAGAATCTAGAAACATTTCTTTACACAGATGGTTTGGACTGGTGGGATCTATCATACCATTCTTAGAGGGCATATAAAGCTTTTTAGAAGCTGGAATAAGCACAAATTGTGGTGGCTGGCACACTCTCCGTGGGTACTCTTCTCCTTTCAGCTAAATCTGGGGCAGCTATTCATCTACGAAAGCTGATACCGCACAAGAGTTGGCACTTATCAGTGGTTCTCTGGGAAGTGGAGAAATGCTTTCAGTCATTTGCTTTATCTTTCCATTAGACCATTAAAAAGCTGCAGGCCTGGAAATCTGCTGATCACAATTAAGTATATTAAAAGATAATTACTTGCTGCATGTTTTCTTTAAATTGTGAAATAGGCATGCAGTGATAATAGCCAAGAACCTTTGATGGCTTTGTTCGTCCGTTAACATAATGACATTATTACACATTAATGTTCACCAGAGTCATTTGAGATATAATCCAGAGTTACAGCTATGTATTTTCTCAATTCAATTCATTTCTTCTTTCTTTTTGGGCATCATTTGCCCACACAAATCTCTATTAACGGAACAAACAACTGAATGAGGATATCTTTTAACAACGAAAAAGGACACATTTCCTAGAACTGGTTGAATGTACAGTGAAAACACATAAAAGAGTCTATGGCACTTAAGGCCAGTTTCCCAATAGCTCCTGCAATCTGAACCAGCACAAAACCAAACCCATTTTCTGTTCATACTTTCTGGGGAAGCTGTGGCAAACTCTGCTCCCTTTCAAGAGTAGGTTTTATATGTTCACTTATTTAGGGCTGACATGTTTTCTTGTTTGCTGACAAGGCTCACGTGCCTCCAAAAGCTTCCTGACTGGCAGAAGTGCAACATGTGCCGTTTTCATGATGACTGCATCTCTCTGTCAGGAAAAGTTGCTATTGTTTCTATGTTGTACCACAGCCAGGAATGGAACAGCTGCCACTTTTCACTGCATCCATTTGGGGCAATGAGGAAAGCTGCACCTGTTACATTTCATGGAGTCATGTAGCCTCCAAGGGTCACAGGAGCCCTACCAGAGAATGAATCATGGCAACTCAACACATATCATATATTCATAACATTGGATATATACATTCACATAAAAATGTTTGGTGTGTGAACTGGAAAAACTATGCTTGAAATCTTATAACCGACTTAGATGCCGTAAGTGTGGCTTGCATATTGAAGTCCTTTCGTAGATAGCGCAGGAGGGTATTCTCCTGTGCCCCATCCAACAGTCTTCCACTATCATTATGGGGAGGGGATGATTATGTCTGTTACCGGTGGAAAGGAAGAGGCAATTCAGACCACGAAGACCTGGCTGCTCTAGGCTCTTAGGGGAAGAAAAAAATAGATTCACTCCTTTTGAGAAAACACTCACATTTCCCCCTTATCCGAGAGAGCCGAGAGCAACTTTTCCAAATCTCCCCATGGCCTCCCCTCACTACAGCAATAGGGAGCCACGGTGGTGCAATGGATTAAGCCGTTGTGCCGGCTGAACTGCGGACCTGAAGGTCAGCAATTTGAATCCACAAGACAGAGAGAGCTCTGGAGTGTACACACACACACACACACACACACACACACACACACACACACACACGGGTTGAATGAAAAGTAATGCCTCCACCTTCGTAACTCCTCAACAGATGGCAGTACTGGTATGCGGCAGGTACTGGCTTGTTCAGTAGACTCTCCTCTACAGTTCCATTTTGGCGGGAAGCCTTAGTATTGAACGGTTGTGTTGTTAAAGTGCGAAGTATGGAACCCTGCACAGATAGTCGTTCAATGCGACTTAAGCAATGTGCAGTCATTGAATTCTTGACAGCAGAAAGTGTCACCACAAAGGAGATTAATCAGAGAATGCAAGCTGTTTATGGTGATTGTGTTGATGTGATTACTGTGCGTCACTGGGTGAGAAAGTTTAAAGATGCTGAGGTGGGAACATCTGACTTGCACGACAAACAAAGAGTTGGACATCCTGGGACAGCAACCACCGAGTTTCACAAGCAAAAGGTTGACAGATTGATCCAGGACGATCGTTGTATCTCTCAGAGAGAAATTTCAAGCATAATCAGCATTTCATAAGATTGTGTGGGTCACATTATTGCTTTGCTTGGCTATCAGAAGATCTGTGAATGATGGATACCCTGGATGCTGACGCCTGAAATGAAAGTGCACAGACTTGAAACTTCAGAGACTGGATCTCATCACCGTAAGAGATCCTCCATACAGTTGAGATTTAGCACCGTCTGACTTCCATCTGTTATTGGTAATGAAAGAAGATCTGCAGGGATATAACTGTGCTTCTGATGAAGACATTGAGAGAACTGTGAGACGCTGGTTGCGGAAACAGAGTGTCGACTTCTTCTGTGATGGCTTCAGAAAACTTGTTCATCTTTGGCAGAAATTTATCCAATTGTCTGGTGATTATGTGGATAAGTGAATAGTGGTAGTTAAAGAGCATATTCTAAGGATTATTTCTGCGTTTAATTTATTAAAATATTCCCATCCAAACTCAAGTAATGAAGGTGTAGGCATTACTTTTCATCCAACCCTCATACCTCAAACAATGTGTTCATGCAATGGTGTTTTTAATAATCCATTCATTTAATGAGACATTTACTTTTATTATCTTTATTTTTTCACTGTTGTGCTAACCTTTTTTTTAGAAATGTGGCTTGATTTCCGGGCTGGACTTCAGAGAAATGTAATATAGTGGTGGAGAGACCAACTGTAACTTATTAAACTCCCCTGGATTGCTTAACACAGATATATCATTGTCAGAATTCCTATGAGATCAGCAGTGTTTGTCTTACTCTTCTACTTCTTGGCAAGCACACTCCTTCATACCTCTAAAATATTCTTGTTGATAATCTGCAGTGACGGAAAATCATATCATGGCACATTTTGGGGAGGGGGGATTTTTCTTCCGAATTGGAAGATGCCAAACCAATAGCAGATTTCAAAGCCAAAAGGTGGGGGAGATCTTAGTATTGACACATCAACATTAAACTATTGTATAACTTTTACACCCTTGTAGGAAGAAGTCTACAATGAAAGCACTCATTAGAACTATTTCCTTAGGAAATTCCATGTGATCAGTGCTTTCTGGGACCTTAAAAGTACCTGTTGTCCATTCAATGTGATGAAGGGTTAGCATCGAAAACTACAGGACATATTGAGCTACCCTTCTGGGAATTGGATGATGTTTTGCTCCCCAAGCTATTTTCCTATCCCTTAAAAGTCATGGAATGGCCACAGATCATACTCTGGAAAAGACAATCCTCTATTTGAAAGATTTTCCAATCCAATTCTGGTTTAAAAGTAGACAAATCATAGGAGGGGAGAGTGGGGGCCATAAAGTTGTCTATCAACAGTTGACTTCTGAGCAGCAGACGGAACAGACTCACTGTCCACAGTCTTCGCCACTTTGGAAAGTTATACACTGCCTTTCTATTTAACTTGTAATAATTTAATATTTGTAGCTATAAAGCATTTGCAATTTTTTGCCATCTAACAAATGTCATGGGCCCCATGCATTTTCATGAATGTTCTCCTTTTCTTCACACTTTCCCTAGATGCTTTCTTCTATATCAGTGGTTCTCAACCTGTGGATCCCCAGATGTTTTGGCCTTCAACTCCCAGAAATCCTAACAGCTGGTAAACTGGCTGGGATTTCTGGGAGCTGTAGGCCAAAAATATATGGGGAGCCCAGGTTGAGAACCACTGCTCTATATGAACTGCCTGCTTTTGAAAACTCATTTTGTCTGTCTTAAAAGAGATTCAGCACCTTGGGCAGCTTCTTTAGAGTTCTTGCTCTCTGTTGTAGGAGCCATGAGCCACCACTCGCCTCTTGTTTTTTTCAACTTCAAGCAACTCAAATGGGAATCTGTTGGATAGGTCATGGGCCATATTCAGCTTGAGGGCTTGTAAACTGCATAGAGTTGACCTCTGGTCTTTGGTTTAATTTGCTCAGTATTTTCATATTCCATTGTGCCTTACAATGACACCAGGTAAGGAGGACTGTGGTTGAGAGGGGAAACACAGCAAGCTACTCCAAGACAAGACATTGAATTAAGCGCTCTCTCTCTCTCTCTCTCTATCTATCTATCTATCTATCTATCTATCTTTTGTTCTTCTTTAACTGAGCTTCAGAACTAGACTCACTGGGTCCAATTCTTCACATCTGCTGATCCACTTTCTGCATGCTCAAAACCCTCTATGCACAAGATTTCAACTTGTTTACAATTCTGTATTTTTATAGGATTGCCATTTATTTTCACTTAACAAGCTGCTTTACTGTAAGCAATTATTTCATGACATTGTATTCATGAAGACTATGCAATTTCAGAAACACACAAAGAGTTATAAATGCCTTTCTATGCTTGCACTCACCATCTGAACTCAAATGTATAGATATAAAGCATGAGCACTGGCTTGAATCAAAGGAAAACACAAAATGTAATCTTCTACAAATGTGCTGTACTGCATTACTTAAGAGTGCATTTCTTTTCTTTATCCAATAGTATTTAGCAACAGCAGTGATAGCAAGAAGAAAGAGGAAAATCCTATCCCGTTTCATATAAAATGACTCAACTATTTCCAACTATAAAACAGAATAAAAACAGCCTGCTTCTTGTATAAGGTGATCTCTGTGGCAGGACAAACCAAATGGAGCCACCATTACTAAGACATCAAGACCACTTCTAGAAGGCGGAGTACACATTCAATATGGTGTTCTTTAAAAAAAAAAAGATTTGGGAGACTCAAGATCTCAATAGGACACATTTCTATTTTCTCCCATGTGATTTTAGATATCATGGGGATTTTTAAGATGCCCTAGGTCAGTGGTTCTCAACCTGTGGGTCCCCAGGTGTTTTTGGCCTACAACTCCCAGAAATCCCAGTCAGTTTACCAGCTGTTAGGATTTCTGGGAGTTGAAGGCCAAAAACATCTGGGGACCCCAGGTTGAGAACCACTGCCCTAGGTAATTTTTTGTGGTTCAGTTATTCTGTAACAACTGCCACTGGGGGCCCTTCTAAGCAGGCCCTATAGCCTAAGATCTGATGCCAGGTTTTCTGTTTATCTCAGATTATCTGGCAGTGCAGACTCATATAATCCAGTTTAAAGCAGAAAACTTAGGATCAGATCCTGGGATATAGGGCCTGTCTGGAAGGGCCCTGAGTTAAAACTTGTGCTTCAATAAGCATTCTTGAAGAATAATTTTAATCTCCATTTTATGTGTTTTTAAAAATCCCAGTCCTGCTTAACTCCCACACAAATTAATGTGGAGGATGTCAAGTTTGGACCTGAAAAATAAATAAACACACATAGGTTACTCTCTATCTTTTTGTAAGGCCAAGCAAGTCTTCGGTGTTATTTATTTTTCTTTCTCCTTTTTATAGCACACCACTCTGTCTGCCACTGGGTCCAGAATCCCAGACTCAACAAATGTGTACCATCAGGTTTTGCCAGAGGGATTGCAAAAATTCATTTGAACTTGCCTGTGCCTGCCTAAGAAAGAAGATAACCTCTTTCAACTTCTGTACTTTCCATCCTTGTACTCCCTCGTACAATTTTTATAAAGAGCATCCTGCAAGTAATATGTGTGCGTGTACTGTGTATGTGCGCACAGAGCTTGGCATACAAGAGAGATAATTTCTACTTTCTCCCTTCTTTCACCAAATCTTTCCCCAAACTTTGACTGAAAGAAGAAATGTTTTAATAAAGCTTTGTCTGCTTTCTGGCAAAACAATTCCAAGAGGGAGTTTTCACAGGAAACCCAGGAAACCCTGGGAAGTTTGCTTATTTTACCTCTGTTTCTACTACCATGTAATGCAGGACACAGTGAGAACATTCTGCCAAGAGAAATGCTTACTTAAATACCCAAGCTCTCTCACTATTCGCCATGATTTCAGTTGAAACACCTAAAACATTTGTTTATATATCTGTTTTTAGGAGATTTGCTTACCTTTTTTTGGAGTTCTTCCCTCTTTTTGTTTTAATTGTCAGTAAAATTCTGCATTTCCCGCTGCAGCTGCACTCATGCACTGAGAGGCACTAAACTTGCACACCAAACAGAGCTCTCTTCAGTTTGCTTTTGAGGCTTTCATGTGATATCTTTGGCTATGCTTGTTTTAATTCATTCCTGCTGCTACTCAGAGGAAATCATGCCTAGCTAGAGTTGGCTCTGCAGCACTCCCTTTTAGATATTCCCCCACCAAGAGCCGAGGAGGCTTAATCTTTCTTATGAGTACGGAGAATGTAAATAGCTTTTAAAGCCAACAGATTCTTTACAGACCTTACAAGATAAAACGGGCGAGATGGCTTGAAACAAAGTCTAGCCTGGGAGTGAAGAACTCTAAATATTTTTGCTCGGAGGAGAATAAACTGCCCTCTAGTTGTGCTTCATTAGCAAGCTATTCATTGAGGGCCTGCATATCTCCCTGAGTGGTTACCATGTCAACATGGAGAACGAGATCAGAATTTAATCCACAATCCTAGAACTTTAGGGCAACTTAGTTTTGCTAGCTAGAGGGCATAGGGCAGACGCTAAAACATTTACTTTGCTTGAAAATAAAATCGCTTGTACTACAAGCATTTGATTTTAAGCCTGACTCTTCTGAATTTCAGTAGTGCTGTCTCCTTTTCAATAGGGCTAAAAGGATAGTGCCAAACGAATTACAGTCAGATCTTATTTTTCCCTTTGAATGTTTATAGTGATTTTCGTCCATGAGATGCAACTTTCTGCTATGTATTCTTGTGAAATGCCGATTATGCTTGATATTTCTCTGAGTGATACGACGATCATCCTGAATCAATCTGTCAACCTTTTGCTTGTGAAACTCGGTGGTTGCTGTCACAGGATGTCCAACTCTTTGTTTATCACACAAGTCAGATGTTCCCACCTCAACATCTTTAAACTTACTCGCCCAATGATGCACAGTACTCACACCAACACAATCACCATAAACAGCATGCATTCTCTGATGAATCTCCTTTGGGGTGGCACCTTCTGCTGTCAAGAATTCAATGACTGCATTCCTTAAGTCACATTGACCGACCGTCTGTCACGGGTTCCATACTTCTGCACTTTAACAAGGGCCCAAAAAAAGTGGAAACAAACTGTTAGAGGGAAGAGTCTACTTCGAAAAAAACAAGCCAAGTACCTGACCGCCAACCCAGGTTTAAATGGCCATCTTTGTTTTGAAGGGGGGAGGTTATGAAGGTGTTGGAGGGGGCATTACTTTTTCAATTCAAAAAAAAATGTTCCTTCGTTACTGGCTTTTGAGGAAAAAGATGAGAAAAAAGATTTCTTGTTAATGTTCCCCTGGGCGGGGGGACCTCCCATGGGCGGGTAAAAGGATCTGGGGGGATTCTCATAAAACACAAAACCTTTTGGGACATTCACACACTTCTCAGGCAACACATTTCTTGGGAAAAGGTGGATGGGTGGGTTGGGCAATGGACCCTGAAGCTAGTGAAAAGGCTACTGGTTACACAGGAGAAGGACAACAATGTCACTGCTCAGGCCTTGTCTAGACAATTATTCAAGCTTCTTCCTCCCCACATTTTTGCAGACCCAGACACACAACGTTCTTCCCATTATGAAAAGGAGTTTACTAACTTGAGCCAAATCTCAAAGTTTAAATCAAATTCTGATCTGTCCAAGATGACTTCATTCCTAATCTATAGCTATTTTCTCCTGAGTGTGTGAGCTGCTCAGATGAATGTCTCGTCCCACTATGGCTCCCATCCAATTAAACCTTGCACCTGTTACCAAGTCTCTGCCAAACCATGCACCCTGTGAAAGCTTCTCCTATAGTGAAGGCAGCCTGAACTGGCACCGAGATACATAGAGAAACATGTGTTATAGCTACATTTTGGGATGGTTCACAGCTGAATGCCTAGGTGCCAGGAAGCAGGAATGAGCCTCCAGTTTCTACCTCCTCTATCCCACTGTGTGTTAGAATTGCAAAATGAGCCATATGTTCATAAGTCCTGCTTATTCACCCATTGTCACACAGTCAATGGTGGCATAGTCAAAAACATTCCCTTTTCTCTATTTAATACAGATAGTCTCTGTTTTCTAAGTGCTCACATTCTCTTTTAGAAAGGTACAGGGTGAGCCTTTAAAAAAATATTAGAAAATGTTAATTTGTTTTTGAGGATACATACAGGGTGAGGCAGCATAATTTCCTTTTTTAAAATGCACGCCATTCAGTCGGTTGAAGACGTAGCAGAGTGCTTGTGGTCTCGTTCGAGAGGTGGGAGTATAAAGTTTTGTCCTGACACAGTTCAGTCGCCATCATGCGTTGGAACAGTGAGGAGCGTGCTTTTGCCATTGAGGCCTACTTTTCGAGCGGATTTGGAGTGGCCGGTCCGCACTCCAGATTTGGCCCCTTGTGATTTTTTTCTATGGTTTTTTTTTTTTTTGAAATCCCGTGTTTATGTGAACCATCCAAGGACCCTACAAGATTTGAAGACCAACATCCAGGAAGAAACTGCCAACATAACACCTAATATGCTGGCAAGAGTCATGACAAACGCCAGAAATCGGGGGACGTCACCTACCTAATTTGATCTACAAAACTACGTAAAACAAAACTTTAGGCATGGGTTTTATTAAGTTTTGAAAAAAGGAAGTTATGCTGCCTCACCTTGTATGTGTTCTTTATCTTTGGCCACAAAGTAATCTCCAGACTTCAAATGTTGGCACAGCCTATATTTAATGTGTGTGCAAGTGAATGCAAGAAAATGTATGTCAAAGTGAAGTATGCAACAACCTCCCATTCTCTTTACAACTGCTTTTCTGAATAGTAAATTGTGCTTTAAATTGGAGCTATTTTATCAAGCAAAATCAAACACATCATGAGATATATTCAACATTAACTCAGACATGTAGCCGGGGGGGACGGGGGGACGGACGAAATTCTCATGGTGGTTCGCGAAAAGGCCTTACTGGTGCATTATTTAAACTGTCATGTTTATTCATATCATGATCTGATCACCATACTCAATATATCCCATATGCATGGGGGTATTGGGGTATTGATACAAAAGGTTTGCTAGGGTAGACCCTCTTTCACTCAGACTCAGCCCCCCGGAATCAAAATCCTGGCTACGGGCCTGCATTAACTAAAGAAAATGCAAGTTTTAAGGCTGGTTTGCCAATTCACCCCTGGAAGAACTTACACTTGACATGCACGACAGATTCTGGAAGAATCATGGAATATAACATACACTATGGTTCCTTCTCCTAATGCTTTCCGGACAATGTTGAATATTTTGTTGAATATTTTGTGTGTTAATTCGGTGATGCAGTGGGCTAAACTGCTGAGCTGCTGAACTTGCTGACCAAAAGGTTGGCAGTTTGAATTTGGGGAGCAAGGTGAGCTCCCATTGTTAGCCGCAGCTTCTGCCAACCCAGCAGTTCGAAAACATGCAAATGTGAGTAGATCAATAGGTACCGCTCTGATGGGAAGGTAATGGCACTCTACACAGTATGCTGGTCACATGACCTTGGAGGCGTCTATGGACAACACTGGCTCTTCAGCTTAGAAATGGAGATTAGCACCACCCTCCAGAGTTGGACACAACTAGACTTAATGTCAGGGGAAACCTTTAACTTTATCTTCTGAAATCTACATCTTAATACATCAGTCAATTTGAGTTTTAAATATGTTTTATGACCATAAGCTATCTTTAGGGACCATTCTGAATCTAAAAAGCAGAGTATAGATAAATATATTTATCTTATACCCTCCAGAGATCTTTTTCTTCCTTCTGTAATTGGCTTTCATACTTTTTAATATAAAAAAGCTTTAAGACAACTTCAGAGTCAATAGCAGAGATATGCACCCCACCCTAAGAAATAGGATACTTCACCCAAGCTTGCATGAACTGAGAAATAGTACCAATATGTTTCCACTCAGAGCTTGAAAAAACAACCATCCTGTCTTCACCCTATGATTCTTATGACTTTTTGGAAATGTGCCAGTATCCTTACAGGCTTTAACTCTTTGATGTGCTTTTGATTTGACTAAATCTATTCCAGCTGAATTCTGTCCAAGTTTGAAAGTTATGACTTCTTGAAATGAAGGGTCATGCATTTCTATTTCAGTTCGGCCATGTTTTGAAACTCATACATTTCAGAAGTGATTCCTTGAACTTAGTGACCAGTATCTATAGAATGAAATCAATGATCCGAGAATAAATGTAGCATGCTGTGCATAAAATATGATAAAACCAGTCCTAAAATGCTGGATTATATTCTAAAACTGGGAATTTCAAATGAAGTTTCAAGATTTCTTAGTGTTTTCTGAAAGCTGTTAGGTGTTCCTGAATTAGAACAAATTAAAGAGCAATCAGCAGAAGCAGTATTTTTAACAAATGCCTATGTTAATAACCACAAAGATCTGACTGCTTACATTCAGGCTGTTTTCCAGGAGGAAAGTTTCATGTTTAGGTTTAGAGATGTATCTCTGCAGAGACAGACTTGCTATTAGGCAGAGGAGGCACCTGCCTCAGGCAACCACCATCAAAATCTATTTCTTCCCCCTGAGTACCTCAACCACTTTTCTACAGAGATTCTCTGAAGGTGCCAGCCACAGATGCAGGCAAAACATCAGGAGAAAATGCTTCTAGAATATGGTGATACAGCCCAGAAACCATACACTCAACCTCAACCACTTTTCTTTCTTGGGAAGACAGAGCTGTGTGTGCCATATGGCCTGCTTTGCCATATGGCCTGCTAAGCCATCCTGGGAACTTCTGGAGAATATTATCTCTTTGGCAGTACTAATAGTAATATATCCATTGTCAATCTGGGAAGCTTCTGTAATTGTAGGAAATAAAAACCTGTTTGCCTGAGGCATCGAAGTATTGGGCAAATTCTATGTGGGGTTCTAGTTCTAGGTCTGCCTCACAAAATCAATGAACTTGAGTTCCAAATGGAAGAAGAGCTGCAATATAAATACATAATAACAAACTATAAGCACAAAAAAATGATTAATCATTATGAAAACAGATATTTATGAATTCTTTGGGTCGTCTTAAAAGATTTTATTAAAAGTACACAACTTTTACAGAACTCAAAGGAGTGAAGGAACCAACAATAAAAGATTGCACAGAATTGGAGTTCCGAAACTTGCCTGACTTTGAAATTATTCAGTGTTCTAAAGGGTAGAATATGAATAATTCCTCCATTGATCCCAGCAACAATGATGAACAGTGAAGACATTTCACATATAGATAAACAGATCAATCCCAAGACATATGGCATAAAACAAACAAACAAGCTCCCAGGCAAAAACAATCTCAAACCTTACCTTATGCATGTTGGGCTTGATGCAGCGAACGAAGAAAGGGTTAGACGTGCTTAGTGTTGCCATTAAGGAATGCAGTGAATCCTGGAACAAAACAAAAAAGTAGAAGGGTGTGGAGGGGACAGAATTAAACTTCTAACTCAAACTTATCTCAGTGAGCTGCTACTAATAGTTACAGTAGCAGCACCTAGTGGCCCGATCAGCAAATTACATCAATGGACCATTTTAATGCGTCCCAAAGTCAACGAAATTGCAAGGCCACAAATAACTAAATATTTAGTTTCAGTGGGACAGAAAACCTCTGAGAAAAGCCACACTTTATTTTTCTGAAAGATTTATATCTATAGTTTTGGGGGGGTTTGTGTGTCAGGAGTTACTTGAGAAACTGGTGTGAGAGAATTGGCCATCTGCAAGGATATTGCCCAGGGGGCGCCCGGATATGTTACCATCCTGTGGGAGGCTTCTCTCATGGGAAGTTGGAGCGGACAGGCGGGAGCTCACCCTGCTCCCCAGATTTGAACCGCCAACCTTTCGGTCAGCAGTCCTGCCAGCACAAGAGTTTAACCTATTGCGTCATCAGGGGCTCCTATCTGTAGTTGAAAATTTCATACAGAAATTAAGACACCAATTATCTCCTTACCAACTCAATGTCTAGAAGAGCTAAGCAGAAGAAGCAACTAACCTTGAATTGTAAGCTGACAGTGGGTTTTCGATGTTTGCTTCCGCCTTTCAAAGTGTCTTGACTGCTGCGGCTCGAAACGTGTTCAAAGAGGTCATATATGAAATCAAGGCTGAAATGGGAGTTAAGAAGGTTACGTTGATTTAAATGTAAAGGATGCATCATAAACTCTAACCAGGAGGTGTCACTGGATTAAGAAATGGGGCACAAAATATTATTATTCTTAATATGTCCCACTGGAGAAACACTGTGGTTTTTTAAAATGCCAATTTACATTTGTCAATACATTTGAACTTTAACTTGCAAATGTTAAAGGAGTGGTGGACTAATTTTTGCAGCCTCTGCAAGCTGAATCCAGCAATAGAGGGTGTTATACCTTCCACACCCACATTTGCATTTTAAAACAATGAACACGGGAAATATGTGCCTTGTTTTTAAATTTTAATTTGTCAAGGAAAAATCATAAACTTCCAGGCTATTATCATCCAGTGCATTTTGTACAGCAGTTGACGGAGTGGGGATGATAGTAGGCAAAGTACGATATATAGCAATGCTTTTGGGTAACTAGCTGCCATTGCTCCCCTCCCTCCGATGTGCGATGGGAAGTTACTGCTAACTGGGAGAGAAATAAGGTTGAACACTGTGAAAGCCACCCACTGTATGACTATCAGCCTCCTCCCTGTAGACTCAACTCAAGGAAAAGCTTCATGAGAATCACCACTCCTCTTAATGTTCTCCCAGCAACAGCTTGAGTATCCCACTGGGCAACTAAACCAGGAAATCCCAATTGTATGGCTCTTTATGAGGATCTGCCTCCAGGGGCAAACCAAGAATGGGCAACTTGGGAGTCCCTAAACAGACTCAGAAGTGGAGTGGGCAGATCCAAAGACAACCTGGCAAAATGGCACTACCTAAAAGAATCCTCTGTGTGACTGTGGAGCAGAACAAGCAACTCTGTATCTGTATGCTTGTCCACTATGCCCTGCCTCATGTACAGAGGAAGAATTGTTTAAAGCTACAGACAATGTGGTCACTGTTGCCCGTTTTTGGTCTAAAATTATTTAGCCACTTGTGCTTCCTTTATTTTATCAGTTTTATACTTATTTATGCAATGCTTTTGACACAAAATAATAATAAACCTGAAATCAGGATTTCGTTTCGGGGGGGGGGGCTGAATTTTTTTCAGGGGGGGTTCGGGGGGGCTGAGTTTCGGGGGGGGGGCTGAGTCTGAGTGAAAGAGGGTCTACCCCAGCAAACCTTTTGTATCATTACCCCAATACCCCCATGCATATGGGATATATTGAGTATGGTGATCAGATCATGATATGAATAAACATAACAGTTTAAATAATGCACCAGTAAGGCCTTTTCGCGAACCACCATGAGAATTTCGGGGGGGGGGGGGCTGAAGCCGCTCAAGGCCCCCCCCCCCTCCGGCTACATGCCTGAGGTACCATATATGCTCATGTCTATGTCGAGGGCAGGTTTGGGAGGCAAAGTTATGGGTTTTGATATGACCTGTGGATAAGTTGAGAGTCATTCCTTGGAGAGGGGAAGCACCAATGCTGTCTTAGGGGACCATGTGCATCTGGCCAGCACTGCCATTTCCCACCCAGGCATTAAAAAAGGCCAGGAGCAGCGATACAACAGAGAGAGTAGAGGGGGTCAGTACTTCTTTTAGGTTCTCCTGGATGGGTGAAACTCTTGCCTTTTGCCACTCTGCTCAGAGAAGGATGGTTTCTTTTTGGATAAATTAATGTATAGAATTCACACTGACCCATGGATATGTAAACACAGGGCTTTTGCGGGTGATTTCTTAATTAAAATATCTAGATTTAAACATGTGTTAAATGGGCCATTGCAAACAGCATTCGTCCAGATTTGGGGCAGACATTGAATACTGTCTACACATAGCTGGAAGAGGACTTGATTATTTTCAATACTGCTACTGCTGATTTGTCTTTTTGTTGTTTATTTGTTCAGTCACTTCCGATTCTTCATGAACTCATGGACCAGCCCACGCCAGACCTCCCTGTTAGTCCCCAGTTTCTTCAAAATCAAGCCAGTCACTTCAAAGATACCATCCATCCATCTTGCCCTTGGTCGGCCCCTCTTCCTTTTTCCTTCTATTTCCCCAGCATCATTGTCTTCTCCAAGCTTTCCTGTCTTCCTCATGATGTGGACAAAGTACTTCATCTTTGCCTCTAATATCCTTCCCTCCAGTGACTAGTCAGGCATTATTTCCTGGAATATGGACTGGTTGGATCTTCTCACGATCCAAGGCACTCTCAGAATTTTCCTCCAGCATCACAGTGCAAAAGTGTCTATCTTTCTTCGCCCAGCCTTCCTTATGGTCCAGCTCTTGTATCCATAGTTTACTAGAGAGAATCTGCTTTAACTATGCAGATCTTTATTGTCAGTGTAATGTCTCTACTCTTCACTACTTTATTGAGATTGCTTTGTCTATCAGCCACAAAATCTAATAGGTATGGTTCTATTATACACCAAACAGTATCCCTCTGAAAAATTCATGATGTTGTTTAATCTTCTTATGCCGCATTTATGGATGCTCAGTGATACTGGACTTTTTACCATACTCTCTTATTCTACAAATTATGCAAAATAGTTTGTGTGTATTCACTGTCTGGCATATGCTTTTCTCTGAAAAGCTGTTGCATTTGGGAACGGATAATTAACAATGCTTATTAGGGAAATATCAGCCAGAGTCTCCATGTATATTCTCATTCCCAATTGCCGCAGAATATTTTCTATGCCATTTTCATGTTCCTCTATGTTTAATACTGATGTAGATACAAAATACAACATGCAAGCTCTGCAGATTCTCTGGAAGCAGTCCAATATTTTATCTGCAAAATGGACTCTCCGTCAGGACTTTACAAGTAATACTTGAGGCAATGATTGTTTCTACTAAGAACTCTATCTGCAGTTAAGTGTTGCTGCTGGAATGTTAAGACCTTCAAATTTTACTTCAAGTGATTTTACAACACATTCTGAAAAATATAAATATGTAGAGTTTACACATTCCTCAGAATAAAGTATCTCGTTATCAGCTTCCTCTATGTCCACAATTTATTAGAACAAGTTTCAGCATACTATAACTGGTACCTTCAAATTTGCTCACCTCTTAAATTAGATAGTCCATTTGCGCCTCCCTAACGAGAGCAAAATTACTTATCTCATATGCCCAGCATCTCACAGCATATGGAATTGCACCATGTCTTTAAAAGACTTTATGGGTTGGAAGAAAATCTTTACTGATCTTCAGCATAAATTTATTAGTGCAAATGAACGACCACACCAGTCACAGACTTATCAGCCATTCCAGAGTTTAGGGCAGGAAATGACTGCACAGAATGATAAGCCCACACTAAATACAGTATTTTCAACATATAATGTCTTCCAGTATTCTGTTTAGAACTGGATAATACAGATTGTTCTGTGTACCAGATTATGGCTGGAACCTACTATTTTTAGCGTATTTCAAAAACAAGGACATGGATGAAATAATGACATACCTGCTTTCCCGTAGCAAGTTAAGGAGATCATCCCTGAAAGTATCCCTGTTTTTCTCTAAGAATCCTCTGACATCATAATGGACCTATTTAGAAAGAGACAGAACAGGCTTGGGTTCATAAACAGCCCCTCTTCTTGTAACAGCAGCCTACAGAGCTACTGTTGTAAAGAACAGAGAAGAAACTGAATGCTTCAGTTAGTTTGCAAGTGGCTACATGGCAAAAACTGAACTACTGCTTTAACATTGTGTTGTCGAAGGCTTTCGTGGCCAGAATCACTGGGTTGCTGTGCGTTTTCCAGGCTGTATGGCCATGTTCCAGAAGCATTCTCTCCTGATGTTTTGCCCGCATCTATGGCAGCCATCTTTAGAGGTTGCTTCAAATAGACAATAATTCTTTCCCTCACCCTGGACATTCCACAGATATATAAACCTCACCTGCCTAGTTTCCAATAGACCTCACAACCTCTGAGGATGCCTGCCGCAGATGTGGGTGAAACATCAGGAGAGAATACTTCTGGAACATGGCCATACAGCCCAGAAAACTCACTACTTTAACATTATTGCTCCAAATTTCAGTGTATATGAAAAACAGAGAAATTACCTCCCCAGCATAGTGTTTCACTCCGAAGTTATGTACAGCAACTCTTGGTTTGACATAAAAATGATTGTTCTGTTTATAAAATGGAATAAAAAAGATAAATCTATTTAGGTTACAATATGGGAATGCAGAGGGAAGGAAGACATACTATTTCAAAATCTAAGTCAGAAACCGCTAATAAACCAGCTTCCAACAAAGCCTTTCTCTAGCATTATTATGGTTAATTAATCCTATAATACTGAAATTCCACATATTCATTTTCTCTGTATTGATCCACATAGCAAAGATTTTCTAATGTCTATGAACATTTCCTTTTACAAAGTCCTACTCTAGAGATGGTGCCATGGAGCAGAAGCTCACCATACAATTGGCCAACAACTAATAGACTGGACATTAGCTCTAACCACAGTAACAAGGACAATGAGGATACAAAATAGTTGTGATCTGAGGAAGGCCTACTTGACTGGATGAAATTACAAGTCTTCCAAAGTACAAACTATGAATAGTTCGTACTTTGAAATTATGAATAGTTTGTACTTTGAATAGCACAATTTGCAAGTACATATTTGAAAGTTAATTAGTAGGGCTAGAGAATACTGACTCAGTCTATTCCTAGTCTATGCCAGATTCACACGTATGCTTTCCAAAGTCCATCTGTGACATTCCTGCATCTACATGCACTTGCTTTTAATAGGAAAAATACAATGTGCATTTTAATCCATGCGTTTTGTATACAAATTTACCTAATATACACATTTTCTACACAATTTGCTTTAATAAAATATTTTTGAACATATGTTCTGAACTATTGCTGACTGAATTCCATAGAATTGTGTAAACTGATAGACAGCAGCATTGCAACCTGCATATTAGGGAAGTTGTCCAATTCAGGTCCAAAGAAATGTCCTAACTACATGAAATGCTATCCCATCCCCAAGTAAGGCTTATCTGTATACATATGATAGGGATATTACTTACACCGTGTTGGATGTGTAACTTTGACAACAAAGTGCTGTCTGTAGCTTGAGGGAAATGGCTTTCTTCATTGATAAGTGCTAATAAACCAAGTTTCTAAAATCAAGACACAAGAATACAGAGTTAAGATAGCTTATACTGTTTCAAGTTTCAATTTATGTTTGTGAAGTAGCCTTATTTTGAAAACCATAACAGTGGAGTGGCTATATAAATGGACTGCATGAACCAAATGCTTTAGCAAAGGTAGGGCTAACATCAAAACACAATTTTCTCTTTTTGTTTTTGCTGTGGTGTTTACCAACATATGAGATGAAATTATTTACTGTCCTGCCATTTTCCTCTGTCTGTAGTAGTCAGTGACGGGGTGGAAAATGATATAGCAGATTAATGTCACATTGCAAACTGTGCACCTGAAAATCTCTGAAATCTCTATAGGGTGGAGTTGGACAAATACTGTCACTGTCAGCAGCAATATCTCTGACATAATGTATGACTCTAGGCTCAAATGAGGTTACTTTATAGGTCCTCTAGTAGGATACAAGTGTTATTTTCAAAGTGTTAGAAAGGCTCAATCCGAGAAAACTTCCACATTCCATAAGGACAATACATTTTAATGAATAAAACAAAACATGTATGGCAATATTTTTGATTTCACGACACTGTAAAATACATACAGCTGTCTCATTCCCTCTTCTATCATCACCACCATCTCAAATTTACAGGGAAAAGCCTTTTGATGTCATTAACAATAAAACCAATACATACAATATTTGTGCTGTAACTTACTTTTTCAATAAGATCCAAACACTCCCCGTTATCTGTCCAGTCAATATCTTCCCATAAGAGTCCTTCTCTATAAAAGCCAAAGACAGAGATTTTATTAATTCTAGGGATGTTGAATTTATTTATTTCTATGCCACTTTTCCCACCCTGGGGACGGGGATGGGGACTCAAAGCAGTTCACAGCAAAGTAAATGGCAAAATGCAATGTCTCACATAAAATGTAAAATATATCACATATCTAAAATAACAAATAACTATGAATTAAAACCAGTAAACTATAAAACATCGGAATAGACAAGACATGGCACATAAAACATTAGTCACTGCACCAATCCTGAGGTTATCACTTAATTCACAGCATGATAGTAGCCACCACTTAGCATTCATACTCCTCTTTTGAGATCCCACAGTTAGCTTCTAGCCTTTCCTTGCTTAATGATCGCATTGTGACTCTCCCTCTTTTACTACTGAGAGGTGAGTGGGGAGCACCCAGGGGCCAAGGCTAGTGGGGTGACGTGGAAGTAGGCATGCACCTTGGTGGTGGGAGCACATCCAAGGTGCCGCCTTACCCCAAATGCCAGAGCACTGGCTCCTCTTCCACCTCAGAGAAAAAGAAAGTGCTTATTGCCCAGTTCCCATTTCCAGAGGCGCTTTTTTTGCTCAGAGGCAGAAGAGGAGAGATTAAAGCCCAGCCAGTACACTGGTAAAGAGGCATTTTGATGGCCCTCCCTCAGCCCTATGTGCAGGGTGGCCAGAAGGGAAAAGACACCCACCAAGAGAAAAGGCTGCTGGGGTAATCTCTAAAAAAACAAATAAACCAGCTGATGGGGTCCTCTCTTTTTGGAGGTAAGAGAGGGAGAGTCTCAGCCCCAGCCAGATTTGATTTGTTTTTCAGAGACATTTTTTTATCTCATAACAATCACACCTTATTTTTCTGACAAGAAAGGGATATAAATTGTGGATATTATGTGGCAAATTATGGTATTCTAATTTCTTGTCATTTTTAGAAGACTGGCCAATGGTAGATGAAAAGGAATTGGTTTTCAGTGAGAACATATGGTTTATATGCATGTGGGAAGGGGCTGGTATTACTGCCAAAATGCAGTGCTAGAAGCTTTTGAAGATTTCTTCCAAGGTGCAGAATGACCCACATCTGCGAATCACTGAGACCTCAAAGAAAAATGACAGAAAAAAACTCAGTTGTCACTGGCCTCAATAGAAGGACTACCTGCCTGTGTAAATTGACAGATAAACTTGGGATAAATCTGATAATTTAAAATAATAGTTAAATGAGATTTAATGATAATCTGATATGTGTTAAAGGAGTAGAGTACCAAAATTAAAAACAAAAACATTTTTAATACTATGACAGGAAACACAGGCACATGCAAATCTTGTAAGTCTTACCTACTATATTCCAATTGTTCTAATGAAAAAATGTGCTTGTTGAAGTATTCCTGAAGTTTTTCATTTGCATAGTTAATATTAAACTGTTCAAAACGATTAACCTAAAAAAAACAAGGCATAAACAAATATTACTCTCAGTAAACGACAATCTGACTCATAATGTGCAAGAACAAGGAGACAAAAGTCAAAACATTATCATTATCATCCTCATCATCTTTATTTATATCCCATCTTTCTTCCCACAGGGACTCAAGGCAACCACACAATCTTATAACAATTTAATACAAATATAAAAATAATAAAAAAACATTTATGTGTGGATATAACGTTAAACTACAATTAAACTAAAATAAAGATAATTATAATTACATTAAAAACCTACCATCATAACATCAGCAAAGAAAAATGTTTGGAACATACCTCAAAGTTCTCAAATCCAAAGATGTCTAAAATGCCAATGGACTTGAAGTCATCTTTGCCTTTTATCCTGCTGTTGATTTTTTTAATAACCCAGGCAAAGCACTGGGAATAAAGTGCCATAGCTACCGAATCTCTGCTATCTACTGCCTGGTAGGAGGTAACACAGAAATACATTTTCATCAGGAAACACCCTTTTGATGACCTTCTTGCAGGACAACTTCAAACACAAGACACAGAACTTGACAACATAGTGCAATATATAAATGTACACTAATGTTTCATTTGTTTTCTTAACATAGGTTCTTCTATCCTTCCAACTGCTGCTCAATTAAGATGTTAGAAAATGTATTTTCTACCTATATTTTGTAACCTTAGCAAATATTTGAACATTTATCCAAAAACTTGAAATATTTGGAAGTATCCTACACTGCACAAAAGGTTTGAGAAAAAGAATAGAATTCTAAGGATTACCGATGCAGTAAAAGTTCAAAAGGCAAGGAAGACAGATAACACTATGTACCACAGCTTTTGTTCCTGGGTGATAAATGTCATTTCCTAATTGGTTCTATCATAAAAACATGGAAAAGTTTTTGTGGGACATTCTGTAGCACATTTTGCTCAAGTTTTTCAATGAATATCTCAAAGAGTCTCAACCAATTTGTGGTTGTCTGTGGTTGATGGGGGTGTCACAGTCTTGATGCAGGGTGAACTACAACTTCCATCAGGTTGAGTCAGTTCCCCAGCTCTCTACAGTATGTTTAGTTGTTGATCAATTCCATTTTGTTTGTTCTGCTCCACAGAAAAGAGTAGGAAAAAGTTATGGGAAAGGTAGTGGGCGGGATAATGGAAATTCCACACCAATGGAGTAAGTCGGAAGCACTGAGATGTCTGTGGTGGAGGAAACACATAAAATCTAGGATGATATTGTTCCTGTATGAAAGCCTTTACTCAGGTGGCGGGCAGTATGATATTTGTGGAGGACACTGGCACTTGTTCGTGGAACTCGCTATAATCTGCAATGTCATTGGAGGGAGGGCCTTTACTGGCTCCTCACAGGTGAGGGTTATAGCTATTTGAAGAAGTGGGAACCTGTCCATGAAAGTGGGCACCCCAGCCACACACACATACATATTTTCACTTTAATATGGATACAGAATAGTGCCTCATTTGCACTGTTTAGTTACCATGGTAGTGTAGGCCCCATCAATCAGATGAACCACACCTAAGAGATGCATCTGTTATGGGAAAAATCCTCTTTGCAAATTGATTTGTCTCTTAGTGGTGTTGCTTTGAGGATGTAATAAGCAAGCCTAACACCTTTTGTGAAAATGAAGGCTGCTGCTTCTTCAGTCATGCCTGATCTCCCACTGTAATATATGCTTTTCTAGAAGTCAGAAAGCAATAATAATAATAATAATAATAATAATAATCTTTATTTATATCCCACCACCATCTCCCCAATGGGGAATCGGAGCGGCTTACATGAGGCCAAGCCCAAACAACAAAATTACAATAAAATAAGACCAAAAACGCAAACCAAAAATGCAAACAAAGCACAACATCATAATTATGTAAAACATGTGAATAAATAATGATACAAAATTACAATAACACAATCACAATTACAGAGGGCAGGCTACATGTAATGATTAAAAGAAAGACTCATTAAAATTGGTTAAAGATTTGGGCGAGATAAAAGAGAAATTGATTATTTGCGGAGGACTCATTATATACAGTCAAGAAGCCAAATATCATCACATGATAAAAATCTGGAATTCCACAAATAATTAAAAATATATTAACCACTTCAGAGTAATTTGACGTTACCTGCTGTATGCTGAGAGGTGTTAATATTTCTTCTCCCCTGAGTATCATTGATCGCTGTGTCAATGCTTCAGTTAATTGCGTTGAGTCCAGCCCAAGTAACTCTGCGGTTCTACCCAGAGCTAGCAACAAACCAAAATGATAATTGAAAGAAATGAGTACAAGTAAATACCCAAAAGTACAGCAGCAGCAACTGTGATGCCAACAAAAACTTAAAGTCACTTATGGGGCAAAAATCAAATGATAGACAGCCATAACATCTGCTAATGTTTCACAAATTCTATTTCCTTTCAGTTGAGTGCATTTCTTAACCAATGCCATATTCAAGTTTATTATATACCCTTATTTTCAAAGGCAATCTTTGCGAATTATGAACATTGCATATGGGATTTGAAGAAGAATGAGTTTGTTGGCTTTAAACTGATTTTGCAAGTTGCCAATACATTGTGACCCAAGTATGCATTTCCTGAATTTACCATGGAAATAGAAAATCATGCTAATATCAAACCCTGTTGAAATGAATGGCACCTGCCAAAAGTTACTATAGAGTCATAATAATAATAATAATAATAATAATAATAATAATAATCTTTATTTATACCCCACCACCATCTCCCCAGTGGGGACTCAGAGCGGCTTACGTGAGGCCAAGCCCGAACAACAAATTACAATAAAATAAAACCAAAACACAACCAAAAACCCAAACAGTAAACAACAACATCATAATAAAATAAAACATGTAAATACATAACAATATAAAATTACAATAGGCGCAACCACAATGACAATGGGCGGGCTACAATGGGTCATCCCAGGTATAGAAAATTTCTAGAAAGGTATCCCCTCTAAAAAAAATTGCCATGTCTTTATAATAATTTCTGGCAGATATATTGCCTAGATATCCTACAAAACTTCTAGAAAATACATATATTGTTGGATGTGGGTAGCTGAAACAATGGCTACAAGCGCTGCAGCTATGGAGATCGCATTGTAATTCACATTTTAATATAGAAAGATAGGAAAAAAATTATTCTCATGAGTAGCCATTTCTCCCACCTGTTTTGTATGACACCTGTGCTCCACCAGCAGTTATAAATTCAATGTTGCCAAGGTGCAAAACGCCAGCAAGAAGTCGAAGAACATCCCGCACCTCCTCAGTGGTGAACTGCATCACTTCCATAGCCGTCTATAAAAAAAGAGACAATGTGATTGAAAGCCTGAACTGTTTGACCCGATATCTTTTTATTTTCTGTCTCTGCAAGTTTCGTTTTCCCACAAGAAAACATTGTACCTAAACTGTAAATTAGGGATACAGTCAGAAGCAACAACCATATCACTTCTTATAGATTGTAATAAGTGGATACTCTCATTGTTTCTCAATTTCATATAATTCATAGGACACAGGAAATCATAAGGATGTGTTTGTTAAGATTTGGCATGGAATCAGAAGCATATAACTTTGTTTCAGTCCCAGTGCTAATACAGGGAATGAGTGGTGAGGAAGACTTAAATTAATAAAATAACCTATTTGTAAGACACAGTTTATATACCATATTGCTCAATACTGCTGCAGACGCAGAGATTCATTCCCAGTAAGATGTGAATGAACCTATTTTTTGTGAATTTTATTCAATTTTTGCCAGAAAACAACAGAGGACACATGGCAAATACACAAAAGCACACAAAGGCAAACCCCACACTCCTCAAAATGCTTCTTGTTCCCCCTATAATCTATCTTAAAATGGTAACAGGAAGGAATGCAACATGACTTTCAGCTACTATTTTGAAGGATACTACAGAAGAAAATGGAAATATTTTGTCTTTTTATGTGTGATTGGCAGGGGCAGGAATGTGCAGCCTGTGAAAGGAAACTATCCACCTCTAACTTACAGCAAGAATAGACAACTACAGTGAGTCTAGGGGACATTTTATATCTCTGCTATTCACAATGGATTACCCTCCTCCAAAATAACAAAATGTGAAAGTTGCTCAAAGTCCACGTCTATTTTTCAGTACTTCTAAGCCAAACAGTGCAGTTGAACTGGCAGTCCTGGAAGCTTCTAAGATATAAATGTTATGCTTTCTTCACTTTGTATGTTGTTTACAGATATAAATCAAAGAAAGGGGACCTAAGGAAGGCAACTGAACAACAGGAAAAGTCAACTGCGGTGGAGCATATCCCTGGAATATGTGCCTTTGCTTATCCTTCTGCCATGTCTTGTCTCTGTATCCCTTGGGGAATTGAAGCTTCAAGAGTAAGGAAGTCCTTTGTGGAAACGGCATCCAATACTTCCTTCTGCCAGCTTTTTCCTAAAGGAACCGGCTGAGAGGAAGGAAGCGTGAACTACAAGATGCTGTTCTTCAGAGGCACTCAGAGTGCATCCAAGAAGTGGTACCTAACAATTCATATGGAGTTTCCTGAAGGAAAGGCAGATTGTGACTGTGCTGGAGCTTCCACTAGATGCTGTGTGATGAATGGAGATTAAGGCAAGTGTTTCCCCACCCATGCTGAAAAGAATGACATTGCCAAACTCACAATGACTTCTTTGAAAGTTTCTTTGTCATTGATTGTCTTGTCCGCTACACATCCAGACTGGTTCAGGTAGTGATAGTTCTCTGGTGCAGATAAGTAAAACGCATCTAGATACAGGAGAAAGCAATGATGCCATGTTATTGCATATAAATTATGGAAAGGTAACTTACTTTACAGATACGAGAGAGGTAACATAAAACATCTCCACCTGTCACTTTGTCTGACATATATTTATTACTTTGATCAGTATTTCAACAAATGGATAATTTCACTAGGCAATAATAATAATAATAACAAATGTCTGCATAAACAAGAAATGTACACAAAATCCCTAAACAATGAAACCACATCTGCTCAAGTCAAAAACTTTAAGTGAGGAAAAAGATAGGCAAGAAACAGGTTAAGCTATCCCCCGTTATTCCTGAATGCCTGATGCTATGTGTCTGTCTTTCTCCCCTCCTCCCATCTTTTTAAAGACATGGACTGACTGCAAACTTTGCAACTTAAATTTTCTGCTAGAGATGGGGAATGTTTGATCCTCAAGTCTTTTGGACTATACCTCACACAGTCCTTTATTATTTGCCATGTTTGTTGGGACTGGCAGGAATTTCCCTCTTCTAGAAGTGGAATTGTGTGTCATCTCTATGCCGATGACGCACAACTCTACTACTCTTTTCTACCTCACTCTAAGGAAGCTCCCTGGATCCTGGCTCAGTGTCTGACAGCTGTGATGGACTGGATGAGGGCCAACAAACTGAAGCTTAATCCAAACAAGACAGAAGTCCTCGTGGTCAGTCGTGAGGCCGATAGGGGTAACCTGTGCTCGAGGGGGCAACACTCCCTGTGAGGTCACAAGTCTGCAGTCTGGGTGTCCTTCTGGACTCATCATTGATGCTTGAAACTCAGGTGTCGGTGGTGGCTAGGAGGGCCTTCGCACAGTAAAAACTTGTGTGTCAGCTGCAACCGTACCTTCAAAAGCCTGACTTAGCCACGGTGGTCCATGCCTTAGTTACATCCAGAATGGACTATGCACTCTACTTGGGGCTGCCTTTGAAGAACGTTTGGAAACTGCAGCTAGTCCAAAGGTCAACTGCCAGATTATTAACTGGGGCAAGCTATAGGGAGCATACTAAAGCAGCTCCACTGGCTTCTGACTAGTTTCCGGGCTCAATTCAAGGTGCAGGTTATTATCTATAAAGCCTTATATGCTTTAGGCCCAACCTATCTTTGAGATTGCATCTCTTTCTATGAATCAGTGCGAGCTTTGAGATCTGCCGGGGAGGCCCATCTCTCGGTCCCACCAGCATCTCAAGTACGGTTGACAAAGAGAGGGGGCCTTCTCGGTGGTGGCTCCCCGGCTCTGGAATACTCTCCCAAAAGATATTAGGTCAGCCATCACCCTCCGATCCAGCCTTAAAACATGGATTTTCAAAAAGGCCTTTGACCTTGAGTAGGCTGTAATGGGTCTACATGAGGTTGAAACTCTGGCACTCTAATTTGTGAATTGTTGCTGGCAGGTAGTTTTATCTACAGATGTTCTACGTTTTAAAATTGAGCAATTTTAATTTTTGTCATTTGTGTTGGTAGTGGTTATTGTTATAATTTTCTGTGTTATTGTTTTATACTTATGTACCATGTTATGTTATATGCTGCACTTTGGAATGCCTTTGTTAGCCGCCCCAAGACCCTTTGGAAGGATGGCGAGATACAAATAAATATTATTATTATTATTTATGAGGACATAATTTTTGAGACTGAAAAGGGAGTGAGGAACAGACATGTGTCACTAGTATGTAGGAACCAAACTAATGAATATTATTCTATTTCTCTCTGTGTGTGTTCATTATCTATACTTACTATACTCTCTCTCTCTCTCTCTCTTTTTTACACATGCATGTACACATATTATCTAGTTATTTAACAAGTCTGGGACCATAAATGGGAGGTAGAATCATCTCTGAGAAGGATTGGGCCAAACGACTTTAAAAATTATTCAGTAAAAAAAAAAAGCACTCACCTCTTTTTTCCCCCTCAATCCCTGCCAGCAGGGCATAGAATATGTGATAATTTCTCTCTCCTGGGTTTTGCCTTACTACTCGATTCTATGAGAGAAAATATGTTTAGTGATGTATAATTGATATTCTTGGCAAAACTGTTTATTTTTTTAAAATGTTAGGAAAAAAGAAATATTTTCTTACCTTTTCTAATAAATCTTTTGTAGGTAACAGAAAGCTGAGTCAAGGAATAAACTGGTTCTACTGGTATGAGGTAGGGGAACACAATACATATACATTTCATGGTAAACTTGCTTGGCAAAAAAATTGTTTTACAATTGTCAGAAAAAGCAATACCTAGATTTTTAAAAAGTAAACACTATTCTTTAGGCACAGCATTCTGTTACAAAGGGATAGAAGGGATTATCCAAACTACTGGAATGTTGACAGAAATATAGACAGATTTCCCTTTGCTTTCTAAACATACATGCAGTTACAAAACACTCACAAAAAACAAAGGATACAATCTACTATTTTACCTCCCTGAATGTTGCCCTTCTGACAGAAGTTTAGCTGAATAAATTTTCCGAAGCGGCTTGAATTGTTGTTGTAAACAGTCTTTGAATTGCCAAATGCCTCCATAATTGGACTGTGGGAAAATTAACATAAACACCAAAAGTATGAATTGGACATAGAAGATGAAAAATTGCAGGCATTGAGGAGGGGAGGAGAAGGGGAATGGGTATGAGACCAAGAAAGGGGAAAGGGACTCGTGTGAGGGAAAAGAATAATAGGAAAAAGGAGAAGAATCGGGGTTTGCGGGGGGGGGGGGGGGGGGGGGTGGTGGAATTTTGTACTTCCATTCTTCTTCATCATGGCTTGGTGGTTTTCTTAAGTTTATATAGTAAAATATTATCCTCCTTCTTGTTCCACCTTAGTTGAATTTCAAGGCCCTTTACTTTTTGACATGTAGCCTTTAAACAAAGTCCAATTGGTTGCTTTCTCGTGTTTACCTTGAAACTTTTTTTTTAAAAAAATTAAAAGTTGTAATGTTTTTGTTTTTTAACGTTCATTCCATGTAATGAACCACCCTCATCTGAAGTCTTCTAGAACATTAAATACACATTTAGCAAGATTTATAATTGATGAGAAGTCTGTCTGAGACATTGCACTAAAATAAAATTTCATCAAGGTACAGTTTAGAGGGTGGAACAGTAATCCCACCCATAAATAGTTTCACTAGAAACTAACAATTAAAATCTGATCACATCCATTAGTCTACTTGTCCCCATCACCTCTGGTATTCACATTCTCCCAACCCAGTAAAAGGAAAGAGCTAGTGCCGACCAGTTACCATATATACTTGAGTATAAGCAGAGTTTTCAGCCCTTTTCCTAGGCTGAAAAAGCCCCCCTTGGCTTATACTCGAATCAAAGTTATGTATTCTTTTACTATGTTGTTGTTGCTGTTATTATTACATTTATTATTTTGCTCCATTATTACTATTATTATTATTATTATTATTATTATTATTATTATTATTATACACTATTTTTATTAATACATTTATTATTTTACTCGATTATTGTTATTATTATATTTCCATTATTTTACTCTATAATTATTGGAAGGATACTTAAGCACATTTACATTAAAGAAGGTTAAAATAATGGTTTAACCAGAGTTGTGCACTCTTATCTTAAAATACAGTTTTATGTAAATATTCAAAAACATTTAACCTACTTAATGAAATTTTATTGGTAACTATTTTTATTTTGAAATTTACCAGGAGCTGATGCATTTCCCACCCTTGGCTTATACTTGAGTCAATAAGTTTTCCCATTTTTTTCTGGTAAAATTAAGTACCTCGGCTTATATTTGGGTCAGATTATATTCAAATATACGGGTATATTATTAAACTGTACAAGGATGATGTGAAAAGATTTGACCACCACAGCACTCTTAATTCCTCTCTTTTTGTCATGTTCACTCATCTATGAAAATTGCAATTACAATGCAAACTTCTTTGAATAAAGAAAATCTAATTTCATGTACCTAGCAATGTAAAATAAATTAATCCTAAATTATGTGCATGTAAGAACAACATCTGTAAGGGACATGTAAGGAAACACATGTAACATGCAAGCAAAATCACAGGTTCCATAATCAGTATGTTGGTAAAAAGAAATTACTTGGGGCTTATGTAATCAATGGATAACCACAGACATTCCCTACACCAACAAGCCAAGCCATCTGAATAATCTGGCTGTGTCATATGTATGTTTGCATTCATATATTACACTAATTGAAAGATCTCATCACACAATGTGCTTCTGAATACCAGTTGCAGTGAATTACTGTTTTTGTGCCCTAGTTATGAGCTTCCCAGAACCATTGAGATGACCACTGCGAAAACCAGTTCTTCCATGACCGGTTTTGTGGCTTGTCTAGCTATGGAAAAAAATAAAACAGAAACAGGCATCTTGTGTTTGAGATTTAAATGACCTGTTTAGCAAATGCAGAAGTCTACACTTGTGTGTGAAATACATCAGGGAAACAAAAATAGTTTACGTTTATAAACTATCAGTTTAATTTGGAAAACCAAAAGTGATGGGCAGTGCTTTAGGCTATTTGCAACTCCCAGGTGCTGCAGAGTTTTGTTTCCTGATTGCTAAGCAAGATATCATCTGCTTTGGCATATCTTACTTCATTATGTTTTCCTAATTGTTAATTTGTCTTCTGCAAATTGATGTGGGACATCCATGGCAATACCTGCTCTCCAAAATTGCTTGTTCAACGCTAGAGGTCTTCTCCTTACGAGAGAGTTCCAGTGAATGTTGGCTCACAGCAGACAAAAACTTGAGGATCAACTTAGTGCTCTCTGTTTTACCAGCACCACTTTCACCACTGGAATACAAAAGCACAATAAGACTAATTAGTGATTCATACCAAAAATCTTTAAAAAATTAGAACTTACCAGAGACTGGTGACTGACTCTTATTGAAATACTTTTGTTATGTAACAGGTAGTTGCCATATTTTGGATGCTTTTGAAATGCTGTTAACGGATCTCCCTCTACGTCCCACCTCGGAACCTTAGATCTTCTGGGGAGGCCCTGCTCTCGACCCCGCCTTTATCACAAGTGAGATTGACCGGGACGAGGAGCAGGGCCTTCTCGGTGGTGGCCCCCCACCTGTGGAACTCCCTCCCCGGGGAAATTAGATTGGCAACGTCCCTTCTTTCATTTAGGAAAAAGTTGAAAACCTGGATATGGGACCGGGCATTTGGACACCCTGGCAGCTAAAGAAAGACCTGATGACGAGCTGGAACTTGACGAGACGGAATGGACTTACGAAAATCCGAACGCTGAGCTCAGGATTAGTCTACTACTGTGTTATTGTATTATTGTGTATTGATGATTTTAATTTTTAATTTGTAACTGTATAATTTGTTTATATATGTATGTATATGTGACAAAGGCATCGAATTGTGCCTTCCGCTGTAAGCCGCCCTGAGCCCCCCCCCAGGGGTGAGAAGGGCGGGGTAAAAGTGACGGAAATAAATAATAATAAATTAACTGTTATATATGTGTGTAGGGTCCCCAGTGGAACAGTGAGTTAAACCGCTGAGCTACTGAACTTACTGACTGAAAGGTTGGCAGTTCAAATCTGGAGAGTGGGTGAGCTCCCGCTGTTAACCCCAGCTTCTGCCAACCTAGCAGTTTGAAAACATGCTAATGTGAGTAGATAGGTACCGCTTCTGTGGGAAGGTAATGGCGCTCCATGCAGTCATGCCAGCCACATGACTTGGAGGTGCCTACGGCTAGTCACGACTAGACTTAATGTCAGGGGAGACCTTTACTTTATATATATATGTGTGTGTGTGTATGTGTGTGTGTTAGTTACTACAAGAGTCCATTGTAGTAAGTGAATTAAACAGAAAAATAATTTGTAAATCTTATGTTCACCCTTAATGGATTTACCAAAACATTATGTTAGCATTAATCATGGCTTGATAAATGGGATAAAATAAATCACAAACATGGTTTCCGGGAACTATGATACAGTTTTGCCTGGAAGAACAGAAAACCATGATTTTGCATAATGAATGATCAAGTCGTCTACTAATCTTGTTTGGTAGAGTAATACTATATGAATTGACACATCACCCAACACGTTATGGATGGAGTAGTTCTGTTAGGGCCAAGCTTGACTAGTGACAGGATAGGTCTTTGCCAAGTATGTATAAACAGTGAGTGAGGCGCTAATTTTGATAAAGCCAATGGCATTGAGAATAAAGGGTAACATAAATATATATCTCTGTGTGATTACTATACCATACTGTCCAGCACAAACAGTCCTCAGTACAGGGATGCACTGAGGGAGTGACAGGGCCAAGGAAAATTACTCTTTGGGACTGCAGAGTGAACTTTTTTGGACTATGACCAAACTGGGAAATGATGGCAGCTGCATTCCAAAAAGTACATTTTCCAAACTGTGCTGCAAGAACAGAAAAGACTACACAATGTTTTGAGTTGTACTGAATGCCTCAGTAGTAATATAGCTGGCGTTGAGGGTGAGAATTTCCTTGTCAGGCCTTGTGATAAAATAGAAGCCTTCCTCCTTTTGAGTTGCTGAAACCATCTGCAAAGAAACTAATTTCAAAGTGCGATGTGAAAGTTCAGCCTTGGTATTTTTGCACCTTTCTGGTTTGCAACAGATCAATATATTTCAAACATACTCCAGTTCAGTCCCTGGGCTGTATTATCTCTCACAATAGGTGAAATATAAAGGTCTAACAGCTGACATATTTGTCAAATGTATCCTTTCATCTTGAATAAATCTCTACATCAGAAGTTGGGTGCTTGTGCAAATGGTAACTCAATGTATGTGTCTATTAAACTGGAGATGCTAAAGCTAAAAATCCAATTGCAGATGAATTTCACAACTCAGACACAGCCTTTCCTTTGACTACATTCACAACAATTTCAGCTGCTTTGAAATCATTACATACAAAGAATCAGAAATGAGAGAGGGACCTGTTTTCTTCATATTACATGTTTTATACCAGAATGTTAAAACTGTAATATTCAGTTTGAGGGGTTGCAGGTTTCACCTTGAGTTGCTAGTAGCAATTATAAAAAAATTCTCATAAGCAAGAGGAAGAGTTGCCAGTATGCTCTGTCATAAAATGGCTTTGTTTCAAAGCGCTTAGCAACATGCAGAGGCCTGGGTCCTATCCGTAAGTCCAAATCCAAGCCTTCTCACTGAATCATCAGTATTTGTATAAGAGTTGACTTACAAATATATCACTGAAGTCGGCCCTCCACATTTGCAAGTTTAACTTTTGAGGATGTGATTATTAGCAGATTTCATTAATGTGGTTTCTTTTTAAATCCTTTAGTGCGACTCTATGCTCAACTTCTGCCAAAAGCTGACCATAGACCTGTGCTGGAGGACCTAGAGCAGTGGTTCCCAACCTTAATGCTGCAACTCCTTAATACAGTTCCTTATTTTTATTGCTACTTCATAACTGTAATTTTGCTACTGTTATCACTTGTAATGTACATATCTGATATGCAGGCTATATTTTCATCCAATGGAGCAATTTTGGCACAAATACCCGATGCACCCAGATCTGAGTACTGGTGGGGTTGCGGGGAGGGGGTTGATTTTGTAATTTGGGAGTTCTGGTTGCTGGGATTTCTAGTTAACATACAATCAAATAGCATTCTGACCTCCACCAATGATGGAATTGAACCAAACTTGGCACACAGAACTCCCATGACCAACAGAAAATACTGGAAGGTGTTGGTGGGTATTGACCTTGAGTTTTGGAGTTGTAGTTCACCTACATCCAAAGAGCACTGTGGACTCAAACAATGATGGATCTGGACCAAACTTGGCACGAATTCTCTATATGCCCAAATGAGAACACGGGTGGAGTTTGGGGAAACAGACCTTGATATTTGGGAGTTGTAGTTGCTGGGATTCATAGTTCACCTACAATCAAAGAGCATTCTGAACCCCACCAATGACAGAATTGGACCAAATTGTCGACACAGAACCCACATGACCATCAATACTGTATTAGTATCTATCTGTTTAAAGTGTAAAGGAATTTATTATGGAACACTCCCCATTTTTTTCTAGTTGAAGAAAACATATATATTACAGTCACTCTATGTTATATTCAGATTCCTGGGACCACACAAAGCAAGAAATAACTGGGCAATCCACTAGAGGGCGTGTGATGCCTTCAAAAAACAAAACTACAAAAATAGTGCTCAAAAAGTTTCATACTATCTTTATGAACTACAAACAAGACAAATACAAAGTTAGTACAGTAATCCCTCACAACATCTTAGAATGGTAAAATGGTGCATACTGATCAAGGTAAGCCACGGCTTTCTCACAGAACTGTTCAAAGCACTATGATTCCACTATAAAAACAATGCTTCCATCCGATGGAATCCAGTCTCTGCCTTCCTAAACTGGAAAACACAAGATCCCATGCGACGCAGCCCTGGTCGTTAAAGTGGAATCACTAAAAAACTAAATTAAAACAGACATCAAACTAAGTTCTTTTAAAAGAATGATTTGTTGCTCCCACCCCTTTTAAAACTCCTTGGTTTTGTATCTGAAAACTTGGGTGTGAACAGCAGCATTACTGGGTTGCTGTGAGTTTCCTGGGCTGTATGGCCATGTTCCAGAAGCATTCTCTCCTGACGTTTCATTCATGTCTATGGCAGGCATCTTCAGAGGCTGTGAGATCTTTTGGAAACTAGGCAAGTGAGGTTTATATTTATTTATTATTTATTTACCATATTTGTATACCGTACAGACTTTCCACAGATTTATATATCTGTGGAAAGTCCAGGGTGACAGAACTACTCTTGTCTTCTTGAGGCAAGTGTGAATGTTGCAATTGGCCACATTGATTAGCATTTAATGGCCTTGCAGTTTCAAAGCCTGGCTACTTCTTGCCTGGGGGAATCCTTTGTTAGGAGGTGCTAGCTGGCCCTGATTGTTTCATGTTAGGAATTTCCATTTTTTTTTAGTATTCCTGTTTATTTACTGTCTTGATTTAAGACTTTTTAAAAATACTGATAGCCAGATTTTGTTCATTTTCATGGTTTCCTCCTTTCTGTTGAAATTGTCCAAATGCTTGTGGATTTCAATGGCTTCTCTGTGCAGTCTGACATGGTGTTATTAGAGTGGTCCAGCATTTCTGTGTTCTCAAATAATATGCTGTGACCAGGTTGGTCCATTGGGTGCTCTGCTATTGCTGATTTCTCTGATTGAATTAGTCTGCAGTGCCAAACACAGCACCCAAACATGAATCAAGGAACTTGAAAGGCAGACAATTCTTTCTCTCACCCTGGACCTTCCACAAATATATAAATCTCACTTGCCTGGTTTCCAACTGACCTCACAAACTCTGAGGATGACTGCCACAGATGTGGGTGAAACGTCAGGAGAGAATGCTTCTGGAACATGACCATACAGCCTGGAAAACTCACAGCAACCCTGTGATTTCAGCCATAATAGCCTTCAACAGCAGCATTATTCCTACCCACTCATGGCAATGGGATGGATTCTGTTCTAGATAATAGTATTCTTACTTATTCCATTTAACCAACATACAGGCATGGAATTAACCTTTAAAAAATCCTATCAATTCAAAGTGTTTTCAAATATTCCTGATACAGCTCAAATGAGAGGAAAGAACAAAAAAGAAGAATCTGTGCAAGAACAACATTTAATACTCTTATGTCCCAGAATAATTTCATTTAGAATAAAAGAAGGTAAGAAGCAGCCAGTGTACTTGGCCCTTTCCCCAGCTCCGCCAGTGTGCAGCAGAGTGAGAAGAGAAGGCAACCAATCACACTAGCAACACAAACTCCAAGTTATCTATTTTTATTAGAACTCATAACAGCCAAGAGTACAACCCATGATCATAACTGTCACTGGACAGAGATGAGAGAATGCCGAAAGACATGCAGTTCCTACTGTATTTGGCACAGCGCAGCGGCTTTCATCACGCATTGCCAAAAACGTGACTAATGTCGAAAGGATTTCCTGCTGTCTCTGTGATGAGAAACTGCACGAATCTGACAGTTCCAAGGATCTTGTCCCACACCCATCTTTTTTTTTTTTTTGCCAGGGATCTATCCTACTTATAGTTACACCTCTTCTCTGCAGCAACTTGCTTTGCCTTAATTCATCTGGTTTGGTGATTACTACCCCACCACCCCAACCCACAATGCATTGCTGTGTATTGAGGTGAATGCCTTTTAGTCCGATCCATAGACTCTAATACAATAAATAGAGGAGTACCCATAATAAATTGCCACTATATCTAACAGATGTCTTCAGTGATACAAGACCAATGTAATCTAGACAAGCCATAATATCGAAGATGCTTTCCAGAAATTCTATAATTCCCAATTTACAGGCAGCCCCCAAGTAGTGAACAAGATAAGGTCTGTAGGTTTGTTCTTAAGTTACATTTGTTTGTAAGTTGGAACAGATAATTTTTAAGGTGTTACCTCCAGCCAAAAATACATATTTTTTAGCCTTGGGTAGAACAGGGAAGGGTTAACACCCCCATGGTGTTTGTCCTGCTGCCTGTGCCCCTGATTAGAAGATTTTACCTCACCTTCTGCCCCTGTGATCACTGGATTTTGAAAAAAAAATGGCTTGCTGAAAACAAGGATTGGTGATGAAGCTTCAATGGAAACAGTTTTCCCCCATTATAATTCTTTCAGCGGGAAGATTTCTCTCACTTTCTGTTGTCTTACACCCATTTTTAACTATAAATCATTTGTAAGTCTAATATTTGTAACTTTGGGATTGCCTGTAAATAATCTCTTTTTTTAATTTTAGATATGATATTTTGGTATCCTTCCCTAAATTTCCCATGGTACATTGGAATAGTGACTTTTTTTTCAGAAACATTAGAAAGACAGTGCTACCTTCCCTAGAATTGTTTTCTCATATTCCACTTAAAAGACATTTAGTTACAGTATTTATATTCTGCCCTTCTCACCCCGAAGGGGACTCAGAACACACATATAAGGCAAACATTCAATGCCGTTATACACTGACAAGGCAGATAACTTTACATACATAGAGGTGTATATATAGGCTTTCCCATCTTCGGCATCTTGGAGGCTGTGCTCGGTTCCAGCCACAGGGGAAGGAGGGGTGCTGTCGCTCCACTTTCCGTGCCGAAGAGCTTTGTTTGTAAACTTTCTCTTTGATTGAATTGCCGGCATTTTTTCTGGCATTTCCTTATGGGTGCCTTGAACACCTTATCGCTTAAGGGTACCTATTTGTCTACTCACATTGCTGTTTTTAAAACTACTAGGTAAGCAGAAGCTGGGCTAAAAGCCAGGAGCTCACCCTGACCCGGGCTTTCGGTTGGCAAGGTTTACTGCAGCTGGGGGTTAACCTGCTGTGCTAAAGCCCCACAACTGAAGTATGTATATACTATTCCGTATCGATGTAATACATATATTAATTATATTTTAATTAAAATATGAATGTAAAAAAAGAAGCTGTACTTTAAAATAAACCTGTAGATTGAACTATATGGTAAGTTTTTAGAGAGTCAAAAAGATTACAGTTAAAGCAATTGAACCTGTTCAGCCTCTCCTCAGCTAGAAGCCTAAAAATCTAAGAGTGGAACTAGATGACAGATTGCCAGGTTTCATTAACAAATCCTAGTCACAGATGCAGCACTGGAAGAACAGCAGAAGGCTAAATATGCCCTCTCCGGTTTCCTGCATTTCTTCTATAAAGTACTCCTTCCTCAAAATGTTTTGCAGCTTTGAACAAAAGTTTGGAAACGTACACTGGCTATATAAATATACACTTCGGCTCCCAGACAATCAAATTTGAATACTCTGTAGTCAAATAGCACAGCATAACAAAGGGATTTAGCAGTTGAGGGAAAGACCCTGTCCAGCCAACAAAAACAGGGATAAATTAGTTTCTAGGAAGAATAATGGCAAGCACAAAAGCTGAGCTTGCACTATACTGCTCTCTCCTTTAGCACTGGTCATTGTGATGCGAGGCTTTGTGATGTGATATGGTCTGGATAATGCAGTTTGCATTTATATGGTCAGTGTAGTGTAGTTTAACCTTGCTGAATTCAACTATATGGGCCTACACTGAGATCAGGGGATAGCAGGGCACTTGGGAAGAGAAATAGGAAGGCAACACAGGAGGAGAGGATCTCTGATCGCTAGTAATACACAATCACTGAAGCCGCACTACTCAGAACACCACCAAACACCAGAGATGACCTTGGAAATTATTTTATCCTCATTTAATGGAAATACAGTTTAGAGAAACAACAGCGGAAACAATCAAGTTCAGACAAGCAGATTCAGCCAACCAGCACAGGCAAGAGCTTTAATTGTTGATGTTTTTATTTATAAGCTTTCTAAAGGTCTTTCTTTCCATTTTTGGATGGACATGCTCATTCAAGACTAGTGGTGACAAATTAATTTGCAGCACAACAAGACAAAACCTAGTGGGGAAATCAGAGTGAAATGAGGTCTATGTGAATACGTCATAACCAGAATATGTGATGTGTAGACAGATAATTAAACAGATAGATTATATGACAACAGTATATATACATTGAATGAACTCTTGCCATTCAAAAGAGGGAAATTATTAAGGATAGCATTTTCAAATATATCACAATTTCAGAGTTACAGGGGAAAGGAGGAAAACATGCCCTCTTAATTTATTTCCTTATTTCTGCTAATGTGTTGCCCTCCCAATCTCCACAAAAAAATAATATTCAAGAACAAAGGCTGAAGTAATTAAAGCAGCTGTGAGGTACCTGATGAGAACACATTGGTTGTCATGGCGTTTCCATAGGCAGCGGTAGCACTCATTGGCAACAGCAAAAATATGAGGTGAAATTTCTCCCAAGTGATGTCGGCTATATTCTTCCACAGTGGTGCGGTCGTAGAGGCCAGGGATGGCTTTGTAGGGGTTTACGGAGGCAACTATGGAACCAATGTAAGTCTGAAAAAGAATGAGGACACAGGATTTGATGATTTGGCATTTATACAATATGGTATCCGCACAACTCCAGGTATTCAGTTTCGCTTCTCATGCTATTTAACATAATGTGAACCCATTGGGAAAGGTTTCCAAAGTTTTGATGTTCAGTATCACCATGAGGGTTTCCAACCAACTCAAAGAAAGCTGTTTTTCTTCTATACCAGTGATGCTTAATCCATACAAAACACAGTTGAGAGGAAGGGCAGGGAACAGGGATTCAGCTCGTGCTGAACAGGGTCACACTGTCCATGAAATCTCAGGTTGACAGAAAGGTGGGACATAAAATAACTCAATCAACGCATGTTAGCTAAGTGTTAGTAACATGAATTTTATGTACTCACATAGACACATACACATTTTTAGAGTTTAAACTGTTTGTTGCAATAAATTTTACTGTTTATGTATGTATAGTTATCAAAAGTCCTAAGACTACAAGCAGAGGCATAACACCGTTGCTCAAATTCATTGGAACTTGTGCCACAAATGCCATCTGCCTGCGACAAAGAACTGGTGGGATCACATGCCTGACAAAGTTACAGAAAATGAACACATTAAGCTACTTTGGAACTTCCAAATTCAGACTGAGAGTTTTGGAGCACAATACTCCTGACCTCACAATCGTGTTAAAAAACCAAGTATGGATTGTCGATGTTACAATCCCAGCTGACAACAGGATTGAAGGGAAACAACTGGAAATGCTGACACGATATGAGGATTTAAAGATCGAACTGCAAAGACTCTGGCACAAGCCAGTCAAGGTGTCCCGGTGGTGATTGGCACACTGGGTGCAGTGCCTAAAGACCTTGGCCTGCACTTAAACACAATCGCCACTGACAAAATTACCATCTATCAGCTGCAAAAGGCCACTCTACAGGGATCAGCACGCATTATTCGCTGATACATCACATAGTCCTAGACACTTGAGAAGTGTCCGATGTATGATCCAATACAACAACTAGCATAGTGACCTTGTTTGCTGTGTCCTAATCTTGTTGTGTTTCAAATAATAATAATAATAATAATAATAATAATAATAATAATAATAAAGCTTTATTTGTATTCCGCCACCATCTCCCTGAAGGGACTCGGGGCAGCCCACAGAAATCACTCAATTGTGCAACAATATACAGATGCCAAACTTAACAAACTTCTCTTAGATAAGGTAAATTCTTTTAACAAAGCTTAAAATGAATTTTAAATAGTTATCAGTTCACCAATTTCCTCTTAAGTTCAATATACATCTGACAAAAGAGTCAGCATGATCAATGTGCT
The DNA here is from genome assembly GCF_025583915.1 of Anolis sagrei ordinatus. Taxonomy (NCBI): domain Eukaryota; kingdom Metazoa; phylum Chordata; class Lepidosauria; order Squamata; family Anolidae; genus Anolis; species Anolis sagrei. The sequence goes on from NW_026847438.1 coordinate 150,840,449, forward strand.
CATTCCTGTCAACATCCCAAAATAGAAATGTAACAGTTTTAAATAATCCACAAATACTTTCCTTCAAGAAACAGAGTATACATGACTTGAAAGTTCTTTGTCAAAAAGATTCAGGCAGGTATTAAATCATGAAAGTAGCTTTTAAGAACACGCGCCTTTGATGAAATGAAAGCACATAAAAAGATCTGATTATTACAGTGTCTTGATAAGAGATTGATTTTTTTCGCCGTGTTTATATTAGTGGTTTCCCCCCAGGCCACAAACCTGTGGTTCAAAGGTTCTGAGACTTAATGTTAAATCTGAAGAGATTTTGGCCACAGCAAAAAACAAAAACAAAAAAACAAAACAAAAAACCCCTCACTTTTCCCCCTAAAAACAACAGAAATTTTCATTTTCTTCCTCAAAATTCCTACATGTTGTTAGATGTCTTCTAAGAACACATGCTGTCATAACTTGGCCAGGTTGTGAAGAGGAGTCACTCTTGAAAACCACAATAGCTGTGGTAGCTACTTGATCATTATTACTTTGTTAAGTTAACCATAGCTCCCCTCATAACTACTTTCCCAAATAACTTAATTGCTCCTATTCATCTAACTGGAATCTCAACAGAATTCTAGTTGTACTGTTAACTCTCCAGCAGTCCTGGGGCCTTTTCACACTACATAATTACAGTGCTATGATTCCATTTCAACTGACACGGGAACATTCTATGGAATCCTGGGATTTGTCGTTTAGGAACGGGCATTAAAGACTTTTCCGTTGGAGAGCTCAAGTATCTCACCAAACTACACTAGGATTCCTTGGGATGCAATCACAAACAGTTGAAAGTGAATCATAGTGCTTTAATCCAGCAGTGTACTCTATCAGAAGTATTGGGACTGATATTATGAGTACTCAGAAAGCAAGACAGCCAATAAACAATCATTCGTTTCCACATTTGACAAATGTATCACCTAATCCTGTATTAGATATACTGCTCCCCCTTACATTTATGATGATAAGTTGTTACATTTATATTGTACCTTTCTTTCAACGAGTTCAAGAAAATCTGCATATCTTTCCTACTACTCCATATGTCTTCACCACAGTGTGATGACAGAAAGTGACCCAAGATCACATAGTGTGTACTATGGTGTACTGTTTTTACTGTTTACTGTTATTGCTTTAATGTTTTGATTTGCTTTATGGTTTATGTGTATTGTTGTATTGTTGTTTTATTGAGGCCTTGGCCTTTGTAAGCCGCATTGAGTCCTTCAGGAGATGTTAGCGGGGTACAAATAAAGTTAATAGTAATAATAATAATAATAATAATAATAATAATAATAATAATAGTGAATTCCAAGAATTCTGCAAGTCTAGTCAAAAACTTCGACCATTAGACCATATTGCACATGCCATACTGAAAAAAGCAAGGGTTCTATGATCCTTCTATTTGTAAGACATATGAAACTAAAAGATCACCAACCACATAGTTTACAGTATATATAACTAGCCATCCCCTGCCACAAGTTGCTGTGCCCCAGTCTGTGTATATGTGTTTTGTGTATGTATATATGTGTGTATATATATTTGTATATATGTGGTTTTGTGCATGCATTGTAATTATTGTTATTGTTATTGTTATTATTATTATTATTATTATTATTATTATTATTATTGGGCTTTTTAAGTCTCTTCCGCTGTGTTTTTCAGTGTTTCTATGAGTGATGATCACTTGTTGGCCTGATAGGTATATTGTGTCTAATTTTGGTGTCAGTTCACCCAGTGGTTTTTGAGTTATGTTAACCCCACAAATGAACATTACATTTTTATTTATATATATGGGATATAAATTCCTGAACTTACCATGGAATCGTGGATAATAGTGAACCCTATTAAAATGAATAGGACCTAGAAAATTCTCTGAGATATATCCACTGTAGGAGGATCACCCGGAGCACTTAGTGGGTAGAGGTCATACTATATTTGCATTATTAAAGAAATACAACAGTCCCCCCTCGGGGGTGAAAAGGATGGGGTACAAATGTATTAAATAAATAAATAACAATGTTTTCCATTTCAAGGGAAGGACATATTTTTTACAATTGCATCAACAATGCTATTATGAGGAATGTAGTCACACTGTCATCTTCATTTCTCCTCATAGTATATACACTTTAGAAGCACACACTTTCAAAAGGAACTCACACTGTTTCCCCCTGCCCTGTTTTTTCCAATCCATTTATCCACTCAGGAAGGTGGTTTGCTGACTATAAAAAGATGTTACTTGCAAGTCTCTTGTTTTCCTTCAGCTTTTTAGAGGATTCTGTGTATTGTGTTACAACTGACTCACTTTGGAAACTCTTTAGAAGTTCTATTTCAAATAGGCATATATACTCAAAGCTGACGTTTGCCACATGTGTTGAAAACATCAATGACTGCAAGTTTAAAACACTGTAGATAATGGTAATAGGTTTGTTTCGATTCTGGCATCTGCCAAAAGGTTTCAAAGACATACTCAGTGCCTTACTTGGATCAGATCACTGATTCATCAAGACCAGAACCTTGGCCACAATCCCAAGAACCACTCAACTTGTTCTGTCAAAAGCCTCCTACCATCCACTGCACAGACACATATACTAGTGGCAAGCTATTTTTGAAACCAAGCAGAGGGTCAAAAGCAAGTTGTAATATGATACAGGGTGGGGTGGAAAGGGCCAGCAATTTATCCAATTGCTTTTTGAGGCAGCCTGAACAAAATTAAAATCTTATTCTGCACTTTTACAAGTGGTCCTCTGAGAAAATCACAAAACAAGACCCAGAAGTAATACAAATGCTCTATTGTTTACTTCCTAGCACCTGGGATTAGACTGCCTCTGCACATGGAGGTACCATATTTGTAGCTAACGATTATATATAACTGCCATTGATAAAACATACTCTGTTCCGGTGCTGCTGGCAATGTTGCAGTGCTGCTGAAAATAATGGTCCATGGACCAATGATGGTCCATGTGTTATTAGCTGCAGGATTCTGTAGAGTTCCCAGGAAATAAAAGATTATCGCCAATGGGCACAATATTCTACCAATCTGTGGCCCATTAGGCAGAAAAGGCAACATCTGGCGCTAGCTTAAGCAGCTCTGGTTTATTGTGCGGAAATTCCTAGCTTCCTCCTTTCTCTCTCTTCCGATTCTGACTCTTTACCATAAGATTACTGTATTGTTTTGTCTTCCTTTGCCTTCATGATATAAGCCAAGTGGGTCAACAAAAGGAACAGAAGACAGCACAAAAGAAGACACGAGGCAGCAGGACAGTTCAGCTCACTGCTTTTTTTGGTCTTATCCTAAACAGAGTCATAATTGATGGGCACATACATTGCTAGCCATGATATACCAAAATTGTGGGCAGCATGGTCTGCACTTCAGCTTGTTACATGCTAATTTGAAACCGACTGGGTTCAGGTTTCATCCTAAATTATACATTAAACATTGGAGGCCAAACATTTTTTCTCAAAAGCAACAGTTTAACATGTCAATGTGATTATGTGTTCCAAGAAATCTTCTACTCAGTCATATCATTTCTGTTATGAAAATGTCAAACCCTGTAATCACACTTTATGTTCACACGAGAGCTCGCTGAATCTCATCATCCAATACAGCGCACACAACATATTGAAAATCTTCACTGAAAAGCAAACAAAAGATAATTTAATATTGCTCCAAGTGGAATGTGTTTTCTTTCCCATCGCTCTAGCCTGCAGCTGGTTGCAAAGACATGCCTCTGCAAAAGGGCAAAAAGGAGTTTGTTTGTGTGCATGTATGGAGGAGAGAAGGCCTGAATAAAGATTGCAAGGAATTTATTCCTCATACAAAAGTAATCTAGATCAAACACGGGAAACAACTACTGGCAAATAACAAGTAATGTGTAATTCATTCCTATACCAATAACAATGGTATTGTTCCATCATATTATATTGAGGCATAGTACTTGTTACTGTTTAATTACTTTTATAGTTACAGTCATGTAGCTTCACGAAAAAAGGAAAGATGACTATGTCATGAAGTGGTTCATGATATTTCGTATTCTGCTGATTTACACTTCATTGCAAATATTGAAGCTCCAATACAGATTGTTGGAGAGTTTCTTTGGACTACCAGCCCAGAATCTTTCAATATTCAGATTTTTTTAAAGTAAGTATCTAAAGATATGAAGGTAGAACAGTGCAGTGGTTTGGCTATTGGACTATGAGAGACTGAGTTTAGAATTACTGCTTGGCGAGCAAACCTATTTTCTCAGAGGAAGGCAAATGGCAAAACTCCTCTAAACAAATCCTACCCAAAAGAAAAAAGAAAAGAAAAGAAAAGAAAACAACAACAACCTTGTGATAGATTCACATTAGGGTCATTGTTGGAAATGACTTGAAGGTATGCAGCAACAACAGTCTAAAAAAATATCATTATTTACCTCTAAAAGTAACTTCTCAAGCACCAATCCAAATGTAATGTATTAATAGAAACAGAAATAGATTAGATTAATTCGCTTTGAGTCTCCTTGTGGAGAGAAAAAGCAAGAGATAATTAAAAATAAATAAATAACAACAACAATAATTGGATTGGTGGGGGAAATTTACTGTATTTTTGGCTAATTGTTTAATTCAGAGTGAGAGAGAACGCTTATAAGACCGTGCAAACATCTGAGACTGATTGACAAAAAACACAATTGCTATGTATCGTTTGAAAGAAAGCAATTAAATTAACATACTTCATTTCCAGAGAATGCAATTTACTCCCTTTTTGTCAGAAAAAAAATGTCACCAGGGAGACATAAGTTGTCAGGGGTTGCAAAGGTAGCCAAAACCTTAAACAGGGCCAGATTTATTCCATCCCTACAGTAGACTGCCAGCATACAATACTGTCACAGATTCAACTTCAGCTATTTATGTTTCCTTAGCAACCAGTTACCTTTAATCTCAATATTAACTATAATCAACACTAACCTGGCAACTAGGATTTGAAATTTGGATTCAGATTCTGTTTTTGGATGGAATCCTACTTAACATGAGTCATTCTTCATGTTCTTATTATGGATATGAATAGTGGGTTTTTCTTTTCATTACCCTGTTTCCCTAAAAAAAAAACCTAACTGAAAATAGCCCTTGCATGATTTTTCAGAATGCTCATAATGTATTCCCTACCCCCTAAATAAACCCCAATTAGGATCATTAGCCAGACGGACAAATTTACCAGTAGTACATCCTGTTGTAACACATAAAAGCATATTGAATTATGAAATAGCAATATTATTCTTTATTTTTAATATTGAAATATAATTAAATATAAATTAATAATATTACTGGCATTAATAGTTAATATAAGTGATAACACACATTATAATTCAGTGTTTGTAAATATCCAAGTGGGTGCCTTTGGACAAGAGGTAAACACCTATGTAAACAGATGAACTTGAAATTTATTGCCAAATGATCAATCCGAGGAAAACACAACACATAAATAATGTGTGCACTTGAGAAATGAAAAATAAGACATCCCCTAATGCATCTTTTGGTATAAATCAGTATAAGACCCAGTCTTATTTGGGGGAAAATATAGCAGTTACATACACTTTGGCAAATAAGAAAGATTAAGGCTTATACTATAGTCTTGTCAATACTCCAACCCCTTCAATATCTCCTGGCTGAGCCTAATTTCAGTGAAGAATTTGCCAAGATAGATTTACATGGTAGAATACAGACTCATAACAAACTGAGCAAACAATCTAAAGAATTGAATTGAAAGATTTAGGGCCCATTCCTATAGTAGTTGCTCTTCTTGAGTTGTTAAATATACACTGGAAAAAGTTACCTCATTCTTTATTTCCAGCACGATACAGTGTGATTTACTGACAGTACAATGTAATAAAGATATAGTAGTCTCGCTTATCCTATATAAAAGAGCCAACAGAACATTGTATAAACGAAAATGTCATATAATAGGGAGTCTCCTACTGTTGCCCATCTGATGTGGCGCTAGACACCTAGAATACTAACAACAGAGACTCAAAGAGTTAAGGCAAAGCAACGCCTCGGGACTAGAGCAGCCCAGCAAGAAGTGCATGGATGTGGGAGAGGAGCATGGAAATCACAGATGGAAGGAGGGAGGATGCTTCTGCTTCTGGTCCTGAGTCTTTCCCCCCTTTCCTCCCTCCTCCTCCTACTTGGCTTGCCTTTTTCATTTATTGGGAATGGAGCAAGAGTTGAAGAGAACTCCTTTAATTAAAGGGGAAATGCTAGAGGAAAAGGGGGTCTTCGGATAAGAGCGGTGGATAAGATGGAATGTTGGATAAGTGAAGGTCGGATAAGCGAGACTCTACTGTATTACTATTGGACCATGAGGCAAAAATAATTGTGTTACAACTCTTATGATGAATCCACTCAAAACATTATTAGAACTCATTTACTATCTAACCTTGAGATTTAGGTTTGAAAAAGCCCTTAGTCTGAAAACTTTGGAAGGAGGAGATTATTGCCTTGCGTACTTCTGGGTTTTTTTGGGTTTTTTTTACCCTTCAACACTGGAAGGGGTCATTTCAGCTCTCCAGATTCTCTCTCATATGTAAAAAACATAGATAAGTAGACACATACAGTGCAGTCCTTTTAGGGAAAGGACAGATCTCACTTGTCCTTTCCCTAAAATATCACAATCCCACCTTCTAATTTTATGGTGGTTTTATGCATTGCATTGTTCTTATCCTTTCCTGCCAGGTTATAAGGGTTTTTTAAATGTTGTTATTGTTTGTGTTTTATGTGAATTCTGGTTAGTGGCCACAGATTAGAAGTGCAAGGCAATATCCTGAGTTCCAAACATTGGACTTACAAACAACTTGTAGTTAAGAATTTGGGGGGGGGGGTGTGGAGAGAGAGAGAGACAACAAGAAGTGAGAGAAAGTTTTCCCTCAGATGGGTTATCATGAAGCTTTATCACCAATAAGTCCAGTTATTACAGGGACAGAAAGTGAGGTGAAATCTCCTGAACAGGGGCACAGACAGCAAAACAAACACCACAAGTATGTTAACCCTTCTCTATGCAATCCAAACATGATCGATAGACAGACAGACAGATAGATATGGCTGGAGTTCAACTTTAAAATGTAACTGTTCCAATTTACAGACAAGTTCAACCTAAGAACAAACCTACAGAACCTATCATGTTTGTAACTTGGAGGTGACCTGTAAATATCAGGCCACAGGAGAGGGCAGGAGAGATATTCAGTAGTAAAATCTGCAGGTTTCCCTAAACTGTGGCTAAGAAGGAGATGTGGAATTACAAAGAAACCACATTGTACTAAAAGTGATTATCTGTGGACCAGTGCTGGTCCCTAATCTGCTGCCTGACCACGAATAGGAAAGAAATATACAATGTTAGCCAGTGCGCCAAACATGGCTGACAGTCCTGCACAGATTAAGAAGCAACGATGTAGCTAAAACCCAAACCAATAAGATGATTAAACTAATATCTAGAACTTGGATACTCTATAAAAATGTAACAGCTTAGGGAAACAGACCTACTGGCCTGCATTTCTAAAGTATTTCTGGCATCTGGCTAGAATCCAAGAGCAAGTAAAATAATTCATTGTTTTATTGATCATTAATGCGCAGCCATTAGCTCCCTGATGGATCTCTTGAGAATAAAGCTAGACAGAAAAGTATGCTATAATTAGATGGATCAAGTGTTATTAGAGAAGCTTACTGAACCAAAATGATGAAATAAAGCAATTGCAGAGCCAATTAAATCTGATGAAAACTGTTCCAATACATTATTTGAATCCTGCAAGTGTAAGTTTCACAGTAGTTTCTTGATATCAAAAAATAAAGCACTTCCTTCCTAAAACATTTAAATAAAATTGTGATTTACTAGAAAATTAACCACAAAAGAGTGTGTGTGTGTGTGTGTGGGGGGGGGGGGTTAATATGTATGGCTGGTCCAAGATGTTTTACTGCCTGAATTCTTTTTTCCATCATCTTTCCCTCCTTCTCTTGGCCATTGCTCTCCCTGTTGCCTTTCCTTTCTTCGTTGCTTTACCTGCCAAATGGTAAATTCGCTAAGCCAAGCCAAGAACTTAGGGAAAAAATATGTATTGTGTGTATTCATGCATATGCACCTTCAAGTTACCTGTTAACTGACAGCAACCCCACGGATTTCATAGAGTTTTCTTAGGCAACGAATACTCAGAGGTGGTTTTGCCAGTACCTTCCTCTAAAACAGTGCTTCTCAACCTGTGTGTCCCCAGGTGTTTTGCCCTACAACTCCAAGAAATCCCAACCAGTTTACCAGCTGTAAGGATTTCTGGGTGTTGAAGGCCCAAACATCTGGGGACCCACATGTTGAGAACCACTGCTCTAAAATAAAGGCTGCAGCAACTGGTATTCGTTGGTGGTGTCCCATCCAAAGATATTAATCAGGACTGAATGTTGTTTAAGAGGCGGCTCCCTTATTGTGTTCTTAGGATACATCTTAAGAGACAAGAATGATATAGATCAGTGGTTCTCAACCTGGGGTCCCCAGATGTTTTTGGCCTACAACTCCCAGAAATCCCAGCTATTTTAACAGCTGTTAGGATTTCTGGGAGTTGTAGGCCAAAAACATCTGGGGACCCCAGGTTGAGAACCACTGATATAGATGTTCAGTCCATTTAGTTTCTTATAAACTTGTTATTTCAGCTAACTCAGCAGCATAAAATAGGCATGCAAAGAAATGTAGGATATTGGTTTGCTATCAAAAGAAAGACAGAGGAGATTTAAATTATTCAAAAGTTTTCCCATTCACCAATTGCAAAATATTTCTTTATTTCTTTATTTAGAAGTTTTATATAATGGTCTTCTCACCTCGAAGGAGGGACTCAGGCCGATTCACAACATGTATTCATATACAATAATATACAAAAACAACACAGTGCATCATCATTACACATTAAAATATAAGTACAATAAAAACATCATCATCACATTACACAAGCCAAGTCGTCAATAAAGTCACAGTTCATCATCTTTCTCCCATGTGGACGAAGGTTATAGACTCAGTCCTCAAATACCACGTTCCAAAGCCAGGTCTTTGTTAGTTTCCTGAAGGTCAGGAGGGAGGGAGCAGATCTAATCTCTAGTGGGAGGGAGTTCCAAAGCAGAGGAGCCACCACCGAGAAGGCCCTGTCCCTTGTCCCCACCAAACGTGATTGCGAAGGTGGTGGAACCGAGAGCAGGGCCCCTCCGGAAGAGCTTAATAACCTTGATGGTTCATAGGGGAGAATCCGTTCGGACAGGTAAACTGGGCCGGAGTCGTTTAGGGCTTTATAGATCAAAACCAGCACTTTAAATCGGCAGCCAGTGGAGCTGGCGTAACAGAGGGGTCGTATGATCTCTGTACCCCGCTCCTGTTAGCAATCTGGCTGCCGCTCGTTGGACTAATTGAAGCTTCCGGGCAGTCTTCAGAGGCAACCCCACGTAGAGAGCGTTGCAGTAGTCTAACAGGATGTAACCAGAGCATGGACCACCGTGGCCAAGTCAGACTTCCCAAGGTACGGGCGCAGCTGGCGCACAAGCTTTAATTGTGCAAAAGCTCACCTGACCACCGCCGAGACCTGGGGTTCCAGGCTCAGCGATGAGTCCAGGATCACTCCCAAGCTGCGAACCTGCGTCTTCAGGGGGAGTGTGACCCGTCAAGCACAGGCTGTAACCCTATGCCCTGTTCGGCCTTTCGACTGACCAGGAGTACCTCTGTCTTGTCTGGATTTAGTTTCAATCTGTTGTCCCTCATCCAGTCCGTTACAGTGGCCAAGCACCGGTTCAGAACCTGAACAACCTCCTTAGTAGCAGGTGAAAAGGAGTAACAGAGTTGGACATCATCTGCGTACAGATGTCACCGCACCCCGAAACTCCGGATGATCTCTCCCAAATAATATCCCTACTGAGTAAATGTCATAATCAAAACTGACCTATAATATTAATGCTGACTGAGAGAACTAAGTCATTTCTGGTACGTGAATCACCACCACGTGCTTTTGGAAGCCCTTGAAGTATACCCACAAGCAAAATAAGATCTAACTACTTTAGAGCACATTCTGGAAGGGGAAAAAAAAACACTGAACAAATTTCTTCGTTATGCTGAAAAGAGCACATGTGTTAATGGGAATGCTTTCAGTACTAAATCACAGAGGATTCATGTGAGTTTACGTATTTATTTAATGGTTTATTTTTAGCTCTCCCTCACCGTTCTTAAATAGCTCCCTTTCATTCTGTTTTGACCTCTTTTTGGCTTACATTTGCCAGAAAAAGTTAACTGTCTGAGATGTGTGGGAGGCAAATCCAGTCAAAGCCAACTCCAACACCATAATTTAAATGCCCTTGCTTTTAGCTACATCACATATGTACTTACGTGGTTTTAAGGTTTCTTTCTCAAAACTTTCCATGTAAGCTCAAACGGTCCCAAGAAAGGATCATTTCTACAAAACTTAGGGACATGTTCCCATCCCTTTGATAAAAGAAGATACAAAACCAACATACCACAGGCAAATCTAATTTTGGATTTGAGCTTTTGAATACTCAAAAATTATAGCCTTCAAATGGCCATTTCACTGTATTTCTTTTGCCTTGCTTCAGATGAACTATATCAAATAACAGTCTCCTTTAATCATAACTGGTCAAGGCACCACCAGAGTTTGTTGAAAGCTGTCACATGAATGCAATGATGGCAGTATAGCTTTAAGGACACCATCCAAAATGAAAATGAAGACACAAACTTCCCAGTGTGCCATTGTATTTCACAATAGTTATTGCAATGCCGTCATATTGGTAGAGGTGGGAGAAGAGGATGATGTTGATGAGTGTGCTATGCCAGGGCATCTTAAACCTTTCCACTTGTGACCCCTTCTGGCCCTTAAAATGGTTATGTGACCCCGGGTGGGATCAGTATTTGCAAGGCTTGCTAAACAGGATGATTATCCTTTTTATGAAGCACAGCTGAAGCATATTCTGCAGAATTCACTGTAAACACTGCACAACAGGTTACTGTAAATGTCTAAAACAACCACATGATGATACCCAGAAACCTTTTATTGTTGCCCAATTTTTCTGGACCCTGTATTATGCTAAGGGGGCTCCATTTGAGGTCATGACCCATAGTTTAAGAAGCAGTGTGTTAGGCAAGCAGTGACACACTACTGACCTCAACATATAATTCCTCCTCCTCCTCTTCGAATTCCAGAATAGGAACAGGTAAACTAAACACAGATAGTGCTGACCTCATAATGTCAGAACTAACACCAACTGGAGTAAGAAACAGAACTTGCTTCCTTGACTTGGAAAGAGTGTGTGTGTGGTATACTGGCTCAGAAAGTGTGCACAACTGCCTACAGCCGAACACCTCTAGAGTAGAACAGGTAAGAAGACGCCTCCTTAAAGCATGTGCCTGTCTGCAGCTGAGCGCCTATCCTCTAGAGTAAGAAACAGTTTAAATAAATGCCTAAAATGACGAGGAGACTGGGAACTCCCTCCCCATAATGGGCCAATAGAAAATGGATCTTTCGGCATCCCCATAGCAAAAACTGATATCTGCCCTCCCAATTTTGGAAGGCTTTCAAAAAACAGACCAGCCTCCACCAAAAGCCAGGACATGGTTTATTTATTAATTATTATTATTATTAACTTTATTTATACCTCGCTAACATCTCCCAAAGGACTCGGTGCGGCTTATAAAGGCTAAGGCACACAATAAAACAACAGCATAACAAATACAACAATAAAACTCATAAAGCAAAACAATAAACATTAAAGCAATAACAATAAACATAAAATACAATAACACCATGACGCATTTAAAACTAGGCTGTGCCAATGTAATGAATAACATTTAAAAGTGCTGGACATGACAGGTGGAGTGTAAGGTTTTTAGAGGTAGGAGCGGTGTGCAGACAATCTTAAATCTCTAATAAAGTGCATTTGGGACATGATGCTAGGAGTTTCCTATTCTGGAAAGGCACACCGGAACAGCCAGGTCTTCAAGCTCTTCTTAAAGACTGCAAAGCCTAGTAGCAAATATATGAAGTTCCCCATGATGTAGCTGCAATGGCGAACAAAATAAAAACTGAGGAAGTTGAAGCAGGAACTGTTCCAGAGGAGATAATCAGGGACCCCAACTGAAGAGGTATAGGTAAAAGTAGTCCCCTGACATTAAGTCCAGTCATGTCTGACTCTGGGGTGTGGTGCTCATCTCCATTTCTAAGCTGAAGAGCCAGCGTTGTCCGTAGACACCTCCAAGGTCATGTGGCCAGCATGACGTATAGCACTACAAATTTCCAAAGAGGGTTTTTGCACAGGCACGAAGACACCCATATGTCCTTCTAACATAATCCCCCCCTTTTTTTTTGGATGTTGTGATTTATTTTCCGAATGTTTTCATTAATCATTGCTGACCCAATACAGACTTAGATGCCAGTTTTAATTACTTAATATATTTCCTCAAGTCTAATGCCCACCTTTTTGGCTAAAAAACATTACCCAAATTAGGGTGCACATTAGATTCAATGGTACAACAAGCCCAATACTGCAGGTAAGGTTGTATCAGGGTGGCATGCAGCTGAACGGGTAATAGGCAATAAACAATAATATTTGCTGGTGCACTGCATTTCCCAGCAATTTTTTAAGGATGTGCATTACATTTGATGATGCATTAGACTCAAGTAAATATGGGACTTAGCTCAGTACCCAGGAGCAAGCAAGACTGTGTGACATCATATGGCTTGAAGGTGGGATATTTCATCTACTTCTTGGCATCAGATCATGCAACTTACATACAACCTTTGAAGCAACTATTCTGGTTTTTAAAATCCAATGATTACATGCATTCTTAATTCTATCTATAAGAGACTCAAAATAGACTAAATTTACCAACCAATCTCATTCATTTTGACAGTTTACTCTAATTGGGATTAATACTATAATTAGTCCAACACCACCATCTTTCCCTCCTTCTTCATGTACAATGTTCAAATCTGGAGAAATTATTAGCCATGCAGAGTATTCATTCCATACTCCAAAATATTCACTAAGCATTGTTTAAACCAAACTTACATAAATTTTGTCTTGCTGATAACGCTGGAATAGGTTGTGCATTATGGCACCCTCATGGAGGTCTATCAGTGCTGCCATGTCTTCCAGGCCTTCTGTGCTTGTAGGCTGCATAGTTGTAACTTTTTGGTGTGTAATGGATCTCTGTTTGTAAGTATATACCTGAAAAAGAAAAAAAGAAAAGCCCAATAAAAATGGATGATTCTTTCAATATATTTCACATTTTTGCTCCAAAAAACAATCTTATACTCAAATGCAAAGTACATTTTTTTTAATTGTGAGTCTTAACTGAAATTTAAAGAGTAATTCACTGCCTCTACCAATCAAAATCACTTCTACACATATCACAACTCTAGATCTTATAAAACAACTAGAGAAGACAATATTAATGCATTCACTGGACTTAAGGACCCAGAATGACTGGGAAAGTAAAATGCCAAAAATAATTTTAAAAACCCACAAATCTTCTTCTGGAAGGTAACCACAAAATCTCACTGGAGCATCTAAAAATCCCCTGAGAAATGCTCTCACACTGCATGACCTAGAGATTCCTAGCAGAACATTTTAAGAAAAACGGCAAATAATCAAATCTACAAATATGGAGGGCTGACTATATAAGTAAATCTGAAATTATGCCCACAAATGTGATTTCCATAAAGTGCTCCCAGTTCAGACTGAAGCAAATTAACAGGAAATTGTTGGGTATCACCATTCAGTGTTAAGTGTAACGGAAGCCTAAAATACACTTAGCCAATATTCTTTCTTTGACATTCTATAAAGAATGATTTTAGGAGTAGACCAAGGGTCCCAATTTTCTACCAACCAATCACCTTCTGTGAGGTACCTCACTATGTAGAATTCCGGAAATGAAGTAGTAACTACAACAAATCCACTAAAATGTTTAGAGGAATAACAAAGAAATATCAACAGACCGTGGAATAGTGAAGGAAAATTCATATAAAGCAAGTGTTATTATAGATTTAGATTTTATTCAAAACCCATCATTTACTCAAACCTGATTACCAGTGACTGGTCCCTTGGATTCAAGGTCTTACCTGTTTAGATGCCCACTATTATAAATCAATATTAACTGCAAAACTTGATTTGGTCACCCTATTTGCTTGGCAAGTGTTCTGAGGAAATTTTATCAAGCAGTGGGCAAAATGGTATTCCTACTTTGTAAAGCTTTCCTCAAAACAATTTCTTTGCTGTTGCCACTGCCAGAGCTCCTACTTCTACTATTTCTTGCTCTCCTCCGTTGGCTACTCAAAGTGCCCTTTTCTGGCAGACAGCAGAAAAGGGAATCTGGGTGCGGCTGTGATTGTACTGGCATTTCTTCAAGGGCATGAGTTGGCTTAAAGACTCTATGTTGCTAGAGGATTGTAATTACATGTTAGAGAAAAGGTACATGGATCTCATGGAATGTAAAAGAGCAATATGTTGGGCCAGGTTAAAAATGGAACATCTTACTCAAATGTCTGTTGTCTAATGGTTTTATGCCTTAAGCAAGTTTATAAAGCAAGTCACAACTGGAATTGCTAACCCCTATCACTACTACTTTTATGTAGTACTTCAAAGAATACACTTTCTTGACAAGAAGCTTTTATGACCAGTGCACATGATTAGAGAAATTCCTATTTATTATTATTTTTAAAAGAACAATTCATGCTTTTGGTCATCCTAAACTTTTAGAGGATATGTTTTATAGGCTAATTATACTTTAAATGAATAAGTATTTCTTTGGTTTTAAAACCTGATTTTTCAATTACACTGTTTGTTTATTTGGCAGACACTGATTTTTTTTTTGTCGTGTCAGGAGTGACTCGAGAAACTGCAAGTCGCTTCTGGTATGAGAGAATTGGCCATCTGCAAGGACGTTGCCCAGGGGATGCCCGGATGTTTTGATGTGTTACCATCCTTGTGGGAGGCTTCTCTCATGTCCCCACATGAGGAGCTGGAGCTGATAGAGGGAGCTCATCCGTGCTCTCCTCAGATTCGAACCTACGACCTGTCAGTCTTCAGTCCTGCCGGCATAGGGGTTTAACCCACTGCACCATCGGGGGCTCCTGGCAGACACCGAAGACAGTCAAATGTACCATCACATTACATAAAGGAGATCCTTATACATCACAGAGACACTGCAAGTAATTTCCAGTGACCTTCCAAGTAATTCCCAATTCACTTCTTAAATGCCTACTCCTATGTATGTTTCAAAGATACGATGTTTATAAATGAGTTGCTGTTTTTCAGCACAGAGCCTACGCAACTTGGCACTTACTCACTGGTAACACTCTACATTGTAGAAATTGAGAACTGTTTTAACACAGAAGGTTTTAATAACATGAAACATTTCTCAAAATACTTCTCATTTTTCCAAAGTATTTGGAAAGTTTTCTTCCGATTTAAGGATTGCAATCACTGGAAAACTAAAGAATTCATGAACATTCAATAATTGCTAACATAAGTTATGCATTTCATGTTCTTGTACAGAAAGTGGAAGAATCAAATGCATAACTCTGACTCCAACAGCCAGGGAGAAGAATAAGCTACTGACCCAAATATTTTACTCAGAGTGGTTCTATTGCTCATAAATGAGTGGCATGGTTCCAGAAGTATTTTTAACTCTGAATTTAAAAACACAATCAGCCACTGGACTATAAGATAATACAGTGATAAAAGGGTTTCTAGAAAGAAGAGCTAAAGTACTTAAGCAATATTTGCTTGACTGAGAAATTTTGAATGCTGTGTCAATTACTCAAAAAAAAAGCTGTTAATGATTTTGGTGGGAAGTATATATAAAGGCTTTGAGGTGAAGAGAATACTGACTGGATGTTCTTAGTTTTGATTATAATCCTTTTTAAAAACGTTATTCTCTCCCCCATAGCAGTAGTTCTCAATCTGTGGGTCCCTTTCACCCCCTGGTAAACTGGTTGGGATTTCTGGGAGTTGTAGGCCAAAAAACCTGGGGACTCACAAGTTGTGAACTACTACCCCAGAGAGTCGAGCAGGGTCTGCATTCACATCATATGACTGCACTCGTCCCTAACCCATACATAATACAAGCTGAACTGGGATATCTTACTGTTATTGGAATGTGGAAATTGCCATTACCCCTCTTATTGTATACATTGGTACAAAGAAAAGTGCATCTCACTGACTGCATGCAACTCCCCCACCCTAATTTTTCTTTTCTTTTTGAAAATATTAATTTTCCCCATACACACATAGCTTGTCATTTAGTGTTGTGTTTACTTCTTTGTCAAAGGGCTTCCTTCGGTCTGAAACAGTCCAAGAGATACCTCCAAAACAGCAAAACTGCAACCCACGTCATCTAGGAACTGTACAGGTGGTTATAACTTTCCATGATTAATGACAGCAAGTTTTCATTCTGAAGCCTCTTGCACAACAGACAAAATGAATGTTCAGAGAACACCATGGTTATCAAATTAACAAGGAAGTCATGACATTGACCCTGATCTTGTAATATGTGACATGATATACACGTTTTTAAAAACCAGAAGATCCGAAAGCAAAATCATTTGGATGTGTGTGTGTGTGTGTGAGAGAGAGAGAGGGGGGGGGAGGCTGCTATAGAAATTGATGCAAAATTCACTAATCAGAATACTAGAGTGGAGTTCATCTGGTCAGGCTGCACAAATCCAGGAAATGAAAGGACAGCAAAAGTTTAGCTTCAGAATCAGAGTGACTATTGCACTGGCATTGCAATTTAGAAGATTAATGTCAACTATACAAGAGGGAGGGAAGATACTTTTATGTACCAAGTTTTTGATAGCCAACATCTGGCTAACTTTAAACATCTAACTGGTTCTTCCCTGGGCTGCTGGAATCTAAACAGAAAGAAGACTGTAAGCAGATTCCCAAGTGGGAGGAAATAAGATGCTGTCTTGCTCAATGGGCTACTGATATTTTTTGCCTGAGCTGAAATCTTGGCTGCTAAGTTGTAGTTTTTAGAAAAAATTGTATGGCCCTCTTTTCTTCTACTGAACTAACATCCTTGAAAAGACAGCTGGTATTCAAACCTCTTCCCTGCTGAACTTGATGCTAGATAATCTACAGTTCCTTCCAGATGGGGCAACATTCTTGGGCTGAGGACACCCTGGAAAAGATATCTGGATATCTGGGAGCAACTGAAGAATGAAAAAGCAAAAAAAGATACCTGTAGTTCTCATGCCTTCCTAATTGTACTCCATGTTTACTTAATGGAAAACTGAGCCAGCTAATGTGAGCTAAATAAAAGATCTTTAAGACGTTCCTCATAGGGTATGGTCTCCAGACATTTGATTATTGTAGGTGCTCTCCTCTAGACACCTTCTAACTAGTCAATATCTCTATTGTCAATAGAGACAATAAAGACAGTTATCATTGTTGCATGTATTGCCATAGAATAGGTCCTAATATGCATGGCTACTGAACTCTGAGTTCTTCTGTCAACGTCATTTGATATGCCATTTCACGCGTTGCATCATCACCAAGGCTCTGTATATATAAAAGGTGTGCTTAAAGCTTAAGCAATTAAATCACACCCGATAACACTCTTTAAGGTCTCAGAATAGGGTTGATTACACTCTGAGAGAGGAGATACTTGGAAGCAATTATGTACATTGCTTGGCCATTTCCACATCCCAGAAGCCAACCAGAAATCCATCTAGATTCATAAACCTAATGGGGCAGATAGTTATTAATGGATGCTTGAACCTTGCAGATTCTGAATTCCAGTAAGTCTAAACTACCACCATGCTGTCCATGACAACAGACCTGCAGAAGTTCATCAACTCTCACATTGCTCCACCAAAAAAGGAGATCCAACAGTATGAGTAGAGCCAAATAACCACTTGGGGGAGTCCCATGGCTGTCATAATAGACCTGAAGTTTTGAACCACTCTCACAGGGCAGTCTTAGTGTGGATGTGAATTTTTTTCACAGCACTATAATCTATGGAGACTCCAACATTAGCTCCAAAACCACCTCTGCTAGCTTGAGAAGGGAGGTCTTTCAACAGCAGGGCGAGCAGCACAGTCACCAAATTTCAGGTACATACATTTGAAACCAGTAAACTATTATATAGAGCACTTGATTAGGAGGATGAAATTCTAATATATGATCACAATGCTACCTTCTTGCCCCTCAGGTTCTATTGCTTCTGCACAGAGAACTCTGGTGGACAATAGTAAGAGAGATTAGCACACACATTTCTCAAGACTCATCCATTTAGGTCTTTTTAACACACATCATGTCAGCATGGTAATCTAAGATCAAGTCCTGAATAGCAGCTGTTTTTCCATTCCTTAGCCAATATGTTTTCCAAAGTCACCCAAGCTGGGTTGTTCCTTGTAAACAAGAGTATTCATAGATTGGCTGCAGTTTTGTTCTGCTCACATATCAGTAGATAACCTAGGAGAAGATCAAACAAACACATACACATACTCGTGTGTGGTACATTCATGTGCACAATGTAATGGAGGAACCAAGATATGGTGGCCCCTTCTTCTGCCAAAGAATACACTGAAATTTCATTTCATATGGAAAGACGGCAACTTCCATCATTCAGGTCACATCCTTCACAAGTCATCAAATTTCAGCAGAAGTCTGCTAGTGACATACCATGTGAATCCAGTCCTCTCTCCCCAATTTTTATTTGGCTCCTACTTCCAGTTCTCACATTAATGACCATTCATTCCCAATTTTAGCATTTTTCAGCCTTTTCTAATTAGACACACAGTGGGTGGTAGAAATGAGTGAACACCAATAGCCACAGCTGTGCAGAACTTTCCATCTGAATAGTTGGAGAGACTGAGTAGAAAACTGGGCTCTTGCTCCTGAGAACTCAGCCATATAAAACCAATTAGATTACACTTTATACAGTGCCAGAATGTTCTTAGGGTTCTTGCTTGTGTTCTATCTATGCTACATCCATGCAGTGTACAATAATGGGACGATTACTTAGCTGTCAGTAGTAGGTACCACTTTATAATAGGAGGAGCCCTCAAAGCTAGCCAAGCAAATGTAGCCAACTCCTCCTTTTTATAAATGTTTCATATGGATAAAGCATTCATTAATCAATTACAGGAGTCCCGAGTGCAATTTATGGGCTTATGGGCAACTTCACTGAAGAGGAAAAATAAATATATGCAATTTCAAAATGCATTTTTCCCCCTAAAAAATGTAAATATTTTCGTGTGTTTTCGTGTGTTTTCTTTTGATTAGAAAAACTATACCAACACTAAAAGGCAGGCTAGCAAAAACACAATTTCCTGCAAAACAGAATTGTTTCTGCCCTCACTGGTAATAATAAAAGCATATTGTGCAGGATTTGCATATTGCAGTACTGAGAAGGAAACCATTTTCACACCTTGGCTACATTGCTTTTCTACAGGTTCCTTGGGAATGAAGAAAACCATTAGCCTCTATACGTCATTTGCTGTTTTAATTTCTCAGCTTACTTATGGCTGTTTTTCTTGAGGCAGACTATAAAGAACACTGCAAAAACCTTGCACAGTCATAGATACTGCTGGAGACAAAAGGCTCTGTGTATGTAAAAGGTGTGCTTAAGGCTTAAGCAATTAAATCATGCCCGATAACACTCCTTAAAGATAGTTAGTACTAGACCGGGTTCTCAGAGAACTTCATATCTAGTGAAAAATGGCAGAGAACGGTTCTATTAAAATACAACAGAACACAATGTTTGCAGTTAAAACCTGATTCTTGTTATGGTAGTAGATGTCTGTCTTACTTGTACCTCTTCAGACTGGAGGTAGAAGCTAAGGGTGCATCTATACTATAGAATTAATGCAATTTAACATTACTTTAACTGCCATGCTTCAATGCTATGGAATCCTGGGAACTGTAGTTTGCTGAGACACCAGCACTTTTTGGCAGAGAAGATCTTGTTAACTACAACTTCAAAGATTCAATAGAATTGAGGTATGATAGTTAAAGTTGTGTCATACTATATTAATTCTACAGCATAGGTGCACACTTAAACAGTTGGGGACTCTTCCTATAGACACACATACACTGCCCCCCCCACACACACACATATACGGTGTGTGTATACACAGTATATATACATATATACACATATACAGTATGTGTGTGTGTTTATATATACACATACAAATACACACAAACACATACAAAGGAAGAGGGTTCTAATCTGTTTTTTCCCCCAGATATACGAATTTCAAATGTGGAAGGATATTTTTTGTATGAAGGTATTCATATGAATTTGCATATCTAGGCTGCAATGGTACAGGTCATACACATGAGAATTACTATACTGTACTCATGTAGTCAAGTAAATAAATGTATAAAGTCTTGGGTCACATTATCTATGGTTCAATAAAAATACAGTAATTTAACTCTTGTGAAAAAAAAAAGAAATTATCCCCTTCTGTGAATAGGATGGCAAAAAGCGAGTGCTTAGTCCATCCTGGAAGAACCTAAAAGAAAATGAACGCCCTCTACTTTCTGCCATAGTGCAATCTCAAATATTTTTGAATGCACAGGTAGAAAAATGGCAGCTGTCATAACCAGTTGGCTCAGAGGCGAAACTGGTGCTTTTGCCTCTCCATAAAATGGATACACATTTTCTTAACCCTGTCCTTGCTTGGTTACCTCCCACACACATTGCACAGTGAAAACTAATCATCCACCCTTCTCATCTACCCACTCTGTGTTAACAAATTTATGACTGCTGTATCTTTGGAGATTCTTTTCACACTGTTTTCCTTTGCTTTGTCCTTTAATCCTTTGCTACCCGGTGCAAAGTATTACCCTCAATTTATCTTGAGGTCATATCAAAATCTGTATTTCCACCGTAAACCTCCCCTGAACTTATACACGAGGTTGACTTATATATGAGTACATATAGTGATCCAGTGAAAAGATTTTAAGTCTAAAATCCGTTTTCTGTCATTTTATGCCTAGAAGTGTTTTCCCAAGAAGAAAAGGAGGATGGAGAAGACAACCAGAATGGAAAACACCAATTCCTATGTAACAAGAAATGTTCTTATTTTTTCCTTCTTAAAAATATAATGAAACAATAAAAGTACTAATTACACTATCCTCTATACTTCCTATCCCCACATAAAAAATATAAACATGGCTTCCTACCCTTTAGCTCAAAGACGTCTTTATGAAAAAATGCCATCTTCTCACCACAATACATATGTATGTATACATATTATACATATATATGTATAATACATATATAATACATATACATATATATGTATAATACATATGTATCAGGCATGTAGCCGGGGGGGGGCTTGGGGGGCTTCAAATTCTCATGGTGGTCCGCGAGAAGGCCTTACTGGTACATTATTTAAACTGTTTATTCATATCATGATATGATCACCATACTCAATATATCCCATATGCATGGGGGTATCGGGGTAACGATACAAAAGGTTTGCTAGGGTAGACCCTCTTTCGCTCAGACTCAACCCCCCCCCCCTGGAATCAAATTCAGCTCCCCCCAAAACAAAATTCTGGCTATGGGCCTGATATGTATATAACAAACACCTATTTAAATTTAAAAAATGATTCCTAATCTTTTGAGAAGTTACCTTTTGAGACGCTAACTTTTAATTAAATTAACTTTTATTTGTCAATTTCTGTAATTTTAACCATCTTTTAAATCCCATTTTCTATTGCAGGCAAGCCCACATTCTTCTGGTCATGTCCTCATTTTTCTAAGCCAGTGTGGAAGGCCAGAATGTTTTTGAGACCATGCTCTATTTTACTGAGATGTATCAGCCACAATAATTTAAAGCCAACAGGTTGCCCAGTTCAAAAATGTCTGTCTTACAGATGGTTCTTCCTTATTTCGTTCATATTGTACTGGGTCATCTTGGTCATCTCCAGTTAATATGTCTCTTGCATATCAATCAGTTAGATTGCTCAAACCAGCTGTAGCTAGTACATAAGCTCATGAAAAACAGGGGATTTCTATTCTTCGGTATTTTTTAATATATAGCAAATCTCATCTAGAAATTTCAGCAAAAGAGATTTGCCTACAAAGATGGACACAGCTCATTAATCATGCATGATGCCTGTTTGTTTCCTGACTAGGACTTTGAAAACTCACAAGGGGACCATCAAACCACAATACAGGGCTGCTCCCTTCTGTAACTATTTTATTCAGATTATACTATGCAACAAAAATTGGGGGGGGGGGGGAATCTGTTCCTGGTTTGAAAGTATTATTTCTATTTAATTGAGCAGTATTGACTTTGAAAGTATTATTATACTTCAGAAACTTCATTTTTGTGGTTGTCATAAACTATGTTTGTTTATTTATTTACAACATTTCTACCCCGCCTTTCTCACCCCAGAGGGGACTTAAGATGGCTTTACATACAATGTTTTAAAGCACAACATATACGTAAATAAATATTAAAATACAATTAAAAAGTATCTTAAAATAATTAAAACAATTTAAAAACAATACATTTAGAGTTATGTTGAATTGGTTGAGACTCAATTAGCTATTTATTGAAAAAACTATAGCAAAATGTGTTGCAGGATGTCCCCCAAAATAAACTTTTTCTATGTTTTTATAATAGAACCAATTAGGAAATTACATTTATAACCCAGGAACAAAAGTTCTGTTATGTTGTGTTTTAGCCCTATGACCAGCCAGTATACAATGTGTTCAGTACATTCATTTCATCTGTTGTATATAACAGAACACACACACAATGTCAGAAACAGAGTGGCAAGTAATATTTCATCATACTCAACATTAAATCATGTTTATTGAACTATGGTGATTTCAATGTGCTTAAAGTATTGTCAAATTACACTTGGATCATGATCTTTGCTACATAAATGACTATACAATTTTCACTAGTATGAACAGTATATATGGAATAAATGCAGTGTACTGTCATGAAAAATGTGCATAACGTAAAAGGGCTTTAAAAGGACATTGGGGTTCTGGAAAATGATTTGTGGGATGCATTTTATTTCATTGCATTATTCAGGTGATACTAGTTCCACTATATTTCAAATACTTTACAATTTGAAACTGTAGTTTTGAGGATTCTTTATATCTTAGTCGGTCAGCAATGCAGATTCCTAAGGATGCATCTGACATAAGAGCAAAAGGGGCAGAATTGCTTGCTACTCCAGAGATTTCACCCCAGATTTATATGATAGCCACAATCCTGCATGAAGTTTAGTACAATTACTAAAGGTACTGAATTAAAATTAGTTACTAGGTTGCAACAATTTTGTATTAGTAACTAATTCTGATATGAAATCAACAACATTTTTTAGGCTTCTCTAGTCACAATGAAATACTATTTAAAAAACAAAGAAAAGGATGTCAGACAGAAAAGTGATTAATTAACTGAAATAGAAAAACACAGCATCTAAATATTTTTGAATTAAAAAATAGACTACCATTTGTTTAAAAAAGTAACAGAATGACTAAAGAGATAATTATAAGAACAGCATTAAAATGAATCAACAAAAATTAATGAAGGTTGCATCTACACTGTAGAATTGATTTGCAGAATTGCAGAATGGTGAGGCACCAGCAGAGAAGACCTTACAAAACTACAACTACCATGATTCCACAGTATGAAGCCATGCCAATTAAAGTAGTGTGAAACCCGGACATGGGCAAACTTTCTAACTAGGGGGTTACATGGCAAGCATTTATAAAGTTTTATTATATTGTACAGAAAGCTGGAAGTCAAATGTGTATATCTTTCACTGTTTTTGTACTTCCTATTTTGACTTTTGACTTTGTATTATTCTTTTTGTGTATTATTTATTGTATTTGAACATTCTTCATCAAAAAACCTCAATTAATCCTGAGCTGGTCTCTTTTCCCAACATGTCTTTCTCAACTGCTCACTTTACAGGTCTATTATCATCCATCCACACCTCTCCCTTTCCAACTTACATCTTTCATTATCAAGCTACTTTTCCTAAAGGAATGATTTTATTTCAAAGGCCTGAACTTACAGGGTACCACTGACTATTCAGCTGTCAGCTAGTAAGGAAAAATGCAGCATAAGCCTTTAAGTCCAGAAATAGACAAATTAATTTCATTTGGTTCAAGGGGTGGGCTTTATATGAACAGTGAACAGATTCATGGTGGATGTCATGGATCAAACCACTGGCCACCTCAGAAATGAAAAACAACAGATAAAATGAAGAAATGGAAAAGATGATATTAGGAAATTGAGTCCAATGTTGTAGTCCAATAGAATGAAGTTAAGTACTAGCATTACTGATTAATACGAGTACATCCAGTGCAGTACCCACAAATGAGAAAGAAAAAGACTTAAAGGGACTTTGCAATGTAAGGAACATAAATATTAGTGTAAGAATTGGTATCATGGATAATCTGGTAGCATATACTTTTATATCATATAGATATAGAAAACGTGGAGGCAGTGCCAGACTTTGTATTTCTAGGTGCAACGATTACTACAGACGCAGACTGCAGCCAGGAAATCAGGAGACGCTTACTTCTTGGGAGGAGAGCAATGTCCAATCTCGATAACATAGTGAAGAGTAGAGACATCACACTGGCAACCAAGATCCGCGTAGTTAAAGCAATGGTATTCCCCGTAGTCACCTATGGATGTGAGAGGTGGACCACAGGGAAGGCTGAGTGAAGAAAGACAGATGCTTTTGAACGGTGGTGCTGGAGGAAAGTTCTGAGAATGCCTTGGACCGTGAGAAGATCCAACCAGTCCATACTTCAGGAAATTAAGCCCAACAGCTCATTGGAAGGAAGGATATTAGAGACAAAGTTGAAGTACTTTGGCCACATCATGAGGAGACAGGAAAGCTTAGAAAAGACAATTATGCTGGGGAAAATGGAAGGAAAAAGGAAGAGAGGCCGACCAAGGGCAAGATGGATG
This sequence comes from Anolis sagrei ordinatus, assembly GCF_025583915.1. NCBI lineage: Eukaryota > Metazoa > Chordata > Lepidosauria > Squamata > Anolidae > Anolis > Anolis sagrei. The sequence continues at coordinate 150,865,450 of NW_026847438.1, forward strand.
AATGGCATCCTTGAAGTGACTGGCTTGACTCTGAAGGAGCTGGGGGAAGTGATGGCCAACAGGGAGCTCTGGTGTTGGCTGGTCCAAGAGGTCATGAAGAGTCGGAAGCGACTGAACGAATGAACAACAACAACATATTCACACATGTATGAATGTTGCTGTTTTCCTAAGAAAGGGTTCATGGAGATGAGATGTATTTGCAAATTCAAGATGCAGGTTAATCTAGAAGGGTATGCTAATTAAGCAGGCAAATCATCTATCAAAATGTTTGCAGTTCAAACTTTACTGTACTCAAGTGAGCAAAACATGTGGAAGATTCAATGTTATCAACCACAAGTGCTGCTGTTAAGGGCTTTTAAAACATTCTATGGTTCTCATATTTCCTTTGTTCTTGCAGGTATTTATATACTACCGTTTTAGAAACTGACCTGCGTGAGGTCCAATTAAAAATAACTAAAATCAAAATTATAAACCAATAAATTATAATACTAAAAACAACACTAAAGTTATAAAATGTGTCAATGTATTGTCGAAGGCTTTCATTGCTGGAATCACTGGATTGCTGTGAGTTATCTGGGTTATATGTCCATGTTCCAGAAGCATTCTCTCCTGACGTTTCGCCTGCATCTTTGGCAGGCATCCTCAGAAGTTGTGAGGTCTGTTGGAAACTAGGAAAATGGGATTTGTATATCTGTGGAAAGCCCAGAGTGGGAGAAAGAACTCTTGTCTGTTGGAGGTAGGTGTAAATGTTTCAAACTGGCTACCTTGACTAGCATTTAATGGCCTAGCAGTTTTAAGGTGTGGCTTCTTACTGCCTAGGGGAATCCTTTTTTGAGAGGTGATTAGCTGTCCCTATTTGTTTCTTGTCTGGAGTTTCCTGTTTTTTTAGTGTTGTTCTTTCTTTACTGTTATGATTTTAGAGTTTTTGTTTATTTTCATGGTTTCTTCCCTTCTGTTGAAATTATCCACATGCTTGTGGATTTCAGTGGCTTCTCTGTGTAGTCTGACATGGTAGTTGTTAGAGTGGTCCAGTATTTCTATGTCCACAAATAGTATGCTGTGTTCAGGTTGGTTCATCAGGTACTCTGCTATGGTTGACTTGACATGTATCACATGTCTTGACATGTGTCCTTCAGCCCCATCCTATGAAAGGTAATGGTTTCCCCTGACATTAAGTCTAGTCCTGTCCGACTCTGGGGGGTGGGTGCCCATCTCCATTTCTAAGCCAAAGAGCCTCCAAGGTCACGTGACCAACATGACTGCATGGAGTGCCGTTACCTTCCCACCAAGGTGGTACCTATTGATCTACCCACATTTGCATGTTTTTGAACTGCTAGTTTGACAGAGGCTGGGCCTAACAGCAGGAGCTCACCCCGGTTCCTGGATTCGAACCATCGGTCTTTCAGTCTGCAAGTTCAGCAGCTCAGCAGTTTAACCCGCTGCATCCTATACTAATGTATATTTGAAAGTAGATGTTGGAGGAAGAAAAGATGGAAAAAGAAAGTGACTAAACACATTTGCAAGCATTGTAGCATTATTTGGGGCACATGCAGGGGAAGGATTCCCCACTCCCTTTGCAATTACCCATCTCAATATATAAAATAATGGCTACCAATGATTTCCTACGTAGTTTTAATTCCTTATAGAAGAATTTCAAACAATTTCACAATCTTGAATATGAAGGACATTTGAAATATACTCTTTAAAGAAGGTAAACATTTTTTTGTCATTGTTGCATGTTTTATTTCTTTGGAAGCATATGTTTTGATATATAGTCTGAAAAATATAAAAATCTGGAGTACAACTTTTTTTTGTAAGATACCATGAACAAATTTCATGTGACTGATCAAAGTAGGTGTGTTTTGTCACTGCCACCAACCATCCTGTAAATATGAATTTCCTATGTGAAACGTTTTATGCTCTGCCAAGAGTAGAACAATGAACCAATTTTCCTTACTACAAACTGCCAACTGAGAAGGTCAAACACAGCCACCACACACTGCTGACTAAATCAGAACTTCCCAAAATCCCTTTAAGCTGAGGAAGTGTTTCTAAATTAAACTTGGAGGTACACTTTTCTTGTGCCCATCCTGCAAAAAGTTCACCCTTAAGAATGTCTAAATGTAAGAATTAACTGATATTTCTGCTGATTCAACTGAACCAAGCTGAAAAGGCTGATTTAATTGTGCCAAGTTCACAAAACTACAGAAATACAGCAATGTTTTCACAATATTCAGCATGTCTTTCTTATCTGGTGAATGTGATGGGTAAAACAGCCTTCCTCTTGCGTTTCATACTACAGGCACTATTATATGGTTGTCCATGTTCCCTTCCTAGTTTTCTTAAGATTGTGGGGAAAGGGCCAAGGAGGGGAAAACCAATTCTCAAAAGGTAGCACTTTTTAATTTCAAAAATAGTGAATTTCTCCATGCAACTTTGTTAAAGCCCTCCCCCGGGGACACTAAAAGGGAAGAAAAGCAAGCAACTGCTTTTAGAGCAATTTCAACCGGAAGGGAAAGGAGCGGAGGTATTTCCTTGGCTGCTCACAGGGGAAGAAGTAAATGCATATCCTCTTCAAGAATCCAAACTGTAGCAATGCCAAAGCAGTCTCCTTGTTCACTTACGTTTCCACAGAAAAAGGAATGGGAGTGTTTTGCATGGAACTGAAAGAAACTTGGCGATGATTAATTTGACTTAGAGGATAAAGCTATTCTATCACCAATATTCCCTGGACACAACATAAGAGGGTCACATCTGCTGAGGCCAGGTAATTTTGCTACATTCCCATTAGACAGGAACAACCGATTCCATCACATTTGGAGCAGAATTACCTGGCACCGATGACCATACTTACAGTCCATAGTTGGAAAAAGCAGAGATATGGAAAGCAACTCCTTAATTAATTGTTTCACAACCTTCCTAATGCAGCAACCCCTTAATACAGTTCCTCATGTTGTGGAGACTCCCAACCATAAAATTCTTTTTGTTCCTACTTCATAACGGTAACAAACTGTAATGCTACTGTTATAAATCATAAATATCTGATATGCAGGATGTATTTTCATTTACTTGACCAAATTTGGCACAAATACCCGATACACCCAAATTTGAATACTGGTGAGGTTCGGTTGATTTTGTCATTTGGGAGTTGTAGTTGCTAGGATTTAGAATTAACCTAAAATCAAAGAGCATTCTGAACTCCACCAACAATGGAATTGAACCAAACTTGGCAAACAGAACTCCCATGAACAACAGAAAATATTGGAAGGGTTTGGTGGGCACTGACTTTGAGTTTTGGAGTTATAGTTCACCTACATCCAGAGTAAGTAAGTAAGTAGATAAGTAAAGTATTTCCAGAGAGCACAATGGATTCAAAAAATGATGGATCTGGACCAAATTTGGCACGAATACTCAATATTCCCAAATGTGAACACTGGTGGGGTTTGGGGAAAATAGACATTGACATTTGGGAGTTGTGGTTACTGGGATTTATAGTACACCGATAATCAAAGAGCATTCTGAACCCTACCAATGATAGAATTGGTGAAAACTTCTCACACAGAACCCCCATGACCAACAGAAAATACTGTGTTGCTGTAAGTTTTTTCGGGCTATATGGCCATGTTCTAGAGGCATTCTCTCCTGACGTTTCGCCTGCATCTATGACAAGCATCCTCAGAGGTAGTGAAAATACTGTGTTTTCTGATTGTCTTTGTTGACCCCTCTGACACCTCCTCACGACCCCCCAGGGTTCCCAACTCCCAGGTTGAGAAACGCTGCCTTAATTGATCCTTAGGCTCTCTTAGCAACTCATTCTAGCACTGAACCTATGCCATCTGGGCCATTCTGGCCATTGGAAGAACAGTCTATTTCTTCACTTTTTACTATTTTGCAATGCAATCTAGGGGTTCGGTGGGGTTGAACCATTATAGGCCATCTCAGATGGCAATGCAATCTTCAATGTAGACTACTACAATCTTCAACTCATTACAACATGCAATCTTTCAACGTATAGCAACACTATGCTATATATTATATATAGAACAACTCATATGGATAAAGCTGCTCTTAATTATACTGTTTTTGCCAAATATATATTTTAAGGGGCAGATGGCGGAGATGAGATTATGGCCCAGAGACTTTAGGACTACATTCTAGGCTTTTAGTCTTAGAGTCAAAATGATCACATTGGGGGAAAAAATAATCTCCTTGATATTAATGGGCACAGGGAGCTTGTGAAATCCCCTCTGTTGAGTATTTTGAAAAATTTGGGCAAGAGTCTTTAGGAATGTAAAGGACAAAGCTGCACTAAGAGTGCAGTCTTATAAAAGCTAACACAAAGATAAGTCATACTAAATTCTTAAAAGGTTTTCGACCAAGAGAATAGGGTATTGCCTTAATGATACAATATGTTCACTCCAACTCTAAAATGGTAACTTACAACCCCCGAGTCCACTGAGATATTACAGTTCTACTGTGTCTACATCTACTGTTTCATTCGACCAGGGCATTGTTTACAGCAGACAAAAAAAAAAAGTCATGGCTTCAACTTCTGGCAACTAAAAATATAATGCAATGTTCTTCAATAAACTTTAGCAATGGTCAATTAACAATAAATGCATGAAATATTTCTTTCTTTCTGCACTGATGGGTTTTTTTTATAAGGACTACATGATAATGGAGAAAATATATAAGGGAGACACTGCATTCAGTCAGAGTGAATTTTCTGCGGTTTATATTAAACTATAAATGACACTTCAGTGCTCCACGCCACATTACTGATATGATGTTGCATTCCATATGTGGTAGATGGTTTGGATTATAGAAAAATTATTCATATTGAGTCTCCTGTTGAGCAGATCTTACCTAACTCTATAAGCTTTTGTCTGGATATGTAACCACAACATAGAATACAAAAGAAATATTGATTAGAGCAGGCAGTTTTCCCAAACACTCTTCCATATGTATCATGAAACATTGTACCGGATACTCCTGTAAATATTTTTATTGGTTCATAATACTATAGCAAGGAAATCTTCGATCTAGTAGATAATATATAGACCAGGGTTATTTATGGTTGACAGCCACCACTACAATACTTTTTAAAACTCTTCCATATCTCATTTTGAAACTATATTTTCTGTTTTACTGTCTTTTCACTGTTTGTTTTGTCCGAAGTAAACCTGTTGCGAGATGAAGGGAGGCATTCACACTACAAAAATACCGTACCATATTTCACGTTAATTGCCACAGCAGCATCATATGGACTCCTGGCATTTGTAGTTTAGTGAAGCACTAGAGTACTATGACTGACTAGCTGTACCTGCCACACATTGCTGTGGCCAACCTTCCCTTCCCTTTTCTCTCCTTCTTTCTTGCTCTCCTTCCTTCCCTTTTTTTCTTTTCTTCTGTCCTTCCTTCCCTCTCTTCCTCTTCCCTTCCTCCACACCCCTTTTTTCTTTCCCTTCCTCTTTCTCCCCTTTCTTTCTTCTCTAACTATTCTTGGACTGCAACTCTCAGCAGTCCTCCTGATTGATCTGTCTACCTACCTACCAATCTATCTATCTATATCTAGTCTATCTATTGGGAGGATTGCTGTGAGTTGCAGTCCAGGAATAGGAAATTGGAAATATGCAGGGATTGGGATGCTCTCACAGAAATCCAAGGAGAAGAAAACTTGCAGCTTGGAAGCAGTGCATTTGGATCATCCCTCTCTCCTAAAGGGGCTGGTCTAGGGGATGCTGGGAGCTGTAGTCCAAAAGAGAGTGCGGATATGCTATTGTGTGTTTTGTGTGCCGGGGGAGTCGTTTTTGTGCATGCACTGTAGCGGGTTTTTGCTTGTTTGGCTTTTGAAATCCCTTCTGCTGTGTTTTTCAGTGCTTTTATGAGTGATGGTCGCTTGTTGGCCTTATAAATATATTGAAGACCGGGAGGACTGAAGCATCCCACAAGGATGGTAAAACATCAAAACATCCGGTCGTCCCCTGGGCAACGTCCTTGCAGATAGCCAATTCTCTCACACCAGAAGTGACTCAAGTTGCTCTTGACACGACCAAAAAAAAACCCCTTCTTACTGGCTAACACAAGAGCAAAAGTTGTGAGATAATCACCAAGGCATTCCCAATTCAAATAGATTTTACTGGCTTAGATCAATCAATTATCTGACCCCATGTAAAGCTGATTCATCAAATGAATGAAAAACAGCATCCTAGGACTTATTAAGCCATCAGAGTTAAATGTGCCCCTAAAATGCTAGCTTAGCAGAAATATGAAAGACACATCACAAGAAAAGACTATGCTGGGGTAACTTCTGATCTTGAAAATGAACTAAAGCATCGTAGGAAAACCCCTGAGATCACAGGGAATGTGATCAAGAAAGCAGCTGTAAATAAAAAAGGCATTATCAGCACAAAATGGGAGAAAAAATAAAAAGCAAAGGCAAATCCCTCTGGTTCAAACATATATATGCTATATGTGAACCCTTTATCCCCACAAATCTGTGGAATCCGAAACCCTTAAAAGCCCCTGTCTGCATTCCTTGAAATAATAAGGGTTAAACTTAAGTTCAACAGGAAATATGGTTAGATTATCCAAGCATGTTACACTGAGAACACTTTAAAGCTAGAAGAAACTGATTAAAATCAGGCATCCCTTCTTGCTGGCTAATACAAGAGCAAAGGTTGTGAGACACTCACCAAGGCACTCTTTAAAATAACATAATTCAATGTTAACTCCCCCCTTTTTTGCAATTGCCCAAAAGCAATTGCAATTTTATAAGAGGAAGGAGCAAAAGATTGCCTTGAAGATTCTGCCCAAGTAATTTACATCCATCAAGAGAGAATACTGTGATTATAGCCATGGATGCATGTAACTGAAACCCAAGATAGAGAAATGCTAAAACAAGACCAATGTTTCCCACTATTACCTGAAGCAGTAAAAAGAGGTCACATATTCCAATAAGAAATCTAAAAAAGAACATAATTTTCACTAAACATGTTACCTCCCAAGCTTCCAAAGCTTTTACTGAAGAGGACAATCCATGGACTCACTGGGAACCCAATTGTTTGCTTTATCTTCCAAACATGGAGTAAAAACACTCACTCTAAATAGCATAACTGCTTTCCTTTGGGGGTAGAGAAGAGAGGGGTACAAATATTTGAAAATAAATAAATAGGAACAACTTAATAATTACAAATTTTAATTGCCCCCTCTTGTTGTTTTTTGTCTTGCAGTCATTTCTAACTTATGAAGACCTTAAGGTGACCCTATCACTGGTTTTCCTTGGCAGATTTTGTCAGAGGGGGGTCTGCCACCATTTTCCTCTGAGGCTGACAATCTGTCACTTGCCCAAGGACCACCAGTGGGTTTCTTCCATGTTTGGAAGATAAAGCAAACAATTAGGTTTCTTTCCGGTGAATGGAACCCTGGTCTACCAAAGTTTTAGTTCAAGGTCCAAACTGTCTAACCACACTGACCTTTAACTGCAGCAGAAGCGATCTATCAGGCATCTCCCAGAACAGGAAAAATATTATCAGTTTTAATTTCTATATTCAAAGTCACTCTGGAAAACATGACGGCAGGGCCATTAGAGAAAATTGGCGATTCTAATTAAAAGGCATGTTGATTCACCCTGGGATCTCCTAGTTTAGACTCATAGTATTTAGGTTATTCTGACTGCTCTGTAAGCATTCGTATTCTTTGATGAAACGATAAAGCTTCCAGATATATTCTAAAGAAGGGAAAGAGAAAAAGAATCCCAGTCAAAGCAAGAAAAGGTAAAATTTTTCTTGGTTTATGTATTGTCAAAGACTTTCATGGTCGGAATCACTGAGTTGCTGTAAGTTTTTTGGGCTGTATGGCCATGTTCCAAAAGCATTCCCTCCTGACGTTTTGCCTGCATCTATGGCAGGCATCCTCAGAGGTTATGAGGTCTGATGGAAACTAGGAAAATTCTGTTGGAATTAACAGATAAAAACATTAAATATTATGAATAAAGCATATTCCAAAAGGATCTTTGTGCATTTTTTCAGGTTGTATGGCCATGTTCCAGAAGCATTCTCTCCTGATGTTTTGCCTGCATCTATGGCAGGCATTCTCAGAGGTTGTGAGGTCATAGATGCAGGTGAAATGCCAGGAGAGAATGTTTCTGGAACATGGCCATACAGCCCAAAAAACTTACAGCAACCCATTTTCTTATTACAAAATTGAGGGGCTGGCTGCAATGGTTGGCCACAAACAAGCACTTAATATTTTATGGAAGGGAAAAAGGGTTCTTGAGGCTCTCTCATGTAATACTAAAGCTGTGCTGCAGAACGTATGGCCGTTCTTATTTTGTTCCACTTTAACTCCTCTTATCATTGGCTATGGTGGCTAGGGCTACTGAAAATTACAATCCACCAGCAGTTAGTCAGCCACATCTTTTCTGCTCTCATGCTAGACACTGCTACTCAAATGATGGGCCTTGGATTGGTGCAAGTGCCTGAGCCATTGGCTCTTGGTCTCTCATATGTTGAAAAATAGGGTGGGGGTGGGGGGAATGGAACCAATGGGCACATTTGAAAAGGAAGAATTGCTGTCCCACACATCAGATAGACTGAGAAACACTGTGCTAAATCATAGGTCTCTGTCAAATCTGAACAGAATCTAAAGAAATATAATGTGATTTTCCTGCTTCTTGGTAGGGGGTAGGACTGGATGGCCCACAAGGTCTCTTCCAACTCTATGATTCTAGTAAATGTAAAGGTTTTCCCCTGACATTAAGTCCAATCATGTCTGACTCTGGGGGGTGGTGCTCATCTCAATTTCTAAGCCAAAGCGCTGGCATTGTCCATAGCCACCTCCAAGGCCGGCATGACTGCAGGGAGTGCCCTTACCTTCCCGCCAGAGCAGTACCTATTGATCTACTCACATTTGCATGTTTTCAAACTGCTAGGTTGGCAGAAGCTCGGGCTGACAGCGGGAGCTCACACTGCTCCCCGGATTCGAACCTGCAACTTTTTGGTCAATAAGTTCAGCAGCTCAGCGCTTTAACCCACTACACCACCGGGGACTCCTATACAACTGCAATTATTTTTTTCAAAACTGCCACAATGTTTTCTACAGAAAAGAAGTATTTACTTTATTGTTATTCTTTTGCTTTCAAGCAACCAACAGTGCAAAATCACACCGGATTTGTTTACGGTTCTTTAAAAAAAATATTATCATTGCTAAAGCAGACAGCAAAACAAGCCAAGCTGCAGACAAAACTAGAGAGAGATGCCAAGAGACGTTCTCAACACATCAGATAACCAAGGTTTGGTTACCCTTGAGAAATCCTCTTTAGAGTACATCTGCAAGATCAGGATCCAATAAGAGGAAAGGATTAACACATTATTTAGGATACTGGGTCAGATTGGAAGCATTAATTTTATCATCCTTCTAGTTAGGTCCTTTCTCTAATCCTTCTATTTTACCTTGATTTTTCTTTCCTATCCCCTTAAGCTTGCTTCATATCAGGAAGCCTGTCATTTCTATAAACATCCCACGGGTTTATTAAATATCAAATCGTACGCAGGATTCTTGGAATCAAAGGCCAGAACCAGATGGCATGGCACCCTCCAAAACCAAACCCTTATACGACTTCCAAATCCCAGTCCAATTTTCTGTTCTATTTCTCTTAATGAACTCATTACATTGTAATACTACATTTTTTATTTCTTAAATAAACCATTAATTTTAATAAATTTGTCAAAAGAAGGAAGCCTAGAAAGAAAAGGTCCAAAATGTCAGAAAATAAAATTTAATTTAGTCATGTTCTCTCAAATCAGATACAGTTCTTTTATGATGTAATCATTTCAAAATTAGTACAAGTCACTTAGATGACAGTTATTTCAAAGGGGGAATTATTTACCCATAACAGACATGATACTGTTAAGAGTTAAGAAACCTTAGTATTTTTAGAGCATGCTGGATTTATTGTAAAAGTATCTGTTGTTCTTGTCCTGAAACAGAGATCCCTGACCATTTTTGTCCGAATAATCATGTCAACACAGATTCAACACAACACACAGATTCAAAAGAGATCAAGTGATGGAAAGAGTAGCACAAAAACGAAATGATCTTAGTGCTTTAATAGTGCAATGCTGCTAACACATTTCAGCACTCTGGCTCTAACGCCTGAATAATAATTTTTGAAAGAGGAAGTAGAAATGGCAGAAAATCAATTTCTGAAATATTAGATATGACACATGATTGGTGGGAGAAAGAGGAGAAAGGACACAAGGGAGTTGGGAGGGAGGGAAACCTGACATGTTTCAAGGAGACTGGGTCTAACTCTTGAATAATCAGGTGCACTCAAAAATAATGGGAAACTCCTTGAGACTTCCAGAATTTTTTCCTTTTCCAGAGATACTCTGAATTTAAAACAATTGGATTGATTCAGAAAACCACTTTTCTACCTCTGCCTTGTAATGTCTGAAATCTTTTCATAGTAAGTTTCACAAGATGCACATGGAACACACCACGGTCCAACCATATTTGTGAAATAAAATGTTTGTACAAATCCACACTATGTATTCTCAATTCCAGAAGAGAATTTCCTTAATCTTACTGTCAGTATACACAGAAATCCGACCACAGCTTGCTAGATTTATGGTATTTTCCCTACAAAGGATAGTGTCGATTTAACTTAGATGGATCTGGGGTAAAAAGGGCAAACGTATGAAGCCCAATGCCTGGTCCCACAGATTTCTATCCAGCATTTCAATCAATCAATATATATAATTCAGACAATATTATCTAAGGCAGGTGTGACATCTGTTACGCCAGCAGTGTTGTAGTTTTGGCATCTTGACAACTGCCAAAGGCACCTGAGGCTGCGGAGTCCTCTTTCGTCTTTGCTTTTCCAGCAAGGAAAGAGCTACTGCCATTTCTCATTCATCCTCCAAGACTGCCTAGCTAACTTATTACATGTGTGTGTGTGTTCATTCGTTCAGTCGTCTCCGACTCTTCGTGACCTCATGGCCCACGCCAGAGCTCCCTGTCGGCCGTCGCCACCCCCAGCTCCTTCAAGGTCATCCAGTCACTTCAAGGATGCCATCCATCCATCTTGCCCTTGGTCGGCCCCTCTTCCTTTTTCCTTCCATTTTCCCCAGCATAATTGTCTTCTCTAAGCTTTCCTGTCTCCTCATGATGTGGCCAAAGTACTTCATCTTTGCCTCTATATCCTTCCCTCCAATGAGCAGTCGGGCTTTATTTCCTGAAGTATGGACTGGTTGGATCTTCTCGCAGTCCAAGGCACTCTCAGAACTTTCCTCCAACACCACAGTTCAAAAGCATCTATCTTCCTTCGCTCAGCCTTCCCTAAGGTCCAGCTCTCACATCCGTAGGTGACTACAGGGAATACCATGGCTTTGACTAGGCGGATCTTTGTTGCCAGTCTGATGTCTCTACTCTTCACTATTTATACTTGAAGATTTATAGTATGTTTAATATTGTATCACTTTGTCTTTCTGTCTGCATTTTTTAAAGGTAACCTTGTAAACAGCTGGGAGTCTTTTCTCTGAAGGGAAAAGTCAGGATACAGAGCAAACAGGTAACAACAAGCAGATTCAACTGGAGAACTATTTTGCTTCTTTTTTCTGACTCAATGCCTCAATATCAGGCAGAGAAAGCAAATCTACAAGGACACGCTTCAGATTTTTCCATCTTCTAGTGAATTAATTAAAGCAATCAAACATTCAAGGAAGTAGGAGTGAAATGTAAATATTTACATCTTGTTGTTAGGACAAAGTACTTATTTTTGCAGCTGCCCAAACATAAGTGTCACTAAGGTGAGTATCTGTGAAAGGGGTAAAGGCTTACATTACTCTGTGGTTGTAATCTCAAATCCTAAAATACATTCCCAGAACTAAAAAAATGAGAAGATGGCTGGGTAATGCCAGGGTTTGAGAGCCAATTTCTCAGGAGACTACTGTCAGTGTTTATGTGACTGAATAAACTGAGGAGGTACATACGTTTAAAATGGTATATGTTTGGGCCAGATCCTGCAAAGATCCTGGTAAAGAAAGGTCAAATACCAAATGATCTGAGTTTAGCATAGGGAAAGACACTTCAATTGAGCATTGTATTTGATTTCCTTTTTCTGAAAGACCTCAGAAGTCTTGTAGGTAATTAAGACAAATGAACATTGTGATGATAGTTCAGAGTAAGCCTAGAGATGGGAAGTCTTGGAAAAAACCAATACAAAATAGGGTGAAAATAGGTTTTTCCAATTTTGTTCCAAAGCCTTTCTTCTGGAAAAATTGGAAAAAAGTATGTAGAAACAAAAGTTCTCATAAATTTTTCATAAATGGCTTCATGTTATATAGTTTGAATACCATGTCACAGATATATTATTTATCATTAGAAAGGAAAATATTCTATACACTTTTCAATTTTTCCTGGAAAAAAAATGGCATTGGGAAAAAATGTCATCGCGCCCCCCCCCCCCATTTTCCACTGTTTTCCAGGCCTTCCCATCTCTAGATAGGCCATATCAAACCTACTTGAGGAATGAGCAGGAACAAAGTGTGAACAAAACCTATTATTTGTTTTATGAAAACGGAACTAATAAACCACACTTGTATTCTGGAGATGATTAAACAAAACTGTTGATCTTTTTGATCAGAGAGTGACATAAAAAGAAGCTCACTTCCATGGAAAAGAGATTAGGTTGTTGATCCCTACTGCTTGTACCCGGAAACCGAACTGAATTCAGGGTTATATACGACAGAACCGATCTATACAAGCACAACCCAGCATGTGGTAAAAATGTTATAGGAGATTGTACAGTCTTCCTCTGCATCTACGAATTATGCACTCACAGATTCCATTATCCACTGCTTGAAAATATTTTTTCTCCAAAAGGCAAACACTGATTTTGCTATTTTATTCACCCACACACATATATGACACTGTACACTGTATATAATTAGATTTGAGCATCCATGGCATTTAGCATCCAAAGGGGATCCTGTAATCAAATCTCAGCAGGTACCAAGGGTCTACTATATATCATTTCAGATTGAGACTGGGGTCATGTCATAGCTATCACAGTAAAATAAACATTTTCACACATAATGTTCCACTAGATTTACTTACTAGCAATATCTATGTACATTTATTTAATTTTTATCACATCATTCCACCACAGAGATCAAGGGAGGAACCTTGGTTTCCACCTCATTCTTGTCCACAAAACAAACTTGTGAAGGAGGGGATCAGGCTGAGAGGTATTGACTGACTGGTCCAAGTGGCTGAATGGGGATCTGAAGCTGTGTCTCCTCAGTCCTAATCCAGCAGTCCAATATATACTCCACTTGGTCTGAAAAAACTCAAGTTGAAAGAGGTCTATTCTAGATTTTCCCCTGGCACTATAGTTTTGCAAGTAGCATAAAATTCAAGCTGAGTGGTACAAGAATAATTTCTCCACACTATTTTTCAAGTACATGACATTCCCGAGTTACAAACATCCAAATTACAAATGACTCATAGTTAAGAATTGGGGAGAGGCAACAGGAGGTAAAAGAAATCTACACCTTGGAAGAGAAATTCACTCCTGAAATTGTTGTTATGGGGGAAAGGTGTCTCAACTGAAACTTTACCACCAACCTTTGTTTCCACAACAAGTCAATTTTTTCAAAATCCAGTTATTACAGGGACAGAAAGTGAGGTGAAATCTTCTGAAGAGAAGCACAGACAGGAAAGCAAACACCACAAGGGTGTTAACCATTCACTATACTATCCAAAGTTTATATATATTTGGCTGGAGTTACCTTTAAAAATGTACCCGTTCCAACTTACATATAAATTTAACCTAAGAACAAACCTACAGGTCCTACAGGATTGCCTGTATGGGCCCGCAAAACTCACACATATGTTCTGTCAGCTCCAGCTCCCCATGCGGGGACATGAGAGAAGCCTCCCACAAAGATGGTAAAACATCATAACATCTGGCCATCCCCTGGGCAACGCCGTTGCGGACAACTAATTCTCTCACACCAGAAGAGACTTGCAGTTTCTCAAGTCACTCCTAACATAAAAAAAAACCCACCAGGATATATAGCTGATGCTATACAATATTCTGTTAAACTAGTCACACTGTAGACAACCAGGCAGTTGCAGATTTCCTCCAATCTGCCCTCACCAAGACCTCTGCCCTACACTTAACGATGCAGCAAATACTTGAGAGCAATAGTATTTGTCTAAATCCTATTAGTTTTTCAGAAATCCAATTTTGTCCTGGATTACACAGTATTTAACACCACATTTTGCACAGATGTTTTGCAATCCAAGAAGATTAATATAAAATGTTCCATTTTATTCCACATTATCATACATTCTCACAATTTTAAAAATAACATGAAGCACTATTTTGGCACTGAAGGTCACCAGTCTTCCCTCCCTGACTGTGTCATGAAAGCTATGAGCAGCTTGGTTTAAACACCAAATCCTCCATCTAGATTATGATGTCTTGCAATTAATGAGTTTAGCTTTTGACAGTTTGCTCACATAAATCATATTTTCCCATCTGTGTGAAAAATTCAATGAAAATGAAAGGAAAAAAAGACCAACCTGTTAATACAGGCTTTTAAAAGTTTATATTTAGCCAGAACACAAGCACTTCAAAGGGCCTTTTGAACTTAATTAAAGCAATAAAAAAGAAGTTAGCTGCCATGTTAAAATAGTACTAAAGGGCACTGAGGAGGAACTGCAATTGTCTCAATCTCTTTTTCCTATCCAACATACGAATTTCATATGTTGTACATAATTCAATAAAAAATAAATAAAAATCACATTACCAACATTTCCTTAAACAAACACTTGGTCACTTGAATGAGACACTCACTTCTCCCTGAAGTAAATTTATTATTACATCCTTCACAATGGGAAAAACAGAAACAAATGTGGTTGTTTCCAAAGTTCCAAGTCATTTTGAAAAACAATGAAGGCCTATGTTCAGACCTTGCCGTGAATTTTGGAAAATTTACGTGACAGTCATCTAATTTTCTGTTGAAAATATGAGTTAATGATCTCACCTAAAACCCTTTCTCTCAGCTGTAAACTATTTTGCAGTTCTATAGACCTTTGTCAACTAATTCCACCTCCTGCTCTCGTATTTAGAAATGTAAATAAAACTGTATAGCAGCATTGAACATTTACTGTTATATGTTCTTTCTAGCAAGGATTATTTTGAAGGGCAGTGGCACAAACAGAAAAAGAAAGAGAGAGCTTCTTATGTTGCCACTAATGAATAGTGCCTCCAAGTATAAATTACAGGTCACCTTAACAACCACCTTTTAGTAGCTCACACTTAAAATATTTGCAGCAGGCAATTAAAGATCCCACATTCCTGCTTTATTGTGAACTGGCTACTCTGTACACAATTATAGGCACTGGTGATCTTACTAAAGGATCTTTTTGTTTTAAGTGGAAGGAAATTGGGAGAAATCTGAGGGGGAGGGGTTAAAAACTCCCTTTAAATACATTTATAATAAACTACTAAATACTCTAAAGGCTCTAGATCCCATCTGATCTTGAAAGTTAATCAGGGTCAGTCCTGGTTAGTACTTTGGTGGGAGACTACCAACAAATACCAAATGCTACAGGCTGTATTTCAGGGGAAGAAACTGGCAAGCCAACTCTGAGTGTTCCTTGCTTAAGAAAACTCTCTGAAATTCATGAGGTCTGCATAAGTCAATAGACAACTTGAGGGCACACAGAGACCCACATTAAGAGATCTGAGCTTTCTGGTAGTGACTGACTGGACTACAAATGCCACTGCGTGATGCATTAGACAGAAAGACCTAGCAAAGGTGGTTCTGAGGGATTAGTAGGCAAACGAAACAAAGTTCTGGGATGGAAAAGGAGATATAAAGGTAAAAGGGGAACAATGAAATGAAAGACGAGCTTGGAGTAGGAGGTACATGAGAGGAAGATAGATCTACCAGTGGGAGCTGCAACATAAAATTCAATGTATGCTCCTCTCCCACCAGGCATGTTGCTAGTGGGGTGTACTCAAGGCACTCCTGACACGACAAAAAAAATAAATCCTATTGCTACACAAGGCAGCAGTTGCTGCCTCTGTCTGCCAACTAACCTTGCTCTCTTCCAAGATACTATATGATGCAAAGAACTCAAAGAAAGACTTCCCAATCCTACATGGATTTTCTGTTTCCGCAACACAGCTGGTTACAGAACATCATGGTGAAGCTCCTGGAAGAGGTTGCCCATTTCTTTTTCTTTTTTTTAAATTGGTTTGCTTCTATAAAGAATGAGGTTTCCCCATCCATAATGACACCTTCCCTGTTGTTTTTTGCCCACTCTGTTTTGTTGAATTTCTATGAACACTTACCATACGGATTCCCTTACAAATTTGTGATATACATGACAGCAAGCCAAGCTGCACGGTGTAGAAGCAAGCACATATTGATTTTAAACATCCTGCAGGATTTTTGACTGTAGGATCCTTTTTCTTTATGTTCTTAACCATGACCATATACCACTTCAACCTAAAGAATTATTTCCTCAAAACCCCTCTACACCAATTTCAATCAAGTTCATGTAAAAATGGTGATGTGAACAAAGAAAATTTCCACTTTTATGAGAGATCTTGGAAAAGTTATATTCTAAACCACAATACCCAAAAATCCTCAGCCAACATGGAAAATAAACAACCAAGGTTTCCTGGAAGTTGCAATTCATCCATTCCAACATCGTTCTGTTCCTGAGCCATTTAGCATCACATACTAATAGCTTTGCATGAAAAAGTCCTGTACATTTCACTATGCACCTCTCAGTCTTAATGCAGATGTTTATTTATTTTCTCCAAACATTAACTCATGTCAGTTGAACAATACCAGAAATACTACCTTATGCAAATGGCAAGACATTGTAATTTTGCTCTGTTTAAAGTGAGCCATATGCTTCAGTGACTCAGGACTCTAGACAAACAACTTGATCCCTGTTTCACAGGAAATTTGTAACTGTGCTTAACATTAAAACAGATGATAACAATCATTACAGAGAGTTACAGGGAAGGGGGAAGGGCTGGACGGAATAAACTACAACTTGCCCTAAATCTTATAGATGGTATTTAAACTGCAGTTTGCGTACATTTGTTTTAATCTTGACACAAAAGCCATTCTGAATTTTTCGTAGAATAAGGAAAAGCACAAGACCAGAACAGATAGGGCTAGGTGTCTTTTCCAGAAAACCTACACAGAGAACTAAGTAAAGATAAAGGTTTCCCCTTGACATTAAGTCTAGTTGTGTCCAACTCTGGGCAGTGGTGCTCATCTCTATTTCAAAGCCAAAGAGCCAGTATTGTCCGTAGAAGCCTCCAAGGTCATGTGGTCGGAATGACTGCATGGAGCACCGTGACCTTCCCGCTGGAGGGGTACCTATTGATCTACTCGCATTCTGCTAACAGCAGAAGCTCACTCCGCTCCCCAAATTCGAACCGCTGACCTTTCAATCAGCAAGTTCAGCAGCTCAGCGGTTTAACCCGCTTCGCCACCAGGGGCTCCAAAGATAACTAATGTTTTAATAATGTTTATTAGTAAGCAATGAATGCTTCTGCTAGTCTTGAAGGATAACCAATATATTAAATAGAACAGTATATCTCCGAGCCATCTCAATTTGGAAAAACCTACACAACTGTTCAAATTTAGCAAAACGCTTCAGCTGCAGTCCTAAAGCTATTTACCTTGGAACAACCCCCCCCCCCCCCCATTAAACTTTAGGTCTAACTTCTGAATATAGATAAGGTTACACTGCTGGTGTTGACTTACATAGTCACATCAACTTTCCTGGCACTACAATATAAGCAGAGAAAGACCTGGCTATAAAAACTTTTAGTTCAAATTTGGTAGAAGAGTCATATGAAACATGAACATTTATGGTTTTTTCATTTCCATCCCTCTTTAGAGTCATAAAGGTGTTTGGATTAGCTTGCAGGCAAGTTACTTGTAAAAGAAAATATATATTTGTAACACAAAACAGCAGGAGTCATTTTAAAACAGCCCCTTTTAAAACAACAAATACAAGATGAATCACAGTGCCACTATTAATATCTCCTATCTGATGTGCTCACATTTAAACATGAAGGTAAGGAGAAGGACTGGAAGAGGGACGATTTAAAACAGAAAGCGTATGTCACAAGTTATTTTTTTAAATGGGTCCGAAGACTGAAAAGGCTCAAGATCACTGCTGTTTGAGCAGCTATATATAGAAAGATCAGTAGTGAATAAACTATCTTGCAATATCTGTGGCCTCGGTATGATGTTCATTAGGATTCAATAAGACAGAAATGAAGTTAAATGAATTCAAGCTCAACTGTATCAACATTATCTGAAAGAGTGGCTAAATTCTGTTCAAAGGAGTTGCTTTCTGAAAGGGGGATGATTCACACAAAAAGACCACTACATATAATTTGTCTTCTTCATTCTCCATGACCCCTTCAGAGGTCATGACTCCACAGGTTGGGAAGTGATGAACAGGCCTTTTTATCCCTTTTAAATGCTATTCTGAACCATTAAGCCCAGAATGTACTATTAACCACAAAAGGTTACTCCCACTGATTGAAAGGAAGCATATGTTCTTGGCCACTGTGAAATGCATGCTTGATGCAGTGCCTAGTTAACTCCTATAGTCAACTCTGTTTCACTACAGCATTAGGTAGAACTTTAAAATAAAATGTACTAGTGATCTGACTAAAGGTATACCCAATATTTGGTAACAAAACACAAAATGAAATGTTTATAATTGGTTTGAAAGACTTTTCTACATATTTACCTGTAAATATTACGGTATGGACAATGCATTGTTTTTTCATTAATAATACCGTAATAATAATTACACTTTATTTGTACTCCACCCTATCTCCCCAAGGGGACCTAGGGCAGATTCCAACATATACAGACACAAGGCAAACATTCAATGCCTCAAAACAATGAAACACTGACACATAGATAAAGGTAAAGGCTTTCCCCTTAATCTCCGGCTCTGCAGGGTGATGCTCATCTCAATTTCTAAGTCTGTAGACACCTCCTAGGTCATGTGGCCGACATGACTGCATAGAGCAGCATTTACCTTCCTGCTGAGACAGTACCTATTGATCTACTCACATCTGCATGTTTCCAAACTGCTAGGTTGGCAGGAACTGGGGCTAACAGCGGAAGCTCACCCGTCCCACGGATCTGAACCGCCAACCTTCCGGTCAGCAAGTTCACCAGCTCAACAATTTAACCCATTGTGCAACCTGTTATTATTATTATTATTATTAATATTATTATTATAAACACAAAGAATAGAATAATTCCAGTGGCACAGTGGGTTAAAGTGCTGAGCTGCTGAGCTTGTTGACTGAAAGGTCGCAGGTTTGATTCCAGGGAGCGGCATGAGCTTCCGCTGTCAGCTCTAGCTTCTGCCAACCTAGCAGTTCAAAAACATGCAAATGTGAGTAGATTGATAGGTACCGCTCCGGTGGGAAGGTAACTGCGCTCCATGCAGTCATGCTGGCCACATGACCTTGGAGGTGTCTATGGACAACGCCGGCTCTTCAGCTTAGAAATGGAGATGAGCACCACATCTCAGAGTCAGACATGACTGGATTTAATGTCAAAGGACAACCTTTACCTTTACCTATTCACATATTATGCAAAAAGTCTTTGTGGGTTAAATGTAGTTTTTTTTAAGGTAAGGCGGTGGCCATATAAATAAATGGCATGGATATAATTTGTAGGTCAGTATTAAAAAACATGGTCTTCAGGGTCAATCTGTTATAGGATAATTTGAAAAGTTAGAAATGAAGTATAAATCTTGCAATCACTGTAAACAAGGGAAACCTCTGCACTTATTTCCAGCAATTTTGCATAATCTATGAAGCCTATTTAAACAAAACTCAAAATGAAACAACAGCCCTATCATACTGTATCTTTGGAGCCTTTTTGGCCAGGTAGAAACTCTAAACTGATGGTGCAAATTGGTATGCTAACATCCAACATCCTACTTAATCTTTCTCTCCATCCACAGTTTTCTCTCACCCTGGCAATTTTGCAAGCTAGAGAGGAGAAAGACATACGGTAGAATTGGATTTAGTGTCCCGTCCCGTCCCCCCAAAAATAATCTCAAATAAATAATCTGAGGGTGGCTGTCTAATGCTCTTCAACAAAATACCTCCATATTCTTCCTCAGAGTTCTCATTCACATAGGATTTGCCTTCACAGCAGCCTAATGCATCTACCTGTCTTTGTGAATAAGCTCCCGTCAAATATGAATTCTCAAAAAATGTAACTGACTTCTCCTGAATATACAGTGCATTTTGTTTTACTCTCTCCCATTAATGTGAGCAAAAAAGGAAAGGCAGAAGAGTCTATAGAATATATATTTTTGGGGAATGAGGAAATATATATTTCAGTCTAAGCATGCCACTCTGGCAGGGTAGAAGCATTTAAGTTTGAAAGGGTGGAATGGGGGAACCCTCTCTTCAAAAGGACAGACCAAAAAACAACCTATAGGTATCTGTTATTTAAAACAGAGGTTACTACTTTATGGCATAATGCCTCACCACGAATTACTTCTTTGTTAAGATAATTCAGGGATGTCTCTCTGAATGACAAAGCCTTTACCCATTATACTTACCATCTGTGCTTGGGGGGGGGGGGGGTCTGAAAGGTTTAGTCACCCCCAACCACTTCAGTCCACTAGAATACACAATTAAGCACCCCACAGTTTGATGTTACAGATGCTAATGAGGTCATGTCAGTCAAATTTAAAAAAAAAGTCATGGTTGCTAGTTTTTCCATATCATATTTATTTATTTTGTTTTGTTTCATGTCTTGTTACATTGGTGTTTTTTATTCTTGAAACGGGTAAAATCCGTTATAGTGATGACTTTTTTCTTATATGGCTGTTTTTTAAAAAAATTAAAGGGGAAACTGAGCATAAACATTAGCTGTCAACTACAACTAATTATTTTCTACACACGGCTATATGCCTTAGTGTGTGTATGTGGACACACAGACCAGTGAACGATCACACATATATAAACCATTGTGTGGAACAATATCTTCAGAGCAATGTACTAACTTTTTAATGGTGGCACATGTACACGTGGCACATGTACGAAGCTATTATGTAAAAGGCATTTCACCCCTATTCCTTTAAAGCAGCAAAGCAAACAGAGGCACACACTGTGTTCTGGAAACAGTTGTTGATTCATCTTGAGACTTACACATTATCACATTATTGGTTCATCTGTTATATTTTGGAGAGAAGTATCAATTCAGGGAGAGAATGCTGAACATGTTGCTTCTTCTCTTCCAGTCTGCATTTTTATTGTAACACTAGGTCTCCTAGAGCTCATCTACACTGACCACTGAGATCAGTTTGGAACTGATTTGATAGGAATGAGTTCCTCTGTGCGGACAGTTACATTGACATTTCTAGAACAGGTTTGAAGTAAGGAAGGTGATTACATTAACCATGGAAGGTGGCCTTGAATGGGTTCTAGAATCCACTGTATCCGTGGATTGAATGTGTGATATGCACACCAGAGCTCCAGGGGCATAATTTGTCATTTCCTATGAAAATGAATTATGGAATGGATTTTGTCATAACTTCAAACAGATGTAACAAATGGCCCAACAAGGCACATTTCTGGGTATTCCAGTCTGAGATAGGTGTAGACTTGCAGTATTGGAGGATTTGTCTTTGAATATTAGAAAACAGTATTTTGTTTCCTTATTAGAAGAGAGAAATAATTTGGAAATGAATGAGAAATTAACTTTTTTATTACAAGAACCACAATACCAAAGTCACTCACCATTCTAGCCTTTTTGTAATTAGGACTCCTAATTTATATAGATAGATAAATAGATAGATAGATAATCCCAGAAGTCAGTTACAAGATATCCAAACCACTAACTTGGCATTGCATGCTTTTTTAAAGATTTGTATTATCCACTCACTTGTATTATTGTATTTCTAAGCAGTCGTGTTGAATTAAACATATTTTTATATTTCTTTTTTTAAAAAAATGTTTATTTACAGTATTTATATTCTGTCCTTCTCACTCCAAAGGGGACTTAGGGCGGATTACAGAACACATATATGGCAAACATTCAATGCCTATTATACAATGACAAAACAGACAACCAGGCCCATAGCCAGGATTTCGTTCGGGGGGGGGGGGTTTTTCGGGGGGGGGGGGGGGCTGAGTTTCGGGGGGTGCTGAGTCTGAGTGAAAGAGGGTCTAGCCTAGCAAACCTTTTGTATCATTACAATACCCCCATGCATATGGATATATTGCATTGGAGGGAAGTATACTAGAAACAAAGTTGAAGTACTTTGGCCACATCATGAGGAGACAGCAAAGCCTAGAGAAGACAATTATGCTGGGGAAAGTGGAAGGCAAAAGGAAGAGGGGCCGACCAAGGGCAAGATGGATGGATGGCATCCTTGAAGTGACCGGACTGACCTTGAAGGAGCTGGGGGTGGTGACGGCCAACAGGGAGCTCTGGCGTGGGCTGGTCCATGAGGTCACGAAGAGTCGGAGACAACTGAATGAATGAACAACAACAAGGCCTTTTCGCGAACCACCATGAGAATTTCGGGGGGGGGGGCTGAAGCCCCTCAAGCCCCCCCACCTGGCTACATGCCTGCAGACAACAGATAGAGGTATTTATATAGGCTCCCGCCCCCCCCCCCCATCTTTCGGCATCTTTGGAGACTGTGCTCGGTTCCAGCCACAGGGGGGTGCTCCATCTCCTTTCTTTGTTCGTAAATTTTCCTCCTTTTTCTGTTTGAAATACCATGCCTAAAATACCTTCCAGCTTAATGTGGTTCCTATTTATCTACTCACATTGCTGTTTTCGATCCGCTAGGTGGGCGGGGAGCTGAGCTGAAGGTCAGGAGCTCACCCTGACCCGGCTTCAAACTGTCAACCTTTCAGCTGGCAAGATTTACAGCTGCTGCAGCTGGTGATTAACCTGCTGTGCTAAAGCTGACCCTAAGATTCTAAGATTTATCTTGAATGTGCTTTGGTACATTTTGTTGATTAGATTAAATAACATTTAAAAATGGCAGCTTGTATATTACAATATTAATGACTAAAGTTACAATCCTACATTCATTTACCTGGGAGGAAGCACTGCTAAATTCAGTGGGTATTACCTCCGAGTAGATACACCTACACTTTAAAAAAAGAATTTCCAAGTGGACATTAAACACTGATCAAGCATCATCATTTAAGATTCAAAATACATAGATTAAAAAAAAAACATTCAGTGCACTTAATGGTTGATGCTTCAATGGGCTATGGCATTTTGACAGTTAAAAAGGAGACATGCATACTGAAGTCTCCCAACTGAAAGAACAGATCAGCAAGCAGTAATCAAAATGTCAGTTTCTTTGTTTTCACGAGAGATGCATGTCAGTAACATGCCATAAAAAGCAGAGATGTCATTGTTGAATAAGTATAATATGATACGCAAATTTCCTGCTTGGAAAGAAAATGGATATACTTTATGTTAATAACAACAATAACCCACTTCTATGTATAATGGTATAGAAAAAATAATTCCTTAATTATCAAGTTACTATCAGGATGATTTGTCTTTTAATTCAATAAATCCTGGTTTTGATTTTCTGATCTGAATTTTAGTAGCCATGATGTCACCCTTTATATCATTAATATGTCCAGAATGCCAAAGTAATTAACAGTCTCTAGTCTAAGTCCATACAAATTTATAATCCTTGTGAAAATTCTAAGACTATGAGTACAATACTTCTTAGCGTTTGAATAGCTCTCTACTGAACATAGTACCGTCAATCAGAACAGAATGCAGCACTGGCACTCAACCTATTCCTTGTCCCATGCGCTGGACTCCAGCTGTTAAAACTTCCCCTGCTGTCATGAGCATTACTCATGAGCAAGTGTGGAGAAGAGCAAACCACAGACCACTTACTACAATGCAGTCTGATCCCAGCCACATACACAATGGAGGACCTTCTTACAGCAACATGAGGGGCACTCGAAGTGGCCAGCTTCTGGTCAAAGGAAATTTAGCATAATGCCAATTTTTTAAAATTTTGTTTGTGGTTTTTCTATACATTATAACTGTATTCTAGGAACTGTTGTGGCACAATGGGTTCAACCTTTGTGTTAGCTGACCGGAAGGTCGACGGTTCAAATCAGCAAGACGGGGTGAGCTCCTGTCTGACAGCTCCAGCTTCCCATGCAGGGACATGAGAGAAGCCTCCCGCAGGATGGAAACGCATCCGGGCGTCCCCAGGCAACGTCTCTGCAGACAGCCAATTTTCTCACACCAGAAGCGACTTGCAGTTTCTCAGGTCGTTTCTGACATGATTAAAAAACAATCCCAATTTGCTTCTGACATGATAAATAAATAAATATGAGCATTACTGGTTAATTTTCACAAAGCTACCATTTGGTGCACCCAAAAGAATGCACAAGATTAGAGGAGAACATACCCCTAACCATCCAGATACAGTCCATTCCACACCAAGCCAAGAGCAGTTATTTGCAGACAACTAGACGTGGTGACAGATTAAAAATTAAACACATTCAAGCTTCCTAGAGCGCTGAAAGGGCGATAAGACACTGATATAGTTCTTTCCTCAGCAATGGGAACAGCTGCCTGTTATCGGTTTTCAACATTCAGTCCCACAATTCCAGTCACTAGCAAATAACAAATGGATGAAATATATTCAAAGAAAAACCGAGATCACAAACGGAGAAAGTTAGTTTTTAGAAAGCCTTAAAAGTTGAAAAGTAGTTTAATACTATTTACAGCAGCGTTTCTCAAACTGTGCTCCTCCAGGTGTTTTGGACCTCAGCTCCCAGAAATCCCAGCCAGCTTGCTAGCTGTTAAGAATTGTGGGAACTGAAGTCCAAAACATCTGGAGGAGCACAGTATGAGAAACTCTGATTTACAGGATCAACTTTCTCAAAAGCTAAAACACAGAAATTAGAAACATATGGGATACATTCTTATAGTAAAGCCTGAATTGAAATTGGAAGATACATATTAAAAGGTGTTAGAGTACGAATCACTGCTGTGCTTCTGACTGGGAAGAAAAAATCTCACAGCAGTGACCCATAAAAAGCAGAGCAGGCAGCCTCTTCTAAAGGCAGATAATTTGTCTACAGTAGAAGTGACTGAGTGAACTCATCTCATTTGATACAGAAGAAGTAGAATAAAGTCAGTTCAGAACAACTAGAGCATGCAGAGATACAACAGGCAGGCTCTTTTCTGAACATTTCAAAGTTACAAAAGCCTTTAATTATCTCTTTTTCATAGAGAACTCATTATTCTATCACAGCGCCAAAGTGTGAGAATACATACTTCAGACTGACCTACTACTAAAAACTAATATAGCAACATACGTATTTGCCATGATGAATGATGCCACAGCAGTAACTCGAAAGTATTTTGAAGTGATATATTTACCTGACCATAATCTGTCCTGAACACAACAACTCCCTCTGCACAGGAAAGTACAGTACTTGGATAATGTTGGCCATTTTCTCGCAACCAAACCCGTGCTCCCTGGAATAAAAACAAACAAACATATAAATACAAATATAAGTAAATGTATTACTTATTTTTCAAAGTTAACAGCAATCTTAACTAGCTTTCTTGTTGTATTTCCTATATGCAATAGACATAACCGAAATCAAATCTCCATAGGGAAATAATAGAACAGGTAATAGATTGTCTCTCAGCAATCATATGGTCTGTTTCTACCCAAGTTCTAATCTTAAAAGGAATTGCAATAGTTTTTCTTTCCAAAAATAAAAAAGTTTCTGCATGACCACGATGACAGCTGAATCTAATTCATTGAGTCACATAGTTGATAAGTTATATTAAATCACAAATGGCCTTCAGATTTATGGCACAATGTGTGAACTCTCCAAATACAAGGAATTGGCAGGCCCACATAAAAACTGCCTCCTGCTTCATTAAGGTGCAAAGCAATAACCTCACCTCCATGCAACCCAAGTGAGGCAAGAGATGTTTAATTTTTTCCATCTTGAGAATGAATACTCTACTTCTTGATTAACCACTCTTTAAAAACTGTAAAGGAGAAAGCAGGGCATGTGGTTTAGCACAAGAGTAAGACAAGTCTTCTTCTGTCTACCAAGGAAAGTGTAGCTTTATATTGCCCACACTTACAAAACAAATGTAACTTGAAAAAATATATCATAGAATCATAGAGTTGGAAGAGACCTCATGAGCCATTTAGTCCAACCCTCTGCCAAGAAGCAGGAAAATCACATTCAAAACAACCCTGACAGATGGCTATCCAGTTTCTGTTTAAAAGCTTCCAAAGAAGGAGACTCCACCACACTCCAAGGCAGGGAGTTCCACTGCTGAACAGTTCTCACAGTTATGAAGTTCTTCCTCATGTTCAGGTGGAATCTCCTTTCCGGTAGTTTGAAACCATTGTTCCAAGTCTCCAGGGCTGCAGAAAACAAGCTTGTTCCCTCCTCCCTATGACATCCCCTCACATATTAATACATGGCGCTCATCAGGTCTCTTCTCAGCCTTCTCTTCTTCAGGCTAAACATACCCAGATCTTTAACAGGGCTTGTTCCGCAGATGCTTGATCATGTTAGTTGCCCTCCTCTGGATACATTCCAGATTGTCAACATTTCCCTTAAATTGTCGTGCCCAGAATTGGACACAGTATTACAGGTGTGGTCTGACCAAGGGCAAAATACAGGGGTTCCATGGATCCAGACACAGTACTCCTACTTATGCAGGCCAAAATCTCATTATTCAATCCCCTCTTTAAATAAAAACAAAGCTGGACATAAAGAGAGCTATTTGGATGCTGATGACCAACATGTGGATTGCCCTTTACAGAATGTCATTTTTATTTACAATAATTTACATTGGAAGGATACTTTTAAAGAGATACTGGAAGTTTCTAGATCTTGTGAATGAGGCAGGTATTTTGAAAATATCCATGAACTGTGTTGAAAAGGTACATGGGATTGTGCTGTTCGCTGTTTTCTCTTCCCTATACCAGTAGTACAATATCTACTGCCTTAACAACATTCTAGGAAATCAAGTATTAATCTGTAACTCATTCTTTTAGAAACCTATTATCTTAACAGTTAAGAAAAGGTAGACTTAGTTTGTCTTTTGGGTGTACATTTAATATATGAGTGCCCTTCAGCATATCTTATGCGGGCTGTGACTTGCATCCAACAGGTTGGACATATACTTTGTTATCATCCCTCTGCCTAAAGAACAGAGTCAACATCCTGATGGAGTTTTGTTCTTGTTAACTTCAAACAACTCCGAACACTTTCCATATCATTTTCTCTAAACAGCTGATTTAATTACTTGACATTATTTCTGGAATTTCTCAAGATCCATTGTCTGTCCTTTGAGATGCTTGTCTGAGTTTGCCAGCTGAACAAATATTTGGAACAACTTTATTTATATTATAGTTTTAATTTGTTCCACAGATCTCAAGGTCAGTTGTTACAAAATCAGATTCAGCGGGTTGCTTATTTTTAATTATGTTTCAGGCAAAAATAGTTTTGTTAATAAGCTTATAGGAAGGCTGCCAGCAGGTGTCATAAATAATGATAATAAGGCACCCGGAGGAATGAAAACAAAAAATAATAATGTTAACAAAAAATAAGAATGAGAACTGGAGGAGATAAAATAAGGGAAAAAACAACAAGAACAGGTTGCATACCAGTAACTGTGATTCCTCAAGTGGTCACTTGCAAACTCACACAAAAGATACAGATGGTCCTTTTGTGTGAGAGCCACAGAGACCTCAAAGCACAAGTTAAGAATTAGTAATACTATGAAGAAAAATGTGAGTTGTTAACAAGTATTTGTAGTATACCATATTTCATCACATAATAGTCACAAAACCCTTTTGGGGAAGGCAAAAATGGAGTTTTGCCATTCCCCGCATGACAACTGCATCCTTAGTTCACTCGCCTGGGCAACTATTGTCTTGGCACTGTGGGGCTTGACTCTGCTGCCCGCCAAATCAAACCTCACACCACCAAAAGAGAAAGAGAGTGGTTGCGTCGGGGGGGGGGGGAATGAATTTACTCCCCCATCCTGACCTCTTTCATTTTTTAGTAAGGGGGTAGCCTCAAGGTCAGGTGATGGTAGGCAATGTGAAAGTCCAATGTGAGTGAAATGTCACCCACTCACCTGCTCGGCTGCACCCGCAAATGGAGCACCTGTGCAGGTGGTTGATGTTTCACTCGCCCATGCAGTTATCCCCTTGGAAGGTGCATCCATGTGGATGGCAGAAGCATCACCTGCTGGCACAGCTGTGTCCTCAAACTGACTACTATTACACAATGAAAGAAGCCCCTCGAATGTTTTTTTCTCACTCCATTATAGTCACCATTGTGTAATAGTCACTGCTCCCTTTTTTACCCCAAAATGGGAAGGGGGGAATGGGAAGTCAAACTATTATGTGATGAAATATGGTCTTCAGCTAGAGCCAGGTTCATCCTTGTTGTCATTTTGTGATGAGATGGTGCAACTACCCAGGTTTGAGTATCAGTGCTGGAGAGAGTTGAGTATCCTTCTCTTGGCTACAAGGTCCCAAGATAGCTGGTAACTAAAACAAGGATTATTATGTTTTAAAGGGTATATCTAATTCAAAAGGTACATTTTAGATCTAAAGAGTACAGGCAGGAATAATCCACCTGAAGATTATATTATTATTATTATTATTATTATTATTAGTAGTAGTAGTAGTAGTAGTAGTAACAGTAGTAGGTAAGGTAAAGGTTTTCCCCTGACATTAAATCCAGTTGTGTCCAACTCTGGGGGTTGCTGCTTATCTCAATTTCTAAGCCAAAGAGCTGGCGTTGTCTGTAGACACCTCCAAGGTCATGTGGCCAGCATGACTGCATGGAGCGCCGTTACCTTCCTGCCAGAGTGGTGCATATTGATCTACTCACATTTGCAAGTTTTGGAACTGATAGGTTGATAGAGGCTGGGGCTAACAGCGGGAGCTCACACCGCTCCCTGGATTCGAACCTGCAACCTTTTGGTCACAAGTTCAGCAGCTCAGCGCTTTAACCCACTCCGCCACTGGGGACAGTAGTAATAGCAGTAATAGGTTCTGTTGTTGTTTTAAAAGATCTATATGCACTTAAGACCTATCTACTTACCACAGAGAATCAAATTCTCAACACAGAAGCTAAGAACCTGTACATACGCACTAGTCTACATATGGATACAAAAGACACAAACTGGAGTTACGCAAAGTAGGAGATGAAAATGAAATGGCAGGAGTCTGAAAAACCTTTCCATCTCAAATTAATGTCAAGTGTGAGAATTGTCTTGTCACTCAGACACCACACACTCCAGTGTTCTCCTCTGAACTGTGATAACATGAATATTCAGCTAGCTGCAGTGTGGCCTCCCACAAGTATGGTAAAACATCAAAACATCCAGGCATCCCCTGGGCAACATCCTTGCAGAGGGCCAATTCTCTCATACCAGAAGTGACTTGCAGTTTCTCAAGTCGCCCGTGACACACACATACCTAAAGCACTGCAAGTGGAATAAGACTACGTTGATACAAATTGACCTTAATCAGCAAGCATTCTTAATGCCGATACAGTTTCCTTTGCCCTATAGAGTACATCAGGTCAAACACACACATTCTACATGTACAGTTTTACATATGAATGAGTGCAGATCATCTTTAACCATAGACTGAGTTATTGTTTCCATCTGCTCAATACTCTCCTTCTGAGTTCAGACAACCTTGCCTGATGAAGGGTTGCTAGGGAAAGCAGTAGAAGCTGGAGGGATAAAGCTGACTGACACTTGTAGCTGCCTGTCAAAGACTGGCCAATTCTGTTCCCAGGAGACAGCTGCTGCCTGGGAGACACAGCCACGGTCCTTCTTTGCCAAGTGGCTTTTTTTTTTTAAGTAATTTTTGCCTGGAGCACAACACATGCACCTGGACCTCAGCTGCCTCTTGCTCTGAGGTACTATGAATGGGGAAAGAACACAGACTTTCCCCCCATCATTTTTAGATCACTGCACTTTTTCTGAATTGCTGACCATCCATTGCTCCAAGCAAAAGACTTTTAGGGCTCCAAGGGATTGAGGCAAAGTCAATAACACACTTCCTCATGAGCAACTGTTAGTCCTACAGTCCTGTTCTCCTCTTGTAAAAGAGATAAATGCCTCCTTCGACACAATCCCTGCTTTCCCATTCAGTGTTATGATCAGCCGACCATCTTCTCATTAGAAAGGAAGAACTTCATTCTGGAAGCCAAGCTGGCAGTAGTGGTTCTTATCAGAATCAATTCTGGGTTTAAATACAAAGAGTTATGCAAGTCACTGAGTGTATCTGGAGGGTTGGGTTCAGCACTGTGGATTATTCCTTTAAAGACTAAAAACAAGATTTGTCACTTATATGGCTTCCACATGGGGGTCACTAGCTGCCACTGTACGTTAGTCAAGTCATTGCTGCTATTAAATTACACTATTTAAGGAAGAAAAATGTTATCAAATGTTTAAGTGGTTGACTTGAATGTGTCCTTAAGCAATTTTTAATCTCACTTAGTCTTATCAGTTTAAATTTACTAAAACAGAAGGAAATGTGAAAGTATTTATTCTGTCCAGTAAAGCTAATAGGCATGATAATTTGGTTCAGAACTCTTGAAGTAATACAAGGTTTTTCAGATCTTAGTGAGGTAACTGTTGCACCTGGCAAAATTCCACATTATGGAAGTAACACGTGACCAATTGAGTTGTAACTTTTGGGCCCAAAACAACAAAAAATCCTCTAAAGGAATCAGTTCATTCCTGATCTTGGAAGCTAAACAGGGTCCACTTTTGCTAGTAATAGGATGGGAGACAACCCAAGAATATTACGTGTTGTAGACTACATTTCAGGGAGCCCCCAGTAGTGCAGTAGGTTAAACCACTGAGCTGCTGAACTTGCTGACCAAAAGGTCGAAGGATCGAATTCAAGGAGCAGCATGAGCTCCCTCTGTTAGTCCCAGCTTCCTACCAACCTAGCAGTCATGCAAATGTGAGTAGATTAATAGGTACCACTCCAGCGGGAACGTAACAGCACTCCATACTGTCACGCCAGGCACATGACCTTGAAGGTGTCTACAGACAATGCCAGCTCTTCGGCTTAGAAATGGAAATGAGCACCAACCCCCAGAGTTGGACACGACTGGATTTAATGTCAGGGGAAAACCTTTACCTTACCTACTACTGTTACTACTAATAAATAATAATAATAATAATAATAATAATAATAATAATAATAATAATAATAATAATAATAATAATATCTTCAGGTGGATTAGTTTGCATACATTGCTTTCTTTTTTAATCTCTTGCAAGACATTTGTGGCCCTATTCTTCTGCAGTATCCAGGGTGATATCTCCGAGTTTCCCATTGCATTTCTTATTGGTTTATAAAGTGTGTCTAGAGGCAGCTACACGTGGCAATTGTGGTGTTTATGCATTTGTCTTCAAGTTGCCAGTCAACTTATGATTACCCCATGAATTTCATAGGGTTTTCTTAGGAAAGGAATACTTAGAAATAGTTTCGTCAAATCTTTTCCCACCTATAAGAGCTGTTCCTTCTTCCTTATTCTTCCACTAGTATTCAATCAATCATTATTACATATTTCTTTCACACTGACCTGGATTTGGTACCTTTCCTCTACTCCACTGCAGGTCTTTAGCTAGGGCTGTAAATGTAAGCTTGGACTGAAAAGCTTCTGCAGACTTTAGGCCCCAACAATTTTGCGCCTTACTCTGAGAAACACTACTCAGTTGTGCATATACAAAGCCTCTTTTAACAATGATGTCAAGGAACAAAACTCTTAGATAAAGCATCTCTCAGATCCCAGGATAAAAAAAGAATAAGAAAGTAGGGATCAAGGGCTGTAGGGCAAAATTGCTCAGCTATACAATGGAAGGACTTCAGGCGGACAGACTTTCAGCACATGGCAAGACCCTTACTGCAAAAAGATTTTCCACTCTAATTAGAATAAGTTGAAAGAAGGAGAAGTGGAAGGAAATGGTCTAAATAATCATTCCTCAGAACTGATATTCCCCGATAATAAAAGAGAAAAAAGCAGAGGTCATGATAAAACCAAAACCTGCCCAAATGGTCTTCTAAAACACCCTTTTAAAAATGGAGTAAAACCTGCAGCAAGTTGATATAATTCACGGTTTCTTCTAGCGATGGCAAAAGGAGGATTTGGCATAGAAGCAAACTATTAGCCTGCCACCATGTATATGTAAAAGTTGAACCCAAAATGACATTAATGAAAAGGCATGTTGTATCTTGGCCACGAAGGAATATTGTGCTGTAGGGTATACTTTCAGAGGAAAGCACTGGCAAAACCAGCTCTGATTATTTCTTGTCTAAGAAGACCATATGATAGTCATGGAAACTCCATACAGTGACAAATGAGTTGAAGGCACACACACACATCTTCTTCTGGGGAGGATGGGCGAGATTGGAGGGGGGGGGGGGCATGAGTTTTAAAGGCCATTTTAGTGTGTTTGTTGTATTTTAATTCTGTTTTTACCATATTGTTACTATTTAATTGTTTGTTGCACTATCTGAACTGGACTAGTATAGATTGTTAGCTGTCTTGAATCCTCACAAGGAAAAAGGTGGTGTATAAACACAGTTGATTATAATGATAATAGTAATAATAATAGCAATAATAAAAATAATTCATATATCCCAAAGTTGGTCCACACATTGTGAGCATAGTTTGTGTTTCCCATAATAAAACAGGATTTTGGTGAAATGAATAATACACGCATCCAAAAAACTTGTACCTGAAATACATATTAAACTTTCTATGGTCAGATTTGGATAAAATGTTGGTTTTCTCAAGACTTTAAGTCTAAACAAACTCACTATTCCTTTGATGACTTTCACTGCCTTGAAGACTACAAACAGATAGCAAAATAGAAACCATGCCTTAATTTCAAGGTTGCAAAGGAAGAATGAATTACCAGCAACAAGAACCAATTCAAATTTGTCAGCAACCTCAGCTGTAGACTCTCTTTTCCTATGGAATGTTTGTATATATGTACACAAAAAATCGCACAGAATGCTAATTTAAAAATAAACAGACTGCTGTCCTTTGTTCAAAACTTTAATTTTGCTGTTTTAAAGTGAAAACCTAATCATTGTGTTGCTCTTTCTTACCATGCAACTAACCACATTGCAGATGTTTGTTCAGTTGCTCAATAAAATAACAAAATCACAAATCTCTTAAATGTAAATATGTTCACCATAGCGTGGTAAAACATTTGTTTCTGGTTACAGTCATGTGAAGAAGCAAGAATGTTTAGAATTCACAGAAAATAACTCAAAATTATCCAGTCTGCATTAAAACTCCCTGTATTTTTCAAATATTCTGGTTGAAAAAACAGGTGCCATATAAGCAGAATACATTTTCAACATATTGTAATATTGCTGTATCCCAAACACTGCCATACCTCTGTTTTTGTATCTTAGGGCCCTTCCACGCAGCCATATAACCCAGAATATCAAAGCAGAAAATCCAAAAATATCTGCTTTGAACTGGGTTACCTGAGTCCACACTGCCATGTATTCCAGTTCAAACAGATATTGGATTTTATTCAGCTGTGTGGAAGGAACCTGACCCTTGCACTGCAGAACAATTTCATATTCCAAATACTAAAATCATTAAATTATTCAGTTTTAAAGAGAACCCCCCCCCCCAACAAGTTATCTAGAAAATCCAGGGAACTAGCTGCTTAGATTCCAACATCTGAAATTGCTACCTAAGAGCCGTAGCAAACTACTAGAAGCGAGAGCGAGCTTGTGCTCGAGCTCACTCTGAAGCCCCGCCATTTTTCCCGAGGCTGCTCTCTCTCTTGCTAGTGTGCCTGTTTTCCCTTGCTAGGGAAGCGATGCGAGTGTACTCTCGCAGTTGGCAGAATTCAACTGTGAGCGTACACTCGCATCCCTGCCCTCTGCAATGGAAAACAGGCACACTAGCAAGAGAGAGAGCAGCCTCGGGGGGAAAAAAAGGCGGGGCTTCGGAGCAAGCCCGAGCGCAAGCTTCCTGTAGTTTGCTGCAGCACAAGCAACACGCTGCCCTAGCAAAGGGAAATAGGCGGAGAAAGAGGCGGAGCATCGCTCGTGCTGGCTTAGTTTGCTCTCGCAAAATCCTAGTTTGCTACGGCTCTAAGAATACTTGACACTTGTTAACCTGATGCTCGTGCCTAAGAATCTGAGCTATCTCTCCATCCCTGCTAATGTGAATACTATTTTTCACTTGGCATATGACAGCTGCTCTGGGGTTAATATAGAACAGCTTTCACTAAAGTCCTCATGGCACACACTAAATTACAATTTGCTGTAAATGGAATGACTTATTTTCAAGCAATTTACAGTACAGTATATCATATGTAAGAGAAGCAGGCCAAGCAGTAAAGAGATATATGTTTCACTTTAAAATGTTATAAGGCAAAGTTTTAAAACATGTTCGCTTCATTATGCTTATGCAACACAGCCCTATGAATATTTAGAAGAAAAAAACAGTCTAATTAACTTCTCAATGGAATCTACTCCTGGACAAGTCTGTGTGTTTGTATATGTATGTATGTGATATAAATGCTCTTATTGAATAACATTTGTTATAATTCCAAGAAATTTAGTAGTAGAGCTATAAAAAAAACTAAACCACCACCCACAAACACTGTGCAATTCTTAATCTTTGCCTGAAAGCCTTTCTTTTCAATGTCTGGGATCACTGGGCCTGAAACTAGTTCCCTGCCGAATCAAGAGTCTCGAAAGCTTACTGACTGTTTGGCAATAGAATAAGCTTTTTTTCGTGTCAGGAGTGGCCTGGGAAACTCCAAGTCGCTTCTGGTGTGAGAGAATTGGCCGTTTGCCAGGATGTTGCCCAGGGGACGTCTGGATGTTTTACCATGCTGTGACAGGCTTCTCTCATGTCCCCCCCCATGGGAAGCTGGAGCTAGCAGACAGGAGCTCATCCAGTTCCTCAGATTCGAACTGCCGACCTTTCGGTCAGCAGTCCTGCACAAGGGTTTAACCCATTGCGAACCGGAGACACTATAGAATAAGCTATCAAGAGCTGTTCCCAGACCTCAATTTTCTGACTTTTAAGACCAAATATGCCCTTCATTCTTCAACATTTTTCTTCAGTGATAGTATATAGCAAGGTGTTCTATTTTTTATTCTTCTCTATATCAATTGCAGCAAAATTACATAAATACACGGGTGAGGGCAAAAATATTAGTCAAGTCCAGATGCATACACACACACACACACATACACGTATAAATCTTTTTTTTAAAAAATAGCCAAAAAAGTGGGTTATCCATTGGTCTTATCCATGGGTCAATATAAGTACTGCGACTTAACTCTTATAAAAAATGAGCTACTCCCCTTTTTAGGTGGCAAAAGGAAGAGATTTATCCATCCCAGAAGAAGCTAAAAGAAGCACCGACTGCCTCTAATCTCTCCACCATGACATCATTTCTGGCCTTTTTGAGTGCCAGGTAGAGATAATTACCATGACCAAGGATGGCTGGTCCTCTGAGTCAGTACTGGCATTTTCATCTCTTTGTCTTAGCCATGGGCCATAACAAAATCTATAATTTTGACTTCAAAACTTGTCATCAACTTATACACAAGGTTGACTTGTTTATAGGTCTATCGTTATCTTAGAATCAAAGAGTTGGAAGAGTCCAGAAGGGTCATCCAGTCCAAACATCTTTCCAAGGTAGGCATTGTGCCACAAAACATATCAAGTACCCCTGATTTCTAAGCATGCCAATTCAGGAGCAAGCCCTAGCGCAATGGCTTACCTCCATGTGAAGAGCAGGAAGTTTCATGCCACATCATTTCTTCCTGCAACCCGCAGCTCATTTCTACACCAAGTCTTTAAATGTCCTCTTCTTTCCAATCACTTTGTAACAGAAGTCCATAGTTTGCTCATCCCAGATAGGGAAACCCTTTGAGGAAAAACTTTCCCATTACTAAACTAACTACTTAATGACACTAGAGAATAAATCCACTTAAAATCTGGTTTCTGCCTCCTGCAGAATTCTGGGGCTTGTAGTTTAGTAAGGCTGTTAAAGCCTTCTCCCTAAACTACAAACCCCAGAATTATGCAGGAGGCAGCAACCAGATTTAAAGTGGATTCATTCTCTAATGTGATGAGGCCCTCAAGACTTTGGTTTCAGTCCCAAGAGAAGATGCAGATGCTCATAGTTAAAAACGTCCTTGAAGATCAACTGACTTTTTTTTGTGCAGTTCCTCTCATTAAAAGGTTGCCAGCTTTCTCACCCATTAAACTCAAACAACAGCCATTGACTAGCCTTGAACTCAATCCGGCTTCTTTTGCTTTTAGTAAATAGAAATGCACTAAGGCCCCTTCCACACAGCTGTGTAAAATCCACATTGAACTGGATTATATGGCAGTGTGGACTCAAATAATCCAGTTCAAAGCAGATATTGTGGATTTTCTGCCTTGGTTTTCTGGATAATATGGCTCGGTGGAAGTAAATAGTAATGTAGTGAGTCAAGAAGGTGTAGTGATTTAAATGCCCAATTAAAATGCTGAGAGATTACCATTGAGGAATGGTGGCTGAACTCTGATCTCTCAGCATTTTAATCCAGCATTCAAATCACTACACCTTGACCAAGTCGCATTCTCTCAGGGCCTTTTCAGACAGAACCTATATCCCAGTATCTGATCCCAGGTTTTCCACTTTAAACTGTATTATATGTGTCTACACTGCTAGATAATCTGGGATAAACAGAAAACCTGAGATCTGATCCTGGGATAGAGGACCTGACAGCCCTTCCACACAGCTGAATAAAATCCCACATTTTCTGCTTTGAATTGGAATATATGGCAGTATGGACTCAGATAACCCAGTTCAAAGCAGATATTGTGGAATTTTCTGCTAGGATATTCTGGGTTATATGGATTTGTGGAAGGAACTTTATATATGTATGTTATATCACATATAAGTATACAAATGGAATATCCCCAATCCAAAAATACGACAATATTTAAAAATATTGTCATAACATTGCCTGCAGTGGTCAATATGAAATAAATGAATTTTGTATTGGAATACAATTGTATTTAAAATCTCCTCTCCACACACATGCATTCACTTTCTTTCTCAACACCCCCCTCCCTCGGCCCAACTTCAAAAGCCCTCTTGGGCTTGATAGCTTTTAACAAACACAAGTACAAAGGGACATTAATGAATCAGTTATTAATTTAGAGATAACTGCAACTCATTTAATTTAAACAACACTAAACAGATGCTATAAATTCTTTCATGTGATTCCAGGGAGAGCACAGATGAGCTCCCTCTGTCAGCTCCAGCGCCCCATGCGGAGACATGAGAGAAGCCTCCCACAAGGATGGTAAAACATCAAAACATCCAGGCATACCCTGGACAATGTCCTAGCAGACGGCCAATTCTCTCATACCAGAAGCGACTTGCAGTTTCTTAAGTCGCTCCTGAAAAAAAAATCTGATTCTAATAGGTTAAAATTCATAAATGTTCAACATAAAAGAAGATTTGCATATACCACAGGATCCAAGTTTTATACTTTCTCAGACATATCAAGTATGGATTAAGACCCTGGTTTGTAAACTTACTAGTTTATACAGTTTCCACAGGACTGTTCTAGATATTTAGAGACTGTGAAGCCAGATGGAGAACAAATGTCATTTAAAAGAATCTACATCAATATGATACTCTAGTGTGCTATCTATATTTACATCACCCAAGGCAAAGAGGTACAATCAGGCTATGCTGCATGACAGCAGGTAAAATTATTTATATACTGAACATAACAGTGCTGCCTTTAGGAGCAATATACTCTTTGCTGGTGTATAGTTAATAACTGGGGCATAGTAAATAACAACTGGTATTGAAATTGCATCCACATGCTCCATGCCAAGGCAAATGTAAATAGACCAATGAGAGATTATGCCATAAGTATGAGCAAGAAATAGGACTGTTTAAACAGGATGTAAATGCCAAAATGAAGCAGAGATAATAAACAAAGGAAGGGGAAATGGAGGAATGGTGCACTCCCTGTGTCCCATGGGTACATTTTGAAGTTCTCTACTATTGGGGGAGATGCCTTTGGAAGATTGGGTGGTCTTCACATACCAAGCATAAGTGTATATACACACCAGGAAGAAGAGTGATTGATTCTTAAACCTTCCAATCTCCTGTCCTCTGAGTGTATGTATGATCTTTCTCTCTTTAGATACTTAGCATTCTTCAACGGATGCAGTGCTGTAGCATTCCTTAATTGTCATACATTAATTCAGCAAGTACAGGGAAATACTCTCAAGCTACATGACCCTAACACTAAAATCATGCACGAAGAAAAAGCAATCCAAAAAGGAACCCACTGCCTGGAACTCAGTATCATCTGAGGACAACCAGGGGTGTGCATCCTCTAGCTTTTTTTAAAAAAAAACACCTTGGTCTTAATTAAAAGTCTATCTTTCTCTCTTTAGAGAAAGCAAAGTGCAAAAGTGATTATTCTCCTTGGCAATCCACTACAGAGAGAAGGAAAGAGAAAGACAGTAAAAGAAAGGGTGAGAGGATACAAGGGTAAGGAAAGAGTGGTCCATCTCCCTTTGGGCCACTCCTTGGTATCTGATCCTATTTACCATCAGCATGTGGTTTCAATCAGTTTATACCAGGGGTCCCCAAACTTTGTAAACAGAGGGCCAGGTCCCAGTCCCTCAAAGTGTTGGAGGGCCAGATTATAATTTCAAAAAAAAGTATGCATGAATTCCTCTGCACACTGAACATCTCTTATTTGGAGTGCAAAAAACACTTAAATGCAATACAATAATTAAAATGAAGAACACTTTTAATAAATATAAACTTATTAGTATTTCAATGGGAAGTGTGAGCCTGCTTTTGGCTGATGTGATAAGGTTGTTGTTGTTGTTGTGTGCTTTCAAGTCATTTCAGATTTAGGTTGACCCTGAGCGAGGGCCGGGTAAATCACCTTGGAGGGCTGTACTCGGCCCCCGGGCCTTAGTTTGAGGACCCCTGGTTTATACCATCAAAAAATGCAATCCTTGATCAAGGGAGGGAGGAAAGTCCAGTACTACACCTCTGATCTTCCCAATCTAAGCAGGTCAGAAACTTCTTGGAGACTAAAAGTTGTGGTCTGACACCCGCAGAAAAGGTGTTAGGGTGACAAGTTTTCAGGAGGATGTTTTCTGCCTTGGGCCCATAGAGTGTGTCAATAACATATTTCCCTAACAATCAAACAAGCCTGGAAGAGACCAGAACTCCTGGT
This sequence comes from Anolis sagrei ordinatus, assembly GCF_025583915.1. Classification (NCBI taxonomy): domain Eukaryota; kingdom Metazoa; phylum Chordata; class Lepidosauria; order Squamata; family Anolidae; genus Anolis; species Anolis sagrei. The sequence goes on from NW_026847438.1 coordinate 150,904,855, forward strand.
TTTGAAAAAATGAAAAATTTTAAGTATCAATCAATGGAAAGTCACTGCTTTTAAGAGATGAATTGGGGCATCCCTGTGAGGCAGTTCATTTTTTTTATATGACCAAAAAAAATGTGGTTAAGAGAATTTAAAGAGTTGAAGGCCATAAAAATAGCTTGCCTTTTCTCCACTCCTGCAGTTGTATATTTGAACATGCCATGTAACATATAACCATACACTGTCGTAACTATGGATGTTCCATCAGTTCAAATGTGGAATCCAAGTTAGATCAGATGGCCTGGTGCATGTATGTGGGTCTCAAAATGCTTCACAGCAAAATGTAGCCTTATTGTACCACCAGTGCTATTCTAGCTAATCTATTTTCAGTAATTTGTAATATCTGTTGTTTGTTTAATCATTTACCGTTCAAAGAATATCCAGAAATAGAATGTTAAAAGCCTACTGATATTAAAAATATACACATTCATATGTACATGAAGATAATCATTCTTTGTCTTTTGCTAAGGGGAGAGACACAAGGATGTTTACTTTCCCTGAGGAACTTAACACCAGACACCCTTTACTTTAAGTTTCCGGTGGGATAGTGTGCTGTTTGCCAAATTCATAACAAAATGAAGCCTGTTATAAACTAATATAAGCTTTGAAAACATGGTTACTGTGTGATGACCTCCTGGCAGACTGTGAGACACTTCTGTTTTTGCAAAAATAACCTACAAAGGTATTTGTGATGTAGGTCTTTTAAACAAAACTCCAGATAAAACTTTTCTCCCAGTAGCAAGCAAGTAAACTTGTAGACTGTTTTTTCCTCATGCAGGAGCTGTAATGATTTGCTAGCTTTATACTTCAGAATATTTTCCTTTGTTGCTTAAATGTTGGTTTCCTGAGTAGACCAAATAAAAACAACTGACTTTGTACAGATGTAAGCAAGGGCAAAGGTTTTCCCTTTTAAGTAATCTAACAGGTGGCCTATCCAAAATCTCACAAACTTGGGTGTTATAATAAAACTCATAACTCTGCGCAGCATTTATTTTCATTACACATTAAAATCTGAAAACATGATACCATCACGTTAAAAAGTCTCACTGATAACAACTATCATTATACCTCTCTCACTCTTTCTCTTTTACATTTTAGTCTTGCCAAGTAATGTTTCACTTGTGTTTTTTTTTTAAAAAAATGGTTACAGCAAAAATGATACAATATAGTAAACATAAGTACTTGCCACCACATGACAAAAAAAATTATATTTCAACCCTCTGAAATACAATCATTTTCCCAGGGCAGCCTAAATATATACTTCTTTCCTTCATTCTCAGTGAATAATACTGATTCATCAGTTTCCAAAATATAATGCTTCAAATATGTTTCATTTATTCATGCAGCTGATATCCTAATTAGCAATTAGATGAAGCCCCATACTTTCCTTTGTCATCTACAATAGTCAAATCAAAACCAAACGTTTCCTGAACACGAACTTTTCACTTTTCATAAATGAAATCAACAAAACTCAGGATGAAATTCTCAAAATGCCCATCTTAAACTGTAACACTTCTGCCAACTTTGCAGCTTCAAGTTCAAATAACATTAACAAAAATGATTAAATTCAGTGTGGATTTCTTTTCCTCAAATGAGTTTAGCAGTTCATTTTATTTCTGCTGCTCTCTTTTGCTGAGTTTTTCTACTCAATCCTCTGTCTGTTTGGTCTCACCAAATATAAGCCTTGGAACCTTGTCAGAATGTTTTTGGCTCACGCTGAGCGTCTGGCTGTCAGCTACAGCTGTTGCCTTTCCCCCCAGCTTCACATTGTTATCACTAAATCCTTTTCAGGCTTTGTGTTCTGCACTGGGAAGCAAAACACAGATTTTACTAAAAAGAAAAGAAAAACCTGAAACCCCATGTGAGAACAAATACATGTTCCTTGTTCACTCAGAATGTGTAAACAACTAATTTGGTCAATGACTGAAATCCTTCAGCCCCAAATACACCAGCCTGCTGAAAGGGGAACGGGGTGGGGGTTGAAATCAAAGGCAAAGATAATAAGTTTTTTTTAATTTATTTACTTGCTTACTTTCTTATTTATTGGAAAGAAGCATCTAGTTCACATGTAGCAATGATGTGAGCTTCCTCTTCTTTCTGTTCCTGTTTCAGATAAAGTTTGCTTGAGTATCTCAATGTATTATGCTTCACAGCTACCCCACAATTCCCAAATCAGGAATTAAAGCCACAATCTGAACTGGGTTACAAGTCATAGCTTGAAGGTGAGGTACGAGCAATAATTTGTCCATTAAGATGCTATAGCAATAGATTTTTGAATAAAATCTGGAAAATATAAGTACTAGGAGAAAAAGGCATGCAAATTCATGGCACAATCTCTAGTAAGAGCTATATTTTACCTGAACTAACATATATATGGAGTGTAAATAGACAATGAATAGTATCAGCCTTGGGCGATCCCAGTGCCTCTCACAAATATGGGTCTACAATTTGTAATAATAATAATCATTCAGAGTCTTGGAGACTGACCTCAAAATGCTTGTGACTGTAGCAGACAATCCAACAGCAACCTTGGCCTGAACTGTGATAAAAATGTAGTAATGAATGACAACGTCACTATTTAACGGTAAACCGGAGACTGTCCTCTTCCTAATAACAGGGCAGGGTCATGGAGCCACTATGTCTGAAACAGACGAGTGAGGAGGAGGGATAGGTGCAATTTATGGGAATTATAGACATCAACTTCTAATTTGTTCTTCTTGTATAAAATGTATTTTAATGTGTCTCAACTGATAAAGGTAAAATGTCTCACACAGACATTGGGCTTTTGTAGAGAACTGGTTTGGCCTTTGGATTTCATTAATTTTCTGTTGTAGGTTATTAAGCAATATGACATGAGCCTCCAATTCTGGGTACTTTTTTATTGGTGAGGGAAAGTCATACACATTTTAGAAGGAACTGCATATTTTATGTTTTACTTCTTCAGATTTTCCTAATATTCTTGGTAAGAATTGGTCACCATATTTTTGATACACGAGAATGACCCTGTGGAGTCATAATGGAGAAAATGTCATTTTTCTAACACCTCATTTGAATCAATATGGATACATAACAAAATTTGGATACACTAGTTACTCATGTGAATGTAGATAACTGTTTGAAGCTATCTTCGTTAACTTAATCCCGACCTCAAAAATAAATCTACCATGAAGGGAGATTTTGCTCAGAGTTTAGTGAACATATTCCAATCAGCATCAGAGCATCCCCATTATTTTTGCAAAATCGCAAAATCAATGTAACAAAACAACAACAATCTGTGCCCTGCATTTGCTTTGTTCCCCTTTCCATCATCACCAGATGCTTTCCTATAAAGGGAGGTGGTAGCATTAATCCAATTCAATATCAGCATATGGCATTATATTTTTCTGTAATGATGCTCCTGCGCGATGACATAGTCAACGAAAACATTCTGGTCCATTTTCAGAAATGACTTTCTCTCTTACCCACTCTCAATACCAAAGCAGATGTAATGGGACCAATCCCTTACCCATGGTTAAGAAGGGAGATCAGCCTGTGGGATTTTATGTTATTGTTCCCCTCTGCCCTCTTAACCACAAATCACCGTTGACCTTTCCCACCATCGCCCTTCTGTGTGGCTAACACTTACAGTGGCACTGCCTGTACCCATGTCTCATGCAAATGTAACCCAGGCAAAAGGAAGAGCTGTCCTACATTGGCTGGTCTATCATCAAGCTATATTGACTGAATACTAGAAGAGACTTCAAGGTTGCACGTTAACTTTACACAAATTGGCCATTGCCAAAGGTAAACACACACAAGGCTCACAGCTAGAGACTAAAAGAATATTCATAATTATTTGTACCAGGGTCAAGAACCAAATATTCCTCTGCAGTGTGCACAAAAAACTATTGCTTATGCAGACAACATTTTTCCTGTTATTTCATTTTAATCCCTTTATTTTTTTTAATCCATACAATATCATTTGGGCAACACTTCAAAATGACAAATATCAAGAAATAATCGCATAAAATTCCCTGTGGTTCCATATTCTTCTCAACAGGGTTTCCAGACTATTGTAAAAAATGTTTGTTTGTTTTTCCCACAGCAAGAAGAAAACTATTTCAATTATTTGTTCTTGCACATGTGGATGAAATACATTTAAGCCCTCTTTACCCACATTTTCTACATCCATGGATTCACCCAACAACGACTTGAACCATATTAAGAAAAAAATCCAAAAAGCAGGCCTTGATTTTGCCAAATGCCAAGCACTACACTGATGTATAGGTATATGGCTATATCCTCCCACCATTTCATAGATCCTCAGCGTTTCTCCGGCACTTGCTTGAGTTTTTTTTATCAATTTATGTAAAAGGCACTATTTTACTATGGCATTGTATGAAATGAGATTTGTGCATCCAGGGATTTCAGGATCCATGGGAGGTCCTGGAACCAAACCCTAGTCTATGTCGAGGGCCTACAGCAGTTAAACATTCAATCCCCACTCATGGCTATATGGTAGCAACTTTAAAGTTGCTATCTGGAAGCCTGCTCTTTCAGATTGCTTGGATACGATAGAAATGTGAAAAATACAGAAGTAGTCCATGGCTCCAAGTAATACATCTGCCCCACCCGTGCCCCCCAGGCTACTGTGCTACAACTCACATCAACTGGTCCAAGACATTTTGAGGTCTACATGTTTCCCGCCTAGATGAAGATAGTTTAATATATGCACACATACAGTAAATTATCTAATATGGAAACTAGGATTGTTTCCAATCTGTCAAGGTTCCATACCATACTTGTTCCTAACTGGCTAAAAATGTTTCTGAAAATTTGTATGGGCCTGGCTGCCAATAGTTTGGGAATCAGCAATGGTTTAATCACTTTGAGTAGCATTGCTCCTCATGATACAAATTAATGCATGATGTTTTCACACATCAGATTGCTGCATCTCAGGACAAGCCTTTTAAACAACATGTGCAATCAAATTGGAAATTCTGTAATTTATTGAGGTTTACAGTTTCATTTAAACTACTATTATCAAGTCAGAATATTAAACTGATTTCAGACCATGATTTAATATTGTGGGATACTCAAATGCTGGTAATAATAGTTTCCTGGCTCAAACAAAATGGGAGGCTATAGAAGGCTTCCTGGAGTGATTATTCGTGCTAGATATGAAAGGAGCCCCTGGTGGCACAGCAGGTTAAACTGCTGAGCTGCTGAACTTGCTGACCAAAAGGTCAACAGTTCATATTCAGGGAGCGGGGTGAGCTCCCGCTGTTAGCCCCAGCTTCTGCCAACCTAGCAGTATGAAAACATGCAAATGTGAATAGATCAACAGGTTCTGCTCTGGTGGGAAGGTAATGGTGATCCATGCAGTCATGACAGCCACATGACCTTGGAGGTGTCCTACAGATAATGCTGGGTCTTCGGCTTAGAAATAGAGATGAGCACCACCCCCCAGAGTCAAACACAACTAGACTTAATGTTAAGGGACAACCTTTACTTTTACCTTTATATTGTTATGAGCCTTAACAAAGAAAAGTTTTAAAAAATACACTGCACTGATACCATTAAAATAAGCTTCAGAAACCTTTTAAAACTCCATGTGGTAGAATAGTAGCATGCACTACACATACAATATATTTCATAGTTGGTGAATAGAAACAGCAGTAGGAAGGAGTAGTAATACTAATATCACTATCTTGACTGAATTCATTTCCATGACAATTATTACAGTTGCTTCACAGTTGTTCTTCCCCATTCCAAGGTTCTTCGTAACATTTTCCACTAGTTATGTCTGGGATAAAGGCAGATTTTGTCAGATATTAATGCTTTAAACCGTTTTTATTTAGTTAAGCATGGATAATTGCTTTCTGGTTTAGAATCAGATTATAGGTTTTACCAGTCTGCGCAGTACAATGGTGCACTGTGTTTTCATTTAATAATTTTAAAAAACCCAGCATGAACTTTTGATTGTTAACTTCTAGTATAAATAAAGTGTTCAGAAAGATTTCTTGTATTCCTTAATCCAACTTGCTAGCCTTCAGACACATACCATTTGTAACAATATGTCTCAGGCCTTGTAGGAAATAGGTCTCTCATACTTTACAAACTATATATTTTCACTCCCTTTCTCACACACATATGACCAAAGTATTGTGGCTGTTATAATAAGGTAATTTTTCTACATCATGCTCCTGTATTGATTTTATTTTAACAATTTGTGTTAAATAGGCAAGCCACAATTTAAGGCCCTCTATAAATTCCTGGGAATCAGGAGAACACAGATTGCTTAGTTCTATAAATATGGTATACTGCAAGGACTTATTCCTTTCTTTTTTTAAAAAAAACAGCCTTCCTAATAATGCCTGTCTCCAAGTAGCTAGAGAGCACACTGCCATCAAGTTTGCAAAAGGGCAAGAATTCATTTTTACACAACAACATAGCAAAAAAAGTCACTGTAGTCCAAAAGTTATAGTTCAAAAAGCAACTTTTTGAGACATTAAAATTTGCTAACGTGAGCATCATATGCTATGCTTGGGAGTGATTAAAATCGCCCTCTGTCCCTTTTCAGTGCCATTGACACAATAAACCATGTAAATCCTAGCCCAGGGAAAAAAACTCAAGCAAACTGCACAGGTCAGAGATAGCGGGATCCATGCTGTACTACAAGAGCACTTGGAAACAGAGAAGAATAATAGAGTCACTTTACAGCAGCACTCTTGGAATAGCGGCAGGAAATTCCAGAAAGCATTAGGACGGACACATTCCATATTAACACCATGTCTGTAACTTTGGTGTGAAGCATGCTGTATAGCGAACCAATGGAAACCAGGTTTCATGGCAAATAAAGCACGCTGCCTGCTGAGAAGAGAATAAAGAGTTACAAGCTGCTGCTTTCCTCCTCCTGCTGCTCCTCCTCTGAGAAAAGGCAATGAGAAGCCAAGTGGGGAGTGCAGGACATTTCAGAAAGCCAGTAAGATGTCGACTGTGAAAATTCCTTAACTTGCTTAGGACAATGGGAAATAAATAAGGAACTATTGGCCCAAAGATAATGTACCAGGATTTAAAAGTATTCTAGAAATTTAAACACTATGCCTTTTGCCATGGCTGTCAAGAATTATGAACAAGAATTTTAGTATTAGAACTGACTGTAAATAAATTGGCACCTTATCAAAACCAAATCAAGGTAGTATGTGTTGATTCAAAACTTTATGAAACTCATCAAGCAAAAACCCAACATATAGCTTTTTCTTTCTCTATTAAAACAAAATGCAGCACAAATTAGCAGCCTTGCCAATTAAAATGTGCCCTGACCTATCAACACAGACACTCACTGAGTAATTATCTGATGAGTCAGCTGATGTATCTGCCAATTAGAGTCTGAAAATAAACTTTTTAGTCCAGGCCATTCTATGAATCAACATCTAGGATAGACTACTACAATGCACTCTACGTGGGGTTGCCTTTGAAGACTGCTCGGAAGCTTCAAATAGTCCAACGAGAGGCAGCCAGGTTAATAACTGGGGAAGCTTACAGGGAACATACAACTCCCATGTTACGCCAGCTCCACTGGCTGCCAGTTTGCTACTGGGCAGAATTCAAAGTGCTGGCTTTGGCCTATAAAGCCCTAAATGGCCCCAATTACCTGTCTGAACGCATCTCTCCCTATGAACCATCGCGGAGATTAAGATCCTCCAGGGAGGCCCTGCTTTCCATCCTGCCATTGTCACAGGCGCAATTAGTGGGGACCAGAGGCAGGGCCTTCTTGGTGATTGCTCCCCGGCTATGGAACTCCCTTCCTGGTGAGATCAGGTCGGCCCCTCCCTCCTGTCCTTTAGAAGGATGGTAAAAACCTGGCTGTGGGACCAAGCTTTTGGGACAGGGCAATAAAGCGGCAATAGGAAAGATGACCAGGCCAATTGATTTGACACGGATGACTAGGACAGGTTTAAATGGTGTATTTTAATATTTTGATAAATGTTTTTTGTTTATGTATTGTATGTGAATTTGTGTCCCGGCACAATTTGTGTCCCGTGTATCTGCTGTGCTCCGCCCTGAGTCCCCTTTGGGGTGAGAAGGGCGGAATATAAATGTTTTAAATAAATCATAAATAAACATATACTCAAACCAACTTCCCACTCACCCAAACAAGGTAAAAGAAGACTTAAGCACTACAATGGAGCACTATTAACCAAAAGAATTGGTCCCTCATTGACCTCCTTGGCCTCTGCCCTAAAATATGCTGTCCTTTCAAAAGATGTGCCTGGGACTATAATTCATTACTTATTTGAATGAAAAGAACAAAGTCATGACAGTCACCTGTAATCCCTTGCTGACCAATTCACTGAAAGAGGAAAATTGGGCAGAAGAGGAACAGAAACTAGGTACCTGAAACTGTTTTCATGAGGGGAGTCTATCTGCAACCAATTTCAACCTTTGAATATCTAAGGATTAATCACAGTGGCATTTTGGTTGAAAACACTTGGTTACTTTGAAAGCCTGCTTAAAAACTGATGTAACATGACGTAAATATTTCTGGTTACATCATTTTTAAAGCAAACTTAAGGGCCTTAATATCCTAAAGCAGATCTCCACAACCATGTCCCTCCAGATATTTGGGCCTCCAACTCCCAGAAGTCCTGGCCAGCTTGTACAATGGCTAGGAATTCTGAGAGCAGAAGTCCATAAGACCTGGAGGGCCACAGGTTGTACAGGCCTACACTAAAGAATCAGATCCCATCTGATCTTGGAATCTAGGTCCCCTAGTTAGCACTTGAAGAAGTGCAGATGCCGGAAACTCAAGTTTTATGTGACAAGACATGGTATAGAAGGCACCTTCACACCTATAAAGTGGCAATACTTACAGCGAAGAAAGCTTTCCTGCCTGCAAGCATTGCGCCTGTGGATTCATATCCAACTGAGCTGTTCAGAGTGGTGAGAGGCTTAATCCAGGTGCCCTCCCCTTCGAACCCATTGTTAGGACCTTCAGTAGCTCACTGTGATGCTTTCCATAACCATTTTGCATGTGGCGGGGTGTCATCAATATGCTGATGGCGCCCAAATATATTTCTCCATGCCTTCAAAAACAGCATCAGCTAAGGATAGCATGTCTCCTCTGAATAAATGCCTGGAGGAGGTAATGGGCTGGATGAGAAAAAACAAATTGAAACTGAATCCAGACATAACAGAGGTGCTTGCCATCAAGGGTCCTCATATGGGGATGGAAGTGTTTCAACAAGTTCTGGAAGGGGTTACACTCCCCCTGAAGACTGTGTTCGCAGCTTGGGAGTGCTCCTGGATCCTTCCCTCCAAATGTCATCCCGGGCAGATGTGATGTCAGGAGTGCTTACTATTAGTTTTGGCTTATCCGCCAGCTGCACCCCTTCCTAGATTTGGAGGACCTGAAGATGGTAGTACACGCACAGGTAACCTCAAGGCTGGATTTCTGCAATGCGCTTTACATTGGGCTACCCTTGTACCAAGTTCAGAAGCTCCCATTTGTTTAAAATACAGAGGCCAGAGTGGTTACAGGAATATCTAGGAGTGAGTGTATTAGACTCCACTGGCTGCCGATTCATTTCCAGGCAAAGTACAAGGTGTTGATTTTGATCTTTAAAGCCCTACATGGTTTGGGTCCAGGTTACTTAAAGGATTATCTTTTCCCATACAGTCAGCCCCACACATTTAGGTCTTGGGGGGCATCTATTATTTATTGCATTTCTATGCTGGCTTTCTCAGCCCAAAGGTGACTCACAGAGGCTTACACTGGCATGATTCGATGCCATAGTGAACATAAGCAAAATTAAAACAAAATTAAACACAATTAACACACATTATAAAAACCCTGTAAAAAGCATTAAAAACATAAAACACCAGTTACTTCCTACTCCAACCAGCCAGAACTTGACTGGCCACCGTCACCCAGCAGACCTTTTCATTGGCTGTGGAATGACCTGCCGGAAGAGCTCTGACCGTTAAGATCAGCTGTCAGAATTTCAGAACCACCAAAAAACCTATCTCTTCCGGAAGGCCTATCCAGTCAGTTGAAAGAATGAATTTTAAACTCATATCATGTATTTTGGTCTCTGTCCTGTGTGATTAATGTGTATTTTACAGAAATGTTTTGATCTATATCTTTTATGAACTGAATTTTAATATGTGTTTGTAGAATTTTATATATAGTATGTGTGGGTTTTTAACTGCTTTAACCCTCCTTGAGCCATGGGGAGAGGCAGATAAGAAATACTACTACTACTACTACTACTTATTGTTATTATTATTATTATTATTATTATTATTATTATTATTATTATTGTATAGAATACCACCAACGATTCTAAATGCTATAGGCTGTATTTTGGCGGAAGCAACTGGTGAAACAATCTGTGAGTATATTTTGCCCAACAAAATCCCTATGGGGTTGCCATAAGTCAAAACAAGTTGTGAAGGCACATACATACAATATTCATATCAGGCTTTAAACAGACACGAACTTGACCACCTTGGATGCAAAAAGATTATTAAGACATGTTTTTGTGAATTGAAAGACAGTATTACTTCCTCTCCTCATTTAATATTGGCCCATAAATCAGCCCTGAGTTCTATTATCTACTTTCAGGGTTTATAAAGCCTTTAAAATAAAACAAGTTATTTTCTCTTTATTATGCTGTATTAATTGTGTGACAAATCATATTGGCTTTGTCTATAGTAGCCTGGTAAATATATGCAGTTACTTTTGAAAATGACTTATCTGCAATAAGAAACATAAGAATCCAATTCCAAAGTTCTACCAAATACAATCTTCTGAAGAATTACTACAAGGAATTTCATCCTCTTTGTCCTAATCAAGCACTTCCAGTTAACCTTTGGAACAATTTGTGTAGCAAAGAAAACAAGTTTCAGAAAAGAGATGAGATAAACTTGGAAATAAGTTAAGATGATCCTACTATGATTAGCCATTCATTTTAGGACATGAACCAGAACAAAAGGAAGATGAGGAGACTGAGAGGTTACACTGAGAATACGGATGAACAGCTTGCTGTATTTCCTATCCGTGTCAATTCTGCACATGTTTCTTCTTATAATAAGTCTATTATGTTCCACTTCCCCCTGTAATCCAGACAATCTGAAGGGTTGTAGTCTCCCACATATGGGTTCCTTAGAACTGGTCTTAAGAAGTCTAACTTATCGCAATAAAGTTGTTGGCATTAGTTGTTGCCTCGGTATCTACTTATTCCAATCTTTTGGGTTGTTTGCACCACTTTCTTGGATCTACGCAAAGGGCAATTTTCCTCTCCTCTCTATTTTAGAAACTTCTATAGTTGTAGTGAAAAAGTGCACTATTTATTACATTCATTCTTTAGAGAAATAAAATGTTCAATCAATTGTATTGACTCAAGTTTTTTCTCAACTTCAAATGCAACTCATAAGTAGTGCAGAGAAAGATTAAAGCTGAAGGTACTACAGTTAAACTGTTGATATTTGATATATCAAGTACAGCTCTCTCTGGGTTTTCCCCCCCAGTTGTAGTTGTAAGTGTAGTATCTGCTATTCCTCTTGCAATACTTCAAATATTACAATAAAATAATGTCATCATCAAACTTTGAATATGTTTGAATATAATATTTAAACCAAAAATGATAGAGTGGACATTGATTATAGCATTGAAATTTTTTCAGGAAATTTCCCCAGTTTTTATTTTTCTGGAAAAGCTATATCATTACACTTGCCTTCCCTATTTTTCCTTATCTCTCAATACAAGTATGTCTTTTCATCATACACTATCCTAAAACCTTTTAAAGTGTCAGAAGCCCCAATAAACACATAATGAATGAGCATTTCATGAAATGCATTTGTAATACTTCCATACGATCATGAAAACATGCACCTGTTGCTTTCATCTTATGCTTATTTGCTTCTAAAGCACACAGAGCACCCCAATGAACATCAAGACAAGCTAAGCATACTAACCCTAGATTGTGAACTGCCAGGTGCTTGGTAATGTTACCTGTCAGGTCCCATCGCCCTGTCAATGTATGGCTTATGTTCAACAATATGTCATTGCTTGCACAGAGATCAAAGCAAATCAACAGGATGAAATTGTCCATATTGATCTTCTAGGCAAAGGCTGTCATCCAAAGCTACAAGGTCATTCTTACTGCCAAGTCAAAGGAGAAAACTGTACTGGCAGCTATCAAGATAAATGAAATAAAAAATGGTTATTTGACAACCACCTTCAAAACCAAAGGGCTCATGAAAGACTGCTGATTGGAACAGAGTCTGTATATTGATTAGGAAGGAAGGGAATCTTGTCAAAATGGGTAGGTATATGTTATTTAAAAAAACAAAATTACCTTTCTTAGGAGTTTCCCTCATGATTGAATTGAAAGGAAAACATGTTTTAAAAGAAAAATCTAAATTTAATGTAAGATTATTCTAAATTTTTTATCTACCCATATTTCTTAGATTCTAAGTCACCATCAATTGCAAGATGCACACTAATTTTAATAACGCTGACAGAAATCTCTCTCTCTATACACACACACACACACACACACACACACACACTTTCTCTCTCATACATACACAGGGAAGTAAAAGAACCTGAAATTCTAAGATGCACCCCATCTTTACAGATGTTTATATGGGATAAATGTATTTAAGGATGCTTCCAGACAGCACCAAAATGTGAGTTTTAAAAGTAGGGCAAAAAATCCTTGGACCTGATAGCAAGTCTACACACAGACCGGTCAATCCCGGGAATTGGTCCCCTGCCATCCTCACACCTTCCTTTGAAGTGGATCAAGATGGAGGGTGGACGGGGACATCCAGAAAAATCAAATTAATGCAATTTGATTTTTTTTAAAAAAATCTCTCTGAGATGCACTGGATCTTACATGATCCAAGTGTAAACACAAGCTGATTTCTTATTCTCTCTCTTCACCCAACTGTCAATTCAAGCTATGTTTAATATTATATAAAGATCTAAATAAAGGAATGGTTGCAGAGAGTTCTAATTGCTTTCCAATTCTGCCTTCTTTTGGCCACCTGTGTGTCCATACCTTCATTTTTTGACAGCTGTTTCAGGCTTTTAAAACATACACATGCACCAGAACAGTCCATACAGGAGGAGGGGAAGTAAACAATGTGTTTTGCATGACTGCAGGGATATACAGACATGCAAAGGTGCACATTTTGAGGGCAGAATCAGGTTTTAATTGCACCTTTTTAACACATGCTTTTTTGCTGTTAACCCAATTCCGCCCACACTTTGGCTACCGTAAACACCATTTAGCAACCCCCCCCCCCCACAGGCACACACTCTTTTATCTCTGTTACTTCCAGGTCTTTGGCCATGTGTAGAAGGGCCCTTAGAATCAATGAAACGGTGTATTTCTTTAAAGTGAAGCATCAGAATCGCTATCCAGACAATTCAGGTTCAAGCCTGATTTTCTATGTAAATGTTTAAAATGTGTGGAAGGGATCTATCTTCTGACATTTAGCATTATAAATCAGATCAGACTTGTTCTAACATACTAAATGATCATTCAAATCATAAAATTAGCTATAGTGGGCTTAATGATTAACCACTTAGGGTGCATCTACAATGCAGTATTAATGCAATTTGACTTCATGACTGCACAGATGAAAATGGGAGGAGGAACAAAAAAAAAAGCCAACAACATCCCAGGGAGAATCAAGGCACGAGTTCTCCAAGTACCTATTTTTCATCCAGCTGAATCATGTCACTTCTGTGCACCCAACATTTGGCAAGCTGCCACAAGATTCTCAGGGGACAGGCACCTGTCAGAGCCTACAATACAACAGGGATCTACATGTACACAGCATGCCAGTAAGGTAGATTTCCATACCAATATTTATTGCCCCCACCAACGTCATAACAAAGAGAAACTAAAAGAAAGGAGGAAGGATTTCACAACACACAATTCTCTCTTCAGCGTGTTTGTTCTTGAAGAACTTACTCCAAGTATCATTCTGCTTATGAATCATAGAGATTGAAGATAAGCGTAAACGCTTTCGGAGACGAACATGGGAGTGTTGCATGCCGTAACAGCAGTGCTTTATGGCTAGCCTTTGGCATTAAAATGTCTTTAGCAAACTCATTTGGATTTTTTGGCCTAAAATATATCTAGTTCAACATGTTTCACATAAGACTTTCACATCCCTCAACTTGCAATAATCACAGATGTTGGTTATACAGAGTTCAAATAAATCCTACTTTTATTTTCTTCCTCCCACAAACAAGATCCATCTCACAGTTTCATGGTGCTGTAATTTTTTTCTAATAGGTACATTTTTCTTTTCAATGGGTTGGCTATTAATTAGTACACGAAAAACTAGTGAGAAATACTTCAAACTCACTCAGATAAATGACACTGATCAGAATCTAAGAGAAACCAGGAGGTCTGAACTTTTGATTAAGGGAGGCACTGCAGTATATTCAGGGACAGACTGTTGCCACAAAAGAGCATCTAATGTCAACATGGTGAAAACGGCACCAAAAGACAACTGGGCTAAAAGGTCTCTGGAAAGCTGAAGAAGAAAAATCAGTAAAACATTCATAACAAAGAGACCCTTATGTAGCCAACACAGAAAACCAATTGTAATGCAGGCTTCCTGTTTTGCTCATTTATAACACAGGAGTGGCAGCAAAACCCATTTCAATTATAGTAATAAAAAGGGGGCGATTTTTTTTTAAAAAAGGAAGAGGCTGTTGCCAACATTAATTTTTGTACACACATACCTAAAGACCCAAGTCCTAAAAGGGATGCAGATGCCATTTAACGATGGCAATTAATTGAGTATTCATTTCACTCCCATACTGATTTTATAAAAATCAGACCTTGTACGAGTTCTTCTCAGGCTATCTGATGTAGAAGTTTGGCAATTTCTTTCTAATATGCCCAATGACTACAATTATTTATTTTCTGGCTCAGGGACCAGCATCACTTTGAGAAGCATTGCTTTACACCAGAGAAATAGCAAAATATGCAGGTTACAAGGCTTTGCTATGGGGAACAAAACTGAGTATGAGAACAATATGAAGTCATACACAGACTTCATCAAATGGCAAGAAAGGAGGCCACGTGCCACTTGCTGTCATTACCTCTTTCACAAGTCTGTCAAAGGCACAGAAGAACCCACTTCTTTGCGAAGTGGCCACCCTTGCTGTAACCTATCAGCTCACTTATATTCAAGTGGAAGGCAAGATTAAATACTGAAGTGAAGGAACAACTTTCCATTCATTTCAATAGGTGCCTGTGATGCTGTTCTTACAGATATGTGTTAATAACCCGATTATTATGACTATCCTAGGAGCCCCAGTGGCGCAGTGGGTTAAACCCTTGTGCCAGTAAGACTGAAGACCGACAGGTTGCAGGTTCGAATCCGGGGAGAGCGCAGATGCGCTCCCTCTGTCAGCTCCAGCTCCCCATGCGGGGACATGAGAGAAGACTCCCACAAGGATGGTAAAACATCAAAACATCCAGACATCCCCTCGGCAACTTCCTTGCAGACGGCCAATTCTCTCACACCAGAAGCGACTTGCAGTTTCTCAAGTCCCTCCTGACACGGAAAAAAAACACAACTATCCTGAAGCCCCCTGTGGCAGAATGGGTTAAACCCTTGTGCCAGCAGGACTACTGACCAATAGGTCAGCGGTTCAAATTCAGGGACAGCGGGTTGAGCTCCCTCTGTCAGCTCCAGCTCCCTATGCGGGGACATGGGAGAAGCCTCCCACAAGGATGGTAAAACATCAAACATTTGGAAGTCCCCTGGACAACGTCCTTGCAGACGGCCAATTCTCTCACACCAAAAGCAACTAGCAGTTTCTCAAGTTGCTCCTGACATGAAAAAAAACCCCTACTATTCCGTGACTACAGACCTACACTAAAACTCAGCAGTGTCAAACTATGGTCTGCATTTTGAATGTATTTCTTCTGCACTTGACTACTCACTCAAGTTAAACACCAACAAGACAAGAACATATCCATATGTTATGCTTAACACACCATTAAACCCATGCCTGTGTACAAGCATGCTTGCAGTAATTTGAAGTTGTTTGTTTCCTTGTGTGGCCAATCCACTGAATTAATTGGTAACAGATGGCATATAAAGGCAACATACTGTAGACAGGAAACAGAGCAGTTAGCCAGGGAAGAGGAGAAAACGCGGGATCAGGTGGGGGTTGAGTTCAACACAAGATCTTAGGTGTGTTTTCACACAGTCAGAATCTTTGGCTGTTATTGGTATTGCATGTCAGATAATGGGGCTACTATTTTTCTGCTTTTAATTTCTAACACTTCACTGATAGAAGATTTTTCATGACTTGGCATTCTCTTTCAACAGGGAATATTTGGTAGTGCAGAACAGAACTAGAAACGTAAACACACAAGCAAAGATAGCTGAATGAGCTGCAGTCCATTGAAAAGTTACTGGTTTTGGAATAAAACTTTCAGAAGCTCAGCAAATATGTGGACAATGGCCCACGAGATTTGGGGAGTTACCATTTGTTAAAAAATCTTTTAAGACTCCATTTACTAGGTGACATTATCTATCCCAATTTTGTCTGCTCTGACTAGCAGTCACTCTGCAGAATTGCATGTTCCCTGCTACATGACCCTTTGGCCTTCAGTTAACAGAGCTTTTTGCATGCTACAAAATATGAATACTAGCAGCTTATTTGCATATAGAAAAAGTGCATGAACAGTTGAAGTGAAAATTTACAAAACAAATATGAAACCATCTTCTTTCAACAGCCCTACTCTAAAACCAATTTAGATGGGATGCTAGACACAGACTCAGCCAAGAGTTTAATGATTTTTATATTAATAAACACTGAAATCTTAGCAAAACTCATTCTATCCTCTCTCTTTTATAAAACAGCAACTTGAAGTATTTTTTTACAGCAACTGTTTGGTGGCTTTTCTGCCACAAACATTGGTATTAAACTACCGCCATACATTTCTGAAGTACTTATTCCTGAACTATTCACTAGCCCAAAACATTTTGCTGCCTGAAGCAAAGGACGAGGTGGATTCTCCTCTATGAGGCGAAGGCAGCTGGATTAGACCTGTATTAGGCTTGCGCAGGGAGTGACTTAGTTCAATTACTCCCAATGCAGACATGATGCAGCAGCATCTATCCCCAGAGGCATCTGTCCTAAGCAAGTTTGTACATATCACTGCACTTCGGCAAGGAAACTTTTCTAGAAGTGACTCCGGCACAAGCTGGCAGTAGGAAATTTATACTTCCTTTACTAACATTTATACTTATAAAAATGAAGAATGCCTACATCTTAAATTCATTGATCTCTTGGCAAAGGGGGGGGGGAGATAAAGCAAGAGGAAAGAGCACCTTAGCTATCACAAGTGCGAGAAACACGATCCCATGGCAGTGAAGTACAGATATACATTCAAGTTCCTACAAGTTCTTTATACTTTTCTTTCTGCTCCACTCTAGGGAGCAACATATTCTAAATAAAAATAACTTTGAAAAAAGTTCCTACAAAGACATTATTTTTGTCTTTTGAAAACTGCATTTTGCCGAACTTTTCAAGATGTCATCCTATTTTGCACATCTGCAATGTACAAACAAACAACACCTGAACAAGTCTTTTTCTAAAATACACTGTGATCTCAAGGAGTTGAGCTGCAAACTTCAATCTTTATCACACTGTAAAAAAAATCCAAACATTGCTCCATCATATGATTTAACTCATTTCCATCTAATGTTTGTTTCCATATGGATGTTCTTTAGCTAAACTTCTTCCAATATTATATTTCAAGCCAAGACCTGTCCACTTTTCCTGTTAATTTTCAATGCTTCAGGTTGAATCTGCACTGCCCTACAATCAGGTTTCAGATCCAGATCAATGCAGTTAATCCGCATTCTGAAAATGGAATATAGAGCAACGTAGACCCAGCCTCAGTTTACTTTGCACTTTTAATTCAAACAAACTGAAAAAGGTGCCTACATGTCAGACTCTCTCCATCTCAGAAGGAGTCAAAGGTAAACCCATCTCTGCATAAATATTGTCAACAAAACCCCATGATAGGTTCATCTTAGGGTCAATGTAAATTGGATATGACTTGAACATACACACAACTGAAACTATCATGCAATTTTAAAGTCTTTCTGTATTCTAACACTATACCACAAGTATCCAAGAAAAAGAGTGAACGGTGGAGGTGGCAATCTCTTCAGTTCCCCTTGAGGCTAGGAAGTGTCCTTAGAGAAGCACATTCCAAAGGTAGATGAGGCTAAGGAACAGGGTTAAAGCAAACAGTGTAGGACCCGATATGCTTCTTACCAATTTAGAAATTTCCGCATCAAGGATACAAAGCACAATTAAGTTCTAGGTATGACTTCTCAAGCGAAAGCCCAAGTGTGCCAACCTTCTGATTTATACATCACAACTCTGTTCCATGCAACAATTTTCTGGGCTCAACTCTGAACAGAACTAAGTGTAGACAACATCTGCAATATGGATAACAAATGTTTAGGGGACATCTTCGACTAGCAAGCTGGAGGCTTCTCATCAATGATGTGTTACATGGTTTTGGGCAGAATTCTAGAAGTGTCGGTTGTTTTGGAAGAGGAGCAGGGAAACTGAGGGCCACATACCTCCCCAACTGTGTTTAAACCTCTCATTTAATCCCCCCTCCTCCAAATATTCCAGGAGATTTATTCATGTTCTTTTCCCAGTTTGTTTTAGGAACCAGGAAACACTTTTTGAGCACAATTTTAAAGTTAAAAATTGTAAGACATGGTTTAGTTCAGAAGTGGGAACAGTTTGGATTTCTAGATAGTGCTGAGCTACAATTTGGATACTGACTCAGGACAGACTAGAGTTGTAACTCAAGAGCATATGGATGCTACACCATTCTCAACCTTGGTTTAGTTAAATTGGACTGGTAAGATACATCACAAAGGGCCATGACATCTTGAAAATGTGCTCTTGATTACTTTCCAAGGATCAAAAGGGAAGAGAGATAAAGGTTTCTAGCAATTTGCACCTTTTAAGCCTTTCTTACTAGCCTTAATTGGACCTTCTCACCAGACCACATCTGTGATGCTCCGTACATAATGGCCCATCAGGATAGCCATGATTTAAAGAAAAAAGAGAAAGAACCAAAAGGGGATATTTTCTATGCTTGCTGCAATAATAAGACGGGATGACTGACAAGATAGGCCTGCCAAGGCCATGAGGAAGAAGACACACATACACCCTCATACACAAGGCAGGACAGTGGGATGCTACCACTGTATATTTTATTTTTCTTTGCTGCCAAAAAATATTTAATAAGATTTCTTTTGCTGCCACCTTCTATTGTTTCATAGGCCACCTCCTTGCCAGAATGTTTAAGAAGACACACTAACTCTTCAGGTGAAATGAAACAAGAACATGTTGTTTATTTGTTTCTTGAACAGTAAAGATGTGTAGTGGTTTCAATAATCTGCCAGGCTTTACTTTAAAGAGAATGATTCTATAACCTGAGCTTCTTAAAAGCAATGTTCCAAACACAGGAATACAAACAGGTTCTTTTGAACCTTTTGAACCCTAGGTTCTGGTGGGTTTTTTCAGGCTATAGAGCCATGTTCTAGAGGCATTTCTCCTGACGTTTCGCCTGCATCTATGGCAAGCATCCTCAGAGGTAGTGAGGTCTGTTGGAATTAGGACAATGGGTTTATATATCTGTGGAATGGCTGGGGTGGGGCAAGGAGCTCTTCCCTGCTGCAGTTAGGTGTGAATGTTTCAGCTGATCACCTTCATTAGCATTTGAAGGCCTGCCTGAGCCTGGGAAAATCTGTTGCTGGGAGGTGTTAATCTGTGCCTGGTTTTTTTCCTCTCTGTTGTTTAGCTGTTATAATTTTAGAGACCATGAAAATGAACAAAATCTGGCTACCAGTATTAAAAAACTCTAAAATTACTACAGCTAAACAACAGAGAGGAAACAACCAGGCACAGATTAACACCTCCCAGCAAGAGATTTTCCCAGGCTCAGGCAGGCCTTCAAATGCTAATGAAGGTGATCAGCTGAACATTCACACCTAACTGCAGCAGGGAAGAGCTCCTTGCCCCACCCCAGCCATTCCACAGATATATAAACCCATTGTCCTAATTCCAACAGACCTCACTACCTCTGAGGATGCTTGCCATAGATGCAGGCGAAACGTCAGGAGAAATGCCTCTAGAACATGGCTCTATAGCCCGAAAAAACCCACCAGAACCTAGTGATTCCAGCCATGAAAGCCTTCGACAATACTTTTGAACCCTGTTTGCACACCAGCATTCTTACACTCTAGCGGCCTACTATAGTTCTTACTACTTCTCCCTGAAGGCTTTAACTATTTTCCTCAAAGAGGCATCTTTCTAACAAATAGATTTCACTAAAGGAAATGTGAAAATTAAAGTTCATAGGGGAAATGTTAAAAATGTCTCAAAAATCTAGTACAAAAATGTTTAACTGGCATTAAATTATAATGCAATATTTGAAAACCCGCAACCATCTTATTATTTCTTTTAAAACTGAATATCCATTTCTTAAATGTAAAGTTATTTAAAAATATTTCCAATAGCACCTTTCATAATGGCCTCAAATTTTCATTAGTATTAATCATACCTTTTCTCTATTTTATAAACTATTCTTTGAAGGAGTTTCCTATCCATAGATATGGTATTGTCTATTACTACCCATAGATAAGGTAAGCAAAGAAGCAAAAGTTCTTCATGTCAAGTTGATCTCTGAAATGTATACCTATTTCCTCAGGTTAAAAAAGATATGAATATTTTCCACCTCCATTAGATTACATCATGCCTCAAACCTCAAAAAGATCTGATTTACCATTTATTTTTATAATTTTACATGTTGCAGAAGACAGAAGGGTGGAGAACTGAGAACAAACTCTGCATTGTTCCATAAAGCCAGAGAAGCAAAGGTATATCACAGTTCATCAAGTCAATGTGTTCCTGGGCTTTACTTCTTTAAAGGAATATTTAGTACCAAAAACAGAAACAACATGGAAATAATATATAGGTTCTGACACAACAACAACAAAAATAGTTCAAGAGGTTTCAGATAATTATTTTTGGGTAGGCCTTGCATAAGTAAACAAAAAAAAATTTAGCCTTCTAAAGATCACTTAAGAGCTCATTCCAAATGCATCTAGAAATGACCTTTTCTTTTGCCAAACATCACTTTTGCCAGTGATGTGGCGGCAAAAAAAGCCAATGGGATTTTGGCCTGCATTAATAGGAGCATAGTGTCTAGATCTAGGGAAGTAATGCTACCCCTCTATTCTGCTTTGGTTAGACCACACCTGGAATATTGTGTCCAATTCTGGCCACCACAATTCAAGAGAGATATTGACAAGCTGGAATGTGTCCCGAGGAGGGCAACTAAAATGATCAAGGGTCTGGAGAACAAGCCCTATGAGGAGTGGCTTAAGGAGCTGGGCATGTTTAGCCTGAAGAAGAGAAGGCTGAGAGGAGATATGATAGCCATGTATAAATATGTGGGAGGAAGCCACAGGGAGGAGGGAGCAAGCTTGTTTTCTGCTTCCTTGGAGACTAGGACGCGGAACAATGGCTTCAAACTACAAGAGAGGAGATTCCATCTGAACATTAGGAAGAACTTCCTGACTGTGAGAGCCGTTCAGCAGTGGAACTCTCTGCCCCGGAGTGTGGTGGAGGCTCCTTCTTTGGAAGCTTTTAAACAGAGGCTGGATGGCCATCTGTCAGGGTGCTGAATGCAATATTCCTGCTTCTTGGCAGGGGGTTAGACTGGATGGCCCATGAGGTCTCTTTGATTCTATGATTCTACATTATTCCCGATTATTTCCTTTTTTTGTAGCCAAACTTACAGATATATGCAGTGTATTGTTTTGTTTTAACATGCTGGGGGTAGCTGGTAAGGCAGGATTATGCTCTCTCTCTCTTTTGCTATTCACCCATGCTCAGTTAAGTATTCTGGAGGCAGATATATTGCCTGTTATAGGCAGGCATGCACAGCTACAACAGAATGAGTTAAGCTTAACTGTTATTGCATTATTATAACAGCTTAACTGTTATTGCATTATTTATTATGAACATAGTGCTGAAATCAGAAACTAATGTCTATTTTTGTCCAGACAGCCTCCTCCATTTTCTCAATGCCAGAAATGCTAAAAAATGTATTACTGGCATGACTTACACAAGAATTTTAGGGTGTTGTAACATCTGCTTCACTAGCTTCCATGGCTATGTTTCTACCATTTTTCAGAGGAGGGAACTGGCAAAACCACTGCTGAATATTCTTTGCCTAAGAAAACCCTATGAAATCCGTAAGTCGACTGGCAACTGGAAGGCACAAATACATACATTTCTGCACAGCAGAAAAGGAGCTGTGATTTCTCCAGTAACTGAAACACTGGTGTATGAGAAGCCCCCGAATCCCTGTCTCCTAAGTAAGCAAAAGTAAATAAATGACTCCCCCATCTCTTTGTAAACATTTATTTTTAAAAAATAGCAATGGTTCTGAAGCTTTTTAAAAATTCAAAGCAGCCATCTTTCTCTCCTGGGTCCCCTGGCCAGAAAATCTGTCATCTGCTCCAAGTTTTCTTGTTGTTTCAAGTAAAATATACTGTATTAGAAACAAAAAAAAAAAAGTCTGGGGTGGGGGGAGAGCACAGCTAAACTACTTAATTTTATCTATTAAAAGAAGCCCATCGCTTTTCTTCTTTATTCATAAACAGAGCAAGGATTTTCATGGCACAATGTGATTCCTATATTTTAAAAAACAAAGAGCTTACTTAAAACACATTCTTTCTTGTGTACACTGTAGGGGGGAACACCACAAAAGCCACAAAATATATTTCTCTTTGCCTCAGTTCAAATGCCCCATTTACCCCTTTTTTCTATGTAAATACGAAATATTCAGATACCAAATATTTGTTTGCAGATATTGCAACATAAATATATAGATACCTGAAAATAAGTTTAAAAGGAATTGGAGAAATAAACTAAAAAAATGGCATGCTTGAGGCAAATCCACAACTGCAGTTCCCAGGAACATGTAGGAATGCTCATCACATGTCAACATAGTGGATTTTAACATACCCACTGGCATCATATGAAGCAATGGTGGCAAAACTCACAAGACAATCATGCCAAATCACATGCTGAATATTTAGAAAGGACATCAAGGGCAACTACTGTTGTTCACTCACATGGCTAGTGGACCTCAATCCACAAAAACAAATGGCACTGTATTCTTGGATTACATAGGAAGCTTTATACCAAGGGTCCATCTAGCTCTGTACTGTCAAATCTGTCACGTAGTGGCTCTCAAGTGCTTCAGGGAGGATTCTTTCCTAATCCTACTTGAAGACCTCGTGGTCTTCCATCCAAAACCTAACCTATTTACCTCTGAAGCCAGACAAGATTAAGCACCATTAACGTAGTGCAGCAATCAAACTAGAAGTAGAGGTGCATAAGACTGCTACTTTGAAGAGAGTGAGGCATCATAATGCTATTGCTTTTTAGAGCGTCCAGGGCATTAATTCCAATGTATGAGGATAACGATTTCAGTTAGCCTTTTTCTGGGTGCACATATACGACAGAATTAATGCAGTTTAACACCACTTTAACTGCCATGGCTTAGTGCTATGGAATCATTAGAGTTGCTTGGTGAGGCACCATCACTCTTTGACAAAGAAGATGCAAGGCCTTGTAAAACTACAGCTCCCATGATTACGTAGGATTGAGCCATGGCACTTAAAGTGGTGTCAAACTGCATCAATTCTACAGGGTAGATGCACTCCCTGATTCACGGCTCCCATTGGAAATGACACCAATATTCTCTTACTACTTCACCTATCTACAACCTTTAAGTAGTACATTTAAAGAAAAGCTGTGCCACTTTGTTGTAATAACTATACAACTGTCATGCATCCACAAAAACTCAAAGAGAGGGGATGGAAAAAAAGAAAAGTCCTCCTTTTCCATCATTCCATCTGATTTCAAACAAGGAACAACATAACCCAAGGGCTGTAGCTTGTTGACATGACATCTGAATGTTCCTTAAGATAAAATGCATTCTAATGCTCAAAATGAAAATAATCAAGGTTAGTTACAAAACACCAAAAAAAAACTATTAAAATATGTGGGTCTGGAATTCATCACAAAACCACAAAACCAATATGACACTCTAGGCCTACTGCTGTTACTTTGTCCCCAATTGAACTCCTTCATCTTGCAACACTGGCTTTTTCCTAGACTATTTAAATAATATTTTGTCAATACATGACATTACATGAATTAGAAAACCAATTCAGTCTGTAATTGTTCCAATCAACAAGAAATACATAAAGTGGCTCCTCAACTATTATCATAAATATTTTACTTATAAAACTGCATATTAATGAAACAGAATTATATGCTCAATTTAAAAGTTTTAAGGACATTTTAAAAACAAGGTCAGTGGGACAGTGAATTTATTACAACACTGCAAGTCCTCCATGAAGGTACATCTCTGTACAGGTTCTAGAAAGTTTACTACACATTAGGAAGGCAAAACAAATTAACTCGGTGATTACACCTTCTCAAAACTCAGGGATTACTAATAATGGAGCTAATGGCAAGCACACTTTGTAATCATCTTTTCTGTAAATCTAGTAGACACATCTTGGAAGTCCTAAGACCAGGTGTTCCTGCTGCTCATTGTTGCAAAGTATATAGTGAGAGTCCCAGCCTTTAGTCTTAGATCCATTTCAAAGCTTTTCATCTGACACTTGAACAGATGATCAAGATAGATGTGTTCATTCTGATGCAATTTCCCCCTACTTGGAAGTTTTTCTGACCTTCGTAAATCTGTAGAGACAGTTACTCCCACAAGCGATTATGATATATTTCTATCTTCAAAGTAGCCTTCAAAGACTAAGAGAAGAGGCAGTCTTGCTTGATTCAGGGTCCAAATTTGGGATATATGCCATAATAAGCCAAAATCATTTTTTTTAAAAAAAATCTCCATGCTTTTCTCACACAACATTCAGTGTATGCACCGCAGGTTACAAGGGTGCAAGAATATCAGTTGGGAAATTCACAACTATGTTTATATAGAATATAATACTTGCATATTCATCATTACTGTATACCAGTACTTTCTGTGCTTTCCCATAAATCCAAATAATAAAAGTAAAAAGTATTGTGTACAAAACAATTTTAAGAGGGTCACCACAGATTATTTCTACATCATAAATTTTGCACATTTCAAGGACTTACTTTACAAGATTTATGCAGAATTAGGTAGGAATGCACTTCATGTTATACACATATTTGGGTAGGCTTGAATTTATTACTATTGACAGACTATATCTCATAATAATTAAGAGTGTATCTTGACACAGTTATACCAGTTCAATTCCATTTCACATTATATGGCTTCATCCTTCAGAAACCTGGAATTTGTAATCTTTTGAGGTACTTAGACTTCTCTCCATGAGAAATCCAGCCCAGTACTCTAGATCTACAGCAAAGTTTTCACCAGCTACAAATCTCAAGATAGAATCATGGGAGTGAAAATGGTATTACAATTGTTGTTCTTTTAGTGCTTCAGAGCCGCGGCGATGCAATGGGTTAAACCCTTGTGCTGGCTGAACTGCTGACCTGAAGGTTGGTGGTTCGAATCCGTGAGATGGGGTGAGCTCCTGTCTGTCAGTTCCAGCTTCCCATGCAGGGACATGAGAGAAGCCTCCCACAGGATAGTAAAACACCTCTGTGTCTCCTAGGCAACGTCCATGTGGACGGCCAATTCTCTCACGCCAGAAGCGACTTGCAGTTTCTCAAGTCGCTTCTGACAGCGAAAAAGTGCTTAAAACAGTCAACCTAAGTCTTGTCTCATTGCTGAGGCCTGCTAAAAATCACACAAAGATGACAGGTTATGTGCTGACGAACACACTTTGGATTAATGCTCTGCATTCTACAAGAGGCTGCATTTGAAAGCTACTGGAAAGTTCAGCTAATTTAGAAGACAGATGCAAGACTAATAATTGGGCAGGCGGATGTGAGCACATCATGCCAGTGTTTTGCCATCTGTCAAGTTTTAAGCAGCCCTCTATGATTTTTTAAAAATGCATATTAATTATTGTAGCGTTGTCATTGTTAATGAATTGTCCATTATGTTTCTTGTTGCAAACTGCCCTGTGAATATTGTTCTACAAGAGTCTGTAACATTGCAAATAAATAAAATGTATGCTAATAAAATACTAGCTAGCTTCTAATGGTAAACATTCATGGACCTCCAACAACTTAAATGTAAACACAATTGCCAGACAGTGGCTAATACTAAAAGCATGTCCCAGGAGACAATAACTGGGCTAATCTGGCTGGTAAATAAATATAAGCAAATCTTGCCTCAAAACAGAACTGAGTGATAGGCACACATTGAAATCTCTGGTCCATGACACAATTTACTGCTGAGGCTGAAATTGCTGAATCACACGATAGTGATGGGCCAAAGTTCAGCAGGCATCATTTCATGAACAGCTGTCAGAAATCTTACTTTGTTAGTCCTACCAAGCAGCCTGAACAAAGGACTAGCTATCACCACTACAGCAGCTTTTGCCAAACATTCACAACTAAAAGCACTTTAACATGGCTTCTCAGATATGACTTATAAGAGTTGTTGCTGGCACTCAAAACCCTAAACAGCTTACTGGAAGGACTATATCTTTCTATATGCCATCGCACCCCATCATTATTTTGTACCCCATCAGGTGGAGCAGTATGTTGTGAGAGAACTTGTGAACTCTTTTCTTCACCTTCTAGCAGAGACCAGCTCTGTCTTCAACATCTTAAGTTCCCTCGCTCCCCTTTCTCATCAATAAGCACCAGCAACAGAGAATGTTACTTTCTATGTGATAAACTAGTGTTGTATATGAGATTTTTTATAACAATGTAAGGGACAAGAAAAAGATGAACTCTTTCACACTACATAGCATTTCATTTCAATTGCTATGGCTATATCCTTTAGAATCCTGGGATTTTCAGTTTCTGGAGGGCATTTACTATTTTCTGCCACAAAACTATAGTGTGTGTCACCAAACTATGGAGCCAGGACTCCCTAGTACAGGGGTCCTCAAACTAAGGCCCGGGGGCCGGATGCAGCCCTCCAAGGTCATTTACACGGCCCTCGCTCAGGGTCAACCTAAGTCTGAAACGACTTGAAAGCACACAACTACAACTACAATCCTATCTCATCAGCCAAAAGCGGGCACACACTTCCCATTGAAATTCTAATAAGTTTATATTTGTTAATATTGTTCTTCATTTTAATTATTGTATTGTTTTTAAGTGGTTTTTGCACTACAAATAAGATATGTGGAATTTGCATAGAAATTCATTCATGTTTTTTCAAATTATAATCCGGCCCTCCAACAGTTTGAGGAACTGTGATCGGGCCCTCTGTTAAAAAAGTTTGAGGACCCCTGCCCTAGTACATGGCCATGGTAGTGAAACTAGAACCATAGTGTGGTGTGAAACAGCACTTTGTGTTCCTGCCTCCCATATTTATGGATCTGTATGTTACTAAATTGGTGAAGAGATGTTTACAAAGATACACTGTGTCCAAATTGCTAACTTTTTCACAACACATTAGTGAAATCTACAAAAACAACACAGTGACAAAGAAAACCAGCTTATGTTTGCAAGGAAAGCTGTAGCTGTCGCCATTTTCCTAAAATCAGAAACAGTTTTAAATAACTTCTAAAATGTTTCTCAATAGAGACACTTCATATTAATGTTGTACCTAAAGTACTTTTTAAAGAAGTGTTCTAAATATCTGAGTTTAAGGCTGCCAAAAGACTCTCACATAAAGCCAGGACTATTTAACTTACTGAAAAAAAAAAGGAAACGTTGTATGGGCTACAGAACAGCAAATCAATTGTGAACAGGATGCCCTTGGTCTTTTCTTTATCAAAGCAACATAAAACACTGAATGTTTGGTATTTTACTTCTGAAGCCCTAATAGAATTCACTAGGATGACAATACAAGGCAGGCAAGTCTGAATCAGTAGCCATGTTGGGGTCAGCTTCCCAAGCTAAAGATAGTATTCCTACACACAAGAGTCAGTTAGCAAGACTGACTATTGTGTGTAACATGTTTATGACATGTACACAAGACATCTTCTTAGGTAACCATCAAGGGAACTGCATTTACGCTGTTTGGACAGTGCTGCTCTGAAATCCAGTGCCTTCCTTGCTATCTTCTAGTTTGAAGAAATAAAAAATGTTTATACTCAGCAGTAGGACTTTGGATACTGATCAAAGGCAAAGCGCTATCCACACATAGAAAGATCTTTAAATGAACAGCAAGTGTTGGAAGGCCAAAAGATTTTAGCTGACATCAAAGTCACACTCAGAAACCATAAATCAACATTTACCTTTGAAAGGCTACCGCACTTTGCCTCAGGTGAGTCATTTTCATTAGTGCAAAAATATTCCTGAGCTCCATATCTCTCTTACAAGCACCTGCCCCATAAGTGAGTACAAAGGCTCCCAGATTCAGATGAAGGATCACAGACAGAAGAACTCCTAGGATTCAGCTTTTACTTTTATGTCTTCTTAATACTAGGAACAGCCACATGAGTAGCCTCACTTTATGGAACTCTGAAAGTTCTGGGCCAGTGGTTCTCAACCTGTGGGTCCCCATATGTTCTGGCCTTCAACTTTCAGAAATCCTTACAAATGGTAAACTGGCTAGGATTTCTGGGAGTTGTAGACCAAAACATCTGGGGACCTACAGGTTGAGAACCACTGTAAATTAGGCAGAAAATATTTTAGAAAACTCTGTAATGTTATTCCTCCTACACCTTTAAGTTGCTGAGCACCATGTAAGGAACTATGAGAACAATTCGATGAAAGATGTGTACTTTTAAGTCTCTTGATGTTGAAGTACATGTTTGAATCCATCATACTGAAATGGCTGAGAAAAGTTATTATCTTTGAATAGACTGTGCCATGTGGGTGGGTGAATGCATGTGTGCCCACACACGGAGGGACAAAAAGACAGGAATGTGAACATATGTGACAGTTATGGTGTGACATAGTGTCAACAAACATGAGTTGTGGGCCTAGGAGACTGCAGGTCAGTTCTCAGTCATTAACATGATTGTGGCCTTAGGCAAGCCTTTGTTCTCTCAACTTCAGTGCCTGCGCTGTAATATAGGGGGAAAAATATGGTCCTTTTTGCAGGACTTTGAGATGGCTGTTGTAAAGCATTTTGAACATTAAAATAACTTCACATTTGTTAATAACATACTACTTTACATCTTAGCATCGATGTTTTTATTTGAAAGAAAAATTACTTTCTCACCAATCTTTGTTTCCATAACAAGCCAAATTTTTCAAAATCCTATTATCACAGGGACAGAAAGTGGCACATACAGCAAAACAAACACCACTTGGATGTTAACCCTTCCCTGCGCTATCCAAAAATAGATAAATAGATAGCTGGAGTTACATTACAAAATGTATTTGTTCCTACTTACATAAAAATGCAACTTAAGAACAAACCTACAGAACCTATCTTGCTCATAACTTGGGGACTGCTTGTTTGAAATTCTCTGAGTATAGTAAAGTTAAAAATATCACACACTTCATTAAAAAATCTTTCTGCCGCTGCCATATAAAAGCTGAAGGAGCCTGCTATAGAAATAGATATTTGTCCTTCAGTGAAAAGTTAGTGGAAGACACCCCACCACCAACAGAAGGAAATTCTACAATGTGGGAGCAGAGAGAAATAGTAGTAGAAGAAAAAAGGTGAAATGAAAAGGGACCGCTTAGACCATGGGATGCATGTCTTGAAAAACAATTAGGTTTTTAAAAGCAAAGGTTGGGTTTTGCAGGGAAGGAGGAAAGGGTGGAGATGAAACTGCCAGGTAGACAGTGACATTTCCTGTAACCTTAGGCCATGGTGACTCAACTGGAAATGCGTGAAGCAATGATTAAACATCTATACGCTTTCATAATTCTCAATACATCTTGCATTTACTCTACGTCTTTCATTTCAGGATAAACCACATCTGAAAAACATGTACACTACACATACAGTTTATTTTAAATATACAATATAATAACAAACTTGTTACAAATACAAACTGCAACTGCTCCAGATTGAGAGAGAAATTGTAATTTTCCTGGTTGGGGACATATGGAAGAACAGGTGATTTACTGAAGGCACATATTGAAGGTGACAAGGTTTGCAAAAGTCTGGACCTCTAAGTGACGAATCCGGTCTCACCTGGCCACAGTTGTCCTTATCTTTGTAACTACTCAGCTACTCAAACAGAACTGTTGTTCAAATAACTGGAAAAACCCCTGCTTATTCAAACGCAAGTCAGTTGTTCCATAATAAATGAACTCTGAACAAGAAAGGCCAAGAAAGTAGCTAGCAGTATAGGGATATATCTCATCTTCTCGCATACAGAAGCATGTTACACATTCAGAAAAGTGGGATGTTATGTACTCCTTTGTCCTAGAAAATAAGCATGTTACGAATTTATGCAATGCTTTTGATATGAAAATAATAATAATAATAATAATAGCATGTTAGAGAGGATGTTTTCCCCCTGGCATGCTAGCTTTCTACAGACAGAACAAATATTTAAACATGTAGCACTCTTGCTTCATGAGTGCTACATAAGGGCCCCTGGCGGTGCAGCAAGTTAAACTGCTCAGCTGTTGAACTTGCTGACCGAAAGGTTGGTGGTTCGAATCCCAAACCATTCAGGGCTTTGTAGGTAAGCACCTGCACCTTAAATTGGGCTCAGAAGATAAACGGCAGCCAGTGGAGCTCCTTGAACAGGAGGGTTGACCTCTCTCTGTAGGAAGCACCAGTTAACATCCTGCTGGCCACATGACTTTGGAGGTGTCTACGGACAACACCGGCTCTTCACCTTAGAAATGGAGATGAGCACCAACTCCCAGAGTTGGACTTGACTAGACTTAATGTCAGGGGAAACATTTACTTTTTTAGCACTCATGCTTTCTGAATTCAGACACCTCCTGCCAGCTATATCGGAACATATCATATCATTTCTAAAGATACCATTCAGTTCAGAGTTCAAAATAAACTAAAAGAGCCTCATTTGGTATGAAATGTAAAATCTTCAATAAAGGACATTCATTTATTGTATGATGTTAACTGAAATGCCCGGTACATTACTAGTTGAAAGATAACATAAAAATGCTTTAAATTAACAACAAGGATAATTTAAAAACAACTTGGGTGTCATGGACTAGACAGAAACACTGGATCTACATCCTTTAAGCAGGACTTATCCAACCTCCAAAATGGTTTTGACAATACCTTAAATACTTTGTCTATTTCTTAAATATATTTTCTCTTCAGATCGTATAATATGTTTTAAATCAAAAAAATCATCTTAATATTAACTTACATGTACTGACTAAATTCAAAACTGTTGTTTCTGAATTTGTTTTAAAATTGCTGTCCATCATTTTGGATCAACCTTTACCTTACCAATACCATTTGTTTAGCTTCCCTGCCCACCCACACCTTCTTAACTTCTTAATGCCTAGCCCTTCCAATGCTGTGGGATCACAAAGCCCCACACCATTGGCTTTTCTGTCAAGGACTAGTAGTGTTTGTAATCCAGGATTTGGAGGACCAACCCATCCCCCAATACCTGCTTGTGCCCAAAGCTGCTTCCTTGAAAGAAAAGCACTTCCTCTAATTTTACACCTTTTCAAAATAAGACTTTTATTTGAAGCGGAAACAAAGTCACCACGCCTGTTCTAGCAATAAATTTGTTTAACCTCTCTCTCACACACACACAAACTCAGGTACAAACATAAAAGTCAAAAATCAGGTGGAAAAAGGTTGTCAGGCCTGCTCTAGAAGTAAATTTGTTTAATCTCTCTCACACACAAACGCAGGCACACAAGTCAAGAACCAGTCTTGCAATAAGCTTGTCCTTAGTCATAATCATCCACAGCCATAAAACCTGAAAAGAGTACTGACAAAATGTCACATGCTCCACTTATTGAACACTTAATCAGCTGTAAAGACATTGCTCAAGAATATCTACCTCTGCAAGGTTCCTTCAGGCAGCTAGAAACAAAAAAAGCTAATGTTTACTTCAGACCTTAACAGAGTGCTATAAATTTCCACTAGTTACACTACCTCATCTTTACAACCAATCGTACACCAAAGGAGGAATTATTCACATACCGTCTATCCCAAAGACAAGTGACCTTGAGAACAAGTAGGCTTTCAATTCCACTTCTGAAATCTTGATGTTAAACAAATTCAAACTTCCACAAGATCACAAACCCTCAGGGTAAACCGGTTCTGTTGAGAGATAATTCCTAACTGGGAGTAAGCAAACACATGCACAAACCCAACTTTACTTTAAATAGCAGGCAAACTTAAATGTTTTAGGGCATTTTTAGTGTAGCATACCTGTGAAACAGTTAAGTACTCAAAGACCATTCTGGCACAGAAAGTCTACTAAAAGTTTGTTTCAAACAGGGGCACAATTCTCTTGCTTTGGTCAGCGGAGCTTCAAGGTGAGTCATTTCAAAACAACAGCAACAAAGGAACCCACGATTCCCAATTTCCGCAAGAATGAATTTATTTGATTGACATCTCCAAAAGGTATTAAGGAATTACTTACAAAACAAATAAAATGTCTCTCATTTCACAACCATACACAATGCACATGAAAAGTGTTTTAAACAAATGCTACGGTTCCGGTACAGGGTTTTCGGGATTGTAGATCGTTCCAATGTTTTTGGCGGCTCCTTGTAAGCCGCAATAGAAAAAAGGGGGCAACATCTGGACCGCATTAGACAGCGGACAAGCGAAGACAAAAGAGGAAATGGACCAAAAATGAAAATAAATCCTCGCTCTCTCCTCCACCTCCAGGGACACATCTGTTTCTTTCTTCTGCTCCGCTGGCATTTGAGGAGGCCCTTTTGTGGGACCCCTGCAGAGAGGCCTGCCGGTGCCAATCCACAGGAAATTTTTTGCAAGAGGACATTCCAGGTCCTTGTTTTCAAAGAAACACTGTGCTTGTAGGCAGCGCTTCACTTCTGGTTGTGCTCCTAGTGGGCCGAACCAGAAAGGACACAAAGCTAGAAGAAAGGCTTACTGGCTTTACATGCCAGGTGCTGCCACACAATGGAGGCGGGTCCACACAAAAGGCAGCTCACCTTCAGGATCAAAGGGGATACAAAGGAAACACACACACACACACACACACAAAATCACACTCCTCTGTCTCTTTGGGAATCCACATCCCATACTTCAGTTCACTTTAAAGGCTTGGGGGCTGCCTTACTCCAAAGCCTGGGGGGCGTCACCTGCCAATAGGGATGCTCATTCTTCAAACTTCTTGCTTACTTCAAAACCTGTTCCAAACTTTTCTCATCGCGTTCAGAGTGAGTGAAGTTTTCAGGCCAGCTATCCTCTCTGGATAAATTCCCTTTGGGGGGGGGCAACAAGTTGCTCAGGATCCCTACCTCCAGGTCTTTAAAGCAAGAGTGGACAGGGCAATGAGGATCCTTTTACACTGACACAGAATTCCGATTATCAAAGCAGATAATCCACACAATCTGTGGCTGATACCAGATGAGTGACTCCATCCTGGGCACACAGAAGATTGGGCAAACTGGAAGGCACCAAACAGACTGTGCTCTGGCACCACGAGGTGCAGAGCCAACCTTAAGGAATGGGGTCACAAAGCGGAATCCACAACATGTGAATGTGGAGAAGAGCAAACCACAGACCATCTACTACAATGCAACCTGAGTCCTGCCACATGCACAATGGAGGATCTTCTTATATCAACACCAGAGGCACTCCAAGTGGCCAGCTACTGGTCAAAGGGCATTTAATATAATGCAAAGTTTTAAAACTTTGTTTTTGTTTTTAAATACATTATAACTGTATTCTCATTTCACTTCTGACATGATAAATAAAAACTCATATAATCCTGCTTTGAGCTGGATTATATGAGTTTGCACTGCCATATAATTGAGTTCAAAGCAGATAATCTGGATGTTATATGGCAGTGTAGGCCCCTTCCACACAGTTGTATAAAACCCACACTGAACTGGATTATTTGGCAGTGTGGACACAGATAACCCATTTCAAAGCAGATACTGGGCCCTTCTAGACAGGCCCTCTATATCCCAGGATCTGATCCCAGGTTTTATGTTTATCCCAGATTATCTGGCAGTGGAGACTCATATAATCAAGGCCCCTTCCACACTGGGATATATAGCAGTGTGGACTCAGATAACCCAGTTCAAAGCAGATATTGGGTCATTTCATACAGGCCCTCTATATCCCAGGATCTGATCCTAGGTTTTTTGTTTATCCCAAATTATTTATCAGTGGGGACTCATATAATCAAGGTCCCATTCACACATCAGAATAAAATCCCCCATTTTTCTGCTTTGAACAGGGATATGTGGCAGTGTGGGCTCAGATAACGC
Organism: Anolis sagrei ordinatus; assembly: GCF_025583915.1. Classification (NCBI taxonomy): domain Eukaryota; kingdom Metazoa; phylum Chordata; class Lepidosauria; order Squamata; family Anolidae; genus Anolis; species Anolis sagrei. The sequence goes on from NW_026847438.1 coordinate 150,939,404, forward strand.
AGTTCAAAGCAGATGTTGTGGATATTCTGGATCATATGGCTGTGTGGAAAGTTCCTGTATATGCATTTTGTTGTGGATACTGAAGGTGCACTCAGACCTCTTCAACAGGCCCTTTAACACAGTCATATAACCCAGAATATCAATCCAAAATGGGCCCTTCCGGACAAGTCTTATATCCCAGGATCAGATCCCAGGTTTTCTGCTTTAAACTTGGGGCCCTTCCACACAGCCATATAACCCAGAAGATCAAGGCAGAAAATCCTACAATATCTGCTTTGAACTGGGTTACCAGAGTCCACACTGCTCTATATCTCAGTTCAAAGAAGAATGTGGGATTTTATTCTGATGAGTGAATGGGACCTTGATTATATGAGTCCCCACTGCAAAATAATCTGGGATAAACAAAAAAAAAACTGGGATCAGATCCTGGGAAATAGAGGGCTTGTCTGGAAGCGCCCAATATCTACTTTGAAATGGGTTAATCTAAGTCCACACTGCATATATCCCAGTTCAAAACAGATAATGTGGGATTTTATTCTGATGTGTGAATGGGACCTTGATTATATGAGTCCCCACTGACAAATAAACTGGGATAAACAAAAAACCTGGGATCAGATCCTGGGATATAGAGGGCCAGTCTGAAATGACCCAATATCTGCTTTGAACTGGGTTATCGGAGTCCTCACCGCCATATATCCCAGTTCAAAGCAGAGAATGTGGGATTCTATTCTGATGTGTGGAAGAGGCCTTGACTATATGAGTCCCCACTGCCAAATAATCTGGGATAAACAAAAAACAAAAAAAAGGCTGACCTTGAGGGAGCTGGGGGTGGTAACGGCCGACAGGGAGCTCTGGCGTAGGCTGGTCCATGAGGTCACGAAGAGTCGGAGACGACTGAACGAATGAACAACAACAAACAGAAAACCTCGGATCAGATCCTAGGAAATAGAGGATTGTCTGGAAGGGCCCAATATCTGCACTGAAGTGGGTTATGAGTCGCACACTGCCATATATCACAGTTCAAAGCAGAGAATGTGGGATTCTATTCTGATGTGTAGAAGAGGCCTTGATTATATGAGTCCCCACTGCCAAATAATCTAGGATAAACAGAAAACCTGGGATCAGATCCTAGGAAATAGAGGCTTGTCTGGAAGGGCCCAATATCTGCATTGAAGTGGGTTATCCGAGTCCACACTGTCATATATCCCAGTTCAAAGCAGAGAATGTGGGATTCTATTCTGATGTGTGGAAGAGCCCTTGATTATACAAGTCCCCACTGCCAAATAATCCCAGAAAACCTGGGATCAAATATTGGGATATAGAGGGCCTGTCTGAAAGGACCCAATATCTGCTTTGAAATGGGTTATCTGAGTCCACATTGCCCTATATCCCAGTTCAAAGAAGAATGTGGGATTTTATTCTGATGTGGGAATGGGACCTTGATTATATGAGTCCCCACTGACAAATAATCTGGGATAAACAGAAAACCTGGGATCAGATCCTAGGAAATAGAGGATTGTCTGGAAGGGCCCAATATCTGCATTGAAGTGGCTTATCTGAGTCCACACTGCCATATATCCCAGTTCAAAGTAGAGAATGTGGGATTCTATTCTGATGTGTGGAAGAGGCCCTGATTATACGAGACCCCACTGCCAAATAATCTGCTTTGAACTGGGTTATCTGAGTCCACACTGCCATATATCCCACTTCAAAGCAAAGAATGTGGGATTGTATTCTGATGTGTGGATGAGGCCTTGATTATACGAGTCCCCACTGCCAAATAATCCCAGAAATCCTGGGATCAGATCCTGGGATACAGATGGCCTGTCCGGAAGGGCCCAATATCTGCTTTGAAATGGGTTACCTGAGCCCACACTGCCATATAATCCAGTTCAGTGTGGGTTTTACAGTAGTAGAGGCAGGAAGTCAAAGACATGTTGGGAAAGTTATCAAAACATCAATCAAAGTTCTTGAAGGGATAAATTAGGGGGGGGGGGTGTTCCCAAGCCTTGGATGCTGAACCCGCGGATACGGAGAGCCGCCCCAGCCAATGGTCGCCTGGCGCGTGCCCCCTGCTGCTCCTCTCACCTCCGCGAAGAAGAAGCAGCTGTCCATGGCTGCTGCTGCTGCTGGCGCGCGACCTCCTCCCCTCAGGAAAAGTGCTGCTGCTGTGGCTGCTGGAATAGGGCGGAGGGGGCCCGGGGCCTCGTCAGGGCCTGGCGGCTGCTTCTGCCCCTCTCTCCGCCGCCCTCGCCATCCCGCCCGGCCTGGCTCCCCTTCTCCTCCGGCCAAAGGGCTCCGCAGGCGCTCATTCAGGCGAGCTCGCCCTCTCTCTCCTTTTCCCTCAGCGCCGCATGGCTTCTTCCCCCGTCCTTCCGTCCTTCCTTCCACACAAGTTTTTGAGGTACTCGACCCGCGCGCGAGACGGGGAAGGTGTGCGCGTGCGTGCCTGCCTGTGTTTCCCTGAGCAGAGAGGGATGGCACGCGCACAAGCTCGCGCCCCCGCCCCGTCCCGTCCGCCCAAAGAGGGGCTTGGGCTACTTGGCTCCCTTTCTTTCTCCTGCTTCTTTCTGCTGCTGTTCCCCGGAGTCCCCCTGAGAGAGAGAGTGGCGAAAGCCACGCCCCCTCAGACGCCACAGCCAATCCCAAGCCAGCAGCGCCTCTTTGGAATCTCGAGGCGGGAGGCGCGCGAGCCGCTGCTCTCTTTCGCTCCTCCTCTTTCTCTTAACTTCCAAACAGGTAAAAAAAGGCTGAATTTGGGTTGTACAATTGATTCCACACCACTCTTAATGCCATCCAGCGCTATGGGTTGGAATTTGTGGAGGCAACAGCACTCTTTAGCTGACCTTGTGAAGGACCCTTCCACACAGCCATATAACCCAAAATATCAAAGCAGAAAATCCACATCTGCTTTGAACTGGATTATCTGAGTCCACACTGCCATATAATCCAGTACAGAGCTGAGAATGTGGATTTTATAGAGCTGTGTGGAAAAGGCCAAAGACTGCAAATTATTATTATTATTATTATTATTATTATTATTATTTAGATCCAGGGAAGTCATGCTACCCCTCTTTTCTGCTTTGGTCAGACCACCCCTGGAATGCTGTGTCCAATTCTAGGTACCATAATTTCAGGGAGTTGTTGACAAGCTGGAATGTGCCCAGAAAAGGGTGACTAAAATGATCAAGGGTCTGGAGAACAATCCCTATGAGGAGCGGCTTAAAGAGCTGGGCACGTTAAGCCTTCAGAAGAGAAGGCTGAGAGGAGACATGATGGTCATGTTTAAATATGTGAGAGGAAGTCATAGGGAGTAGGGAGCAAGCTTTTTTTCTGCTGCCCTGGAGTCTAGATGTGGAACAGTGGCTTCAAACTGCAGGAATGGAGATTCCATCTGAACATTAGGAAGAACTTCCTGACTACGAGAGCTGTTCACCAGCGGAACTCTCTGCCCTGGAGTGTGGCAGCGGCTCCTTCTTTGGAGTCTTTTAAGCAGAGGCTGGATGGCCATCTGTCAAGGGTGCTTTGAATGCGATTTTCCTGCTTCTTTACTGGACTGGATGGGCCACAAGGTATCTTCCATCTCTAGGATTCTATGATTCTATGGCTAGTATTATATTGTATTATATTACAGTATTATTAATAATATTATATGTATATATAATATATTACATTAATAGCATAGCACAATATTAATATTATATATTATATTGTACTATACCACTATACTGCAATATTTTTAGTAAAATTGCATGTAATTGTATATAATATTGTATTTTGTATATTGTATATAATAATTGTATATAATATATTAGAGGTATTGCACTAGTATTGTACAACAATATATATAATACACTACCAGTATATTATACTATTTATTATTATAGATTTATTTTTACATAACAACACAGCACATACGTATATTAGATCCAAGTGCTGGGTTTTGTCTCTGAATATTGGGCTCTTCCCAATGACCAAGGATATTAGATGCATTTTTGCAGAATATGCGCGGTTTCAAGAAGTTCTGCCTTCTGCAGCATGTAGATCAATGTTCTGTCCAAATTAAGGCTTTTCAGATTATTATTATTATTATTATTATTATTATATTTATACCCCGCTTTATCTCTCCCCAAAGGGGACTGGAAGCAGCGTAAAAGCATCAGCATAACCATTTAAAATATGCAAATATATGAACATTAAAAGAGGATTAAATATACACAGGATTTTTTAAATTCCCAGTTAAAAATAATTGGCAATGTCGATTCATATCATCCAGTTGAAAGCAGATAATTCGGATTTTATATGACAGTGTAGATGGGGCCTATGTAACATATTTTTGTTGCTGGGTTATAAATGTCATTTCCTAATTGATTCTATCATAAAAACATGGGGGGGGTATTAAACTGCAGAAAGGTTTAAATATCGCATATTTTCATTAAGGAAAATTACAAACGAAGTGCTCAGACTGAAGAAAATAATAGTACTACTCAACTTTGTTTTTGTGGTGCACACTTAAACAGAAAATAAGACTTTCAAACCAATAACAGATTTTATTTCCAATTTTGTTACATAGTGGAATCTGGATTCAGAAACGGGACTATAAAGCAGTGTAGATGGGGCCTGCCTTAAATTGACAGTGATTTACTCTTAAGTGGGATTTTGAAGGCTTCTTGATTCTCACCGACAGATTTCCCATGAATCATATGGTACAAAACTGCAAATGGTGCAGCTAAACTAGGCTCCACAAGAAAAGACCCTTGCAATGCAAGACTGCACTTCGAGAAAAGGAGGAGAACATGTTTCAAATATAAAGTAAAGGTATAAAAAATAAACATTTCTTTCCATCTTCCTGTTAGGTTTTGTTTCATTTTGAAACATACAATTTTATTTTACGGCTTCTTGATGTACATATTTTGAGTTAGATGTCTATGGGAATGAGTTGTCTGAACTCATAGATGTCTATGATTTAAATCAAGAAATAGTTTTCTAAGATCTACAGAGACACTCGCTGGAACACCTTAGCAAGTGAGAGTCCAAAAGTGGCAGGCTCAAACCCAGAACCTCAACCAATGGCTGATACCAAATGAGAGACTCCATCCTAGGCACACAGAAAACTGGCCGACTTGGGAGGCACTGAACAGACAGCGCTCTGGCAGCACGAGATGCAGAGCCAACCTTAAGAAATGGGGCTACAAAGTGGAATCCACGACATGCGAGTGTGGAGAAGAGCAAACTACAAACCATCTGCTGCAATGCAACCTGAGCCCTGCTACATGCACAATGGAGGACCTTCTTATAGTAACACCAGAGGCACTACTAGGAGTCCCCGGTGGCACAATGGGTTAAACTCCTGTGCCAGAAGGACTGAAGACCGACAGGTTGCAGGTTCGAATCCGGGGAGAGGGCGGATGAGCTCCCTCTATCAGCTCCAGCTCCTCATGCGGGGACATGAGGAGCTGAAGCCTCCCACAAGGATAAAACATCAAAACATCCAGGTGTCCCCTGGGCAACATCCTTGCAGACGGCCAATTCTCTCACACCAGAAGCGACTTGCAGTTTCTCAAGTCGCTCCTGACACAACAAAACAAAACAAAACAAAAAAACCCAGAGGCACTCCAAGTGGCCAGCTACTGGTCAAAGGACATTTAATCAACTACCAAGCTTGCAAACTTTATGTTTTGTCTGTCTGTCTGTCTGTCTGTCTGTTTGTTTGTTTAAAATGCAATACAACTGTTTGGTTTGCTCCTGACATGATAAATAAATAAATAAATAAATAAATAAATAGATGTCTATGAGTTAGATGTCTATGGGATATTTTAAGGGCTTAGGCTCTCTAAAGTCCTTATTCGGCCCTGAGATCCACCCATGAATTTGGCTATCTGCAGACATAAGGTCTTCTGCCCTGCTCCAGACTTTTTCCTATTTATCTGCATGAAGACCAACAACCTGGAGGAGGTGTGTTATGTTGAAAAGGAGAAGCAGCTTCAGCTAGAGAAGACACTGTTCCTCTCCACCAAAAATAATAATTCTGTCCACCCCATGAGGTTTTTGTTCAGGCTCCAAATTTCTAGCATCATAATAACTTCCAGCATTTCAAGAAATAGGGTTTAGATATCCAAAGAGCAGAGTAGAGTGTCCATCTCTGGAGGTATGTAACAGAGACTGGATGTCCATCTGTCAGGGGTGTTTTCATTATGTTTCCTGCATGGCATGGGGTTGGACTGGATTGTGTATGTGGTCTTTTCCAACTCTATGGTTCAACTATTCTATGATCCAACAGCAGGATGGCCTCCCATGGTCTTTCCACTTTCTTCAGCTAGAAGATCCCATTTTGATTCTTTGTTTATATTATTTTTGATGTTGTTTTCATAAATATGTAGACTTTTCCCTAGGTCCGAGACACAACGTATCTTAGAAAAAATAAAACAGATACATTTCTTCTCTGTTCCTTCGATAATTGCAGATAACTATGCAAAAGGACAACCCCCATTACAGTAGAGTCTTGCTTATCCAACATAAATGGGCCAGCAGAACGTTGGATAAGCGAAAATGTTGGATAATAAGGAAGGATTAAGGAAAAGCCTATTAAATGTCAAATTATGTTATGATTTTACAAATTAAGCACCAAAACAGCGTGTTTTACAACCAATCGACAGAAAAAGTAGTTCAATACACAGTAACGTTATGTAATAATTACTGTATTTACAAATTTAGCACCAAAACATTGCAATGTATTGAAACAGCTGTGGATCCAGGCGAGAGGCAGACTGCATTGGATAATACAGAACGTTGTGAGGCTCTACTGTACTTCCAAAACAAATCACCATGATCATAACTAGTTCTCATCACTGCCGCGCCATTAATGCCTTTCATACTATTTGAATTCAAATTCCTGTTAATATGGGAAATCACAGGATAATCTTGAGCAAGTCAGCAGCTGCAAACCTCAGTTTCCCATCTGACAAGTAGAAATAAGATGTTGGCTGCTCAGGGTTTCTGTGGAATTAATGCTACAAAACACTGAAAAATGCATTGTATATATTGTTCATTTGATTTAATATCCTGTTCATTTAATGGTGGTAGCCGCCATCCATTATTTCAGTCCGCCAGATATTTCCTGAAACATTTTCAATTGTGGAAAAAAAAAAAAACCTTGAACATGAACAAGGCTGAATTCTGGCTCACAATAATGTGTTACTTTTTCCTGTACTGACTGGAAGGTAAACCATATTGTGTGCTTTCTATGTACCCAGATGCAGCCAAATAAATTACAAAAAGCTGCTGTTCAGCTGAGTGCTGGGGAGTTAAATAGTGTTCATGAAACATTCATAAAGTCTGTTACTACAGTTCTATTTATAGGAATAATTTCTTTGAAAAGTGTGTTGCACGTACTGAATCATAAGATACCTGGTGATACTGTATGCAGCTTCTGAAGCCTCGTGAAGCATTAGCAGAAACTATTAAGAAACTAGTGATTTTTGCCCATGCAAAATTTACAGGGAACGTGTAGCATTTTCACAAAATTCAAAATTAAATTACCTAAATGCCTTTCTAAACCACATAATTTCACAGAGATGTCAGTAAGTAAATATTAATTATTCTGATTACTCTTATATAGTGCTTTGCAGTTTTCCACATTTTATTGTGGTACAGCCTGGAAGTGAAATGGATTTAATTGTCACTGGGTTGTTTGTAGGTTTTGCATGCTGTATGGCCATGTTCTAGAAGCCTTCTCTCCTGACGTTTTGCCTGCATCTGTAGCAGGCATCCTCAGAAGTTGTGAGGTCTGTTGGAAACTAGGAAAATTGGATTTTCCTAGTTTCCAACAGACCTCACAGCCTCTGAGGATGCCTGCCACAGATATAGGTGAAACGCCAGAAGAGAATGCTTCTAGAACATGGCCTTACAACCCAAAAAAACCTACAACAACCCAGTGATTCCAGCCATGAAAGCCTTCGACAATATATTAATTGTCACTGTTACCGCATGATATATATGAGACACTCAAAACTAAAAGGATGTAAAATAGTTTTATTGTGACAAAAAAATAAAATAAAAACCCTGTCCATGTATTAAGCCCCTGAATCAATACTTGGTAGAAACTAGGCATTTGCATTTCGACTGAACCTCGATCTGTTTCTGCTGGCCGGATTTTGGTAGACCCTCATATCTGTTTTCATGCGCCTCTCGAAAATGGGTGGGAAGCTGGATAACTGTTTTCATTCTGCAGCCAAAAAATATGGCGAGATGCGGCCAATTTTCGTTCCTGGGATCCTTTCCTTTCTTCCCTTCAAGGTGAGCCCGAGCGCAGCGGGGAGCCCCGCCTTCACATTGGTGTGAGCTGCAGCGGAGAGTTCCGCAGTTCCTGGATCAAGCTTTTGGGACCAACAGATGAAATGTGCCCCAGCAACCAGCTCAAAACCAGGAATGCTTGCAGTTTCACTTTGCTTTCCCCTTTCCCTTTACTTTGTATCCTTTTCCTAATAAAAGTACTTGAAACTTGCAACTTTTATCTTTCCGCATGCTACTTTTGTATCCTTTCTTGACTCAAACCAAATAACATTGCAATAGACCTTTTTTTGGGCTCCGGAGAGCCGTGGGCCCGCGGGAGGCGCCTCCAGGCGCCCCCCGGACCCCGAATCTGCGTTCGCCTAGACCGCGGATACGGAAACCGCCATTTCAGACCCCCTTATCCACGAAAATACTTAAGATGGCGGATCGCCGCCGTTCCAATTTTATATTTTTCTACAACTAATTCTAAGACTAACTGCCATTTCCCTTTTCTCGTTTTGGGCTCCTTCACCCGGGGAAAAATTAGTTTTGTTTTAAGTATTTTATCTTGCAGAGAAACAGCTGATTGTCAATTTGGCTGGGCTTTCCGCTCCTCCGCGGCAGTGCTCGCTCCCAATTGGACCCAGCAACCTGGGACCCACGGCGGTCGCCCGTGGGAGCCCCGGAGAGGGGGCCAGGCATGGGTCCCGGGCCCCGACTGGGGAGATACAGTTTCCCAAAGGACATTGCCCCACCATTTACAGCTCGGAAATCCTCTTCGGACTCTTTTGCCCTCACTTATTGACTTTCCACCTTATTGCCTTGAACTGTTTCCCTGCCATACTTTTGGATCCAAACCTCAGACCGGGCTTGCCTGGAGGGACAAGCGGCCTCAGCCTACATGCGCCTTCACCAAGAAGACTATGATTTCTACAGAAATAGAATGCATTTGTTGTTTTTAATAAACTTTGCTGGGATGGGGATGGGGATTCATTTATGAAATGTATGAAGTATATAAGATGTATATAGTGGGATATCATATGAAATGCACCCTGGTTCCCCTTCCCGCCTTTCCCTCTGAACTTCGCCCCKAAAAAAGGAATGTGACCTAAGATTACTGCAAAGAGGAAATCCTTTGTCCTCTCGAAACTGATCATATCTACATCTGCATGGGCCGCAGGATTGACCCTTCCTCAACTGGCTTTCAGAGCAGACAGCCTAGGGCYGGAAGGGTCAACAGAAACTTAGGAAAAAAGATTGATTAACTKATTTTCTAGGTATTTGTTGATCCCCCTTGTTTACAAGGCCCCGAGGTCCAAATACCATCAATAGCTCCTCTTTTCACCTTTTCATACTTCCTCCCAAATCCAATCATGGACCGGGGAAACTCATTGTTCCCCCTGTCTGCCACCCCGCCGGTGAGAACAAAGGCTCAGCGGATGCCCC
>NW_026847438.1:150951732-151220172 GCF_025583915.1 Anolis sagrei ordinatus
CCCCCCCCCCCCCCCGAAATTTTCAACCCTCTCTGAAATTATGGCCCTGGTCTCAGCCATGCTGGCTAGAGATTCTTGAATTTGTAATTCACAACAGCTGAAGCTTCAATGTTGCAAACCGCTGCTTTATATAGGTTGTCTAATCTATATTATCTGTCTTTGTCTCAAGGCCCTTCCACAAAGCCCTATATCCCAGAATATCAAGGCAGGAAACCCCACATTATCTGAGTGTGGACTCAGCTATTCAAGTTCAAAGCAGATATTGTGAGATTTTCTGCCTTGATATTCTGCGATATAGCTCTGTGTGGAAGGGCCCTGAGAGTGCAATTTGGATATCTTTGGTCCTTGTTTGATGTTCAGTGTCCGTCAACATGGAGAAATTTTATTTTTTACCGAAAAAGTTCCTCAAACAACATGCCTTTCTTCCATACATTTTCCAAAGGCAAAATGCTTACACGTATCATGTATATATCTACTTCAACTTTTTGCTGAATAAAAGAATTTGATCTCAATGAAATGTAGATAGGGTTTTAGCTCCCCTTCAACTCTTTTGTTTGTTTTAATGGAATGTGAATATTCAAAGAAGTTGGGCTTGTCAGCAGGGGAGGAACTCGCATAAGCCTCCGCATTTCCATGTCCTGATTCCCTATTGCTTCATATATGTTCCAGAACAAAAGGAGTCAAATTGAGCACAGATTTGAAGGCATGCCACTTTAAATTTATGAGTATTCTTTGTGCATATAAAGGTGACTCAAACACACTTAACCCTCTCTTCAAAGGGTGTGACTTCATTGTAATGCTGCATGAATGAATGGATTTAAAGGAATTACAAACATACTTTTAGAATTGCAAGAAACTTAAACTTTCTCCAGTTTCATCTTATGATAAACTTGTATGACATGAGCAGTCAGATAAACCCATCAGAATTCCATTCACTGATGGCCCAGATCATGTCTCATGCATATATTTTTCTTATATTTCAATGACAACAGTCTCTGAAAAAACAGCCCATGGAAGAAAACCACTACAGAGGTATTCCAATTCTTCATCATGGAATAGGTAGCCGTTTTTAGCAATCAGCCATAGCAACATCCATAGTCAGGTATAGTCAGGTATATGTACAACAGATATAACACACACCAGGCAAACTGTACAGCTGTCTACCAGAACCAGATCATACTGAAGTAGTTGAGGTAAAGTAGCATCATGCCTCATTTGGTTTAAAGATAGCCCTGGTTTTGGTAGGAGCAATTCAGAATGGGAAACAATTGCATAGAGAGGTGGTGGGATCTATAGATATGTATTTTGATTTGGGTGACTGGCAGGCTCTATTTGTGCCACATTTCAGACAGAGGATTATTGTGGATTTATATGCAGTATATGTAATATTTGAAATGCAAGACATCATAGCATAGCATAACACAGGCAGTTTCCGAGTTACAAACACCTGATTTACAAACGACTCATAGATAAAAACAGGAGTGAGAGCACAGGAAGTGAGAGAAATCGACCTCTCGGGAGGGAAATTCACTCCTGAAAGAGTTATCATGAGGAAAAGGTATCTCTACTGGAGCTTTCTCAACAATCCTTGTTTCCACAACAAGCCTCTGTGTGTGTGTGTAACTATATAAGTAAAAATGTTTGTTTGTGCGATTAACATAACTCAAAATCCACTGGACGAATTGACACCAAATTTGAACACAACACACGTATCGGGCCAATGAGTGACCATCACTCATAAAAACACTGGAAAACACAGTGAAAGAGACTTAAAAAGCAAAAAAAAACATTACAACACATGCGCAAAACCACATATATGTGCAAGCACACATATATACACATATACACAAATATATACACATACATATAAACACACAAAGCACATATACACAGACTGGGCCACAGCAACGTGTGGCAGGGGATGGCTAGTGTATGTGTGTGTATATATGTGTGTAAAATCTGGAATTACACTGAAAACATGTACATGTTCCAACTTACAAACAAATTCAACTTAAGAATAAACCTGTAGAACCTATCTTGCTCATAACTTGAGGACTGCCTGTATAGACAGATGTAATAAAGTGGATAGTATTTGATTTGGTTGCAAGTGATCCAGATTCCTGTCCTTGCACTGATGTTCTCTCTTCACATTGATTGGTTGCTCTGACACGACAAATATAAATATTGATTCTGCCAACACAAGCCCCTTTCATACAGCTGAATGAAATCCCACATTATCTCCTTTGAACTGGGATATATGGAAGTGTGGACTCAGATAACCCAGGCCCTTCTACAAAGCCCTATATCCCAGAATATCAAGGCAGAAAATCCCACGTTATCTGAGTGTGGATTCAGATAACCCAGTTCAAAGCAGATATCGTGGGATTTTCTGCCTTCATATTCTGGGATGTAGGGCTGTGTGGAAGTGCCCCCAGTTCAAAGCAGGTATTTTGGGATTTTCTGCCTTAATATTCTGGGTTACATAGTAGTATGGAAGGGCTCCCACTCACAAAATATTGAATTAATATGAGGCTGCAATCAGAATCTCAATACCACTGAAGAAAACAGGTTTGTTTTCTCTACCAAAATGAATGGGAAAACTCTTATGAGGTAGAGGACCTGTATAATTAGGTGAGAGGATTAATCCAGGGCACATCCAGACAGCACCTAAAGTGCGTGCCCTACTACACTTTCCCCTGGAATGTCCAGACAACACCTCAGGTTAAAACAAATTCCTTCGTGAGAAAGCAGGAAAACTCTGCTTTGTTCCAAAGTAATTTGACAGCTGCAAAGTCCCGGGTCTTTTGAGCTGTGGGTACAGTGTAGATGGGGACGGAGAGGAGGAAAATTGCTCCTGGGCCCTCTTTCTCAGCGTATCATTTCTGGCATGCCAGGAGAGCTCTGGAGAAGGTGGAATAGCGGCTGTGTAAGTTATTTTCCTTTTTAAAGGCTTTTCGTGGTGGAGGGGTGGTTTTGTGTCCTGGTGCCCTGCCAAAAAGTCTGGCAGGGCATTTGAACACTCACCCCAGAAAAACAAGACCTTTTTGGGGCATGTGTGGACTTCAATACAAGTCCAATCAGGTTTTTAAAATCCGCTTGGATTCGCATTAAAGTGCTGTCTGGAACCGCCCCCAGATGTAGCTCAGCTTAACCTCCTTTACAGGTTGGCTCAGCAATGCATATGCAAATATGTTTTGAACAAGGAAATGCTTATTTTCATACTAATTAATAATCTAGGCACTTGACATTGAACTTCTTCTAAAAACTCATTTTTCTCTCTTTTTAAATTTGGTAGATTGATCTCCAGCAACTCTCCAAAACTTCCCATCATGCATGCGTGTCATTGGGGCTGCAGTGTTCCAGACTAGTAGGATTGTGTCTCTACTCTTTTCTTTAATTTGCTTTGTATGCTTGTAGTTAGGCTTTTGTCTTGCTCTTCTTCCTTGTAATTTCCTCTTCAGTTGTATCCTGAACTAATTCACCACTCCTTAGAGCTAGCAGTAGGCTCAGGACAAAAGAAAGTATTCTTTCACAAAACATGTAATTACCTCGTGGAATTCAGTGCCAGAAGCATGGCTGGCTTAAGGAAAGAATTGGCTGGACTATCTATCAAAGGGTCAATTAAAAGAACATACATGCCCAAAGGTAGATTACTTTTGAATAATAGGTTCTAGGGACAAATCAGGGAAGGCCATAATCTTTAGAGCCCACTTCTAAGCTTTCGAGAGGCATCAGACTGGCCACTGTTCAAACAAAAATGCTGGCTTGGATGACTCTTTAGACTAAAATGTTATACTCACAAGTGTAGTGCAAGTATATTGTGTTGGGCTAAAGCATAACATTTTACTAAAGCTTTTGGGCTTAAATGATTTTATTAAAATTTGCACTTGTTCACAAGGTTTAATTGTTTGAATCTATTTTAAATAGTTTTAAATTGCCTTGTTTTAATTGGTCAATTTTTTAAAATATATTCTTGGTCTGATGATATCATCTGTACCATTTCAAATTGTTTTGAGCTGTTTAAATTGATAACATGCCCTCCAACATTTCGGAGATGGAAACTGAGACATATGTGGCCAATTAACTTCAGTGTGTGGTTTTTTTTTTGTATTTATCGTGTCAGAAGCAAATTGAGAATATAGTTATAATGTATTAAAAAACCACAAACAACATAAAAAACTTGGCATTATACTAGATTTCCTTTGACCAGAAGCTGGCCACTTGGAGGGCCTCTGGTGTCACTGTGAGAAAGTTCTCCATTGTGCATGTGGTCTGTGGTTTGCTCTTTTCCACACTCGCATATCGTGGACTCCACTTTATAGCCCCATTTCTTAAGATTGGCTCTGCATCTTGTTGTCCCAGAGCACAGTCTGCTCAGTGCCTTCCAAGTCACCCACTCTTCTGTGTGCCCAGGAGGAAGTTTCTCATCTAGTATCAGCCACTGATTGAGGTTCTGGGTTTTAGCCTGCCACTTTTGGACTCTCACTTGCTGATCTGTTCCTGCAAGTATCTCTGTAGTTCTTAGGAAGCTGTTTCTTGATTTCAGTCTTTGGCGTGTTGGCTGCTATCCGAACAAAGGATGGGCCGGAGATGTCAATGCCTTGGTCCTTTCATTGCTGGTTGCTACTTCGCGGTGGATATCAGGTGGTGCAATACTGGCTAAACAGTATAATTTCTCTAGTGGTGTTGGCGTAGACATCCGGTGATATTGCGGCATGACTCATTAAGAGCCACATCCACTGTTTTAGCGTGGTGACATGTGTTCCACCCTGGGCATGCATACTCAGCAGCATAGTAGCAAAGTCCAAGGGCTTTGTCTAGTTGTGATCCCCAGGTTGTGCCAGTCAACTTTCGTATGATATTATTTCTAGCACCCACTTTTTGCTTGATAGTCAAGCAGCGCTTCATATAAGTCAGAGCACGGTCCAGAGTGGCTCCCAGGTATTTTGGTGTGCTGCAGTGCTGTAGTGGAATTCCTTCCCAGTTAATTCTCAGACCTCGAAATGCTTGTCTGTTCTTAAGGTGAAAAGCACATGTCTGTGTTTTAGATGGATTAGGAATCAGCAGGTTTTCTCTGTAATAGGCAGTAAGAGCACCCAAAGCTTCGGAGAGTTTCTGTTCAATAATTTCAAAGCTTCCTGCTTGAGTGGTGATGGCACAATCGTCAGCCTAGATGAATCTTTCTGTCTCTTCTGGCAGTGGCAGTTAATTTGTGTAAATGTTGTGTAAATGATCAATGGCTGATCATTTGTGTAAGTGTGTGATCAAAATGGCAAAAAACATATTAAAGAAGAAGAATATCTAAGCAAGAAGAGGCCGCAGCAATTTGCTTTGACCTGAGCCTACTGGAAAGAGTAAGACCTTGTATTGTCGAAGGCTTTCATGGCCAGAATCACTGCGTTGTTGTAGGTTTTTTCGAGCTATATGGCCATGGTCTAGAGGCATTCTCTCCTGACGTTTCGCCTGAATCTATGGCAAGCATCCTCAGAGGTAGTGAGGTTATACTCACAAGTGTAGTGCAAGTATATTGTGTTGGACTACAGCATAACATTTTACTAAAGCTTTTGAGCTTAAATGATTTTATTAAAATTTGCACTTGTAAGAGTAAGACCTTGCCCTCTCCTCCTTGCAAAATTAATTCAGTACAAACTACTTTTACACTTTGAATAGTGTGCAGCAATGAATGTATGCTGGGGACAAAGTGGAAAGAGGGAAGAGCAATTGGTGCATTTTTAAAAAACATTTTATGGTGAAGGATTAATCAGGATTGTCCCTGCAAAATTTCTAGAACATGCCCATATAGCCCGAAAAACCTACAACAACCCAAAATTAGGATTGTTAGAGAGTTTGTGAATTTATTGTATTTCAGATATAAATATTATTATCAGCATCATCACATCCAGCAGGGAAGTTTGATTCTTCAAGTATAGTCTATCATACATATAATAAATAAATAAAAATAGAATATAAGTGTAATCATACAACCATTGTGGTCCACCATATGTGTGACACAGCAGAAGTTATTACTAACCACATCACACCCTTTTAAAACAAACAGGGATAATACATGAAAGCAAAAAATCCCTTCTGTCATTAGTCAAAGCTAGGAATGATTGGATGAAGAGATTTCAAAATATAGGGCCTGGCAACAATCAGCAGACACATCTCTCCACGAATTACCACACCTTCTTACAGGCTGCTTTTAAAATCTCCAGTCCACTCCATGGCCAGCTGTTGCCATGTGTCATGTGCCTATTCGCCACAGACCTAGCAAGTCTTAGGACGTCCTTATAAAGAACAAGGGAGGGAGATTTAGGTGGCTTCTTGCCAGCTGTGCTGTAGCAGGGCTTAGAGGAAAGTCTGATGGAGAAGGAAACACATTTTTCCAGCTTCAGTCCAAATCAACAATGGCACTGCCTTGAAGTTGGGAACAAGGATGGAAATTCTCTCCTAAGATCAAAACAACCGTTACAACAGGTGCAGTAGCCTCAAGCAGTAGCTTTACACCTGGAAAGCTCTTTGTAACAGGATAGATGCAAGAGCAGCACAATAGGCCAGCTGGGAGGCAGACAGTGGAGACTAATCTGGCAAAGAAGCAGGAATCATTAAAAGGAGGAACTTCAAGGATTGAATGAAAAGTAATGGCTCCACCTTCGTTACTTGGGTTTGGATGGGAATATTGTAATAAATCAAGCACAGAAATAATCCTTAGAATGTGCTCTTCAACTACCACTATTCACTTTTCCACATAATCACCAGACAATTGGATACTTTTCTGCCAACGATGAACAAGTTTTCTAAAGCCGTCACGGAAGAAGTCGACACTCTGTTTCCGCAACCCATCGTGCACAGTTCTTCCGATAGCCAAGCAAAGCAATAATGTGACCCACACGTTCTTGTGAAATGCCGATTATGCTTGAAATTTCTCTCTGAGTGATACGACGATTGTCCTGAATCAATCTGCCAACCTTTTGCTTGTGAAACTTGGTGGTTGCTGTCACAAGACGTCCAACTCTTTGTCACGCAAGTCAGATGTTCCCACCTCTGTTACGCAGTGCGTGTTTTAGTCCTAACGCCCAAAAACCCAGATGCAAAATAGTCTCAGCCAAGGTAAACAGAAAATCTTTACTCTCTTTACTTTGCAGAGATGAAACAAAACTGGCAATGCTGCACACAAAAATCAGCAGTGCGACATATTTACACAGTCTTTGTAATAAACATAAAATAAAGCATCTTCTAAGCAGCAAATGGGAAATCAAAACAACCTGAAGTAAATAGCCATTTCACCATCAGCATCTCCTGCTTGTACTCCACACTGGTGAAACAGAACTCCAGCAGCAGTCCACCAGAAATCCAGCACCCACCACAATGTATTAAAAAAACTCAAATAGTTATAGCCCCTTGGGCATGGCACAAGATTGCTGCTTGACCTACTTAGTCAGCTGAACAAGATAATTACAAACAATAAGGTTTTTCTTCACACACATATTTGTGTCCTCCAAGGACTTACCGTAACAACTTCAACCTCTTTAAACTTACTCGCTCAACGACACACAATACTCGCATCAACACAGTCACCATAAACAGTTTGCATTCTATGATTAATCTCCTTTGGGATGACACCTTCTGCTGTCAAGAATTCAATGACTGCACTTTGCTTAAGTCGCATTGACCAACCGTCTGTACAGGGTTCCATACTTCGCACTTTAACAACACAGCCATTCAATGGTAAGGCTTCCTGCCAAAATGGAACTGTAGAGGGGAGTCTACTGAACAAGCCAGTACCTACCACACACCAGTACTGCCATCTGTTGAGGAGTTACGAAGGTGGAGGCATTACTTTTCATTCAACCCTTGTATAAAAGTGAGTTGCTAAAAGTGTAAACTGAAAACTTACTTGCACCCTGATTCTAAGCATGGTTACTCCAGAGTAGCCAAAATGGCCCGTAGAGAATTGACCTCGCAATCTTCCATGGTAGTAGAAGTTACGTAGTTCTAAAAATCTTTGACTTTTCTATTCCTTTTAAACTGGGGATAGGCAATGGGAGGCCTTCTGGATGTTGGTTGGATAGCAACTCCAACCAACACCCAGAAGGCCCCCCATTGCCTATCCCCAGTTTAAAAGGAATTGCATCATTGTGGCAACTGTACTCCAACAACATCTGGAAGGTCACATCCTAAAGAGCCATTCACTCTACAGAATTATTGTGTTATTATTCCGCATTCACTGCCGTTTCCATCCTATAAAATCCTGAAATCTGGCTAAGAATTCTAAACACCCATTCAAAGTGGAATAATAATTATATCATTCTGTAGAATGAATAGCCCTCTCAATTGAATATGGCAGGAGATTAAAAACATGGCTTCGTTGTTCACATACAGTACCAAGCTGTAAAAGTAAATTATCATATACAGCAGGGCTTCTTTAACGTTTTCCACTCGTGACTCCTTTCCACTTGAGAAATGGTTACATGACCTCAGGTTTATAGGTATACTAACTGACAAATTACCATTTGCAAAGTTATTTCCCTTTTTTGTGACCTCACAACCTCTGAGGATGCCTGCCATAGATGCAGGTGAAATGGCAGGAGAGAATGCTTCTAGAACATGACCATATAGCCTGAAAAAGCCGCAACAACCCAGAATATTGTGTTATTTTTTTCCTCCCCTCCAACCCTCTACTTCAGCATTGACCATATGGGATCACTGAGCTTGTTCTAAAGTCTACAAATCAAGTTAATTGAAAGTATTTGGATTTGTCCCATAATACACCTGGATATGTGAGCAGTTAATCCTCTTCTTCATTTCTAGCACTTTTAAAGGTTGATGCAGCTCTACAACATGCCAGCTGGTAGAAACATTTACCCATGCACCAAGTCTTCTGTGAAGATAATCTCAACTCTGACCCTTCCTCCTGTTCAAAGTTCTGCTACATTCATTTTCTGGGCAACTGGCCTAATTATAGGAGAACAGTATGGCTTTAGTAAAAGAAAAACATAAAGAAATTATCACAGTACACAGGAACAAGAATTGCCATGGAATGGAAGTTCAGATCTCAGGCCACGGCATTTGGCAGCCTAAGGTGGAACAAAAATAGCTTTCCCTCTATTCATTCATCCAAAGCCAGCTGAATTGGCAGTTGACTCTCAATTCATCATTAGTGATTGTATTATACTTCCACTGCATCTGAGGGCAGGCTGAATCCAACTGCCAAGTTTGCCACAAAACCTGAGGATACTCTGGAGTTGCCTGCAAAATGGGGCAAAGTTGGGATAAGGACAGAAAACTTTGGATATGCACCAGAAGTCCCCGTGCACATTGGAGACAGCCAGCAATGAATTCAATGTGAATCCGAGGAATGTGTGTGAAAGAGAAAATGTAGGCAAGGCCCCAAATGTTGCAAAATTGCAAAAAAAAGTTTCAAGCAACACAGACATAAATTCTCTAAAAAAGACAGCTGAAAAATGCAACATAAAATCATGTAAAATATGAAATGTACATTTTAAGAATAATTGTTGCACCCTTTCTTTTCCTACCTCACAATAACTAGCCAGAAGGACAATCACCCAGTATTCAGTAGTGCCAAAATACTGAGTGAAAAGGGCAGTAATCAAACTATGGTGTTGTCTGATCGACATTTTGGGCTGGTCTTCATAATAAAAATTCACTAATATGCTTATTGATCCTTGTTTAGGTCTGAAGCCATGGTGGGATGTATTCTCCTTGTGTTCAACTCCTGACTCAGCAGTCCTAAGGCCAAGAATAAACAATGTCAGAGTATTTAATTATGTTATTTAATTACTGTATTTGTATACCACCCCCCTCAGCCCTCAGGCGACTCGAGGCGGTTTACAAGGCAAAATTCAATGCCACAAAGCACAAGTCCAATTTAAAAACATTAACATACATAAAATCATAACAATAGCAATAAAACATAAGTCATTAATAAATCCGTATTAAACATTGTCCAGTCCCATCGGATAGTTGTTCCTTTGTCCTATATCTGCTACTCTGTATTTGCAAAAGCTTGCTCAAAAAGCCATGTCCTGAGCTTCTTCTGTAATGTTAACAGGGAAGAAGCTGATTTAATATTCCTAGGGAGGGTGTTCCATAGCCGAGGGGCCACCACCGAGAAGGCCCTGTCTCTCGTCCCTGCCAGACGTACTTGTGACTGAGAGCAGGGCCTCCCCAGATGATCTTGAAGTCCTTGGTGGTTCATAAGGGGAGATGCATTCAGACAGGTAAGTTGGGCCATAACCGTTTAGGGTTTTTGGAAATTCTCCATATTAATGAAACAATAAAGACTCAGCAGCTTAGCTATACTGTACTATACTATTACTTGAACAAGTTCTAACTGGATTCCCAGAGAAAAGGGAGCTACAGTTACAAGTCAGAGGTATCCTTTAGAAAGAGAGAACATATGTACTGCATAGATTCTGCACATACAACCTTGCATTCCCATAGGTTTTCTCATAAGGTTTCTCAATGGTCAAGGTAGTTTTGTACCTCTGACTCCCCTAAGATTATCAGCATAGATGAACTAGGAAAACATAGTGCGGATGTGATAAAGGTCATGGCCAACCCCCTCTGAACAAATCTTGCAAAGAAAATCCTCTGATAAGTTCACCACAAGTTAGAAATTACTTGATGGCACCCAACAACAGGGTTCAGATTATTTATTTACTTATTTACCATATTTGTATCCTGCCTTTCTCATCCCTGAAGGGGACTCTAGGTGGGCTTACAAAGGCAACAATTCAATGCCGCATGTATTCATACATTAATGGATAAACAAAACATTAAAACCATCCAATTAAAATATAACATTAAAACAACAATTAAAATCACATAGTCCAGGTCATTTTCCAAGGCCAGTTGGGTCATCATTAAATTTAATTTACAATCTCATATTGCCTTGCTACATTATTGACCAAAAACTTGATCCCAGAGCCAAGTTTTTAGTTTTTTTTTTCAGAAGGGCAGAAGGGAGGAAGCCAATCTAATTTCACTGGGGAGGGAGTTCCATAGATGAGGGGCCACCACTGAGAAAGCCCTGTCTCTCATCCCCACCAGTCACACTTGCGAGGGGGATGGGACCAAGAGCAGAGCCTCCCCTGACTATCTTAGCCTCTGAGGTGGATCATAGAGGGAAATACATTCAGACAGATAAGCTGGGCCAGAACCATTTAGGGCTTTATAGGATAAAGTCAGAATTTTGAATTGTGCTGAGTAGTAGACTAGCATCCAAAATTGCTGATGCAACAGGAGGGATGTCTTCTCTCTATACAATGCTCCAGTGAGCAGTCTGGCTCCCATTAGACCATTTGAAGCTCTTGAACAGTCTTCAAAGGCAACCCACATAGAGTGTGTTGCAGTAGTCTATTCGGGATGTTACCAGAGCATGGACTACCATGGCCAAGTCTGCTCAGCAATGAAAGTTCAGTGATAGTGAGCTGTGGGTGGTCACCATCTCTCCAGTTAACCCAACTTTACTCAATCTCTTGATCTCCAGGTATACTAAACATGGGTGCCTGTGATAGCTAGAGACATTGTCTTCCTCACATCTATCTGGAGAGATACAGCTGGAGAAGGCTTGAACAGACTCTATAATAGTTTCTACCACAATAAAACAGAAGAACTACAGTAAATGTGGAGTCTTTTAACTTGGTTTACCAACCGCACTGGAACAGGCACCGGTTTTTCCCTCTGAGCTTTTCACTGGTGACCTGGAAGTAATATGCTAATTTCCCTTTTGACTATTAGCTGAAAATTAGTCTTCCCCTCCCAATTTGATGACAAGTGGGTTGTAGGAAAACAAAACAAACCTGGCATATTTTGAATAGTTTTGCACCGATTTGGGCAATTTGGTGATTATTTTTTTTGCCCACAATTAAAATACCCGTATATTCCGGCATATAAGACGACTGGGCGTATAAGACGACCCCCAAGTTTTCCAGTTAAAATATAGAGTTAAGATGACTCCCATGCATAAGACTACACCCGCATATAAGACGACCCCTTACTTTTGAGAAGATTTTCTTGGGTTAAAAAGTAGTCTTATACGCCAGAATATACTGTATTTGGAGGAGTTTACAGTCTACAAAACAGCGGTTTGGCTCATATGCAGCCCACGGGTTTTAAGAGGAGACATTTATATGCAAGGTGTAAACAGTTTTTTTCTTGCTGTTCTAAACTTGCCTACGCTTTATTCACAAACTTCTAAGCATTTTAAAAATACAGCTGTTTTTAATGGTAATCTTCCAAAAATGACTCAATGAAGTTCTGTAGCATTTGCTTTGTTATTGCTGGGCCAGCCTTTGAAACGGTCTAGCAATTAGCTTTGCATTTCTTTGCATGCTCTCTCAGTAGTTGCCAGTGATCATAAATCAGTGCTTAACTCTAACATATTCCCTGGTAAGGTCACTGAGTAGATGGGAACTGCTTCCAAACAATCCAGTCTGAGTGAGAAAGTTATATTTGAAGACCAAATTACACTGGGATTATTTTATTTAAAATGTTCCTATTTTAATAACAAATCTTGGAACGATCCACAACAAATGATAAAACAATCCCGTGCTATGAAAACACAACCCCTAAGGCAAGGCTTGGAACAGCTTTATCACTTAATGGTTGAGGAAAAAGTCAAGGCAAAGAAATTTTTAATAAACGCTGAAAAGCAAATGATAAGTGGCTGATGTATTTTGGAGGGGAATTTATTCAAGCAGGTGTATCAACATAAAGAAGGTCTGTTGCCATGGGGCTCTCTAAGTGAAGATCTGCCTAATGTGGTACAAATAATTATCCATGACTTTGGAAATTTCATGTGGGATGACAATCTTCCAGGCACATTCATCCTAAGATATTTAGGTCTTTATATGTCAGTGCCAATAATCTTGACCCAATATACCGTATATGTAGAATTTTCAACACGCCCAACTCTATCCTTCAGGCTTTACACTACAAACAGACATAGACCCATTGAGAAGCAGTGCCCCCAACCCCAATCTGTGGAATTATTATTATTATTATTATTATTATTTTATTTACTTTACTTATATACCGCTGTTCTCAGCCCAAAGGCGACTCGCAGCGGTTCACAACCAATAAAAACAGCAATAATTCAATGCAAAATATAACAACAATTAACAACTTAACACATTACCCAATCAATAAACACTTACTACGATAACCGATCACAGTTGTCTCATTATCAAAACATAATCCAGATTTGTCATCCATTGTTCCATTCCTATGTTCATTACCAATCATTGCACTAGTTATTCGAACGCCTGCTTGAACAGCCAGGTCTTCACTTTTTTGCGGAATACCATTAGAGATGGTGCTAGCCTAATGTCCGTGGGAAGGGCGTTCCACAGCCGAGGAGCCACCACCGAGAAGGGAAGGAAAAGGGCTACTCGGGAGCAGGAGTCTGATGAGGAGCAACAGAGGAAGAGGATCCAGGATATACTTACTGTGACGGCGCGTGTGGCGCCACCTATATGTAGAATTGTTAGCTGCAAAATTTAAACTGTTGTATGGTGCTGCATGCCATATGCCAGCAAAAATATGGAAAACACAAGAATGGCCATGAGACTGGAAAAAATCAACTTATATCCCCATACCAAAAAAGGGAAATGTTAAAGACTGCTCAAACTTTCGTACAGTGGCCCTTATTTCTCATGCCAGTAAGGTAATGCTCAAGATCCTGCAAGGAAGACTCCAGCAATACATGGAGCGAGAGTTGCCAGATGTTCAAGCTGGGTTTAGAAAAGGCAGAGGAACAAGAGACCAGATTGCCAATATCCGCTGGATAATGGAGAAAGGCAGGGAGTTTCAGAAAAACATCTACTTCTGCTTCATTGACTATTCTAAAGCCTTTGACTGTGTGGATCATAATGAATTGTGGCAAGTTCTTAGTGGGATGGGCATCCCAAGCCACCTTGTCTCTCTCCTGAGGAATCTGTACAAGGACCAAGTAGCAACAGTAAGAACTGACCACGGAACAACAGACTGGTTCAAGATTGGGAAAGGCGTACGGCAAGGCTGCATACTCTCACCCAACCTATTCAACTTGTATGCAGAACACATCATGCGATGTGCGGGGCTTGATGAATGCAAAGCTGGGGTGAAAATTGCTGGAAGAAACATTAACAACCTCAGATATGCAGATGACACCACTCTGATGGCGAAAGCGAGGAGGAGCTGAGGAGCCTTCTAATCAAGGTGAAGAAGAAAGCGCAAAAGCCGGGTTGCAGCTAAACGTCAAAAAAACCAAGATTATGGCAACAAGAATGATTGACAACTGGAAAATAGAGGGAGAATGTGGAGGCCGTGACAGACTTTGTATTTCTAGGTGCAAAGATTACTGCAGATGCAGACTGTGGCCAGGAAATCAGAAGACGCTTACTTCTTGGGAGGAGAGCAATGTCCAATCTCGATAAAATAGTAAAGAGTAGAGGCATCACACTGGCAACAAAGATCCGCCTAGTCAAAGCCATGGTATTCCCTGTAGTAACCTACGGATGTGAGAGCTGGATCTTAGGGAAGGCTGAGCGAAGGAAGATCGATGCTTTTAGCTGTGGTGTTGGAGGAAAGTTCTGAGAGTGCCTTGGACTGCGAGAAGATCCAACCAGTCCATCCTCCAGGAAATAAAGCCAGACTGCTCATTGGAGGGAAGGATACTAGAGACAAAGTTGAAGTACTTTGGCCACATCATGAGGAGACAGCAAAGCCTAGAGAAGACAATTATGCTGGGGAAAATGGAAGGAAAAAGGAAGAGGGGCCGACCAAGGGCAAGATGGATGGATGGTATCCTTGAAGTGACTGGATTGACCTTGAAGGAGCTGGGGGTGGTGACGACCGACAGGGAGCTCTGGCGGGGAATGGTCCATGAGGTCAGGAAGAGTCGGAGGCGACTGAACGAATGAACAGCAACCTTTTATATGTATAGTTGAATTTCATTGGTTATTTACATCTGTCAATCTATGTTGTTGTACACCAATTGGCTTGCTTCCCCAGCTCATTTGTTTAGGCTCCGCCCCTTCCAAGGGAGAAAGAAAGGTATCTCTCTCTTGCCTTTTTTACCTCACAAAAAGGCTCATTAGATGGACGTGTGTAAAGCTTGGCCCAAAGCCCCTGGTCAAGTCATTTCTTACCACCAATTCTTAGGTTTTTTACCCCTGAGACTTATGCTTTATGTTCAGACCAACCTGAATGACATTGGGAAGTCTCAGGCGCCTTTATACCATTTCCTTTGGCACCAGAGGAAGGCCTTGTCCTTCAAATATTGGCCATTGGCACTTGGGGTTGTGAGTGTTTCGACCTCATAGCCATTGAGAGAGGGGGAGCTTGGAAGGCTTCTCAGCTAAAAAACTCCTTGGGCACAAAGGCAACCAAAGACTGTTATGTATTTTGTATTATATTTTGTTATGTATTTTTTCTTTACCCCCATTTTACCTCAGAAAGATAACTCTTTGAACAATAAAGCCTATTTTGAATTACCTATTGTGTTTTGTTGATCCTCGGGAGTTCCAGTTTCCCTAAGGGTGACCTCCCCAAATCTCACAGGGTTCATTAGGCAGGTAATATTCAAATGTGGTTTTGTCAGCTCTTTCCTCTGAAATATAGCTTTCAGCACATGGTATTTGTCATCAGCCTCCCATCCAAATAATACCAGCGCTGATCCCTCTTAGCTTCCAAGTTCTGTTTGCATCTGATACGTTTGGGGTATTTAGCTGACAGTAGTCAAAACCTGTTTAGCCACAGCTGCCTACTTGTGTACACTTTGAGAAAAATGTGCGTTTACTGGGAGAAATATGCTTCAAGCAGACCATGCTGATGTGGATTTTTACAGTTCTAGTAAATATTTTCATTGCAGAATTTAACATTTTATGTCACTTCTGAGTGACTTATTCCCTTTTAAAAGGCTTTAAAATAACTTCATTGCCTCAATTTATTCATCCAGAAATGAAATGCCTCTGGGGATTGTAACTTCAGCTGTAGACAGCAATAGAAGAGGAACTGAGGAACAATTATATCCTGTTCATAATTGGGTAGAATGGAAAATGTATCAGAGGAAAGGAAATGAGACAGATTAGTTGATGAATGCCAACATCCTTTAAGTCTGGTGTGGATCGGGTAGAGGCCTGGAGCTAACTGCAATTCCTTGAGACTACTTTGCAAATTCCTCTGACCTCCCTACACCATCTTTTCTGGTCACGGGACAGGATAAATCGCTTCTTTTGGAACATCCACAATGGCAACTCACCTTTGAAAGAAGTTAGCACTGCACTGTTTACCATCTATGAAAATACATTTTCAATTATTTCCAGTCATTCCAGGTTTTTTATCCCATATTTTGGCAGTGGTGCTTCTAGGGATCCACATTTGACCCAGGGCCAATCATCGTTCACATCCTTGCTATAAGCGGGCAAAGGAATCTGGCAACCATGGGTTTACTTGTCCACTCCAGACAATTAGATGCTTCTCCAATCCCTTGAACTTTCCACTAGCAAATGGATGGCCACTTGTGAAAGGAGCTATTAGAGCAGTGTTTCTCAACCTTAGGGTCGGGACCCCTGGGGTGTTGCGAGGGGGGTTTCAGAGGGGTCACCAAAGACCAGCAGAAAACATATATTTCTGATGGTCTTAGGAACACTTTTGGCAGAAAAGGCTGAAGATCTCTTTGTCTATCCTTCTCTTCCTTTTTGGAAACAGACAGCAAATCCTCCCACCAAAAGCCGTCCTCCTGTTGTGATTGGCTGGCCTCTCAGTCAAGGTAAGGACTGTTTTTGAGACCCCAAGTGGGGAGGGGAGAGCAGGCGTGCTTAGCACATGCCAGCGTGGTGCACATGTGTGGGAGAGGTTGGAGGGAAGCTTGTGCCAGTGAGTCCCTTCAAGGCAGGTGGAAAAGTTCCCTCATGACGTGGGACTGAGAGTGGCCCAGCAGCATCAGGGGGAGGAGGAGCAGAAGTAGCTTAGGTAATTTGTAACACTAGTTATTAGGGGGAAAAAATCAGTTTTTCTTTTTGTGTTTTTATTAATGCTCTCATTAAAATGCATAAATATGTGGGTGAACTACAACTGCCCTAAATCACTGTCAATTCCTCTAGCAACTACAATTCCCAAATGTCAAGGTCTATTTCCCCCAACTCCACCCTTCTAGTGTTTTATGTTGGGTAATGGGAGTCCTGTGTGCCACGTTTGGTTCAATTCCATCATTTGTGAAGTTCAGCGTGCTCTTTGATTGTAGGTTAACTATAAATCCCAGCAACTACAACTCCCAAATGACAAAATCCATGTTTTTGAGTGATGGTCACTCCTTGGGTTAGTCGGTGTCTTGTGTCCAAATTTGGTGGCAATTCGTTCAGTGGTTTTTGAGTTATGTTAATCCCACAAACAAACATTACATATTTAATTATATAGATTAGATTGAAGCATCCATAGATTTTGGTATCCATGGGGCAGAGGCTGGAACCAGATCCCAGCAGATACCAAAGAATCAAACTTTCCTGAGCCTTGTATTTGCTATGTAGAGAGAAATATACTTTTGATTTGTGCTTTGACATGATTGCTGATGATTTAAGAAGGCAGTTTGCCTGAGATATAGAAAGCAAAGTCACCCTAGCAATGGTCATTTTCTCTAGGTTAACAATAAATTAATTTTTTCCCTTTTTAAAGTTTCTTTTCAGGAAATGGGAAGGATGAGACCATCCTTCCAAAACATTGGATGGGAAATGGATCAAGTGTTTAAATTTACACTTACATAATGAAACATATAATAAGTTGAGACGGAGTATGTTGTGACAGAAATGTCTGCTTAATCTGTATCATGTATGTTATTGTTCCATTACCATTAGTGTTAGAGGTTAAAATTATTCTGACTCACTGAATGACTGGTATACTTGTGGCTGGCAACATTTCTGAGCCAATAATCATAGCATCAGTAACTCAGGCTCTCTTTTCTCACCAGTATAAACGTGGTGATTGGATGGAATGTGGAAAATGGCATGGTTTGTTTGCATAATTTTTCTTCTTATAGAGATAAAGAATCCCAATTCATTGGATCAATAAGATCACGAATAACCTGGAGTTTCATTAAAGAGACAGATTTTGGAACAGGTAACAATTAATCTCGCCCTAAGAAGCATTAGTTGAATTGGTTGGCCTCCAAGTAGCTACAGCTGCTGTCAACTTAGCATTTCAGGCTCAGATGTGCCAGAGAGGAATCAATCTGGCTTTCATCTTCAGTGGGAGTGACATTTGTTGGTACAGATTAGTGGGATTCCTTTAATCTTCCTAATCCATGCTATGCCCACATTTGGGACTTCTTCTCTTACACCATTTGTAGTATTTATTTGGCATTAGTTTGCTTGTGAAGTATATACAAATAGGTGCCAGTGTCATTATCTTGAGTAGGAATGTGACATTTCAATTCTTTAAAAGAATATAAAAAGGAGGTGTTGTACGCTGCAAAACGTGGGTCATCTACAAACATCACTCTCAACTTCTGGAATGATTCTACCAATGTTGCCTAAAAAATCCTGCAAATCTCTTGGGAAGACAGGTAGACAGATGCCAGAATTCTGGAAGAAGCAAAGACCATCAGCATTGAAGCAATGATCCTCTGCCATCAACTTCGCAGGACTGGCATGTTGTCCAAATGCCTGATCACCATCATTTGTAATCACTGTTTGGTTCTGGTCCAGTTTACCTGTCCAAACATATCTCCCTCTACAGATCACCTAGCCAGGCCTTGCTCTTAGTCCCACTGCCATCACAATCGCATTTGGTAGGGACAAGAGACAGGGCCTCCTCCGTGGTGGCCCCTGGGCTGTGGAACTCCATAATGAGATCAGATTTGCCCCCTCCCTCCTGACCTTCCAGAAGAAACTCAGATCCTGGTTGTGGGATCAAGTGTTTGCAGAATAGACTGATTTGCTGGGGAAGATAATGTTTTTATTGGACTGCAATGGACTGATTGGGATGATGACTTGAGATGGTGAATTGTTTTTAATGTAACTGTTTTTATTTATTTATTTATTTAAAACTTTTATACCCCGATCTTCTCTACCTCCATAGAGGGACTCAGATCGGCTAACAACAGAAAATCAATACACAAATACAACTAAATTCATAATAGAACCATAATAAGTTAAAATGCAAACACAATTTTATTAATGATTTATTATTAATAAAATTATTATTAATAACATTATTAATAATTTATTGTATTGTATGTATGTTTTATATGGTGTCAGCATTGAATAGTGCCTGTTGGTGAAGGATGCTAAGCAAGGGGCTTTGAATGAAATTAACAGCAAAAGAGAAACATACCCTTTCTCTGTAGAAAAAGAGCAACATGGAAGAAAATGTTTTTAAGAAACAAGATGTGGCATGTAGAGGTCGGAAGTTGTATTGTGGTTAAGTTCAAAGATTGTTTTTTGAAGCGCAGAGTCTGCAGGTACAAGAAGGTACTTTCCATTAAAAGGTCAAGGGAGGGGGCTGGAAAGAGAGTACTTTCCATGACAAAAAAATGTTCTTGTTTACTTGAGGTTATATATTGGTGGTAAAAAGCCAAGAAGAGGTGGCAGTCACTTGAAGGGTAGCATCTGCGTATGCTGTCAGGCTGTCCCTCTTCTTCATGAAGAAACTAAAATAAAACCTTGTTTTTTAATCTTTTTTGGGACTGTCTCCTTCCTTTCATGCTCCCGTGATGTGGACCTAAGAAGACCCAATTTAGGGTCTCTAACATAGGTAGCCATCCTGAATATTTCTTTGGAGGTGAGAAGGACGGGATATAAATGTTCCAAATAAATAAATAAATAAATCCCTTGTGGCAATAGGACTGCTGACCGAAAAGTCAGTGATTTGAATCCGGGAGCGGTGAGCTCCCGTTTGTCAGCTCCAGCTTCTCATGCGGGGACATGAGAGAAGCCTCCCACAGGATGGTAAAACATCCAGGCACCCCCTGGGCAATGTCTTTGCAGATGGTCAATTCTCTCACACCAGAAGTGATTTGCGGTTTCTCAAGTTGCTTCTGACACGAAAAAAAACCCATCTCCCAAAACAGTTACTATACTCTCAACTCAAAATTGGAACGTAAAATGTTGGCGTACAGGAAAAAAGATTTAAAGATGGGCTTAAAGCTAACCTTAAAAACTGTGGCATAGATACCACAAACTGGGAAGCCTTGGCCCTTGAGCGTTCTAACTGGAGGTCAGCTGTTACCAACAGTGCTGTGGAAATTGAAGAGGCATGAATGAAGGGCAATAGAGAGAAATGTGTCTATAGGAAGGTGCGTCAAGATTTTACTGAGAAAGAACATTTAAATCCAGAATAGGTCTCTAAAGTCACTTACAGACTTACCATCAAACCTCTACACTTGGAAGGCAATCATACTTGGCCTATAATGATGATGACTTCCCCATGCATAGAGGTTTCCTTTTACCATCATTCCAAGGACATATTGCCCATCACCTACTTTTTGACCATTAATCTGCCAGCTAATATGATAGGATTTATGACCCAGTTTTGAATGTCATGAACAGACTGCCCATCTTTTTTTTAATGAAAAGTAATTAAGCTTAACCCATTGAAACATGCAGACACAGAGGGCAATACAAATGTCATCAGATGCTAATGGGATAAATAACATCTGTTGAAAATTACATTACAGCAGCCTTCTCCAAACCAGTCCACACTGAACACTGCAGTCTGCCACATCTGGAGGGCAGTAGGTTGCTGACCTACAGCAAAGGGATAGGGAATGTATGTCTGTGGGTCAAACTACACACAGCACACAGTTGAAAAACACCTTTTCTTTGTTACTTTGTTAAAATAAGTGAATATTGATATTTGTTACTTTGTTAACACACCAACTGCAATCTGGTTGTGTTGCCAGTGAAATTCTCTTCTGTGTCTATGGGTGATTTTTAAATTCAAAAACAGGGGAGGGAAAGTTTAAACCTCCTGAATGCATTTACTTCAGTGTAAAAAAAGAAGAAGTGGCATTAACTATACAGGCAGTCCCCAAGTTACAAACAAGATTGGTTCTGTAGGTTTCTTCTTAAGTTGAATTTATATGTAAGTTGGAACAGATACTTTTTAAAGTGTAATTCCAGCCTGTGTATGTATGTGTATGTACACACACACATGCATACATAGCTTTGATTAGCATAGGGAAGGATTAACACCCCTGCGGTGTTTGTTTTGCTATCTGTGTCCCTGTTCAGAAGATTTCACCTCACTTTCTGTCCCTGTAACAATTGGATTTTGAAAAATTGGCTTGTTGTGAGAACAAGGATTGATGAGAAAGCTTTAGTGGAGATGCCTTTTCCCCCACGATAACTCTTCCAGGAGTGAATTTCTCTTCCTAGGGGTAGAATTCTCTCACTTTCTGTCGTCTCATTGTTCTTAACTATGAGCCATTCGTAAATCAGATATCTGTAATCCAGGGACTACCTGTACACTGTGTTTTTTATTGTAACACTTCATTAAACTATACAATACAATACAAAATCCATGATAGAGTGACACTTTTATTCTTCAACCAAAATACCGTATGCTTGAGATCCAACCTGTCTTTGAGATCACATCTCTTTCTATGAACCGGTGTGGACTCTAAGATCTTCCGGGGAGGCCCTCCTCTTGGTCAAACTCCATCTCAAGCATATGGGAACAAAAGAGAAGGCCTTCTCGGTGGTGGCTCCCCAGCTTTGGAATGCCCTCCCTAGAGAGATTAGGCTAGTCCCCACTCTCCAGGTTTTCTGGACACACTTGAAAACATGGCTTTTAAAACAAGCCTTTAACCATGATTAGTATCTTAATTATTAACTCGGATGCCTAGTGATTTGCTTCACTTTAGCACTTTATGCAGGGACAAACTCTATATATTGGTCTTCCCACTGTTTTTAATTATGTGTTGTTTATTGATAATGTTGTTTATCTTATTGTCTATGTGTTTTAATTGCTTGTATTGTTGTTATTATTGCTTATACTGTTGTGTTTGGGCTTGGCCTCATGTAAGCCGCACCGAGTCCCTCGGGGAGATGGTAGCGGGGTACAAATAAAGTGTTGTTGTTATTATTATTATTATTATAGTGGGAGTTTTATATGTTGTTTTATGTAATTTTCTATGTAAACTTATTTTGTTATCTATTTATATCTCTATGTATTTGGCTGTATGTTGTATTTTGTATATTGTTGCACTACTGAATGCTTTTTGTGAGCTGCCCTGAGTCCCTTTGTGGAGATGATGACGGGATACAAATGATGATAATGATGATGATAATAATTACATTATGCAAGTTTTTGGAATATCACTGGCCTCGCCATAAGGCAAAAGATGTTAAAAATCATACAAAAGAAGAAAAGTGGGGGTTTTTTTGTTTAGTTTTTTTGTGTCAGGAGCAACTTGAGAAACAGCAAGTCGCTTCTGGTGTGAGAGAATTGGCCATTTACCATCCTGTGGGAGGCTTCTCTCATGTCCCCACATAGGGAGCTGGAGCTGAGAGATGGGACCTCACCCCACTACCCGTATTTGAATAGCCAACCTTTTGGTCTGCAGTCTGCCGGCTCAAGAATGGGTTGGTCCATGAGGTCACAAAAAGTAGGAAGCGACTGAACAAATGAACAACAATAGGCAAATACTCATTGGCTTAATAGCCTTTTATACTATTATTTCATAGGAAAACACTACTTTGCAAGAAGGTTCACAACTTCTTCACATCTTCTTCACCGAAGTTCTGCCTTGCAGTCCAGTAACTGCCTCTCACACCTCAGAAAATGACTCCCCTTCAAAATCCCGTGCTCCCAAAAGCTGTTACAGAAGTTTGCTTCTTCCACCACCCTTCTTCAGATCAGATGGGAATGTTCTTAGAATCGTGGCCTTGTTGCTCTTCTCCGTTTCTTCATTCAGTCTTCTGCCTTTTCCCTTCACTCTTGTCCCCTAGCTCCAGCTCTGACTTCTTCTCAACTTTCCCTGGCTCGATCATTCATTCTCTCGGCAGACCCTGTTTGCCAAAAGAGCATCCAGTTACACTCAAAGTCTTCAGCATTCCTTCACGTCATTTACCTAAACATTCCACACTATTCATGTTTCATGGAATGCTGTAAAGCCCACCAATCACATCTGCAACGATTTGGATGAAATCCATCAGTATATAAGTAACGGAAGCTTGCCTTGATAACTTAAATGGTGTCAATCAGTCTCCAAAGGGTAAAATAAATTCTTTCATTATCAAGCTTCCAGAAAAAGATAACCTACAAGGGGTGTACCTATGGCAAGCATGGGCAAACATCGGCCCTCCAGGTGTTTTGGACTTCAACTCCCATAGTTCCTAACAGCCGGTAAGTTGGCTGGGATTTTCAGGAGTTGAAGTCCAAAACACCCGAATGGCCAAAGTTTGCCCATGCCAGAGAAAGGTGATGAGGCCATGGAATTATGCCCTCCTTCCATTAAATTTCTTTCATTTTCCAAATCTCTAGCATTGCAGCAAATGAAATACTGAAAATTGTTTACATGCAGAACTGCTGTGTTTGTATCCTCTACTTTGTCTTTTTTTAAAAAGCCTGTGTTGTATTTCTAAATGATCAAGTGAAGTTTGATGTTACCTGAGAGATTTCTGGAAATTTTCCTGGGGGTGTGCAGATTTTTCTTATTTAGGGGGTAATGCCCTCATTTTGTCCCCCCAACAGCTACAAGCCCATGTTCCCCTTTCCCCAGATTTTAAACACTTTCAGCATTCTTCTGCATTATAAGTAAACACTTTCCCACTTGCTTTATAGGTTCTAACATTGCTTAGTTGAAGAGACTCCCTGTGGCTTTTTCTTTTTCTTTGTTGATATAACATATATAGTGTGATACACCAGTAGATTTCCAGTCTCTTCTGCAGAAGAAGATTGATAAATTTAACAGGTTGCCATATTTTCTCCCTGTAGAACACTAGTAGAGTTTCAGCAGAGCCGGTGTAGTGTAGTGTTTTGAGTATTGGACTAGGACAGGGGTCCTCAAACTAAGGCCCGGGGGCCGGATGCGGCCCTCCCTCAGGGTCAACCTAAATCTGAAACTACTTGAAAGCACACAACAACAACAATCCTATCTCATCAGCCAAAAGCAGGCCCACACTTCCCATTGAAATATGAATAAGTTTATATTTGTTAAATTTGCTCTTTTTAATTATTGTATTGCTTTTAAGTGTTTTTGCACTACAAATAAGATATGTGCAATGTGCATAGGAATTCATTCATGCTTTTTTCAAATTATAATCCGGCCCTCCAACAGTTTGAGGCACTGTGACCTGGCCCTCTGTTTAAAAAGTTTGAGGACTCCTGGACTAGGAGATCAGGGTTCAAAGTCCCACTTGGCCATGGAAATCCATTGGATAACTCTGTCAAGTTGTACTTGGTCAAGAGCATCCTCTCCCCAGAACAAATTTTGCCAAGAAAACTTTATGATAGAGTCACCATGACTCTGAAATGGCTTGAATGCAAACCATAGCAACAAAAAGCTTTCTCTCACTTAGACTTATAAGGTGGTTGTATGGCTGAAGTAGGATGAGATGAGATATATTGAGGAAAAGGTGACGTAAGTGCAATATGAAAAATATTTATAGATAAATGGATACAATGATTGTAGACAGATTTTATTTATTTTGTGTCAAAAATAAGTGAATAAGTACAAAACTGATAAAAATAGAAGGAGCACAAGCAGCTAAAGATTTTTTGACTAAAAATAGCTACAGCGACCGCATTGTCTGTGGCCTTAAACAATTCTTCCTATGTGCATGAGGCAAGGCATTGTGGGCAAGTATACAGATGCGAAGTTGTTCTGCTTCACAGTCGCACAAGGTGGAGGATTCTTCTAGGTAGTGCCATTTTGCCAGGTTGTCTTTTGATCTGCCAACTCCACTTCTGAGTCTGTTCAGGGACTTCCAGGTTACCCATTCTTGGCAGATCCTCATGGGGGGGGGGGCAGCCATTTGGGATTTCCTGGTTTAGGTGCCTAGAGGGATGCTCTTGCTGTTGCTGAGGGACACAGAAAGAGCCTCCTCAAAGACTGAATAAATACAGTTGGGTGTCCCCTGGGCAACATTTCTTGTAAACAGCTAATATTTCCAAACACAAAACTTTTAAACATTTTAAATTGTAGACAGACAAGAACCAGTCTGAAATAATGGTGTGAGTGCTGGGTTAAGATGCTGGGACACCAAGGTTGAAATGCCTGCTTGACCATAGAAACATATTGGGTGAACTGGGCAAGTCGCACTCTCTCAGAATTAAAGGAAGGCAAACACCACATGGGCAAAACATGTTTAGATAACTCTGTGATACGGTAGTTTCATTTTTGGTTGCTGTAAGTCAGAAATGAATTTAAAACAGGGGTCCTCAAACTATGGCCCAGGGGCCGGATATGGCCCTCTAAAATAATTTGCCCGGCCCTCGCTTAGGGTCAATCTAAGTCTGAAACGACTTGAAAGCACACAACAACATCAACCACAATCCTATCTCATCACTCAAAAGCAAGCCCACACTTCCCATTGAAATACTAATACGTTTATATTTGTAAAAATGGTACTTCATTTTAATTATTGTATTGTTTTAGTGTTTTTTGCACTACAAATAAGATATGTGCAGTGTGCATAGGGATTCATTCATGCTTTTTTCAAATTATAATCCGGCCGTCCAACAGTTTGAGGGACTGTGACCTGGCCCTCTGTTTAAAAAGTTTGTGGATCCCTGATTTAAGACATAAAATAAAAGATAGATATATAGATAGATATAGATAAATAGATAGATAGATAGATAGATAGATAGATAGATAGATAGAAAGAAAGAACTTTGTAACTCACTCTTTCTCCATATGGAGCTGAGATCAGTATAAACTAAAACAACTGCATATTGCAAACAACAAGCAACAATGTAAATGTACATTCACTTTGGATATCATCCTTTTCAAAACAGCTTTTGAGCAAAGTTTGGGAGTAAGAATTGTGCTGGACAAAGAAGAGTATCTTTATTTGACAGTTAAACACAGTCCTAGATTTACATTCATCAGTAGCATTTGAACCCATTTCTAAAGGAAGAATGGAGGCACAAGCAAATGAATCATACTTTGCACTTCAAACACGTACCTAGGTGCTTTGTGGTATCAGAAGGAAAAGGTGGTGTTGAGTGAATCTATCAGCATGGACTCCCACAGAGAACGTACAGGAAACTTAGTACTGTATGGGAGCCCCAAAACATCAAGTGACCTACCTCTGCCGCCAAGAACAAAATGGCACACTCCCATGAAAAGAGAAACAACATTGCATTAATTCATCACTTTGCCCTTGAACAGAAGCCACATTCATACGTTTAAAAACAGAATTCAAGAAAAGAAAACTTTGCTAAAGAAATCACAGTCTGATGTTTTATATGACCTTAAATTCCCCTAACCCTGAAATATGTGGCATGACTATAATGTTGGAAAGCCCGAGGCAATTTTTCTCCCCTTTCCCCCCTCTTTTCTCCCCTTTCCCCCCTCTTACCCACTAGTCATCTAAGTCTTTTGCATCGAGTCCATTCACAGAACATTCCACTCTTAATACTCTCTTTTAATTTCTAAAAGAAAAATCACAAAGGCTGGATTGATTTTTTTAAGGCTAATGCCAGCAGGAAACAACATGGAGACGGGATGGATCTCAGTTACAGAACAGACCAACAAAGAGAATATTGTCCTTGTTTGGGAACATTTACCCAGAATGCTTTTCTTTCACAGCGCATGTATATTACATTTAACAGCACAATAGAAAATCAGCAGCAGATGCATCACTGGTTTTATATGCTTGTAACAAAATATTCCCAGAGGGTTTTTTTTTGTGGCTGCGCCTTTATGCTTACCTTACAAAACCAGTGATTGAAGATGGCATGATTATGTCCTATTACTCACCATAAAAGTGAGTGGTGAAGCTGAGATATGCATGTAAGTGGAGCATAAGCTTTTGCAATAAATAAAGCACAAGTGACACATAACAACTCATTTAAGAAATGCTCATCTTGTTTTACTGGAAGGAATGTATCTCCAGCATTGTTACTCAGAGTAGTATTTGTCAATGACGTGGGGTTGGGGCAAACTTTGCTCATCCTTTTTATCTAAAAGCTCATCTAAGCAGCCATTAAAACTGAGACTCACACTGATTTGGCTCTTAGATGACCCTAGCTTTTTTCTCCACTTTATACTGAGTTAATCCAGTTTAGCCTCGCATTAGTTAAAGTCAGGGAATGTTCTAAAATTTGCTTGTAATTCTGGAGTATTTTCGTGGCTTTGGGGCAGCATGGACAGCAAGACCTGGTCTGTGGTCCACATGTGGCAGTGGCATCTCACTAGAGTTGGTGTCACCTGGGCTTCTTCCCATATCAACCGATACCACAATATTCTACCTAAAATGTCAGAACATTTGATGAAATCAGCAACTATAAAAAAAACAGCAACTGTGCTGGTATAGCCGTACCAGAAGCTCCAACTTTATTTGCTTTGTATTAAGTGTTTGCTTGCAGCCCAAGGCTTGGGATTCTGCAGAAGGGTGGCTTCCTGTTAAAGTCTGCAGGTATAGGGCAGGCCTCCTGTCCATCATCGTTAAGCATTGGCTCCGCCCCCTGTTCAGGGCTCTGAGAGGGAAAAGAACCATTTTGGTCAGTCTCAGCAAGGAAAGCTAGTGTACAGGACATGTACAGGCTTCTGCTGTARAAAAGCTTCAAGCCTTAAGACTTTCCAGGGGAGAARAGTCTTAAGAGCATCCAAAGATTCCCAGGGAAACAGCCCTAAAGCTCTGAGGAATTTGGAGAGAAAAACAGCTTTGAATATCAAAGAACTCCAGCTGAAGAGCCTTCAGGCCTTATTGGTAGGTCCACTCGGTGCTTTGAGATGCAGTTCAACCCGGTAGTGGAGCCCACATCAGTTAGGCCTAYTTCACAGTCAGCCTGYGAGAAGTTGGAAAGGGATTTTCTTTTAGACTAAAGTAACAGTTAGAAGCCACCATTAGCACAAAAGCCTGGAAGSATTTGTTAACCTTTTGAAGTTGAGAGAAGTTTCTGTTTGATTGTTCATCAATAAAATACTTTGTTATATTTCACAAGCCCTCTAAAGACTGTTTGTGGTGGAAAATCCTTAAGAACTTCTCTTCAGGGGCCCTAGCTTCCCGCTGGGTTCAAGTTGCATGTCCTGTTTTAAAAGCAATTCATCTCAGGCCCAGCACGCGACAGAACAGAAACCCTATAGAAGAAAGAAACAAAAAACTTATTCCCCTTGTTTGTCTGATGGGATTTTGCTTTCTCCTTCCCACCAAACATCCCCCGCTTCTGGAACTTGTAATTCTTGACTATAAGAAATTAAACAAAAACAAATCTTTTAGTCTTTTACAGTTCTAGATAGATATAGAATGAGTGTTTGAATATGTTCCCTCTACAGATGGGTACTCTACAAATTTTCATGACATCGAGGAGACAAACTTGTTTGTATTCACGGATTGAGCACGCTCTCATTGCTGATGCATGTTTCTAATAGCAATTAAGCATGATGAAATCACTTGTATTGAAATGAGAGGGGATGGCTGCAGGGGTGGCATTTTGATATTGATTATTAAAGAGTTGCCAATCCATTGATATTATAATATACTGGTTACTTGCTTAGTATTATCATCTAATCAGCTCGGAGCAATGTGTAAAAATCTTGTCTTTTAGATTACACTTTTGCACACTGTCCTTTGTAACTGGTGTAAAGTGCTAAGCTACACAACCTCAGGCAATTATTTTTAGGACATACATGTTTGTCAGAAGATGAACACAAAGTCCACCTTACAACACACAGGTTAAGTACCAAAACTCAAAGGTTTCACTAGAGTCACATGTGCTTTATTAAGATTTCTCCATCTTCTGCTATTTACCATATTTCTCTCTAAAATAACTGAAAGGCAGATGGGGGAAATTGTTTGGTTATACAGGCAGTCCCTATGTTACGAACAAGATAGGGTTCTTTAGGTTTGTTCTTAAGCTGTATTAGTATCCTTGTGATAATTGGATTTTGAAAAAAATGACTTGTTATGGAAACAAGGATTGGTGAGAAAGCCTGAGTAAATACACCTTTTCCCCATGATAACTCTTCCAGGAGTGAATTTCCCTTCCAAGGGGTAGATTTATTTCACTTCCTGTTGTCTCACCCCTGTTCTTAACTATGAGTTGTTTGTAAGTTGGATATTTTTAATTCTGGACTGCCTGTAAATAAATATAAGAATCTGGATGTTATAGCTCTTGTGTATTACAATGTCACAAAGACTCTTTCATCCAGGTCACATCTTGAACAATTATGAGCTTATAGGTTTTTTCTTCCTGTCAGTGTGAATTTGATGCTTTTGGGAATTTTTTTTATTTTTTCAAAAGTACAGTTGATACCTTTCATTTTAACTCTACTTTCCCCCTTTTTCCTTTAATAGGTCTATTCCTAACCTATATGGGTCTTCAGGCATAATATGCACCATACACTATATTTCATTGCATAATAGTTGCTACCATATAATAGTCGCACCTCACTTTTTGGGTCCCAATTTGGGGATGTAAGGATTCTGCGACCATACCTCGTGAAGTCTAATCTGGCCAGGGTGGTCCATGCCTTAGTCACCTCCAGATTGGATTACTGTAATGCACTCTATGTGGGGCTTCCCTTGAAGACGGCTCGGAAATTTCAATTGGTCCAGTGGGCGGTAGCCAGGTTAGTTACTGGGGCGACTTACAGGGAGCGGTCAACCCCCCTGTTTAGGGAGCTCCATTGGCTGCCGTTCATTTTCCAATCCCAATTCAAGGTGCAGGTTCTGATCTACAAAGCCCTGAACAGCTTGGGACCCATCTACCTGCGTGACCACATTTCTGTGTACGAACCCACTCGATCTCTCAGTTCATCTGGGGAAGCCCAGCTCTCGCTCCCGCCTCCTTCGCAGGCGCGATTGGTGAGGAGGGAGAGGGCCTTCTCCATGGTTGCCCCTCGACTCTGGAACTCACTCCCCAAGGATATCAAACAAGCCCCCACATTGGCAGTCTTTAGAAGGAGCCTGAAAACATGGCTGATCCAGCATGCCTTCCCTGAATAAAGGTAACAATCCCCTGCAAATACTCTGAGAAGCACTTTAATTACTCATTGGGTTGCTCTTTACTTTTGATTTAAAACTCTCCAAATAGAGACATCCTCTGTTCATGTCCAGCATTTATTTTAAAAGTTTTAACTATTACATTTGGCCCAGCAATAGGTTTTTAAATTCTTGTGTTTATTGTCTACTTGTGAGTAATATTGTATTGTTTATTTTGTTTATTGCTTGTTATTTTATCACTGCTTGTTTTTGATGTGTTGTTGGGCTTGGCCTCATGTAAGCTGCTCTGAGTTCCTTGGGGAGATGGTGGCAGGGTATAAATAAAGTTTTATTATATTATTATTTATTATTAAGTATTATGTGTCTATTTTTTACTTCTTGTCTCCTGCCGCAATACATAGTGAGAGGAAGATAAGAATTAATAAGAACAATAATAAAAACAACCATTATTGTTACAATTTCGTTTCTACCTTGTTTAGACACATGCATGTATATGGATGCAAGCTTGTCCATCCATTAATTTCTGCCCAACCAGAGCTTAGATAGACTCTCTTGGCTGAATAAATGTTGCTTGCAGCACATGATAAAAGCAGAGATACAGGACAGCGGCTGCGTCAGATCTGTAGGAAAAAGAAAACAAAAAGCATCTTGAAGTTTTCATCCATGGCACCCATTAATCCATTTTGACAAATAATAATAGCATGATTATAGCAGCTTTCACGCCTTCAGCAACCTTCTGCTAATCTAACAGCTCGATCTGAGCTTGTTTTCCAGGTCATCAATTCAATTTATCAACACTTTGTAGTCTTTATTAACCTTAGGACTGTGTCCATCTGCTGTTATTTCCATGCGCTGCCCGTTTCCTTAGGCCTCCAGTAACCTTGAAACAAGGCAATAGAAATCCTCAAATGTGTATTTGTAATGTGCAAGGGCAGTGGTTTGGACTTGCGTGTGTGACCTGAAAAGTGTTGTTGTATGCCTGGGCTGCCTGATTCGTGGTACATTAGAAACAAACAAACAAACAAACATGAAAACAACACATTGGTGGATTGCGGCCTTAGCTTGAGGCAAATAACATCAAGTGGTTTGGGATAGTACATTATTTGTTCTACTTCATTTTGTTTACAATACTTGTTTATCACTTACTATGATAAAAATCTCTGGGCCATTTATAGACATGTTACTGTAAACACACACACATACACACTATGAGTAAAATAGAAGAACATAATTAACTTTACAAATCATGTAAAGTTTATGTAAACAAGTTTTCAGAAGATATGTAGGACTGACCACATTTTCTGTCTCTTTATGTGCGAGTAGGCCACACGGAGCAGCTGCCCTTGCCTGGCTCATGCTGCTCATCGGGCCTGACGGATAGCGTGAGCCTGCCAAAGGAGGAGCAGCCCTGCACGCCCTACTCATGCGTAAAGCACCCCGCGAGGTGCTTTACGCGCAAGTAGGCCACGTGGAGCAGCTGCCCTTGGCTGGCTCACACTGCCCATTGGGCCCGAGGTGCTTTACGCGCGAGTAGGCCACGCGGAGCAGCTGCCCTTGGCTGGCTCACGCTATCCATCAGGCCCGATGGGCAGCGTGAGCCAGCCAAGGGAGGGGCACTGTGTGTGGGGGGTGCTCCTCCTCCGCGGGCCGGATAAGTGCCCTTGGTGGGCCGGAAGTGGCCCGTGGCCCGTAGTTTGGGGACCCTGGTATACAGCTTACAAACAAAGGTAGGTGTCCAACAATTTGGCAAAGATATATATCAAGACATAATTAATCCTCCTCCTCTCTGTACGCTAAAGTGCATAAGTGAGTTTTAAAGAGCTTTTTGAAGGAGAGGAGGGGCCATTTCTAATTCTTTAGGGATGGAGTTCCAGAGGCAGGGAGTGACCATGGTGAAGGTCATCTCTCTTGTTCCCACCAACCGTGCTTGGTACAGAGGTAGGACTGAGAGGAGGACCTCCTCCGCTGTCTGTAGTACTCATGGTGGTCTATATTCAGAGATACAGTTTTTCAAATAGTCAAGGCCTGAACTATCTAAGGCTTTATAGATAATAATCAGCACTTTGTATTTAGCCCAGAAGCAGACCAGCAGCCAATGGAGCTGCTGTAACAGTGGAGCTGTCAAGTGGACTTGACAACAGTGGAGTTGTCAAGTTAGCCTATTTCTGTCCAAGAAGGCAGAGATTATCATTCCCACTGAAGTTAGTTGTGGACAGTTTGAGTTTTTGTGATTATCATGACCCTGCAATGATAAAATTGAATCTAGGAAAGCATATCCTTTCATAGATGAAAACCAGGACCTAAGTAGCTAAGTGACAGCATACCATTGTTAAGATGGTAGGAATTATTCATGAGGAGTAATACACATGTTAGGAGAGTCTGTAGTAGCTTGCTTTTGCTGGATTTATGGAGAGTGGGGAGGTAAGAGGAAAAAGAGGATAATAGAGAAAGGGAGGCAATAGGTTATGAGATTAAGTTGAGTGTAGGCGGGCTTTGTTGGGCAGGGAGAGGACAAAG
Organism: Anolis sagrei ordinatus; assembly: GCF_025583915.1. Classification (NCBI taxonomy): domain Eukaryota; kingdom Metazoa; phylum Chordata; class Lepidosauria; order Squamata; family Anolidae; genus Anolis; species Anolis sagrei. The sequence continues at coordinate 150,984,366 of NW_026847438.1, forward strand.
AGGGCAAAAGAGAAACAAGGATGTCTGGAAAGCTGATTTTATCAAGCTCAGAAAAATACAGGGCAGAATCCCATGGCTAGAGATGCAAAGGGAAAAGACACCCAGCATGGGAGGATTTCATGAAGAAGGAGTTGTGAAAACTGCAATCACTAACCATTTAATGGAAGAATTAAAATGGAAAGCATCTGAAAAAGCCAATGTGGCTGCACAACTCAAGGAGGAAAGGGAAAAACATGCATAAAGAATGGAGAGAAGGATGAATCCCTAAGGAAACAATGATGTGGCTTGCAGCAATAGTGTATGGAAAGGTAAAGCTCAAAATGAGTTGAGACTGGCTAGGACAACCGATTATACAGGAGTCTGTCTACAGATATCGTCTCCACAATGCAATGGTCAGTAGGAGCCACTCCATAACCAATATGAAATCCTCCTATACTAATTTTATGTCTTTTTAAAACATGTCACAAATTTAAAAGATGTTGGAATTGCTGTGGATGCCATTTAGCTGGATTTCAACAAAGCATTTGAATTGCTTCCCTATCATAATTTTTATTAGCAAACCGATTAAATATGGAATTAATGGAAACCCCTTGAGATGGATCCATATTTGGTTGGAAAACCATGCTCAAACAAAAACATTAACCAATGGCTACACTTCAAACTGGAAGGAGGTCTTGAGTACAGTGCTCCAAGATTCTGAGCTAAGGCCAATATCCTTTAACATTTTCTCCAATTATTAAGACGATAATGAGGAGAAGAGAATCCTTCTCAGGTTTGTAGATGATACAAAACTAGGAGGTGTGTTTAAAACACTGCAAGATAGGAGCAGATTTTTAAACAACCTTAGTAAACTAGAAAATTGGGCAGAAATTAATAAAATGAAATTCAAAAGAGAGAACGGTAAATTTTAGGCCATAAAATCAAAAGAACACATATAGAATTCAGGATACTGGATCCCCAAAAGGGACCTTGGGACTATTGTTGGTTGTAGGTTGAATAGAAGACACAAGATAGCAATATGACAATGTAGCAAAGACAAATGCTGTTTTAGCCATCATTAAGCAAGCTATACAGTATGAAGTCCTACCATATTCTCGTCAGCCCTCCTCTAGAGAATGGTATTTGGTTCTTATGTTAAGAAGTGGGAAAAGGTTCAGAGAAGAGCACCAAGGAAATATGCGTGGAGAACATATGAAGAAAGGTTGAAGGAGCTGGGCATGTTCAGCTTGGTAGCGAGAAGACTGAGGGGTGACATGGTCAATGCTGTCACAAAGAAGAGTGAAGGCCTGTTCTCTGATTCCCCAGAAGGTAGAATCAGTTATATGGTTTTAGGTTACAGGAGAGTATATTTTGATTGAAAACCAGAATTTATTTTATCGTGTCAGAAGCAAAACAAGGGTACAGTTATCTCCACGTTTGCATGTCATGGACCATTTTGTAGCCCCATTTCTTAAGGTTAGCTCTGCATCTCGTGGTGCCAGAGTGAAGTCTGTTCAGTGCCTTTCAAGTCACCCAGCCTTCTTTCTGTGTACCCAGGAAGACCAGAAAGAACTTCTTGACAGGAAGAGCAGTTTGGCAATGGAATCATTTCCCAAGAGAGATTGTGGAGTTCATTTCTCTGGTTGACTTCAAAACAAGGTTGGATATCTACCTGCTGTGGGTGCTTTAGCTGGGTATCCTATACTAGGCAGGCAGTTGGACTTGATGACCCAGGAGACTGAAAGCAGAAGATGTAGGTCATGCTTTATGGGAGAGAGGATGAGAAAGAGATGAGCGTGAAATCAAGAAATAAACTTTTAAAATAATCAATTGCCTAAGCAAAAAGATTTGTGTCATACTTTTGTTTAAAAATGGTGCCACTGACATGCACCTGCATGAAGAAATGTAATTATTCAGTGGCTTCAGTCATTTAAAGTAGGGTGAGGCAGGCATGGAAATTTATAAAGCTGCAATACTAGAATACCATGTTCAGCAGTATTCAACCCCTGAGGTAGGGAGCTCAGTAATTACTTGTGCAGATTGCTGCCACTGAGCCCTGAGGCCAGATACACTGAGAAGGAAAAGAAGGAGAGTAGGCATGAGCCAGAAAATCTTTCTCGGTAGGAATAGCAACTGTTCCAAAGCAGTCTGAAATAAGGGACAGTAGATCAGTAACAGAGTTAGATACCAAAGAACAGTTCAGGAGGACCAAGTGATGCCTAGAGAAGTGTTTTCATTAGGCATCCAATGCAATTTTATGGACAATTTCTGGTAGAACTTTCAGCAGAATATGACCACTGAATTGTACTGGAGGCTTGGGGAAAGCACTTTGATGGGCATTGTTAGTTCCTTCTAGGTGATTTTATGGTTTTCAAAGCTCTTTGCATATAAGTAAAACGGTGTTTAATGAACTCACATAATAACTGGGCCTTCTGCAAATTCTTTTCAAGTCAGTTCTTTTCCCCTGAGTTTCTTCCCCTTGTCTTGAGAGGAGGGCCAAGAATATTCATATAAATGCCATTAATACACCAGAAGCTGAGTCTCACTGGGAATGTGAAACATGGTATACAATCAACTTTGTCCTACACCTGATTAAAATTATCATGGATTTGATTAAAGTGTACTCTCTAAGGACCTGAGCCAACCATGTGATGCAGCGGCAAAAAAGCCAATGGGATTTTGGCCTGCATCAATAGGAGTATAGTGTCTAGATCCAGGGAAGTCATGCTACCCCTCTATTCTGCCTTGGTTAGACCACACCTGGAATATTGTGTCCAATTCTGGGCACCACAATTGAAGAGAGATATTGAAGAGAGATTTTAAAACTTTTTAGGCTTTACCAAAGTTGCTTAATGGTTGTGAAAATTAAAATAACCGTGGGAGACATCCGAACATTATGGAATATTTCCGAAAAAAACATAAGTGGTTCAAATTCGGATCCCACCCCCCCACCCCCAACCTTTCCTGCATGGTTCAAAACTGCTTCAAAAGTCAAAATTCAGAAGTTTTTTACAGCTTTCAGGCTCTTCTGAATGAATCTATGCAACCCTAGTTCTGGAGATTTCTGGAGAAAACACCCCTTTACGAATCTCTAAGGCTACATCTACACTGCCATAAAAAAATCTATCTTATCTGTTTGAACAGGATCATATGGCAGCGTAGACTCATATAATCCAGATGAAATCAGATAATCTGGATTATATGGCAGTGTAAATCCCGCCTGGGTCATTTAGTGCAACTTCCAGCAACTGTTCACCAAATAAGTAAACTGGAGAACCTGGATATTCCTAGAAAGCATTGTTTCAAGGGGGGGGGGTGCATTTTTATTTAAGGTTTTTCACTTTTGCAGGGGTCTTATGACCCACACCCCAGACGTGGAGGATTGACTGTTTGTATATCATTTTAAATAAAAGTTTGTGCTGTCCAACCACACTTCTGCAAGTAACTTTGGATCTTTCTCTTTCAAATGTGCCTTTTCCCCCAAGTGGCTTGAGTATATAGAAAATTTCTACAGCACAATACCTTATTTCTTGCCAGGTTTTATGTGGAAATCTAACCAGGAAGCCAAAGCACTTTGGAGCTACAATTCATGAGAGGCTTCCTATTCAGCTGCTTCTGAAGTAGTGCCTTCATTTTAGTCACTCTTCCTGTCCAGTATCATCAGGAAATACAAGGCAATAAGAAGCATCAGCAAACATTCGGGACAGGGCAACAAAACTACATACGGACCACCAAACGGAGCATTGCCCAAACATGAATCAAGGAACATGAAAGGCTCTTCAGTCTACTTCAACCAGAGAAGACAGCCATAGCAGAGCACCTGATGAACCAACCTGGACACAGCATATTATTTGAGAAATTCTGGACCACTCTAACAACTACCATGTCAGGCTACACAGAGAAGCCATTGAAATACACAAACATGTGGACAATTTCAACAGAATGGAAGAAACAATGAAAATGAACAAAATCTGGCTACAAGTACTAAAAAAACTCTAAAATTATAACAGTAAATAAAGAACAAAACTCAAACACAGGGGAACTCCAGAAAAGAAACAATCAGGAACACCTAATCACCTCTCCAGGAATTTCCCAGGCAGTAACAAGCGACACCTAAAAACTGTCAGGCCATCAAATGCTAATCAAGGTGGCCAATCAAAACATTCACACCTAGCTCTGACAGACAAGAGTTCTTTCTCCCTTCCTGGACCTTCCACAGATATATATTTTCCAATTTTCCTAGTTTCCAACAAACCTCACAACATATTGTCGAAGGCTTTCATGGCCGGAATCACTGGGTTGTTGTAGGTTTTTTCGGGCTATATGACCATGTTCTAGAGGCATTCTCTCCTGACATTTCGCCTGCATCTATGGCAAGCATTCTCAGAAGTAGTGAGGTCCTCACTACCTCTGACCTCACTAACTCTGAGGATGCTTGCCATAGATGCAGGTGAAATGTCAGGAGAGAATGTCTCTAGAACATGGCCATATAGCCCGAAAAAAACTTACAACAAAACCTCACATCCTCTGAGGATGCTTGCCACAGATGCATGCGAAACGTCAGGAGAGAATGCTTCTAGAACATGGCCATACAGCCCAAAAAACCTACAACAACCCAAAATGTTGGGTCTTCACTATCAGAATGGCATTGCCTTTGGATGAAAGCACCATCAATGGTGTCTGATATTTTCCATGTCATTCCACTCTGAGTTTTTGCCCCAAATATTCAAAGTGTTGAAACCATTTATGGGATAGTTTGGAAGGTTCCTTTGAAGATAAACCTTAAGGTAGGTTCACCAAAGAACCCACTGGTCAGAACATACCCAGTGTTTTCAAGGCAAACATGTCCTAAGCAAGTACAGGATTATAAACTTAGAAATGCATTTTGTATTAAAACATGCAATCTGTTTCTCTTTAATCATCAAGATATGTAGAATTTTTTCTGGTTTTTTCAAAGTAGTTGTGCTGGGGTTGTAGTCAGAAAGTTTAGTTTCAGCACAGAATGTCCCAAATAAAGTAAACTCCAGATGTTTTGGCATCAGCTTTAAAAAATATCTGGTAAAAATATTATTTCTACTGTGGGATGATGAATCCCATGAGGAAAATCATTCTGAGGCCGACAAATCTTACCATCCCTTACAGAGTTTCCAAAGTGAGTAGTAAATCTTCCAGATATGCTGGAACGAATGATTAAGCACAACTCATGCGGTCTTGTGATAAAACAGGCTTAGTAGTGTATTGAATTCTTCTTCCTGCATCCAGAAGCACAGACAGCTTTAAACCGAAGGAAGTTATTACTCAGCACATATGGTCCGACATCAAGATTATAATGGAAAGGGTACAAACAGATTTCCTATTTTAATCTCAGGATAAACACTGCCTTACATTTTAAGGTTCACCCTCTCAAGGTTTGAAATGTACATGTTAATAGGCAAAAGCAAGAACTGCCAATTGGGCTACTGCCTTGGCTTTTGAAAGAGAGATCTACCACAGCCAGGATCTCTGTCTGCGTTACATCATCGGCTTTGAGGATGCTTCTCCGAAGGAGACGGGAGTATCTTAATATCATGCTGACTCTTTGCTTGATCAAGTGCTGACTTGCAGTGTGTGAATGAGCCAACACAGAACGATCACTGCTGATAACTTGGCCATCTCACCTAAGGCAGCTTAAGCACAGTACTTTGCACCCAAGAGGCACTTCATTAATTTATCCTCCTGTCAGCAAGTGCTGAGTAATCGAGTGATGAACAGGGAGAAGTGGACCAGATCCTGGCGCCTTCATTTGTCCCAATCTAGACAGACAAATGGAAGGAAGGAACACCTCATTTTATTAATTTTGAAACCTATAATCTAATGGTATATTGAAAACTGCTAGGGAGAGGAAGCTGCTGTCACATATTTATTTATTTGTATGAACCCAGTAACCAGGGACACCAGTTTGGTGTAGTGGCTTATTTATTTATTTATTTATTGACTTATATACTGCCTTACTCCTAATGTTGTTCATTCATTCAGTCGTCTCCGACTCTTCGTGACCTCATGGACCAGCCCACGCCAGAGCTCCCTGTCGGCCGTCACCACCCCCAGCTCCTTCAAGGTCAGTCCAGTCACTTCAAGGATGCCATCCATCCATCTTGCCCTTGGTCGGCCCCTCTTCCTTTTGCCTTCCACTTTCCCCAGCATACTTGTCTTCTCTAGGCTTTGCTGTCTCCTCATGATGTGGCCAAAGACTTCAACTTTGTCTCTAGTATCCTTCCCTCCAATGAGCAGTCGGGCTTTATTTCCTGGAGGATGGTTGGATCTTCTCGCAGTCCAAGGCACTCTCAGAACTTTCCTCCAACACCACAGTTCAAAAGCATCGATCTTCCTTAAGGTCCAGCTCTCACATCCGTAGGTGACTACAGAGGCGGATCTTTGTTGCCATTCTGATGTCTCGACTCTTTACTATTTTATCGAGATTGGACATTGCTCTCCTCCCAAGAAGTAAGCGTCTTCTTATTTCCTGGCCACAGTCTGCATCTGCAGTAATCTTTGCGCCTAGAAATACAAAGTCTGTCACGGCCTCCACATTTTCTCCCTTTATTTTCCAGTTGTCAATCATTCTTGTTGCCATAATCTTGGTTTTTTTGATGTTTAGCTGCAACCCAGCTTTTGCGCTTTCTTCTTTCACCTTGATTAGAAGGCTCCTCAGCTCCTCCTCGCTTTCGGCATCAGAGTGGTGTCATCTGCATATCTGAGGTTGTTAATGTTTCTTCCAGCAATTTTCACCCCAGCTTTGCATTCATCCAGCCCCGCACATCGCATGATGTGTTCTGCATACACGTTAAAAAGGTTGGGTGAGAGTATGCAGCCTTGCCGTACGCCTTTCCCAATCTTGAACCAGTCTGTTGTTCCGTGGTCAGTTCTGACTGTTGCTACTTGGTCCTTGTACAGATTCCTCAGGAGAGAGACAAGGTGGCTTGGTATGCCCATCCCACCAAGAACTTGCCACAATTTATTATGATCCACACAGTCAAAGGCTTTAGAGTAGTAAATGAAGCAGAAATAGATGTTTTTCTGAAACTCCCTGCCTTTCTCCATTATCCAGCGGATATTGGCAATCTGGTCTCTCGTTCCTCTGCCTTTTCTAAACCCAGCTTGAACATCTGGCAACTCTCGCTCCATGTATTGCTGGAGTCTTCCTTGCAGGATCCTGAGCAATACCTTACTGGCATGAGAAATAAGGGCCACTGTACGGAAGTTCTTACTCCTAATAATGGGACTCAAAAAAGCTAAAAACTTACCCTCTATGGATACTAAAATTCTTGAATGCTCAAGTCTGTTTAAGGAGCTCTACTGGCTTTTCTGGTCCCAATTCAAGGTGCAGGTTCTTACCTACAAAGCTCTGAATGGTTTGGGACCTGCCTACCTACGTGACCGCATCTCTGTGTACGAACCCACACAATCTCTTTGATCATCTGGAGAGGCCCTGCTCATGCTCCCACCTCCATCGCAGGCGCGATTGGTGGGGACAAGGGAGAGGGCTTTCTCGGTGGTGTCACCCCAAAGGAGATTCATCAGAGAATGCAAGCTGTTTATGGTGATTGCGTTGATGTGAGTACCGTGCGTCGTTGGGCGAGTAAGTTTAAAGATGTTGAGTTGGGAACATCTGACTTGCATGACAAACAAAGAGTTGGACATCCTGTGATAGCAACCACCGAGTTTCACAAGCAAAAGGTTGACAGATTGATTCAGGACGATCGTTGTATCACTCAGAGAGAAATTTCAAGCATAATCGGCATTTCACAAGAACGTGTGGGTCACATTATTGCTTTGCTTGGCTATCAGAAGATCTGTGCACAATGGGTACCCAGAATGCTAACATCTCAAATGAAAGCACACAGACTTGAAACTTCAGGGACTGAATCTTACCACCGTACGACATCCTCCATACAGTCCAGATTTAGCACTGTCTGACTTCCATCTGTTCCTGATAAAGAAAGAAGATCTGCGGGGACATCATTATGCTTCTGATGAAGATGTTTAGAGAACTGTGAGACGCTGGTTGCGGAAACAGTGTTGAATTCTTCCGTGACGGCTTCAGAAAATTTGTTCATCGTTGGCAGAAATGTATCCAATTGTCTGGTGATTATGTAGAAAAGTGAATAGTGGTAATTAAAGGGCACATTCTAAGGATTATTTCTGCATTTGGTTTATTAAAATATTCCCATCCAAACCCAAGTAACAAAGGTGGAGGCAGTACTTTTCATTCCACTAAACACAGTTCAGGTCGGATACACTTCAAATCCCATTGTAGTCTTAAAAGCATATACCCATAATGTAACTGAAAAAACAATAAGACCAAGTACTGTGGGAAAGGTTATCACCATTCATTAGAACTTTTCCGCCTTTTGACAAAAAAAGCTAGCTTTAGACCGCACCGTACTTTAATGGTACCAGCGCTGGCTTAGTTCCCACAAAGAGACTGTTTCAAGCTTTTGTGTTTGGTTTGTTTTAGAGTCATGCTGCATGTCAGTAATGGCAGGTGCTATTGTTTTAGGGGTAATGTTAATATAGACATGCATTGTTCTATGGGTGGCAACTCAGTAGAGCTTAATCTCTGTGAACATTGCTTTTTACCTTTCACTGAAAAAGTAGCGCTATAGCACAGTTGTTATTGTTGCTGTTGCTATTATTATTTGCATGGCATCCACTGTGTGGTTTGTCAGTTCCTTTCCAAAGTGCTTGCAAAATCAACACAGCGGGAAAGAATAAATCTTAACAGCAAGGATGGAGGTGGAGGGAATAAATCCAGAATAGCTGAGAATATCTTGAGACAACAGATATTTTGCTTGCTTTTATTAAACGTATGTTCAGGATTGAAAGGATTCCTCTTGACAGGCCTGGAAAGTCTTGAAATTGCCAAGGAGTGGGGAAGAAAGCTGTTACCAGCTGTTACCTGTTAAGACACAAAGAGGATTGTCTTATCAAAGAGGAAAGACAGAAAAGCTATTTAATCTGTTGTTCTCCATCAATATTGTTGGTTGCAAATGTATTTATTTATTTACCACATTTGTATCCCACACTTCTCACTCCGAAGGGGACTCAGAGCAGCCTTATAAAGGCAATGATTCAATGCCACACACATATATAAACAAAACTATTAAAATCCAAAACAATAAAAAATATCAACATTAAAACATCAATTTAAATCACGCAATCCAAGTCATACTCCAGGGCCATTCCGTCGTCACTGTGTTATTTCATAATCTCTTATTGCACTGCTCAAATTTACTCACTTAGTCCCAAAGCCATGTTTTAATTTTTTTTCCCTGAAGGGAGAGGGTTGATCTAATTTTGCTGGGAGGGAGTTCCATAAATGAGGGGCCACCACTAAGAAGGCCCTGCCTCTCATCCCCACCAACCTCACCTGGGAAGAAAGTGGGATCAAGAGCAGGGCCTCCTCTGATGATCTTAGCCTCTGAGGTGGATCATAGAGAGCAGGGCCCCCCAAACAGAGGGCCAGGTCACAGTCCTTCAAACTGTTGGAGGGCTGGATTATAATTTGAAAAAAAATGAATGAATTCCTATGCACACTGCACATATCTTATTTGTAGTGCAAAAAAACCCCACTTTAAAACAATACAATAATTAAAATGAAGAACAATTTTAACAAATACAAATGTATTAGTATTTCAATGGGAAGTGTGGGCCTGTTTTTGGATGATGAGATAGGATTGTGGTTGTGTGCTTTCAAGTCATTTCGGACTTAGGTTGACCCTGAGCAAGGGCTGTATCCGGCCCCCAGGCCTTAGTTTGAGGACCCCTGATAGAGAGAGATATATTCGGACAGGTAAGCTGGCCTGGAACCGTTTAGGGCTTTATAGGCTAAAGCCAGTACTTTGAATTGTGTTCAGTATCAGACTGACAGCCAGTGGAACTGACATAATAGGGGGGTTGTATGCCTCCTGTATTCTTCTTTGGTGAGCAATCTGACTGCCACCCGTTGGACCACTAGAAGCTTCTGAACAGTCTTCAAAGGCAACCTCATGTAGAGTGTGTTGCAGTAGTCTATTGGGGATGTAACAAAAATGTGGACTATTGTGGCCAAGTCTGATTTTCCAAGGTACAGGCGCAACTGGTGCACAAGTTTGGCCCCAGCTACTGAAGATGCAAAGACATGAAACTATTATTGAAGGAACTCAAGGCAGAAATTACAAAGGGAGATTTACAGTGGAATTTCAAGAAAACCAAATTAATGACCACAGATTATTTGTATAACTTTAAAGTAGATGATGAAAACATTGAAACGGTTCCAGATTTTCCATAGATCGGTGCAGTTATTAATCACAGTGGAGATACAGTAAGGAAATCAAAAGAATGCTAGGGGCTTGTCTACACTGACCCAAAACCCCAAGTTAGACCAGAAATTGCTTTTGGATGTCCAGACGACATCCAGAGACTTCTGGTCCATTAAGGGGAGTTATTAACCTCCTGTTGTGAAAAGTCGAGAAACACTCTAGAGCCTTAAGAAAACTCTGTAGCAGCCCTGCATTTCAAGCTTAGTGTGGAGAGATAGACTAGCTGCCCACATAGTTTGGCATCACCACACGCTTCTTCTCTATATAGTCATGTGGATGGCCAGCAATGGCGAGGAACTCGCCAGAGCTCTATGGTTGTCCCGCAGTGGTGACAGAGGACTACCAAGAGGACTACCAAGGAAAGGTCAAACTGGTTTTATGATGGTTTGGACTTTGCCATCACATTTAGATGAAGACAGGCACTGCTCCTGGTGGGCATTAGTTCTTAACAACACTACCGATGAAGTTTACAACATGGGCACAATCCAAGTTTTCAAGTGTTATTGGTGTGCATGAGTAGCTTTGCATGCCAAAAAGACCTTTTCACATGTTTACTCCATAGACATTTTTTACAGTAATATACCCCATTCCTGAATGACTAAAAGCTGCAGTAATGGAATGTAGTTAAAACATATGCAAATACAAAAAATACATTACATTAAGGAAAAAACATCAGAACAGGAATATCCTTTTCATATTTTCATTCAAGAAGCAAATATAGTTTCTTAGAGCAAACTATTCCATAGTTTGGGTGCAACCACTGACACAGCTTCCACACAGCCCTTTAATGTGGAGCAGAATGTGGAATTAAGTGATTGGTTTGCTCTGGAGTGCTTACACAGGCAGTACACAAACCAGCTGAAATATCAAAGATTGTCCACAAAGCTCAACCAGCTCTCTTAATCCACATTTTGATCCAGATTGATTGCCTCTGTCAAAACTCAGGACACCCTCCCCTCCACACACACACACACCCCTTACCTTCTGGCAAACAGCTTCCTCAGTGCTTGTTTCACAGCTCTGTAAAGCAAGGCATTACATTTGAGTATTCTCATAGGAACACTGTGCTTTCAGAGGGAGGCTTCGTTTACCTTCCAACTAGACTCTGTGGTTGCCTTCTTATTCGATCTGCTTTCCCATTGGTGTTTACATAGTTCCATATTTGGCCTTTGGCTCCTTTCCTGTGTCTTGTTCAGAGAAGAAATTGGGATTTCTCATGAGTTTTGTTATCACACTGTTTCTGTCTGGAGATGAATTGGAGCTCACATTGGGAGGGAATATTTTCTGGACACCCTGACCTTGAGCTGGCTTAAAGCCACATTTTACTGGCTGTGTAGATGGGGCCTGAGAAGTCATTTTAGCACATTCTTAGCACCTGCATCTCCATTCTAGTTGGAACACAGAGAACGGTTACGATAAGTGATCTTGGAATGTGACTGGGGCAGACTGGTGTGATAGGAGGCAGTCCTTGAGATATTCTGGATGCAAGTTCTTCAAGATCACCACCAAAACTTTGAGATAAAATTGTAAGCAATGGTATTTTATAAGACAGGCATACCTAGGTCTTTCATTATATGAATGCTCTCATTGCTTCATGATGAACCAACTGCAGTTTCTGAAGACTCTTCAAAGAAAGTCCCCTGTAGAGGGCATTGCATTAATCCAATTGGGGAGTATCTAAACCATGTGTAACTGTGGGCAGGAACAGCCAGTACCATAATATCAAAAATCCATAATATTTTTTAAAGGGCAATGCTAATTGTACTAGAATAAAGATGAGATTTAGATCATTTCTTGACTGCAGAAGTTCTTTATAGTGTTGGATAAGTCTCTTTTGGTCTAAGTAACCTTACAGTGTTCTTATGAGGATGCACAGAAAAGTAAATTCAGATTAGACCTAAATGGACTGTTATATCAAAAAGTCACACAGCTGCTGGAACCTATAAACAAACAGCATAGGATAGGGGTGGGGGCTGCATAATTCCCACCTCTACAGTAAAACGTTTGTGGTCTTTCATCAAATGCATCAAATGTGACAATAAACTAAAGATAAGAAACATCTCTGAAGTAGCTATGAGAATTGAAAAGTGTTCTCTTCATATTTTGCTGTCTCAAAATATGTTAGCTTCAAAATAAGATCTTTCTTCTGAATATTTAGTCTAAAATTGGAGGAAGTCGTTTTACCAAACTATTTTTAAAGATGTGGATGTGACTGAGATCATTTTTTGAAGCTTAATCTCAAATCCTGGTTGAAACGAGGTCAGCTAAAGGAAGGAAATATTTGTTTCCTTTTTCTGTTGATAAAAAGTCTAGTGCTTAAAAGGCAATTCCAGACAAGGGAATGAGATAATATCATGTTACTTGGAACACTTCCCATTGCTATGGCATTTATTTTCCCCCCTGAATTCATATTTGTCACAGTAAAAGATGGTTAGATATCCTTCCAGTTGATCTATACATCGCAATCTTAAATATTTGAAGCTGGATACAGGAAATGGTTTGAACTGTGCTGTTGGAGGAAAATTCTGAGAGTACCTTGGACCGCAAGAAGATCAAACCAGTCCAGACTCCAGGAAATAATGCCTGACTGCTCACTGGAGGGAAGGATATTAGAAGCAAAGATGAAGTACTTTGGACACATGATGAGAAGACAGAAAACTTGGAGAAGATAATGATGCTGGGGAAAATAGAACGAAAAAGGAAGAGGGGGCAACCAAGAACAAGATGTATTGATGAATGGATATTATCTTCAAGGTGATTGGCTTGACCTTGAAGGAGCTTTGGGTAGCAACGACCAACAGGGAGCTCTGGCATGGGATGGTCCATGAGGTCATGAAGAATCAGAAATGATTGAAAGAAAAAACAACAAAAAACAGAAAATGTGAAAACTACCTTCCCCTGGTCTTTACTATTGATTCAAATTCAGATATTTGCCTCAGGAGGATCTGGAGATGCCTTCTCAAATCCCATCTCCTCTCTGAAGCTTCACCTACTCAGGTTGAAGTTATTTAGAGATAGCAGTAGACTTTCTCTCTTTTCTGTTTGTTTCTTCCAAGACTAGAGATAGCAAGGGCATACTTCAAGCTGAGGACCCTCTCTTAATATGGCAGAGAAAATGATGTCAGAGCATCTAAGGATGGATTTTGGTGAGGCTCACTCCATTGACACCTTCTTGCTCCTCAGGTAGAATCCAGCCCGTGGGATCAATGCATTCACCTACTTCTGACTTACCTGGTGCAGAACAGGTTGTATGGCACACCCCTAAAAAGCTCCAGTTCCTGGTTTCTGGTCTTTGTCTCTTAGCAGTTGGTGCCTGATATAGCTATTTCACTCTGCCTAATACTAGGACTAGGCCTTGCCCTGCAATTTCTTCCATAAACGGATACAACATTTGAAATACTAACTATAAGACATTATAGAAAAGGCTGTAAGTCAGCAGTAAAAACACATTTTTTTGAAGAAGGATGTAGTTTAATCTTTGGCATCTCCATCTAGGACTAGAAAAGATGCTTGTTTTAACCCTGGAGAGCCATTATCAGGCAGGATAGGCAATACTGGGCTATTATAAAGTAGCTTCCTGTCTCTGGAATACTGTATTTTGGGACTCCCAATTAGAGTAGTCCTGTTGAATTTATGGGATTTATATGAGTCTTGATTGACTATTCAAAATTTAAGCCAACGTTTCTAATCCGGCTGGGACTACTACTTAAGCCTATGTTTCTATATGATTCTCAATTATATGTGAGCATCCAGAGAGTTCTTCTAATTCTTTATCATGTAAGAACTAAAGGAAGGAAATAAGAAATAATGGTCTCTGGCTTAGTAGCCCTTTTTGTATGTGAAAAATAAATTTTATGTACAGCTAGTGAATAACAGGAAGTATAAAGTGCCTTAATTTCCATGAAGATTGATGGATTGAACCAGTAAAGACTAAGATTTATTGGACCACAATGTTTGGATTGAGTTGGATCATGTTTTTAACTCGGTGAACTGTCTTTTATATGTATTTTAGAACTATTTATTATGTATTTTTTATGTTATTTATTGTGTAGCATTGAATTTTTGCTGTTGTTAGCTGTTCTGAGTCCCTCCACAGAGGTAGAGAAGAACTGGATATAAAAGTTCTAAATAAATAAAATAAATAAAAGCAGCAGATCGTTGTTTTCGTGAGCAGCGTCTGGGAGGCCACTTCTACACTGTCCTATATCCCGGGATCTGATCTCAGATTATCTGCTTTAAACTGGATTATATGAGACTCTGGAGGAAAGTTCTGAGAGTGCCTTGGACAGCGAGAAGATCCAACCAGTCCACACTAATAAAGCCCGACTGCTCATTGGAGGGAAGGATAGTAGAGGCAAAGATGAAGTACTTTGGCCACATCATGAGAAGAAAGGAAAGCTTGGAGAAGACAATTATGCTGGGGAAATTGGAAGGAAAAAGGAAGAGGGGCCGACCAAGGGCAAGATGGATGGATGCCATCCTTGAAGTGACTGGATTGACCTTGAAGGAGATGGGGGAGGTGACAGCCGACAGGGAGCTCTGACGTAGGTTGGTCCATGCGGTCACGAAGAGTTGGAAATGACTGAATGAATGAACAACATGTGACGGCACGAGTGGCGCCACCTATATGTAGAACTGTAAGTTGCAGGATTTGAACTGTTGTATCATACCTGATTTTGCCTTTTTACCCTGTAAATGTATGGTTGGATTGATTGGTTATTTATAGCTGTCAATCAATGATGTTTGCACCAGTTAAATTGCTCCTCCTGCTCAATTGTTTGACCTCACCTCTTCCTAGAGAGCAGGACAATGTTTCCTTTTCCATTCCACCATCAAACTGTCTATCAGATGGACGTGAGAGAGACACTTGTCTCTGAAGCCCTTGATTAAGTTACCTCTCATCACCAATTCTGAGGTTCTTACCCTTGAGACTTATGCTTCATATTCAGATCAACCTGGACGACGTTGAGAAGTCTCAAGTGCCTTCAAACCTGTTCTTTGGCACCAGAGGAAGGATTTGTGCCTTCAAAATATAGGCCATTGGAATTGGGGTTGTGACTATTCTGATATTCACAGCCATTGAGAAAGAGGGACCTGGAAAAGCTTCTCAGCTGCAAAACTCCTTGGACCCAAGACAACCAGAGACTGTAATGTATATTTTCCTTTACCCCTTTGAAACTTCCAGCTTATTGCCTTAAAGGGATAACTCTTTGTGAACAATTAAACTTATTTTGAGTTATCTACAGTATTTTGGTACTTGGGAGTTCCAGTTTTCCTAAAGGAGGGCAAGAAGCAATCCCCTGGGGGAAAGATGTCACGTCCATGCCTCTTTCACTAAGATTTATAGCCCCCAGGCGCAACGGCACACAACAACAACATATGAGACTCTACTGCCAGATAATCTGGGATCAGATCCTGGAATACAGGGGCAGTGTGGAAGGGGCTGGGGAGAGGGGAATGGCATTTTACATAAAATGGTAGAGAGCACCATTTTATTCTTTGCCTCAAGTAACACTATTTCTTCTGTTTCCAAAGCAGCCCATGCAAATTTGCAATTTGTAGACATAGCGAACATTAAGGAAGAAGATTCTACCATTACGTAATATATCAATATGTCCCTTCAGGCTAGCAGTCTATCAAAACGTGATAGACTTTTAATTACTGTTGTGTTCCCATCATTTGAACTACCTTTTTTTCCCCATATGAATACCTTAAAGTCTTCTGTGAAAATCAGCATACATGTGGTACAATTATCACATTATCACATATTGTAAGCATTATCACGTGGATAGCAGACATCTGGCTTTGGCTTTAAAAAGCATGTTCTTCCCAGTGCCTTCATTATTTATTATTAAACGACTCCAGGATGTTAATATCACTCTGAATTAATGCTTTGATAACCCATGACATGAAAGACTGGGTTAAAACAAAACAGTGTGAATTTCGTAAGGACTTTTTGAAATGTGAACATTTGAAATTCAGGGCTCAGACAATATGTGCCATCTGTGACTAATGTGGACCAGAATTCCCGAGTCAAGAAGTTGGAAGACAACACAGAAGGACTTGGCCCAGTGAGTAACAGTCTCAGAAGAGAAGTTTCAAACAACTGCAAAGATTGGGTAATTTAGATTTTTCCAGATGTTCCAGATGCTACCTAGTCTATGCATGGAAATGAAATTGTTCTTACTTTGGAACACTGCAGTGCTTCTGAAAGGCATGGGTCGTGCCATTTTGAGCCACATGTCGGGATGTTGGAGAACATTGGCATAGTAGAAACTAGAAAACAATATCTGTCTGTTGTTACCTGTTAGGCGATCCCTTGTAGCTCAAGGGTGATGGTCCTCCAAGTGTAGTGTCTTGGTGGTGGGTCCGTAGGTGGCTGTGGAAACCTATTCTTGAGCTGCATGTTTTCCCACAGTGAGGACATCGGTTTCCAGATGGGAGGTAGTCCCAATCAGGGTTTGCTTGATGCGTCTTCCTCTTGGCACATTCTCCCTTTAGCCCTCCATTTGTGCCTCTTTGAATTCTGCAGCACTGCTGGTCACAGCTGACCTCCAGTTAGAGCGCTCAAGGGCCAGGGCTTGTGATTTCTTGGTGTCTATGCCACAGTTTTTAAGGTTGGCTTTAAGTCCATCTTAAAATCTCTTTTCCTGTCCACCAACATTACGTTTCCTGTTCTTGAATCATAGAATCAAAGAGTTGGAAGAGACCTCATGGGCCATCCAGTCCAACCCCCTGCCAAGAAGCAGGAATATTGCATTCAAATAACCCCTGACAGATGGCCATCCAACCTCTGCTTAAAAGCTTCCAAGGAAGGAGCCTCCACCACACTCCGGGGCAGAGAGTTCCACTGGCGAATGGCTCTCACAGTCAGGAAGTTCTTCCTAATGTTCAGATGGAATCTCCTCTCTTGTAGTTTGAAGCCATTGTTCCACGTCCTAGTCTGCAAGGAAGCAGAAAACAAGCTTGCTCCCTCCTCTCTGTGGCTTCCTCTCACATATTTATACATGGCTATCATATCTCCTCTCAGCCTTGAGTTGGGAGTGTAATAACTGCTTTGTGAGACGGTGATCAGACATTCGGACAACGTGGCTAGTCCAGCAGAGTTTATGGCATAGGGGCATTGCCTCAGTGCGGATGGTCTTTGCTTCTTCCAGCATACTGACATTTGTCCGCCTGTCTTCCCAAGAGATTTGCAGGATTTTTTGGAGGCAACGCTGATGGAATCATTCCAGGAGTTGAGTGGATGTCTGTAGACCAGGGGTCTTCAAACTAAGGCCCGGGGGCTGGATACGGCCCTCCAAGGTCATTTACCCGGCCCTCGCTCAGGGTCAACCTAAGTCTCATCAATCCTATCTCATCAGCCAAAAGCAGGCCCACACTTCCCATTGACATACAAATAAGTTTATCTTTGTTAAAATTGGTCTTCATTTTAATTATTGTATTGCTTTTAAGTGTTTTTTGCACTACAAATAATATATGTGCAGTGTGCATATGAATTCACTCATGTTTTTTCAAATTATAATCCGGCCCTCCAACAGTTTGAGGGACTGTGACCTGGCCCTCTGTTGAAAAAGTTTGTGTACCCCTGCTGTAGACAGTCCATGTCTCACAGGCATATAGCAGGGTTGGGAGAACAATAGCTTTATAAACAAGCACCTTGGTATCCTACAGATGTCCTGGTCCTCAAACACTCTGTGCTTCTGTCTGTCTGTTTGTCTGTTTCCAACATTTCTTCCCCGTCCTTCTCAACCCCTGAAGGAAGACTCAGGGCAGCTTACAATGGCAGCAATTCGATGCTGACAACATACAAAACACATTACAACAAAACACATTATACAAGAGATAAAACACATTAAAACATTATGATTCATCTATTCCTCTGTCTTGAATGTATCTGCCCTAGTTGGGACTAACTAACAGGATTGTAGTCCATTTATTTTCCTGTTCTTCAATGTGATTTAGTCATGATGAACTTTTATTGCAGTGGATCCAAGTTTATATCTTGCAATTGTGAAGGATATGTATACCACCTATATAAATAGGCATATTTCTCTCAAGTAGGTTGATATTTTGTATTCACAGATATAGATGTCCCACAACTGGAAACATATATGATTCTCACCAAGTCTGGACAGAGTTCTTCCCTAGTGCATGCTTCCATACACACACACACACACACACACACACACGAGGGGTATTTTTAAAATAAGGTCCGTTTTGTTGTAGACACTAGTAGTTCGTGCGCATACCGCAATGAGCACGTGCGTCGTGTACCGGCATACCTCAGGAACAACTGTGCTCAGTTTCCGCTCTGTAGCTAACCTGTACGGTTCTGTTCTGTGCTTTAAAAATGTTTAAGACTATCAACTCACCCACCGCATGTGAGGTTCGCTCAGTGATACGGTTTTTGGCAACAAGGAACCTGCCTGCTGCAGAAATTCATCGATAGATTTGTGAAGTGTACGGTGATACTGTTATGAGTGAAAGCAAAGTGCGTAAGTGGGTACGACAATTCAAAGATGGCCGTGACAACGTCCATGATGAGGACCGCTCCGGTCGCCCTTCTTTGATTACAGTGAACTCTTGGTTATCGGAGCAGGCGGCAAGTTTTTATGAAGAGGGTATTTTAAAATTGGTTCAGAGGTATGATAAGTGTTTGAACAAACTTGGCAACGATGTCGAAAAATAGAGTGAAGTATGTACTTTCTGAAAATAAATTGACTTTTTTGAAATAAACTTTCATTGTGTACTTATGTTCAAATGGACCTTACTTAAAAAAATACCCCTTGTGTGTGTGTGTGTGTGTGTATATATATGTGTGTGTGTGTGTGTGTGTGTGGAAGCATGCACTAGGAAAGAACTCTGTCCAGACTTGGTGAGAATCATATATGTTTCCAGTTGTGGGACATCTATATCTGTGAGTACAAAATATCAACCTACTTGAGAACCTGTGAAACCTCATCTACTCTGACATTTTTGCAAAATGGACATCTGGCCAGTCCTTGCTTCTCCCTGAGGAGCAGTAATTATAAAATGAAATTAATGCTGTATTTTTTTAAAGTCCAAGGTCAGGAATGTGCCTCCTTTCTACCCCTGACCTGCTGAATTTTTGAGTGCCGTGCATAATTGCTTGCACAAGGCCAAGCTCCAGCACAGAGCTCTTTTGAGTCTCAGAAGGGGACAAGCATGTCTGGAAATTTTCTCTCTGTGGAGTCCATCTGTCTAACCATAAACTCTTTGGTACCTGATTTTTTTAAATTAAAAAAACAAAGTTTTAAATCCATATCACTCACCAAACCAAATTCTCCCTTTTTAAAAAAAGAAACAGTATTCTGGTTTTCTAATTCCACCCAGGTTGGTTGAATGAATGCACGTTTGTTTCTTGTTTCAAATATAAAATGGCTTAACAAGTCTCATTAATGAAACAATTATACATGTTAACATTTAGGATTTTTATTACAAAATCTTAGAAATGTGTTATTGAAATGCATGCACATGCCCATACCATATTTTAGAAGGACACAATCGGCAAAAACACCTCAAAATATTCTTTGCCTAAGAAAATCCTATGAAATTCAAGAGGTCACCATAAGTTAACAGGAGACGTGAAAGCAGACCTACCCACACATTGATATTCACCTTATGCATATGGTATTTGTTTTTCAACTAATAGGCTTCTGAACTGTTTGCTTTTGCAAATTAGCAGTACAGGCAGTACCCAAGTTATGAACAAGATAGGCTCTGTAGGTTTGTTCTTAAGTTGAATTTGTATGTAAGAGAACGAATTCATTTTTAGTGTAACTCCAGCCACAGATTTGTATAGCTTAATATATGTACTATATTATGTAATATATAATATATGTATAGCTTAATATATGTACTAGCCGTCCCCTGCCACACGTTGCTGTGGCCCACATGGGGGTTCTGTGTGGGAGGTTTGGCCCAATTCTGTCGTTGGTGAGGTTCAGAATGCTCTGTGATTGTAGGTGAACTATAAATCCCAGCAATTACATCTCCCAAATGTCAAGATTCTATTTTCCTCAAACTCCACCAGTGTTCACATTTGCGCGTATTGAGTATTCGTGTAGAGTTTGGTCCACATCCATCATTGTTTGAGTCCACAGTGATCTCTGGATGTAGGTGAACTACAACTCCAAAACCAAAGGACACCCTTCCAGTATTTTCTGTTGGTCATGGGAAAACTGTGTGCCAAGTTTAGTTCAATTCCATCATTGGTGAGGTTCAGAATGCTCTTTGATTGTAGGTGAACTATAAATCCCAGCAACTACAACTCCCAAATGACAAAATCAATTTTTTGAGTGAAGGACATACATTAGGTTGTTAGGTGTCTTGTGTCCAAATTTGGTGTCAGTTTGTCCAGTGGTTTTTGAGTTCTGTTAATCCCACAAACGAACATTACATTTTATTTATATAGATGGCTAGAGTTACACCAAAAATGTATTTGTCCAAATGCCTAATTTGGATATAGCATTTCCAAAATACCAAAAACCAAACAAACAAAAAACAAAGTGCCTCACATTCTAGAAAGCAGAGAGAATCATCTTCTAATTGTTGCATTTCATGCTATGATAACAAACCGATAATTTATTCACGTCATCACACATGATGGACTCCATCCTTTTCTAGACAACTTCCCAATTTACCAAGTAGAAGTGTAGTCTCCATGGTAGTCCATGTTTTTGTTACATCTTGAATAGACTACTGTGACGTGATTTACATGGGGCTGCCTTTGAAAACTATTTGGAAGTTCCAAGTAGTCCAACAGCCGGCAGCCAGGTTGCATACTGTAGCAGCATTTAGGGAGCGGATATCCCCCAGTTACGTCACCTTTACTGGCTGTCAGTTTGCTACCAAACTCAATTCATAGTGCTGGCTTTAGCCTATAAATTCCTAAATGTCTCTGGCCCAACTTACCTGTTTGAACGTATCTCCCTCTATGAACCAGTTAGAGTGTTTAGATCTGCCAAGGAGGCCCTGCCCTCGATCTCACCCCTCTCACAAGCATGACTGGTGAGGACGAAAGACAGGGCCTTCTCTGTTGTGGCCCCTCAGCTATGGAACTTCCTCCCAATGATATTAGATTGCCCCCCACCATCATGGTCTTTGGGAAAAGGTTAAAGAGCTGGCTATGGAACTAGGTTTTGGGGAGTAGTGCAATATGGAATTTGACTTAAATGTAGCAGCATGAGCAATGACTATGGGACTAGGTACAATGTTTTAATCTGTTTAATTGTATTTATATGTTTTATCTGTTTTTATTATTTGTGCCGTTGCGCCTGGGGGCTATAACTCTTAGTGAAAGAGACATAGACGTGACATCTTTTCCCCCAGGGGATTGCTTCTTGCCCTCCTTTAGGTAACTGGAACTCTCAAGGACCAAAACATTGTAGATAACTCAAAATAGGCTTTTATTGTTCACAATAAAAGTTATCCCTTTAAGGCAATAAGCTGGAAGTTTCAAAGGAGGTAAAGGAAATACACATTACAGTCTCTGGTTGTCTTGGGTCCAAGGAGATTTTGCAGCTGAGAAGCTTTTCCTGTTCCCTCTTTTCTCAATGGTTGTGAAGGTTGGAACAAACACAACCCCCAGTCCAATTGCCTATGTTGAAGGCACAGAGTCTTCCTTTTGATGCCAAAGGACCGGTTTGAAGGCGCTTGGGTCTCCTCAACGTTGCCCAGGGCGATCTCGACATGAAGCATGAGTCCCAAGGGTAAAAACCTTAGAATTGGTGATGAGAGGTAACTTAATCAAGGGCTTTAGAGCCAAGTCTCTTTCTCATGTCTATCTGATAGAAAGTTTGATGGTAAAATGGAAAAGGAAAAACTCTGCCCCCCTCCAGGAAAAGGTGGAGCCAAGCAATTGAGCTGAGGAAGCAATATAACTGGTGCAAACAACATTGATTGACAGCTATAAATAACCAATCAACCCAACTATAAATTTACAAACTAAGCAAGTATGGGCATGTTACAGTTTAAATCTTTGCACTTTAAAGTTCTACACACAGGTGGTGCCACTCGCACCGTCACATTGTTCAATGTGTTGTATTTGTTTATTTGTATTTGTAATGGGGCATTGAATTTTGCCATAGCTGTAAGTAGTCTGAGTCCCCTTTGGGGTGAGAAAAGCAGAGTAAAAATATAATAAATAAATAAATAGCCTACACCAATACCACTTTCTTTCTTTTTTTTTAACAAAAAGCAGGAAACCTCACAATTAAAATTAAAGTCCTATGAAATCAGATTACTGTTTCAAAAGCTTTGAAGAACACCCCTGATGTTTCAATTTTTTTTTAAAAAAAAGTGAGAAGAAACAGTAGCACACTGGGATATCCCAGGTCTACAAAAAGGGAAAAATACAGCTACAGTGAACTGGTTGTATATAAAAATTGCGCAATTCTGGAAGAATAAATTATTTTTAAAAAATTACCATAAAGGTTTCATGCATGACAATTAATGGTGTGAAAAGTAGCATTGAGATTGATTTTGAGACCACTCACAGGAAGGCCCACACTTTAACATCAATACAAGGTTCTAAAATGAGGAATCAGATAGTTCCCATCCCATTTTAAAATAAGTGCTTTTAGTTGTTTCTGCGCCTAAAGGAAGCTCTGAAGATTGTTGGGCGAGTGGGCAGATTAACAAAAGACCCTCCTCATAAATGTACAGCAGAGTAACTTATTAGAAGCAGCATGATCCAGCACCAGTATCCAAAGTGATGAAAAGAACAAAAAACACAGAGACCAATGTTATCTCTTCCATAGGAGGCTTTTATTTATAGCAAAATAATATGGTTGCATTATTTACAATAACACAAATAAAGTTCTTTACACTTACTTCTTTGCTTCCATGCTGGGCTTCTTTCACATGCAGATAAACAGCTTCGTTCTCAGACTGACGCCTTTTTCCTGCTGAGGCAAACTAACCCCGAGGTCTTTCATACTGAGGCTACCTAACACACTGAGGCCCTTCTCCCACAGAAACCTCTCACTGATGAGAGCTACTAAGCTACAGACACACTTGCTTATATTGAACTGCAGGTTTCGCTGAATCATTGTGTTCTGTCGCGCGCTGGGCCTGTAAAGAATGGTCTTTAAATTAGGACTTGCAACTTGAGCCCAGCGGGAAGCCACCCCCCCCCCCGAAGAGAAGCTCTCAGGGATTCTCCACCACAAATGGTCTTTAGATGTCTTGTGAAGTATAACAAAGTCCTTTATTGATGAACAATCAAACAGAAACTTCTCTTATCTTCAGAAAGTTAAACAAATGATTCCAGGCTTTTATGCAACTGGTGGCTTCCTAATCTTGTTCACGAAGGACAGGCAATTGTCTTCAATAACTGATTCTTTACTTTAAAGGAAAATCCATTTTTAACTTCTCCCAGACTGACTGTAATCTAATCCTTACTGATGTGGGCTCCGCTACCGGGTCGAACTGTGTCTCGAAGCACCGAGTGGACCTACCAGTAAGGGCTTGGATATACTCCAGCTGGAGTTCTTTGGTCTTCCAAACTGTTCACCCTCTGAAATTCCTCAAAGCTTTAGGGCTGTTTCTCTGGGAATCTTTGGAAATCTTTGGATGCTCTTAAGACTGTTCTGCCCTGGAAAGTCTTAAGGGGTGAAGCTTTTGTACAGGGGAAGCTTGCACACATCCTGTACATTAGCTTTCCTTGGTGAGACTAACTAAAAATGGCTCCCTTCCCTTCCCAATTGCCCTGAGCAAGGGGTGGAACCAAAACTTAATGATGATGGACAGGTCACTTGCCGTATGACTGCATCCAAAGGAAGCCACACTTCTGCAGAGTCCCTGAAACCCTGGACTGCAAGCAAACGCTCAATACAAATAAAGTTGGAGCTCCTGGTGCAGCTGTACCAGCACACATTGAATTCAATTAGTACACACTTTAAAAGCATTTTAAAGATGAAGCCCCACAAGGAACCATCAGAAATACTCTTGTATCATTTAATGGGCTTTGTAGGACTCCATCTTTAAAATGTTTTTAAAGTGTGTAGAAATGGGAGAAACCCTGTGTCTGATGAGATCCTAAGTATATCTGCACTGCTGATATAAGGTAAAGGTAAAGGTTTTCCCTTGACATGAAGTCCAGTCGTGTCTGACTCTGGGGTGTGGTGTTCATCTCCATTTCTAAGCTGAAGAGCCGGCATTGGCCATAGATACCTCCAAGGTCATGTGGCCGGCATGACTGCATGGAACGCCGTTACCTTTTCGCTGGAGCGGTACCTATTGATCTACTCACATTTGCATGTTTTTGAACTGCTAGGTTGGGAGAAGCTGGGGCTGACAGCGGAAGCTCTCACTGCTCCCCAGATTCACACCTGTGACCTTTCTGGTCAACAAGCTCAGCAGCTCAGCGCTTTAACCCACTGCGCCACCAGGGGCTGATACAAAATATGCTAAATGATAGTTTCCCAGTTTAAGCAAACTTACAAGGAAGACCTGCATTATCTTGCCCAGGGATTTAAAAAAAAAAAGCTTGTGATTCAATCTAGATTATCTTCAACCCTTTTAAAAGGTTACATCTATCTTCTGAGGAATTTCACAGTCGTTTGGGCCAAGTGGGATTTAGGAAGAGTTTTTCTTTTGTTTCTGTAAACATCCCATACATTTTATTTTAGAACGGATTGCCAAAGGTCATACAACAGAAAATAAACCCCGGCATAGCAAAATAAAATGGTAGCATTTACACATCACAAGCTGTTTAAACATCCCCTTTACTTTGCTTCACTGTTAACAAAATCTTTTCCAAGGCAAACCTTTTGTTAAGATCAGATTCCTTTTCAGTTGGCTAAGACCTTGTTTAATATAGAGTAATTATTATGTGTCTAAAATCAATATTTATGGTCTTTAAGAGATTATCAAAGAAAAGAGGAGAGAAAAAACAAGATTTCCAGATTGCACTTGGAAGCCTTCACATTCTGAGGTTCAGTCAGCATTTAGCAAGAAGAAACACCAATGCCATTTAAGCTATGTATTACAGAGCAGATTTGTCGAGCTGATGTACAACATTCTCATACTAGTCTTGTATTAGTGTTCAATTCCCCCAAAGACCGATCTGTTTCAGACTAACGTATCACTCTTTCCAACTGCTGAGTGGCAACAAGATTGTAGCCAACGTGGAACTCTTGAGAAATGAAAGGGAGGCAAGGGCTTGCTAGAGAGCAAACCCCAAGTTTGTTGAAGTACAATTGGCCTTTGTATCCGCAGATTCTGTATCTGTAGAAGCATAGAGCAGTATCAATACATTGATGATGATGGTGATGATGATGATGATGATGATGATGATGATGATGACTCACAAATGGAACTTTGAAAAGGGAGACAGAAGACCTGATTATGGCAGCCCAAGAACAAGCTGTTAGAACAAATACCATCAGAGCCAGAATTGAAAAGTGGACAACAGATCCCAAGTGTAGACTCTGCAAGGAAGCAGATGAAACAATAGATCATATCCTCAGCTGCTGCAAGAAGATTGCGCAGACAGACTATAAGCAGGGGCACAACACCGTTGCTCAGATGATTCCTTGGAACTTATGCCACAAATACCATCTGTCCGCGTCAAAGTACTGGTGGTATCACAAGCCAAAAAAAGTTACAGAAAATGAACATGTCAAACTACTCTGGGACTTCCGAACTCAGACAGACAGAGTTTTGGAGCACAACACTCCTGACCTCATGATCATGTTAAAAAACAGTGTGGATCGTTGATGTTGCAATCCCAGGTGACAGCAGGATTGAAAAGAAACAACTGGAAAAGCTGACAAGATATGAGGATTTTAAGATCGAACTGCAAAGACTCTGGCACAAACAAGTAAAGTTGGTCCCAGTGGTGATCGACACACTCGGTGCAGTACCTAAAGACCTTGCCTGCACTTAAACACAATCGGCCCTCACAAGATTACCATCTGCCAGAGGCAAAAGGCCACCCTACTGGGATGTGCATGCGTTATTTGCCAACACATCACACAGTCTTAGACACTTGGGAAGTGTCCGACGTGTGATCCAATACAACAGCCACAGAGTGATCTTTTTGCTGTGGACTCATCTTGTTGTGCTTCTAATAATAATAATAATAATAATAATAATATTTTACTTGTAGCCCACCTTATCACCCTGAGAGACCTCAGGGCAGCTTCCAACAAAATAAAGGCAAACATTCAATGATATTAATTATGTGAATTGTTGTGTTTTTTATATAATTTATTTAAACAAGTAATTTGTTCTCTTTGGATGTAGTGTATTTTTCTCATTTTTCCAAGGAATGAAATAGCAGACACTCCTGCTGGAATTTTTTTTCACTGTGTGAGAAGTACCAATAAGTACAACAGATAGCAAAAGAACAGAAAGGAGGGAGGAGCAGGAAAAGGAAGCCCAAAGTGTGCTTCCTGAATACATTTTTTTGGCTAACCCTCTTGAATTTTATTGCTGACTATTGGTATCTATCCTTGCTTGCTCCTTGGCCTCCCTCTGATTTGTTTTGCTTGCTAGACTCATTTTTTGATTGTCACTTGTTGTGGCCTATCAGCTGTTTTACCCAGATACTGATCAGTAGTTTGCTTCTTTTAAAAAACTTTTCTGTCCACCCTCCCTTGCTATTAGGATTATTTAAACCACTCTGTTAGACTGGTGAGTCCTTCACACCTTGAAATCCAAGATGTATTTTACTTGTCTTCTTCCTTAGTATTTATCTGTATTACAGGGACATTTTTGTCCACTTAATTATTCAGTAGCTACTTATAAATTGCCCCAAAATCTGATTCCTAATATACTGAGTAGTAATTATGAGGAGCTGCGATTAGATCATTGTGACTGGGGATGTTGTTGTTTTGTAGAAGTCTGCTAAGGTTGTTGGAGCTTGATTTTACACTTTTTTTCTTGATGGGTTTAAAACTATTACTTGGGGGTTGGAGTGTTCAAGTATGATTTAGCTGAATGTGACGGATAACAGAACCCAAGGAATGCAGGATGGCAGTGAAGATAGTTGGGGCCAGTTCCACTGGGGAAACCCACACAATAGTTTTCACTTCCCCTAAGTTGGGGGAAAAATCCAAATCCTTTGGCAGGATTTGGGTTTTCCTCCAATTTAGTGGTCTTGCTCCAGATTAGCCCAGATTAGCTCAGTGTGATGTTTATCTGCTGTGGTTAGGGTTACACACTAACCTAAGCAGTCAGTGTAGATGAATCCTTGGATTTCAGGGAAAAGTGCTAATTGACCAGATAGTAGTTATTATTTATCGTGTCATCAGCAACCATTGTATTACAATTCTAACAGAGCAAAACAAACACAAAGATTAAAAAGAAAAAAAAAAAGAAAGAAAAAAAAACCACACAGATTTTGTAAATTTGGTATTTGGTTAAATGTCCTTTGACCAGTATCTGGCCACTTGGAGTGCCTCTGGGGTTGCCGCAAGAAGGTCCTCCATCGTGCATGTGGCAGGGCTCAGGGTGCATTGCAGCAGGTGGTCAGTGGTTTGTTCTTCTCCGCACTCGCATGCCGAGGATTCCACCCTGTAGCCCCATTTCTTAAGATTGGCTCTGCATCTCGTGGTGCCAGAGCGCAATCTGTTCAGCGCCTTCCAAGTTGCCCAGTCTTCTGAGTGCCCAGGGGGGAGTCTCTCATCTGGTATCACCCATGAATTGAGGTGCTGGGTTTGGGCCTGCCACTTTTGGACTCTCGCTTGCTGGGGTGTTCCAGCGAGTGTCTCTGTAGATCTAAGAAAACTATGTCTTGATTTAAGTCGTTGACGTGCTGGCTGATACCCAAACAAGGGATGAGCTGGAGATGTCACTACCTTGGTCCTTTCACTATTGGCTGCTACTTCCCGCAGATGTCAGGTGGTGTGATACCAGCTAAGCAGTGTAATTTCTCCAGTGGTGTAGGGCGCAGACCCCCCGTGATAATGCGGCATGTCTCATTAAGAGCCACATCCACTGTTTTAGTGTGGTGAGATGTGTTCCACACTGGGCATGCATACTCAGCAGCAGAGTAGCATAGCGCAAGGGCAGATGTCTTCACTGTGTCTGGTTGTGATCCCCAGGTTGTGCCAGTCAGCTTTCGTATGATGTTGTTTCTAGCACCCACTTTTTGTTTGATGTTCAGGCAGTGCTTCTTGTAGGTCAGAGCACGGTCCAGAGTGACTCCCAGGTATTTGGGTGTGCTGCAATGCTCCAGTGGGATTCCTTCCCAGGTAATCCTCAGAGCTCGGGATGCTTGTCTGTTCTTAAGGTGAAAGGCACATGTCTGTTTTAGATGGATTAGGGATCAGCTGGTTTTCCCTGTAATAGGCAGTAAGAGCACCTAGAGCTTCGGAGAGCTTCTGTTCTACCATCTCAAAGCTCCCTGCTTGAGCAGTAATGGCACGATCATCAGCATAGATGAAACTCTCTGTCCCTTCTGGCAGTGGCTGGTCATTTGTGTAGATGTTGAACATGGCTGGAGCAAGCACGCTCCCCTGAGGCAGGCCGTTCTTCTGTTTCCGCCATCTGCTTCTCTGGCCCTGGAACTCAACAAAAAAGCTCCTGTTTTGTAGCAGGTTTCCTATGAGGCGGGTGAGGTGGTAGTCCTTTGTGATATTATACATTTTTCTCAGGAGGAGGCGGTGGTTCACAGTATCATAGGCTGCTGACAAGTCTATGAAGACAGCTCCTGTGATCTGCTGCCTTTCAAAGCCATCTTCTATGTGCTGGGTCAGGTTCAGCACTTGCGATGTGCAGCTTTTGCCTTTTCTGAAGCCAGCTTGCTGTGGGATCAGACAGGGGTCTATATTTTCCATAATTCTATGCAAAATAAGTCTCTCCAGAACTTTGTAGAGGTGGCACAACAGGGAGATTGGTCTGTAGCTTTTTGGTCATTACGGTCTTTGCCTGGCTTCAAGATGGCGATGACTCTTGCTTTCCTCCAGATTTTGGGGATCTGACAGGATGCAGTGCAGTTGTTCATCAGCTCCAGGGGGACATGAGAGAAGCCTCCTCGCAGGATTGCAAGACATCCGGGCGTCCCCTGGGCAACGTCTTCGTAGACGGCTCTTCTCCCCCGAGAACTTTGACAGGCACCAAAGGGCGGTAGTAATTGGTGACTTCAACAGCCATAGCCATGTATGGGGCTATGCCCAAGAGGACAGAAATGGAGAGGCTGTCCTGTCCTGGTCTGAACTGCACAAACTATCACTCATCCATGATAGCAAGCTCCCACCATCCTACAACAGCGGGAGATGGCACCGAGGTTATAACCCAGACCTCTTATTTGTGAGCGACAGCATCGTACAGCAATGCACCAAATCAGTGGGACCACCAATCCCAAACACACAGCACCGACCAATAATATGCCAACTGTTCCCAACAATAAGGCCTCAGGAAGTTCGATTTAAACGAAGATACAACTTCAGAAAGGCAGATTGGACTAAATTCTCAGACATGTTAGACGACATGATCACATCGGTCGTGCCAATCCCTGAGGAATACGAACATTTTATTGAAATAGTGAAAACCTGCTCACGGGCCTCTATACTGAGAGGCTGCAGAACCCACTACCTCCAGGGCATTACTCCTGAAACAGCTGCCTTGTTGGAAAACTATTACAGGCTCCACAACGAAGACCCATTTAGTGAGCAAACTCTTCAGGCAGCGCAGAGCATTGTGTCCTCCATCTCTGAAGCCAAGAAAGAACAGTGGATCAAGCTGATCACAGAGGTCGACATGGGCAGGAGCAGCCAGAAGGCGTGGAGGCTGCTGAGACGGCTGAGCAACGATCCCTCACAAACTAATACCCATGCCAACATAAAGGCAGATCAGATAGCACACCAACTCTTGAAGAATGGGAAACCCAACCTTGCCACCAAAGTAGGAAAGAAACCAATAGCCAGACAACCAGAGATTGAGAACAACAACCTCCATGAACCCTTTACATCTACTGAATTGGACATGGCTCTCAACAAATGTAAGAATGGCAAAGCAGCTGGCTTGGATGATCTACGGATGGAACAAATCAAGAACTTTGGTCCAAAAGCAAGGCGCTGGCTGCTGGAGCTGATGAACAACCAGATAGTAGTGAGCCAGCAGTTATGCTTGTTGCTATAAAGATGGTGTTTACGAGACAACCTTTTCTTGGTTGTTTCCCTTCTCTGTTTTCTATTCAGGGGATTGTGAGAGTCTCAGCTGTATACAAAATAGGAATCCAAAAGAATGTACAGTATTCATGTTTGTACGTGTTTTCAAATCACCTGCCAAGAATATGTAAAATGTTTTTTCTTGATTAATGAGAGATCATATTGAAACTTGGTGTATAAAGCTTATGAATACAAATGTGACCCCAACAGTTCTTCACAGTGACATTGTTTACAGTGA
The DNA here is from genome assembly GCF_025583915.1 of Anolis sagrei ordinatus. NCBI lineage: Eukaryota > Metazoa > Chordata > Lepidosauria > Squamata > Anolidae > Anolis > Anolis sagrei. Next base: position 151,015,067 of record NW_026847438.1, read on the forward strand.
AGCAAGCAGCTTGAATCTTGTGATTAATAAAATCTCTCATTATGCAGATTCAAAACTTAGAAAAAGTTGTTTGAAATACAACTCCCAGCTGCCAGGCTTTTCAGTGCTAATCAAGCTGGCCAATTGCAACATTCACACTTTCTCAAATAGACAAGAGTTCTTTCTCCCAACCTGGACATCATTCCACAGATATATAAACCTCACTTGCTTAGTTTCCAATAGACCTCACAACGTCAGGAGAGAATGCTTCTGGAATATGGTTATACAGCCGGGAAAACTCATAGCAACCCAGTGATTCAAGCCATGAAAGCCTTCAACAACTCATTGAACTCCCAGAATCCCCCCAACGAGTATATCCAGTATCTGGGAGTATTCAGGAATTGTATTCACAAAGAGTAATTTTTCATGCACTATTAGCAGGACATTCACCCATCTACATCACTCCTTACACCTATATTGCCATATTCCCTCTGACTTGACAGCCATTGCAACGAACCATCATGATATACTCATAATTCTTTTATATGTCTTTGGGCACTGTGTTCTAACAAATGTACATCAAACAAACACAATTCTGCCTGTATAATCAGAATGCATTAGGCAGAATGGGATCATTAATTTCAGCAATAAATGGAATATTTGTTGCCAAAGGATGCAATCTGAGACATAGGATTTTATCACAAAGACAGGAAGCTGGCATTGCAGTTGGACCATTACCTTTGATGATGGTCGCTATCACATTATGTTGTATGCATTCCACTATCAATTCATCTCCTTTCCATGATTATCTCATCCATATCTATTTATGGGTAATATCCAGCTATAGTTCCCCTTCCTACTATGATCATAGTGTGATAAGTCCTTTATGTGCCACTGCTGATGGTCACATCAAGTCATAGGATGCAATTCTATTGTTTTTAATGTTAATTGCACTAAAAATTAAAAATAATAAAAACAAAGGAATTGCAATAGTGTAGAAAAGCGGTGTTATGCGGGTGTACAAAAGTCTGATTATGGAACCATGGATTGGCAAACCAGTGTAGTTATGTTACTGAACAGAAGTGTGATAACAAAGAGGCTCAATGTGGTATGAATCCATTTTCTATGCTAGCACAACTGTAGCAGAATAGTGAGCTGATGTGATAAAGTCAGCAGTAAGATGAGTAGGGTTGCCTTTCTCAGGCTTATTATTACTTCATCACACTGTCTTTGGGAAGCATTCTGGAACTCTTTCAGGATGTTTTCCTGATGGAGCCCACTGGATGTCATCACACGATGTAAAACTACTTCCAGCAGAGCTCCATAGAGTAAGCGTCCTGGCAGCATACTAGGACGGTTCCCAGAGAACACAGGAGGCTTCCCATGTTCTCATTCAGAAGAACAGGGAGGAGCCGGGCAGCAATGCTTCTCTTCATGGAATAGGTAAGGGGTGCAGTGGGCAATGTGGGGCATGGAGCAATGCTTTTCCCTGCTGCCCGCCTGTCACGATGCCAGGGCTCTGCCTTATTCCGGTAGAGATGAACCAAACAAATCACCCAGTTTGTATCAAACAGTTTAATTAAAGCAGCACTTACTTTCTGGATGTTTTAATAGTCCAAAACATAAAAAAAGAAAGATAGTATTTAGCCACAGAATATAAAACAAAATTGACAGCAAACGTTGTTGCAGGTTCAAGATAACACTGTAGTCAAAGGTCCAGTCTAGTGGTCAAACGCCGAGAGTTCAATGAGCAAAATCCAGGAATCAAGAGTCTATACTGTAGTCAAAAGCTAGTCCAGAGATTCAAGGTTCCAAGAGTACAGGAGACAGGTCAGGATACCGAAAATCCACAAACCTGGGGGGACACCAGCAGCATCTACCACCAAAATAAGACAAATACTTTTCTCCCAAAGATCAATCCCAAGGCTCACTCATTATATCCAGAAACACCCATCTGCAGCCTATCTCTTGCATACCTCCACCCTTAATTGCTTTCACCCATGAACTCTTACTTACAGATTACTCAACCCTTTAGAACTAAGACTTACATTAACTCTTCCATCACCAACTGCTAGGCCTACCACCACCAACCAACATCAACTGCAGAACATGATACATAACACCGCCAGATGCTGCATGGCGAATCCCCCCGCTGCTACCTGACTTATTGTGATGAGGTCCTTAGTAATAAAAATGGCTGTATAATCATCCACATTCACAAACAGCTTTGAAAATTAAATTGCTATTACCATATATAGTTGAATGGGCAGTTGCTTAAGAGCAAAACAACACATAAAGGAAGGGCTGCAGAAGTAGAACAACAGAGGCTTATGGCACCAGAAAAATGCTTAGTGACCAAAGGAAACTGCCACCAGGAAGGGAATAATAATAATGATGCAGCATCCTGTTGACATCCAGATTAAACACAAAGGGAGATTCAAGTCAGTGAGAAGGGAAGGATGAAGAAGCTGGCAGGCATCATGCTTCTGGACAAACAGATGTCTTTTTAGTCCTGGCCAGGAGCCTACTGTCTGAATTTATCTCAGTTTACTAGGACTATAACTTTAGAATAGTAATCAAAATATTATTTTTGCATTCACTATGGGATGTTTTCATTGCTGTTTTTTAAAAGAATGAATTAACCAATATCTGAAATCTTTGAATGGATGGTAACTTTTAAACAAGCTGTAGCCAAAGAAAATATTTGTGAATCTCCCCGTTGGAGACTTAAAATAGCCCTAGGCATTAAATCTAGAAATATACAGCCAACTTCTTTGGTGTATCTGTTATTCCATGGATGCACATAGGTACAAGTAATTGTATTTTCTTGATTTGTGAAGAATTATGCCTAGCAGTCTAAACATTTTGTCTTTGGATTGGGGGCAGGAGAGAATATGCTTTGCAGACAAATAGAAAATGTCCTGTAAATGGTTTCACGTCTCTTGGAAAACAGAATTAGTCGCAAATTTAGTATGTATTAATATAGGATATGGTAGATGCATTATCTCCAAAGTTTTCATTTTGGTCTTATATGAGGGGCTGCTGATAAGTCTTTGGCTTTACCCAGAAAGAAATGAGATAGGAAGATGAAACTTTACATTTATTCCACATCCCCTCCCCTGATATCAACACACTTCTTACATCGGTATTCCAAGTTCTGTAAGCCTTGCAAAAAGAATGATTTCAGTTGTGCCTCAAACCAGTCTCCGTAGAAGCCATGGCATCAGAAATGGTGTGAAATTTGGTATCCTTGAGGTGTTTCTTCAGGTTTGGAAACAGATGATAGTTGAAGGGAGCTAGATCCAATGAATAAAGTGGGTGGTCAACCAGCTGGAAGACAAGCTCCACCAGTTTTTCCATGGTTGCTTGTGCAGTGTGAGCGGAGCCATTGTCTTACAGGAACAAGATTCCTTTGGACAATTTGCCGTGCCTTTTGGCCTTCAGAACTGCCTTAAATTGGTCCAAAAGTTCAATGTAATGCCTTCCATTGATGGTGGAACCATTTTGAAGGTAGTCCACTAGCAGCACACCCTCCATCTCCCAGAACACAGACGCCACCACTTTAGTGGCTGATTTTTGCACCCTGAACTTCTTTGGACGAGGAGAACTACTGTGCCTCCACTCTTTTGACTGCTCCTTGGTTTCAGATTCATACAAATAAATCCAGGTCTTATCCATAGTGACCAGTTGATCCAGGAAGTTCTTATCAGTCCAGAAATGCTGACAAATGGACCGGGAAGTTTTCACTCGCGTGCTTTTCTTATCTGTTGTCAAACATTTTCAGAGAGCTTCTTCATGGTCAAATGTTCATGTATAATGACACAAACACATTCATGAGAAATCCCCATGATGTCTGCTATTCCTTTAGCTGAAATTAATCGATTCTCCAATATGAAGTTGTGCACAGCACTGATGATTTCCAGAACAACAACCACTCTTGGTCATCCAGGACGTTCCTCATCATTGGTGCTGAAGTGGCCCATTTTAAATTTGGCAACCAAATTCTTAAGTAGAATATGAAGGGCATTGATTCCCCAATGTCTGTGACATATTACCATGAATATCCTTCGTTGACTTTCCTTGCAGAAACAAGAATTTTATCACTCCTCTGCTCTCATTTGCTGTGAATATCACCTTAGACTCCGCCATTTTGTTTTCCTGCATGCCTAGATCACTGTTGCCATAAGCTACAAACACAAAATTTTGAAAACATATATTAAACAAATAAGTCTTTCATGTGATGTAACATTCATTACCATAGAAACAAAACAAGAACACAAAGCCAAAGACTTATCAGCAGCCCCTCGTATATTGTAATCATTGAAGATCAGTCAACACTGACCAACTCAGGGCATTATCCAACCCTTTGATTGTGCAGACAAAGGGTTGTAGTCCAATTATTAAACCTGTGGTTGGTATGCAAATAGTTATTCAGAGCTGAATGTATGAAACAATTTCACTGAAAAGTATCATAACCAAGGGGATGTTGAGTAATGTAGAAGTTCTGTTTGTTGTGTTGGAGCTTCTGATTACTATCATGGGAGAGCAGCATACTCTTTGGGAGTCCACAGAAATCAATGCCCATGTCTGCATGATTTTTTTTAAATCCACGGTTGTGCTGCCATGTGCTGGGCCTGTAATAATTGATTTTTTAAACAGGACGTGCTCTTTGTGCCCAGCGGGGAGCCGGGGTGCCACGAGTGAGAGGCCTTCAAGGATTTTCCCATACACAGTCTTTAAAAGGCTTGAAATGTTTAACAAAGTTCTTTATTATTGCTTAGGTCTTCAATAAAGCAACAAACACTTCTTAGATCGTCAACAGATTAAACAAACGCTTCTTAACTTGCCCCAAAATGGACAGGCACCTTTAACAAGGAAAACCCTTTTTTAACCCCTCCCAGGCAATCTACTGTCTAAGCTTTGCTGATGTGGGTTCTACTGCCAGTTCCAATCTGCATCTTGGGTCCCGAGTAGACCTACCAGTCAAGGCTATGTAGATTCTCCAGCTGGAGTTCTTTGGGTCTGTAAAACTGTTTTCTTCCAAAACTTTAGGACTGTTTCGCTCAGATGCTGTAAAGCTGAGAGGCTGTTTTCCCCTGGAATATCTGCCCCGGATGCGGTAGGAAATGAAGCTTTTCTACGGATGGAGCTAATCCACGTCTTGTAGCTTAGCTTTCCACCATAAGACTGAACTAAAAATGGCTCCCTCTCTTCCCATGGCCCTGGGGAAAGGTGTGGAACCAAAACTTAACAATGATAGACAGGTGCCTAGCCCTGTGATTGCAAACCAAGGGAAGCCACCTTGTTGCAAATGCATGGAACCTTGTATGCAAACACTCAATAGAAAGAAAATGAAGCTGAAGCTCCTGGTACAGCCATACCAGCACAACAGTGAATACTCTTTTGGGCTTCAAGTGGTACTGTCAGTGCTGCTAATGCAGGAACACTTTATGAATAATTCTCATAGTTTCACAAACCAAGCCATAGAACCAATGTTCTTGTTTGGACACTGCTCCTCCAGGCCTCATTTTTTAAAAAAATTAAAGCAATATAGTGATATGTTTTAAGCAAGAGACGTCCACTGTCCTCTTGGGGGTCGGGGGGGGGGGGGAGAGAAAATGATTACACTGGATTTCTTTCAAAAATTTCTTCCTCCTAAAAGGGTTTAACCTTGAAATTCTAATATTTTTCCCCCAATAAAAAGGTTTATCCACAAAGAGGAGCGTCAACCAAGCCCTTCTAAGAAGCTGCTATATTGCCAGCATCAGCCCCTTTCTCCATATAATTTCAAATCTGCCCACCCAAGAAGTAGGAGTGAGAAGTATGCCATGGTGCATAAACCATACTGTCAGTAACCTCCTAACCCACTAAACATAATCAGAAACTCAGACATGGTCTTAGAGATGGGGATTAGGGCTACTGGAGATGTCTGACTTAATTTCACTGTCTGGTTCACTTTCTCTAATATTCCCTCTGGCTTTCCTACAGTTGTGATTGATTTGTGTTGTATTGACTGTGCTACTTTTTTTGCAGCGCTTAATCCAGACAGTCCTTTAATCAATCCCAAATCCAGAAGGAATGAGCTTCAACTGTGCAGACTCTGGTTGAAAATATTCATAATATAGACCCCCCTATTTTTGGATCCCAGTTCAGGTGAATAGTGACAATCATCACAAACCAGTGTTTGACTATGTTGCCTTGAAGATTTTAGGAGTTGTAGCTAAAAAAAGTAAGCTCTAATACCAACTTAACTATAGTTTATTCAGGATGCAGAAAAGCAAATCCAATATGCCAGACTGAAAAGGCATTTTGGTTATGCTGAAAAAGTGGTCAGTTCTCTAGAGATCTCTTACGCCATGCAAACTGCAAGTTCCTCAAATCAATAATTCCCAGGAAAGTTGCCAAGTTGCAAAACCAAAACGTCCCCTTTGTCTTGATGACCCGCTGAAGCTGGAAACTCAGCAGCTAAGGCTTCTTTCCCCATCCTGTCAGTTGTAAATCTAAATCTCTTGGCCTTGGACTGTGAGGTATCATATAACACGTATGGGAGGAAGGACAGACAAAATGACTGGGGATAAAACAGATGGGATACTGTGTGGCTGAGACAAAACACCCCTTGAGCGGTGGGAAGAAAATAGGGAAATAGGGGTTTGGAAGCAAGAAAGGAGAGGGCGAAAGGGCCAGGAAAAAAGGCTTTAAAATATTTTTCCTTTTTTGACTTTGGAGGTGAGGGAAGTGAGGAAAGAAGGGTTTGGGGGGCAAAAGAGGAGAATAAAGAAGGCTTTTGGAGGCAAGGCAGGGCAAGGGGGAAAGGGCTTTTGGCAGCAAGGGAGGCAGGTTGAAAAGGTTTTTGGTGGTGAGGTAGGCGGGCGGGGGGGAGGAGCAAGAGAGAGGAGGGAATGCTTGGAGGAAGAGGAGGAAAGTGTACAGTCCCTCAGCATGCTTCGCGAAGCCTCAAGGGTTCCATGGAGGACACTCTGAGAGTTGCTGCCCTGAAGGCACCAAATCCCATCTGATCTTGGAAGCTAATCAGGGGCAGCTCTGTTTAGCATTTGGACCAGAGACTGCCATTGAATACCAGGTGCTGAAAACTATATTTCAGAGGAATGAACTGCCAAACTACTTCTGAGTATTCCTTGCCCAAGGACCTCTTCACACAGGGCTAAATTTGGTGGCATGCACCAGTTTAGCCCTGGTCACCCACCAAGCCAGCTCTCTGCCATCAGAGAGACTGGCGCGGCTCTGTGGGTGAAGGAGGGTGGAGCCAGTGCATGCCACCACTAGGGCAACATAGGAGGGCTCCCATGTTACCATGAGCATGCATGGAATGAGCAGCTTCCTCCCACTGGAATCCATGGGAGGAAGCTGCTCATTCCATGCATGCTCATGCATAAAATAAAATAAATAATTTTTAAAAACTTTATTTATATTCTGCTCTATCTTCCCGAAGGGACTCATTTCCCATCCGATTGCTCTCAACTGGAGCCAGGTGATGTGAAGCATGGGGCACCGGGTTCTCCACACCCCTCTACAAAGTGGAGCACCTCCAGTAGCTATGTGGCAAGGTCGTAAGGAAACCCTATGAAATCCATGTGGCCACCATAAATTCACAACCTGAAGACACACACATCCTCAATACCACCATGCCTCCTTCCTGTTTTTATGTAAAAACAAATGTGGATTTTGGTCTCTGGGGAAAATATGGAGGGTATGGGGATGACTCCCCCCGATTTTAGGTTTCCCCTTACTTTGAAAGGAGGACCACTTTATTTTTAAAGAATTAAAAGGAACATAGAGTAACAAACAACACAGTGAGCAATGAGGAAAACGGAGTCCTGGCTAACGACAACAAAAGATTTTTCCAAAACTGTAAAGGCAACAAATACTTTTTAAAAGTAACTTTTCAAAAGGATTTGTTACCTTAGCAGCTCTGTGCTGAAGTATCAGGAAATATGCCAGAGGGGGGGGGGGGAACTGGTGATTGTTCAGGTGATGACATACTTGGGTAGAGCAGTGGTAAGCCATCCAATGCCAAACTTGAGTATAAGCCTAGTTTTTCAGCTCTTTTTTAGGATGAAAAAGCACCTCTCGGGTGTGGGTCCTAGAAGGAAGGCGTGGGACTGAAGGAAGGATTTCTTTCAGTCCCACGCCTTCCTGCTAGGACCCTCACGTCTCAGCACAGCAATCTAGTTCTCCTTCCTCTCCTCCTCTCTCACACAGAGTGCACCTTCCTCTCCTGCTTTCTTGCACAGCGCACACCTTCATCTCCTCATCTCTCAGTGCAGCATGTGCCTTCCTCTCCTCCTCTTTCCCACTTTTCCTTATTCATATACACACAACATTTCCCCCAAAATGTACAGTTAAAATAAACCATTGGAAGGATACATAAGCACATTTACATTGAAGAAGGTTAGACTAACGATTTAATCGGAGTTGGACAGTCTTATCTTAAATTACAGTTTTATGTAAATATTCAAAAATATTTAACCTCTTGATTCCTCAATTAATGCAATTTTATCGGTATCTCCTGGTAAATAGAGGGAGAAAACATGGAGGCAGTGACAGACTTTGTATTTCTAGGTGCAAAAATTATGGCAGACACAGATTGCGGCCAGGAAATCAGAAGATGTTTACTTCTTGGGAGGAGAGCAATGACCAATAACATAGTGAAGAGTAGAGACATCATACTGGCAACGAAGATCCACATAGTTAAAGCAATTGTATTCCCCGTAGTAATCTAAGAGCTGGACCATAAGGAAGACTGAGCGAAGGAAGATAGATGCTTCATGACCACATGGAGGAAAGTTCTGAGAGTGCCTTGGACAGCGAGAAGATCCAACCAGTCCATACTTCAAGAAATAAAGCCCAACTGCTCATTGGAGGGAAAGATAGTAGAGGTAAAGATGAAGTACTTCAGCCATATCATGAGAAGACAGGAAAGCTTAGAGAAGACAATGATGCTTGGGAAAATGGAAGGAAAAGTGAAGAGGGGCTGACCAAGGGCAAGATGGATGAACAGCACTGGGATTGTGGCGCAGCTGGCTGAGTGTCAGCTGCATTAAGATCACTCTGACCAAAAGGTCATGAGTTCGAAGCCAGCCTGGGTTGGAGTGGGTTTCCAACCAATTGTGTAGCCTGTTGTCGACCTTTGCAACCCGAAAGACAGTTGCATCTGTCAAGTAGGAAAATTAGGTACTACCTTAAAGTGTGGGGAGGCTAAATTAACTAATTTATGAGGCCATAAAAAAGACTCCAGCAAAGCACTCCAGCAAAAAAAAAGCATGCGGGGAATGCGGAAGTACTTCATCAGTGTCGCAGATGGACGATGAAAGCGACAGCTCCCCTGGCGGCCAGAAAAAGATAAATAGCCTCTGTGTATGTCTGTATATGTTTTATGTTAAAATTGGCATTGAATGTTTGCCATATATGTGTACACTGTAATCCGCCCTGAGTCCCCTGCGGGGTGAGAAGGGCGGAATATAAATACTGTAAATAAATAAATAAACAATATCCTTGAAGTGACTGGCTTGACTCTGAAGGAGCTGGGGGTGGTGACCGCCGAAAGGGCGCTCTGGCGTGGGATGGTCCATGTGGTCATGAAGCATTGGAAGCGACTGAACGAATAAACAACAATTTTTATTTTGAAATTTACTGCTAGCTGCTGCATTTCCCACCCTCGGCTTATACTCAAGTCAATAAGTTTTCCCAGTTTTTGATGGTTAAATTAGGTGCCTCGGCTTATATTCGGGTCGGCTTATACTCGAGTATATACAGTACTTAGTAGTTGGAGAGAAAGGAACCTGCAATACATAGCCCCTCTTCTGCATGTATAGGTTCCAATGGGTATCACTGTTTCAGTCTAACAGGAAGATAAATCAATTACAACCAGCTAATTAACTCAGTAAACTCTCTGTAGGGGATGAAGCCTGAAGAAGGCGCCTCTAGGCAACTGTAAATAGAGCAGTAGGTCACAGAAAGCTTGTCTATCAGAATTCTGTTGCAGTCTAGCAAATGATGTGTGCTTTTGAAATCGTTGTTTAAAGAATCACTCAGTTTTTTCAATAGTGAATTATATGCATGGCTTTCCTTGAGAAAAAAGGGCTATAAATACTGGATATTTAGATTCCTCTTTGATTAAAGGGGTTCTAACCAATGTGGGCCAGAATTAAAAATATTCCTGTCAATCTCATTTTTTCAGTAAGGGTATGGTGGATAAATACCTATCTTCTGCAAATTGCCTCTTTTAAAGAAAAGTTTTAAAAGTTATTGTAGAAAGCAAATGTATCAGGGTCTGCCTGGCAATGGTAAAATTGAGAATTTACCAGCAAGGCTTTAACAAAAGGAGATTAAAGGAATGCCTGAAAATTTCAGTTGCATTCTTCATCATATGGATTTAAAAGTCTTAAATAATTACTGCTTATGTCTTACTTCCTGCTGAAAGCATGGTTAACTAATCCTATAACATTCCCGGATTAAGGGTGTGTAAATACCAGGCTCCTTATAGACTATTTCCACTAATAGGAATTTGGAGCTCTAATATTTCTTTGCTAAGTTACAAATAGAATGTAAAGCCCCCTACAACCGTTCTATTTTTGCTTTTGAAGACTCTATAATGGTCACAAGTTTACTTTGCTTTCATTGTGGCATCTGACAACTAACACCTATACACCACTCCACTTGATGAGAAGCAAGATTTTCTGGGCATGTGCTTAGCAATGAAAATCTAAGCAAAAATCACAAAACTTTTTAACTGTGGTTACTCAACACTTTCTTTGCCTTGGCCTTCTCCCAAAAGGAAAACAGTGCTTAACCTGGAGGAAATGGAACAGATGATGCATAGGAGAAATGCAGCACAGAGCATAAAAAGGGATAGTATAGGAATATCCAGCTACTCTAAATAAGTTCAAGTTTCTAGGGCCAGATGAACTACATCCAAGGGTATTAAAAGAATTGGCAGAAGTAATCTCAAAACCACTATTTAAATCCCAGCAGACTGCAGGAGGGCAAATGTTGTTGCCCATTTTCAATAAGAAAAAAAAAAGAGAACCCAAACAACTACTACCCATTGTGATGTCGAAGGCTTTCATGGCCAGAATCCCTGGGTTGCTATGAGTTTTCCGAGCTGTATGGCCATGTTCCAGAAGCATTCTCTCTTGACGTTTCACCCACAACTATGGCAGGCATCCTCAGAAGTTGTGAGGTCTGTTGGAAACTAAGCAAGTGGGATTTATATATCTGCGAAATGTTTAGGGTGGGAGAAAGAACTCTTGTCTGTTTGAAGCAGGCGTGAACGTTGCAATTGGCCATCTCGATTAGCACTGAATGGCATTGCAGCTTCAAAATCTGACTGGTTGCTGCTGGGGGGTCCTTTGTTGGGAGGTGTTCACTGGCCCTGATTGATTAAATGCTAATCAAGGCGGCCAATTGCAACATTCACACTTGTCTCAAACAGACAAGAGTTGGGTTGTTGTAGGTTTTTTTCAGGCTATATGGCCATGTTCTAGAGGCATTCTCTCCTGATGTTTTGCCTGGATCTATGGCAAGCATCCTCAGAGGTAGTGAGACAAGAGTTCAATGTGTTGTCGAAGGCTTTCATGGTCGGAATCACTGGGTTGTTGTAGGTTTTTCGGGCTGTATAGCCATGTTCTAGAACAGTGGTTTTCAATCTGGGGTCCCCAGATGTTTTTGGCCTTCAACTCCCAGAAATCCTAACAGTTGATAAACTGGCTGGGATTTCTGGGAGTTGTAGGCCAAAAACATATGGGGACTCCAGGTTGGGAACCACTTTTCTAGAGGTATTCTCTCTTGATGTTTCGCCTGCATCTATGGCAGGCATCCTCTGAGATAGTGAGGTCTGACCTCACAACCTCTGAGGATGCTTGCCATTAGTGCAGGCGAAACATCAGGAGAGAATACCTCTAGAACATGGCCATACAGCCTGAAAAACCTACAACAACCCAGACAAGAGTTCTTTCTCCAACCCTGGACATTCCACAGATATATAATCTCACTTGCCTAGTTTCCAACAGACCCCTCAACCTCTGAGAAGGCCTGCCATAGATGTGGGTGAAACATCAGAGAAAATGTTTCTGGAACATGGCCATACAGTTCGGAAAACTCTAAGCAACCCAATTACTACCCAGTCAGCCTGACATTAATACCAGTAGATCATTAAACAGACAGGCTGAAACACTTAGAAAGTAATGTTGTGATCATTAAAAGTAAGAAAAGGGTTTCTAAAAAGCAAGTCATACAAGATTAATCTTATCTCTATGTTTTCTAGTGTTACAAGCATAGTAGATAAAGGGAATACTGTGGATGTAGCATATCTTAATTTTGGTAAGGTCTTTGATTGTTAGGTGGATTCATAATTGATTGACTGAACCAAAAGGGTACTCACCAATGGCTCCTGTTCATCCTGGAGAGAAGTTGGGTGCTATGTGTTGTCGAAGGCCCAGAGCTATTCAACGCCTTTATCAATTACTTGGAAAATGGAATGGATGATATGTTTTTCAAATTGCAGATTGCACCAAATTGGGAAGGATAGCTAATACTCCAGAAAAGACAGGAGCAGAATTCAAAATGACCTTAACAGATTAGAAAGCTGGGTGAAGACTAATAAAATGAATTTCACCGAAAAGAAATGTCAGGTGTTACACTAAGATAGAAACAAATGGGATCTAGACATTCTAGCAGACCATAAGCTGAACATAAGTGAATAGTGTTGTGTGGCAGCTTTGTCAGCCACTATCTGATGCCTTTAGGCTATTAGGTGTCTATCTTCTGAACTAAACTGATCTCCAGTTTAGATGAGAATGGTGTACTTTAAATGCTCTAGCCCAGTGGTTCTCAACCTGGGGTCCCCAGATGTTTTTGGCCTACAACTCCCAGAAATCCCAGCCAGTTTACCAGCTGTTAGGATTTCTGGGAGTTGAAGGCCAAAAACATGTGGGGACCCCAGGTTGAGAACCACTGCTAGCCCCTCACACAGTTTTCTCTTCCTGTCCTCTCCAACACTATAGCCCGCAATAGCCATTATGAGCTAGCTGGCCTTACCATATGCTGCTTAAGCATCCTGCCCCCCTCTTCTGTCACAATGGCTGAGTTCTGGTCTCTATGGAGATCCAGGAATACAAAAGATGCTCCAGAGATTTTTAGGTTCAGTTTAGCATCAGAATTAACTGAGTGAGGACTTAGGTTAGGCTTTCTGGATGCCCTCAATGACAGCTCCAGATATGGAGGTGGGGAAGCATATTAACCATTCTGTCCAACAATGGCTAAACCTACAACCCATGGGAAATGTAATGTAGGTATACTCTCCAACCAACCTGACTTGACAAGTACACTCCCATCTAATCCTCTATCTATTCTCCTGCTTTTTCAGCTGTTTTTAAAATGTCCTAGTTTCTCTCTCCTCCTTCCCCTTTGTCCTCAGCTTACTTCAATTGCTAGACACAAAGGGTTCAGCTATACAGTATATTTAATGCAGTTTGACACCACTTTGACTGGCACTGCTCCAAGCTATGGGATCCTGGGATTTGTAGTTTGGTGAAGACCATCAGTCTTTGGCAGAAAGGACTTGCAAAACTACAACTCCCATAATTCCGTAGCATTGAGTCACAACAATTAAAGTGATGTCAAACTGCATGAATTATACAGTGTAAATGCAACCTAAATTCAAAGCAAACTTAGGGTCCTTCCAGGCAGGCCCTATATTCCAGGATCTGTTCCTCGGTTTCTGTTTATCCCAGATTATCTGGAAGTGCAGACTCATATAATCCAGTTTAAAGCAAAAAACCTGGGATCAGATCCTGGGATATAGGACCTGTCTGGAAGGGCCCTTAGTTGACTCAGTAGAATTGACAGGAGAAGAGGGAATGGAATCTTGCCAATCCCAGGAAACGCAGGCCAAACAGCCACCTTCTGATGTTGCTTGGAAAAAAAATATGTCTCACTTTTCATCTTCAAAATGTTGGAAGATAGGACATCTGATAAAATGGATAGTGTACATAACACTTCATACCATAACATCAGTCATTATCATGCCACCAAATTCTTGCTTTTGCTGTCAAAGTTTGTCACAGCTACCCTTTAGGGTCAGAGGGCTAGATTTGAGGTTTAGTTGGGTGCAAGGGTATAGCAACACACATATGTTATCATTTAGGTTCAGGCTTTGTCAAGTCTTACTATCCAGCAGTGCATGTTACAAACAGGACTGAGCTTTTAGTCTTTTTCTAAGTGTCCTCAACACAAGTGCTATTGTGGTTAAACCATAATTGTTCAGAAATGTTCCGGCATACTTTTGATAGCTTCACCAGCTATATCTTGAGGGCATCTTGGCAAGTTGCTCCCCAAGCATTTCCTTTGGGTATACCAAGGAATGCTGACTATTCAAGAAACTGGTAGCTACACAAAAGATGCCTCTTGGTTGCAAGATCCGCTGAACTGTTTGAACTGAGCAGCTGCTTATCTTGGGAATGGAATTTCCTGTTAATACACTTTTCAGGCTCATTCCTCAAAAAAAGAACAACAAACATCAACAGGCTTTGTCGATGTGTTTTGGCCTCTTATCTTTGTATCACAAAGAAGATATCACTGTGCAGAATATTTATTTTCTACACTATATTTTTCTTCCTTCTTCTGAACAAGGGTGCCATTTCAGAAGGTCACAAGGCAGAGAGTTCAATTGGGAAAGCAAGGTATAAAAACCTGGTGAAAAACTGGAAAGTTTATTTTGATAAGTAGTTAGTGAATGTTATGGAATCAGAGAGATCTATTAGACCCCTCTGCAGTCACCCATTGCTTAAGGATAAATCTTTGTTCAAAAACCTCTTCTAAAGGACAGTCTTTCACTATCTGAGGTTGCCTTTCGGATAGCTCTTACAATCAATCTTGCAATAAGAGGACAGCTCTTACAACTCCTTGAATATAGTGCTATGATTAATGTCTGCCATGCAGGTCAATCTGTTGTTTCTCTTTGTTTTCAGAATACACAAATTGGTGACTATTCCTTGCATGCAGAAACTCAGAGCCTGTTTAATACTGGAAGGAATGCCTGGAATGGTGCGATATAAATCATTATTAATATAAATAGTATACAGTGTTCCCTCGCTACTTCGTGGTTCGCTTTTAGTGGATTTTTGAAAATATTAATAAAAATATAAAATATAAAATGTTTATTTTCAGTGGAGGCTAGGGACCTCAGAAATGTAGCGGCCTGAGGTGCAGCGCGGAAGGCATCTGTCCCTGGCCTCCACAGACCCCGGAAGTGTGGTGGCCTGAGATGCGGCGGGGACGGCCTGCCTCCCTGCCATGCTGCTGCCTGCATGGCTCTGAAGGCTCTGCTGGGGTCTGCAGAAGCCAGGGAGGGAGGCGGGTAAGGAAGCGCGTGTAAGAAAATAATGTATAATATATGTGCTGGTACGGCTGTACCAGGAGCTCCAACTTCCTTTTCTTTCATTGAATGTTTGCATGTATTCCAAAGTTCCATGCATTTTGCAATAAGGTGGCTTCCCTTGGTTTGCAATTATAGGGCCAATGACCCATCAATCATTGTTAAGTTTTGGTTCCGCCCCTTTCCCCAGGGCTCTGGGAGGAGAGGGAGCCATTTTAGGTCAGTCTTGCATTGGAAAGCTTAGCTACAGGACGTGGATTAGCTCCACCTGTAGAGAAGCTTCATTTCTCACAGCATCCGGGGGAAATTCCGAGGGAAAACACTTCCAAAGGACTCCAGCTGGAGAATCTACAAAGCCTTGACTGGTAGGTCTACTCAGGACCCAAGAAGCAGTTTGGAGCTGGGAGTAGAGCCCACACCAGCAAAGTTTAGAAAGCTAGTACTTTTGACATTTTTGGACAGCAATGCAATATTTCATTCAGCATGAGAAGAAACATTTGAGAAATCAACACACAAAATAATGCAGTCTGAGTGGTAGAAAGGAAAGTATGTTTGTGAAAGCAGTTTTATGCATCCTATTATACTGTTTACATGGCATGGCAAACTCACATTTATGCAAATCCTTCTTTAGGCGTAAACTTCAAAATTCTGATTCATCTGATTCCTGGTTTATATTTAGAATAACCAGGTGAAGAACAGTGTTTGGAGACATGGTTAAGAGATGCTATTAAAAGAACTTAGGCATGGTCTGAGCTTCCTTACTTAAAAACAAAACTATGCATTGAACTCCATGTACCTGCTGAAAGATGGATGCTGATGGAAACCTGGCTAAGTAGTGCCTGTTGTCATACTATTAGTGTCCAAGACATAGAGCTGTAACTTTTTTCCTCCAAATGAGTAAGCTAAAATCCCACACAACCAATCAAACTTTTGCTGAAACCTAATTGGCAAGTACAAAGCAGAAACAATTTTCAAATACTTGTCCCACATAAAAGAAAACAATTTTATGCTGATATCTAATTGTCTAAAATGTATATATTTGATATGTGTTTTCCCAACAACTCCCGGAGCAGAAACAAAATGGAAATACCTGTATTTCATCGCATAATAGTCGCCACCACGCAATAGTCCCCCCTATTTTGGGGTGGCAAAATTGGTATTTTTTGTTTTCCTTGCATAATAGTTTCAGAGCCATTTGGAGTTGATTCTCCCTTCCATCCTTTTTTATCTGAAGTCAATGCAGTTTTAAAACTATAAAATGGAGGTCTCTGGAGCTCAGCCCTTCCTTCCTTCCGTCCCTTCCGCCCTCCTGTCTCCAAAGAGCTCAATTTCAGATTTCCTAAACTACCTTGCCTTGGAGAAAAGGGAGGTGGGAGGAGAGAACGGTGGGGCTCCAGAAAGAAGGAAGGGAGGGAGGGAGGAAGGAAATGGCTCTGCAGTCCCCCCCCCCTCGTGTAATAGTCATGCCATGTTTATTATAAAAATTGGGGGGGGGGGTGACTATTATGCAATGAAACATCGTAATTCCAGCATCTTTCCAATTCAACTCTTGAGTGAATGTGATAAACTACAGAATCAGTGGTCCTAAGGGGGACAAACTTGTATCTGGCAAGGGGCGCATCTACACTGTAGAATTAATCCTCAGATTTGTAGTTTGGTGAGGCATCAGCACACCTTGGCAGAGAAGGCTAAACACGTTGTAAAATTACAGCTTCCGAGATTACATGTTATTTAGCCATGGCAGTTAAAGTGGTGTCAAACTGCTTTAATTCTACAATGTAGATTCATCCTAGGTTACCTTGTTTTGTTGATTTGATTTTATTTTATTTTACTGTGTTGTTTTAAACCGTGTTTTTGGGGCTTGTCCCTTTGTAAGCAGCCCCGAGACCTTTCCGGGAGATGGAGGCGGAGTATAAAAATAAAGTTGTTGTTGTTGTCATTATTATTATTATTATTAGATTATCCTTTGCCTTATCTCTGCAAAAACTTTTGTGTCTTCAGACAAGAGTCTCACCTATCTTACTCTATGTAAACACAAAAGAGAATAATTGGTCAAGAAACTACAGCTGTTGTTCAAAATGTGATGCTAGGTATTTAAAGTTACAAATGTATTATGCTTTCTTCATATGAGCTCAACATGTTGCCCATTTATGGAGCTGCAGCCCTGACCTTTCGATTCTTCCTTTGTAAGGATGTATGTATTCAGAATGCAAAAAAGGGGTCTGTATCCAGACATAGGCATAGGTTTATTTATGCAACACTAAAAATGGCCTTGCATGTATCATTCATTTCAGATCTCACTGTGTGATCTTTAATTAAAAGCATGCCCACCATTTGCCTTATATAGTCCCAAATGTAGCTATTAGCCTCTCTTTTCTTTCATGGAAGCCAACAGCTGGTGGCATGGATGACATTCATTTCAAGGCTGGAGTACTTTACTGTGTGCCCAATTGCAAAACGTTGCCCCTAAAAATATCAGATGGAATGAAATTGCTCTGACAAAATGGGGTAAGATTTCAAAGGAGGATGCAGGAATTAAGGAGTGACTCCTAATTCAAAGAGGCACTTGGCTAAGAATTTGTCGTCATGTGTCATCACTCTCAACCATCTCTCTTTCCAAGAGCTGGCTTTTCAGCTGCTATCCTACTTTTTGCAAATGCATGCACCCATAGAAACTGGAGTGTCCTGTTATAGAAAGCAGCTTTTTTAGAAGTAGTTCGTTTGAATTGTTGCTTGAAGAAATGAATGTACCGATGTTTTAATCTGAAGCTGAGATTCCAATAGGAGATTGCAGTGACTTCACAGATGTAACCTATTACTGAGGGCCTGTCCAGACAGGGCTTATATTGCGGGAACTCCCGCAATAAAGGAGAGGCTGTCCAGACAACATTCTGGACAATCCCACATTAATTTGCTACAAACCAGGTGAAAACTGGTTTGTAGTGAATTAATTTGATAGTGGATTTATTCCGTGCCTTCTTGAAAGGTGGGGGATAAATCCACTATATCAGAGTCTGGACTGTAGAATACTAAATAATACTAAATAGGCCTGGAAAATTGTGGGAATTCCCCCCCCCCACCCCAAGCCCCCAGGCCCCTTAAAAACTAATAAAAATTTACGTGGTCTCCATTAGAAGCCTTGGCTGGCTCTCCCAGCGCGTAGAAATGACACACCGGGGAGGGGGAAGGAGGGAGGAAAATCTATGTGCCAGGAGAGCCAGCCGAGGCTTCTAATGGAGACCATGTAAGTTATTATTAGTTTTCTAAGGGGTCTAGGGGCTTCGGGGAAGGGGGGTAGGGACTCCAGATGCGCTCTCGGGCTAGTCCTGAGAGAATGTCTGGACAACCTACCCTAGAGGGCGAGCACTTTCTGAGATGGGTATGGACAGGCCCCCAGAAATATCTATTTTATTTTAAATGTAGATGCTTCTGGTACACGGGCCTGTCTGGATCCAGCCTGGGAGAAGAAAGCAAAAAAGATGTGTTCTATTTTTTTGTGTATAGCCTATTTTCTAAAGAACAGCAGGGGGACATACATGGCTCTCCACCTTTTCCCATTTCCTCATAGCAATACCTCGATGTGTGTATCTCCATCAGGCATGGGCAAACCAAGGCCTGTGGGCTGGACGCAGCCTGTGATGGCACGCCAGGGTACAAGGAAAACTACATGTCTGGCTATTCCCAGTGGCTATTGGTATACCTTCTGATGAACTTCATTTCTTTAAAATAAAGACTCTTGAGACAGGATTAAAGTTAACCAAATACGTTTACTGGAGACAAAAGGCAACATTAACTTTAGTCAGGGTTCTCGAAAGGAAAATAAAAATAAAATATTACAAAGATGAAGTTTGTTGATTGAACTTACGTTATACTGGTAATAAACACTTGACTATATTCGTAAAATACTTGGCTATATTGACTACAGTAAGGTACTTGGCTATTGATATAATACAGAACTAATTTGTTGTTCATTCATTCAGTCGTTTTCGACTCTTCCTGACCTCATGGACCAGCCCACACCAGAGCTCCCTGTTGGCCGTCACCACCCCCAGCTCCTTCAAGGACAGAACTAATACAGAATTAAAATGATAAAGTACAAAACTATAATAACTATATGGTAAAAGGTACAAGCTATAGTGACTGTAAGGTATATACCTGGTATATACGTGCTATAGAATACCTGTTTAGATTGCCAGGCCAAGGAACCCAGACAATTTTTGCCCTTCTCCTCTCAAACTCTGACACAGAAAAAAAGGAGGGAAAATCCTTTCATACAAGCTCTGAGGCAAAAGGGCTAAGCCAACTGAGCCAGGCCTCTAGGGGGGTTTTAAGCTCCACCCCTAAAACTAATCACTAATGGAAAAAGTCCATACCAAAGGAAGAACAAAAACAAGGAAATGAAACAGAGGAGGGAAAAAAGCAAGGCCAAAACATCACACGGCCCTTTGGGCTCTTTGTCTGCTTTGGCCTTGCCTTCAGTATACAGACGCAGTGGCCTGCTGCATCCCCAGACTGAGAGGAGGGCACAGGCAGAGACACATCTCTGCCAAGCACTCTCTGGAGAGCACTTGGCAATGGTGTGTTTCTCTCCCTCCTCTGGGCCCGAGAAAGGTAGGCCGCTGCCTTCCTGGGGCCCGAAGAAGAAATAGGGACATAAATTCGCCGCTGCCAGGTATGCTTGACAGTAGTGTGTTTCTCTCCCTCCTTTGGGCCTGAGGACAGTGGGCTGCTGCCTTCCTGAGGCCCGGAGAAGAGCTGGGAAGACAAACATGCCACTTCCAAGTGGCAGTGGCGTGTTTGTCTCCCTGGAGACAGACATGCCCCATCCCTCTCCCGGCCCAGCCCCTCTGAGGCCCCAGCCCCACCTTTCCACCTTGGCTCTACCACTTCAGGCCCTGGATCTGCCCCTTCCACCCTGGCCTTGCCCATTCCGACCCACAACTACACCTCATCTGGCCCCGCTCACACTCATAACACATGTTGAGGTAGACGTATGCCAGTGTAAAGTGCGGGCCAGTGTAAAATGCGGAACTTCAAGTAGGGACAAGAAAGTTACTTGTGAGCTGCTTACAAAGAAAACTCCATGAGTTTGCTTTAGGGTCTCCATATGTTAAAAGTAGTTGAAGGCACGCAACAAACTGGAACTTTTCGGCAGTGGATGACTTTCATAATGAAACAGAATCCTGATTTTTGTAGATGTGTAATTGGATTGTTAATGAAAATTGACAGAGGGCAAGTCCAACAATGGAAAAAAATGATAAAAGCTTTTTTGAGATTCAAGACTGAGGAAAGGAAGCCTATGCAATTTGTATTAAAGAATGTTAGTTTTCATTTCCAGTGTCATTTTTATTATTATCTGAGTGCTCCATCTTGTGGCCAGATTAGTGCATTTCAGTACCAAGTTTTGTTTCAGAATATCATTGTCTTTTAAGGCCCATCCAGATAGGGCCCAAAACACGCGAGTTCATGGGCTTTTACCACAGAGGCATCCAAATGACACCTAAAAAAAAATGAATTAATTTGAGACAAAGCAGGAAAGCCCTACTTTGTCCCAAATTAATTTGATACCTGATAAGACCCGGAACTTTGATAAGATCTTTCCAGGTATGGGTCCAGTGCGGATTTAGTTGGGGACCATGTCACATGATCCCCAGGCCCAATCCATACAGCCCTCTTGAGTTCTGCCCAGAAAACCTAAAGGACACCAACTCTCTCCCCAAAACCCCTAAAAGAAACCTATTGTCACGTTGCCAGGGCTCTGCCTTATTCAGGTAGAGATGAACCAAACTCCCAGTTTGTGTTAAACAATTTAATTAAAACAGCACTTACTTTCTGGCTGTTTTAATAGTCCAAAACATAAAACATAAAGATAGCACTCAGCCACAGAATATAAAACAAAACTGACAAACACTGTTGCAGGTTCAAGATAACACCCTAGTCAAAGGTCCAGTTCAGTGGTCAAATGTCGAGAGTTCAATGAGCAAGTCCAAGGATCAAGAGTTTATACCATAGTCCTAAACCAATCCAGAGATTCAAGGTTCCAGGATTCCAAAAGTTCAGGAGACAGGTCAGGATACCGAAAATCCACAGACCTGAGGGAAAACCAGCAGCATCTACCACCAAGATAACACAAATACTTTTCTCCCAAAGACCAGTCCCAAGGCTAGCTCCTCATATCCAGAAACACCCAGCTGCAACCTGTCTCTTGCACACCTCCACCCTTAATTGATTTCACCCATGAACTCTTACTTACACTCAACCCTTTAGAATCAATACTTGCATTAACCCTTCCATCACCAACTGCTAGGCCTGCCACCAGCAACCACCATCAACTGCAGAACATGATACATGACACCTATACAAATTAAAAGAATGTACCTGGTCACTATTAAAGTACTTCTGGAGTCCTCCTGGTGTGTAGAAATGATGCACCAGGAGGAAAGGTAGGGGGTGAGGAGGAAAGTTGCTCCTCGCCCCCACCCTTGGTCTCCTGCCATGTCATTTCTACATGCCAGGAGAACTCCAGAAGTACTTTAATGGTGGCTGGGTAAGTTCTTTAAATTTTTACAGGCTTCTTTTGGGTGATTCTTGGATGTCTGGGTGCTGTTCTGGAAGGTACTGCGGAGGCATCTAGACACCCCTCCAGGAAAGCGTGAGCTTTTTGGAGAGGTGTGGGGACTTAAACATGTGCCTAAGTGAGTTTCTTAAAGACGCTTTGCTGTGTGAAACGGAATAGCAGGCAGACAGAACAGGGAACACAAACAAACAAATCAAATCTTCAGGCAGCACTGAGGGAGGCCTTTCCCCCCATCTTCCTACCGCTTGCCACTGCCACCATTTGTAACGAAATAGCACAGGGACTGACTGAGTTCTCTAACTGAGAGATTGAGAGAGAGAGAGGCTTTGTAGAAAGATGAAACAGTTTCTTAGTTTATTTGTATTATTCTTATTATATACTAGCCATCCCCTGCCACGCATTGCTGTGGCCCAGTCTGGTGAACTGGAAAATAAAGTAATGAGAAAATGTTGGTTTCTAATATATGTAATTTCTTTATGCTTGGGGGTAAATAGTATTTCTTGTTGTTTCTTTGCCAGTGTTGATGTGGAGTGTGTCTGGTCTGCCTACTCTGGAATATGCAACATATAATTGTCCTTCTTTAGGGGTCCCTTTCAAATCTATGATACTATATTTCAGTGTGTGTGCATATCTATCTATCTATATTTATGACTGGATGACTCTTTGTCAGGAGGGCTTTGATTACATTGTCTTGTCCTGGTGAAGAGAGTTGGACTGGATGGCCTTAAGTATTTTCTGTTGGTCATGGGGGTTCTGTGTGGGAAATTTGCCCCAATTCTGTCATTTGTGGGGTTCAGAATGTTCTTTGATTGTAGGTGAACTATACATCCCAGTAACTACAAATCCCAAATGTCAAGATTCTATTTTCCTCAAACTCCACCAGTGTTCACATTTGGGCATATTGAGTATTTGTACCAAGTTTGGTCCAGATCCATCATTGTTTGAGTCCACAGTGCTCTCTGGATGTAGGCGAACTACAACTCCCAAATTCAAGGTCAATGCCCACCAAAGCCTTCTAGTGTTTTCTGTTGGTCAGGGGAGTCCTGTGTGCCAAGTTTGGTTCAATTCCATCGTTGGTGGAGTTCAGAATGCTCTTTGATTGTAGGTGAACTATAAATCCCAGCAACTACAACTCCCAAATGACAAAATCAATTTTTTTTGAGTGAAGGACATACATTGGGTTGTTAGGTGTATGCTATCAATTCGTCCAGTAGTTTTTGAGTTATGTTAATCTCACAAACGAACATTACATTTTTATTTATATGGATGCTTAGTGGTTACATAAGATCAATTGCTTGCTGCTTACAGGACAATGTTCTGTATTGTTTACAAAGACTATGCAAGTTAGTTGCACTGTTTGTTTTGTTTGCAACACTGCAAGTTTATGTTTTAACTCTGCTGATAAGAGTAAAGTTTTTCTATTTATTTTTCCTCTTGCCTATGTACAATATTATTGTGTCTTCTGCAGTGAACCTGACTGAAACCTGCTTGAGCGCAACACCTTCTACACTGCCATATAAAATCCAGATTATCTGCTTTGAACTGGATTATATGGCAGTGTAGACTCATATAATCCAGTTCAAAGCAAATAATGAGGGGCCCCTTCTATATTGCCATATAAAATCCGGATTATCTCCTTTGAACTGGATTATATGGCAGTGTAGATTCATATAATCCAGTTCAAAGCAGATAATGCAGATTATCTGCTTTGATAATCTGAGTTATATGGTCATGTAGAAGGAGCTTGGATTATCTGCTCTGATAATCTGGATTATAAGGCAGTGTAGAAGGGGCGTTAGATTGCTTCTGTCCACCAGCTCCACAAACTCTACAAACCAAGTGCTTTGGGTGGATCAGGGTTTCCAGACTGAAAATTAGAGAGGTCTCCTATACATCTAATAGCTGTGTAAAAGAGGGAATGTCATCAGGTGTTGCTTGTTATTTGCTTGCATGAGCCCTATAATAAATCTTTAATAGTTGTGTCAAAGAGAAACTTCAGCAAGAGGGAACTTCAGCAAACATTGCTTGTCATGTAAGCAGGTAATAAGCAACAACTTCTGAAGTTCCCTCTTATACACAACTATTAAAAACTTGAGATCTAATTAATGGGATATTCTTTCATTGTACTTCAGCTAACTATGTGCAAATGCCTTTAAGTCACCTGTCAACTCATAGCAATCCCATGGATTTTATAAAGTACTAGCTGTCCCTGCCACGCGTTGCTTTGGCCCAGTATGTTGATCTGGAAAATAAAGTAATGAGAAAGTGTTGGTTTCTAATATATGTAATTTCTTTCTGTTTGTGGGTAAACAGTATTTCTTGCCGTTTCTTTGTCAGTGTTGATGTGGAGAGTGTCTGGTTTGCCCACCCTGGAACATGCATATCATTGTCCTTCTTTAAGGGTCCCTTTCAAATCTATGATACTATATGTGTGTGTGTGTGAATCATATATATCTATCTATATCTATCTATGGCTGGATGGCTCTTTGTCAGGAGGGTTTTGATTAAATTTTCTTGCCCTGATGAAGGGAGTTGGATTGGATGGCCTTAAGTATTTTCTGTTGGTCATGGGGGTTCTGTGTGGGAAGTTTGCCCCGATTCTGTTGTTTGTGGGGTTCAGAATGCTCTTTGATTGTAGGTGAACTGTGAATCCCAGTGACTACAACTCCCAAATGTCAAGGTCTATTTTCCCTAAACTCCATCTGTGTTCATATTTGGGCATATTGAGTGCTTGTGCCAAGTTTGGTCCAGATCCATCATTGTTTGAGTCCACAGTGGTCTCTGGATGGAGGTGAACTACAATTCCCAAACTCAAGGTCAATGCCACCCAAACCATTCCAGTATTATCTGTTGGTCATGGGAGTGTAGCGTGGCAAGTATGGTTTAATTCCGTTAATCCCAGAAATGAGTAGTAAATTTTTATTGAAGTGAAAAACCAGCGGGCAGGATCACCAGTTGGGAGAGATCCACGTCCTCCTGGGCTTGTTTGGAGGCCGCCGAAGGGAAGTAGTAAAGGTTTATTAAAGTGACAAACCAGCGGGCCGGATCACCAGTTCGGAGAGACCCACCTCCACCGGGCATGTTTGGAGGCTGTGGAAGGTAAGAGGGGCGGCGGGGTGTGGCAGAAATCGAGGCCCCGGCTTAGGTGAAGACGGTGGGCCTCCCATCTCGGTTTGTTTTTGTTCCCCCCGCAGCTTTCATGCCCTCCCTGGCCGTTAGAGCTTACATCGGCCTTGTGGGCTTCCTCTACCTGGGCTTGCAGTGCTCCCCTGCTTCCTTGTTGTTCTTCTTCTCTGGGTCTTCTTCACTCTGTGTATTTCAGGCAGCGGCGGGAGCAATGGGGTAGAGGGAGGCAGGGAGGCGGGACTGCGCATGCGGCGGCAGACTTGGGCACGGGGCAAGCAGGGAAATGGAGTCCTTCGTCCTCATGGTATTCCTCCCGAGGCCTCTGCGCATGCTCTGTGTTTATAGGAAATTGTGAGTTTGTTTTGTTGTGTTTTGTAATGTTGAGGGTTGTTGGTCATACCTTGGGGGATGAGGTATCTGAAGGGCAAATTTGGTGAGATTTGGTCCAGTGGTTTCTCCGTTTTTGAATGCCGATGGACGACTGTAAGGATTTTATATATATAGAAGATTCCTAGGAAAGAAATATTCAGTTGTGGTTGTGCAGGTCCTTCCTCTGAAATGATAAACTATAGCATACTTGGCAGACTCCCATCCAAGTATTAGATGCTAAGCGTCACAATCAGATGGGATCTGGTGCTTTGATGGTATTTAGGCACCTACTTATTGAACTGAATGTATCACCATTTTAGATTATGATAGCCTACCTTTAAGCGTCTAGCCCTTCACATAGTTTTCCCCTCTTGTTCCTGATGACAGGCCTTTCTGTTGCCACTGACACTGTCTCCCTGAACAACCGTTATGACCTGGCATTGCCATATACTGCTACAGGGTCCTCCCTCCCTCTTCTGTCACAATGCCTGAGTTCTGGTCTCCATGGAGATCCAGGAATATAAATGATGCTCTAGAGACCATTAGGTTCAGTTTAGCATCAGACGTAACTGCGTGAAGATTTAGGCCTTCTGAACGCCTTGAACGGCCCACTCCAGAAACAGAGGGAAAAACTGCCCATCATGAAAAGAAGACATACAAGGTAGGGGGTTACTGACAACAGATCCTAGAATATAAGGCAGTTTTTACCAAAAATATATTCCAGAGAGTTGTTTAGGCTCACATCATGTAAGAGATGTCGTCTAGCTATACCTTCCAACCATCCTGATTTGACAAAGAGTCCCAATTACTCCTTTGCCTTTCCATTTTTTTCAGCAGCTTTTGCAATGGCCTAGTTTTTCTCTCTGTCCACCTCCCTCCTTTGTTCACAGCTTACTTCAGTTGCTACAAACAACATTCAGAATACAAAAGTAGTTTCAGTCCATTTAAATAGGACAGTAAATAGGAGAGGAGATACAGACTTTTGCTCTTCCCAGTAGGTTGCAAACTGCTGAAGTTTCTTGTCCTTTGTATGTTTTTCCTCATTAATAATTTTCATCATCTTAACCACACACTGATGTGCTTGGCCAGATGTGTCCCAATTTTTATCTGTGAAACATTGAAGGGTCTGCTATAGGGAATATATTTCAGTAAAATGAAATATACGTAAACCAGAAGCTTACAGCAAAATAATAGTTCTACCTATTTATTTATTTACTATATTTCCATTCCTCTCTTCTCACCCTGAGGGGGACTCAGAGCAGCTTACAGACAAGACAAAATTCATTGCCGAATTATGAATACAAATAGACAAATACAACATGTTAAGCAATAAAAACCCATAAAATATATAAAATACAATTAACACAGATTAAAACATAATGCCTAGTCCCAAGTCGTTATTCGTGATGCTGTATTTAAGTCGAGTTCCATATTCCATAGTACATTACTCCCTGAACATCTGGCTCCAGAGGCAGGTGTTCATCTTTTTCCTAAACATTGGGAGGGAGGGGGGCAATCTGATGTCACTAGAGAGGGAATTCCAAGGCTGAGGGGCCACCACAGAGAAGGTCCTGTCTCTCAACCCCACCAGTTGCGCTTGCGAGGGGGGTGGGATTGAGAGCAGGGCCTCCCTGGCTGATCTTAGTGCTCTAGCAGGTTCATAAGGGGAGATACATTTGGACAGGTAAGTTGGGCCAGAACCATTTAGGGGTCCCCAGATGTTTTTGGCCTACAAGTCCCAGAAATCCCAGCCAGTTTACCAGCTGTTAGGATTTCTGGGAGTTGAAGGCTAAAAACATCTGGGGATCCAGGTTGAGAACCACTGATTTAGGGCTTTATAGGTTAAAGCCAGCACTTTGAATTGTGCTCGGTACCAACTGGCAACCAGTGGAGCTGATGCAGCAGCAGGGTTTGTATGCTCCCTGTACACCACTCCAGTGAGCAGCCTGGCTGCCATCCGTTGGACTACTTTGAGCTTATTTTTTATTTATTTATTATTTATTTCCAGTATTTCTATCCTATTATTATTATTATTATTAATATTATTATTAATATAACTTTATTTGTACCCCGCTAGCATCTCCCAAGGGATTCGATGCAGCTTACAACAGGATAATAATAATAATAATAATAATAATAATAATAATAATAATAATAGGATAGAAATGTTTCTACTGTTTTTACTGTTTGTGAACCGCTGTGAGTCGCCTTCGGGCTTGAGATACAGTGGTATATAAGCAAAGTAAATAAATAAATAAATAAATAAATAAATAATAATAATAATAAAACAACCTCCGAAGGGGACTCAGGACGGCTTACATTTGGCAGCAATTCGATGCCACTGCATATAACAGAGCAATATAATAACAATTAAACAATTAAAACAATAAGTAAAACYTTCATTAAAACAGTAAAAAACAGTATTAATAGCCGTAACATCATTCCAGTCAATTCCATATTCAATTCCATGTCGAAAGTGCTATCTATGTTGTACAAAAGCCTGGTCCCAGAACCATGACTGCAATTTCTTCCTAAATTACAGGAGGGACAGAGCCGATCTTACCTCAGTGGGAAGTGAGTTCCACAGGCGGCGGCGGCGGGGGGGGGGGGGCACAGCCGAGAAGGCCCTGTCTCTCGACCCCGCCAGATGTATTTGTGACACTGGCGGGAGTGAGAGCAGGGCCTCCCTGGATGATCTTAAACTGCAAGATGGGACGTAGAGGGAGATGTGTTTGGACAAGTAAGCTGGGCCAGAACCAGGGCTTTATAGGTCAAAACCAGCACTTTGAATTGAGCTTGGAAGTTGACCAGTGGCCAGTGGAGCTGATACAACAAGGGGGTGGTATGCTCCCTGTATGTTGCTCCAGTTAGCAATCTGGCTGCTGCCCGTTGAACTAGTTGTAAGTTCTGAATGGTCTTCAAAGGCAGCGCCACGTAGAATGCATTGCAGTAATCCATTTGGGATGTAACAAGAGCGTGGACCACCGTAGCCACTTCTGAACAGTCTTCAAAGGCAACCTCATGTAAAGCGTGTTGCAGGAGCTACTTCTGTCTCCCACATTTGTAATTTGGGAAATCTATGCAGTCCTCAGACATTCCCAGAGGCAAAAATGTAGTCTCCTTATCTCCTTCAATTGCCCACCCTTTAGCTAGATCCTTTCATCAAGAATAGACTGCTTCGTTCATGAATAAGTTGTAATAAAGCCGTTTCTTAGT
Organism: Anolis sagrei ordinatus; assembly: GCF_025583915.1. Lineage (NCBI taxonomy): Eukaryota > Metazoa > Chordata > Lepidosauria > Squamata > Anolidae > Anolis > Anolis sagrei. Next base: position 151,043,728 of record NW_026847438.1, read on the forward strand.
GGTGTCCATTCATAATGCTATCAGAAAGGGCTAAATTCTGACTCTCCAGAATACAACCATATTCTCACAGTGCAAAGAAGTTCTTATTGGCTTTAACATGTGCAGGTGTCAAAAACTATCATAGTACAGCAGCAGGGTGGGAGGAACCATGCTGTAAAGGAATAAGACTGCAATGGTGGAGGATATTTCAGCAAGTCCTGACTCTACATCACAACATTCCCCAGTTTGAAAAAAAAAAGTATTCAGGCCCACATCTGTCAGACTCATTTGATTTCAAGTCCTTTGGAATGTGGCCTAAGTGGATTAGGTATTTCAACCAATTCAGAGAAGTCTCCAGCTTACATATAATATCTAAAGCTTACCCGGTGGTACCACTTCACACAGCTCACCAAGTTCAGGAGATGAAAGTGGTGAAAACCTTTATAGAACACCATATGGGAAAAGTTCATGTTTAACCTCTACCATTGTACAAGCTCCTCAACCTGAGTTGCTCAAACAGTAGTAAAGACAAATGAAACTGTTCTTCATGCTCATAATGAAATCATATATGTATTTAGATGTTCAAAGTGTGCTCTCAGAAGCAGACAAACGGGAAAAAAACAGGGTACATGTATCACAATCATAATTAGTGATTTCCATAGCATTCATCACAATCCAATTGACTTAAGAGTCAACACATATGGACATCTTGGAGAACTGTGGTACAAATCTGGCATGTGACTATGATACCACTAGCACAATATATTATCAGAAAGCCATTCTTCTGTCTTTAAAGCTCTTGGCGATTTTTCGGGAGGCTATAGAACATATTCAAATAAGATGAGATCCGACAACTGGACCTTGACTTGATCCCTTGATACTGAAGAGCAAAGCAAATGAAGAGTGGATACAAATTAAAAAGTGTGTGTGTATGTTACATGTATCTGGTAACATTCCAGGTATCATGTCACTGGGTGGTTGTGAATGAAGTATTTTTGTGATATAATAACTTTTCCTTATTCACAAGATGTTATTGGGATGGCTGGAGAGAGATCCAGATGACATTTGCCTTCACATGTAACCCTCATGTGAACGATCTTGACAGATTAGAGAGATGGGCCAAAACTAACAAAATGAAGTTCAACAGTGACAAATGCAAGATACTCCACTTTGGCAGGAAAAATGAAATGCAAAGATACAGAATGGGGGACGCCTGGCTCGAGAGCAGTACGTGTGGAAAAGATCTTGGAGTCCTCGTGGACAACAAGTTAAACATGAGCCAACAATGTGATGTGGCGGCAAAAAAAGCCAATGGGATTTTGGCCTGCATCAATAGGAGCATAGTGGCTAGATCTAGGGAAGTAATGCTACCCCTCTATTCTGCTTTGGTTAGACCACACCTGGAATATTGTGTCCAATTCTGGGCACCACAATTCAAGAGAGATATTGACAAGCTGGAATGTGTCCAGAGGAGGGTGACTAAAATGATCAAGGATCTGGAGAACAAGCCCTATGAGGAGCGGCTTAAGAGCTGGGCATGTTTAGCCTGAAGAAGAGAAGGCTGAGAGGAGATATGATAGCCATGTATAAATATGTGAGAGGAAGCCACAGGGAGGAGGGAGCAAGCTTATTTTCTGCTTCCCTGGAGACTAGGACGCAAAACAATGGCTTCAAACTACAAGAAAGCAGATTGCATCTGAACATGAGGAAGAACTTCCTGACTGTGAGAGCCGTTTAGCAGTGGAACTCTCTGCCCCGGAGTGTGGTGGAGGCTCCTTCTTTGGAAGCTTTTAAACAGAGGCTGGTTGGCCATCTGTCAGGGGTGATTTGAATGCAATATTCCTGCTTCTTGGCAGGGGGTTGACTGGATGGCCCATGAGGTCTCTTCCAACTCTTTGATTCTATGATTCTATGATTCATGCTTTACCTCAACTTCACAAATCCCCACAAATATAAATCTTTGTTGAATTACTTACTTCCTTATCTGGAATGGATATCTCCATTGTGACCTTTAGGGCAGTGCTTTTGTCTCATATTTAAGCAGCTTTGGTTCCAATATGGGCTTTGGCCTGCTTCTATTTTTTTGTCAGGCCCTATGAGAACACATCCCTTAAGACATCTCTAAACATTTCCATGTCAATGGTCACCCCCTTCCATTTATCATCTCCCCTCTCTCTATATATAGCCTGGCTCTCTCTCTATCTCTGTGTGTCTCTATTTCTTTCTCTCTCTCTGGATTGTGAGAGAGACACAATCCAGAGAGGTTGTGTTCGGGGGGTCCGGGGGGTCTGGGGCCCTTGGGGGGGGCACTGCTCTTCCTCCTCCTCCTCCTCCTCCTCCTCCCATTGATCCTCTGCCAAGCCATGTCCTGCAAGAAGAACCCCAAAGGCAAGGGGTCCTCCTCCTCTTCCTCCTCCTCCTCCGCAGCCCCTTCCTCTTCCCTGCCAGAACCCCCAGGAGCCAAAGGGGCCCTTCCTGCTGCAGCCCCACAAAAGCCCTCCAACAGGGGCCCCCTTGGCAGACCCTCAGCAACAGAGGGGAGTTCTATGACCATGCCTTCAAGGTGATGCTGGTGGGAGACTCTGGTGTTGGCAAAACCTCCCTCTTGGTTTGGTTCAAGGATGGTGCTTTCCTGGCCGGGAGCTTCATCTCCACTGTCGGGATCAACTTCCGGGGGTGCATCTGATATCGAGCAAGAATTTAGGGGTCTTTGCCAGGAGGCAGAGACCAGCCAGACCCATCAAAGAGAGTCCTATCAGCCCTGGTGAGAAAAGAAGCACTCAATAGAGTTTTCCCTGATTTTCCAATATAGTTACAAAGTTAGCCTTTGTATCTATATACTTCCCTCTGCTGGTTGTAGCTGAATGCTGCAGTGTGAGCCTCATGGGCTGGCCATGTGAATTAGCCTTTCCTTCATGCTGGCTTCAGAAAAGGCAAAAGCTGCACATCGCAAGTGCTGAACCTGACTCAGCACATAGAAGATGGCTTTGAAAGGCAGCAGATCACAGGAGCTGTCTTCATAGACTTGTCAACAGCCTATGATACTGTGAACCACCGCCTCCTCCTGAGAAAAATGTATAATATCACAAAGGACTACCACCTCACCCGCCTCATAGGAAACCTGCTACAAAACAGGAGCTTTTTTGTTGAGTTCCAGGGCCAGAGAAGCAGATGGCGGAAACAGAAGAACGGCCTGCCTCAGGGGAGCGTGCTTGCTCCATCCATGTTCCACATCTACACAAATGACCAGCCACTGCCAGAAGGGACAGAGAGTTTCATCTATGCTGATGATCGTGCCATTACTGCTCAAGCAGGGAGCTTTGAGATGGTAGAACAGAAGCTCTCCGAAGCTCTAGGTGCTCTTACTGCCTATTACAGGGAAAACCAGCTGATCCCTAATCCATCTAAAACACAGACATGTGCCTTTCACCTTAAGAACAGACAAGCATCCCGAGCTCTGAGGATTACCTGGGAAGGAATCCCACTGGAGCATTGCAGCGCACCCAAATACCTGGGAGTCACTTTGGACCGTGCTCTGACCTACAAGAAGCACTGCCTGAACATCAAACAAAAAGTGGGCGCTAGAAACAACATCATACGAAAGCTGACTGGCACAACCTGGGGATCACAACCAGACACAGCGAAGACATCTGCCCTTGCGCTATGCTACTCTGCTGCTGAGTATGCATGCCCAGTGTGGAACACATCTCATCACACTAAAACAGTGGATGTGGCTCTTAATGAGACATGCCGCATTATCACAGGGTGTCTGCGCCCCACACCACTGGAGAAATTACACTGCTTAGCCGGTATTGCACCACCTGACATCCGCCGGGAAGTAGCAGCCAATAGTGAAAGGACCAAGGCAGAGACATCTCCAGCTCATCCCCTGTTTGGGTATCAGCCAGCATGTCAACGACTTAAATCAAGACATAGTTTCTTAGATCTACAGAGACACTCGCTGGAACACCTCAGCAAGCGAGAGTCCAAAAGTGGCAGGCCCAAACCCAGCACCTCAATCATGGGTGATACCAGATGAGAGACTCCCCCCTGGGCACTCAGAAGACTGGGCGACTTGGAAGGCGCTGAACAGACTGCGCTCTGGCACCACGAGATGCAGAGCCAATCTTAAGAAATGGGGCTACAGGGTGGAATCCTCTGCATGCGAGTGCGGAGAAGAACAAACCACTGACCACCTGCTGCAATGCACCCTGAGCCCTGCCACATGCACGATGGAGGACCTTCTTGCGGCAACCCCAGAGGCACTCCAAGTGGCCAGATACTGGTCAAAGGACATTTAACCAAATACCAAATTTACAAAATCTGTGTGGTTTTTTTTCTTTCTTTTTTCTTTTTCTTTTTAATCTCTGTGTTTGTTTTGCTCTGTTAGAATTGTAATACAATGGTTGCTGATGACACGATAAATAAATAAATAAATGTGGTTGCATCAGAATGTTTTATTTTTTTTTGGGGGGGGGGCTCCCAAAATGGGGTGTTTTTAGTTGTCAGCATTTTATATTGACTCATTAAGGGTATGTATCACAAGTTTGGTCCAGCTCCATCAAGCCAAACAATACATACATACACACACACACACACATGCATACATGTATATACATGGATAACTGCAGTTCCAATGTAGCTGAAGAGGTTTTCCTGCAGCAACAAACCAGTGATGAGCTTGCAACACTACTTAAATTGGAGGATGTTAGCAAAGTCACCAACCAACCAAAAAAGAGCAAAGACTGCAGACCTGATAGAATTTCTGCTGAAATCTTTAAAGAAGTGGGCCTGAGCTGACAAAGCTCATTGAAAAGGTGTGGGTAACTGAGAAGGCCATTATCGTCACCTTTCTCAGAAAGGGAGAAATAATAGAATGTGGAAATCATCAAGGTATTTCCCTTTTAACTTTCACTGTATATAGAACATATAGATCCAGAACAGATTTCGACAGTCACATATGGACTGTCAAGACTCTACTGTTGGAAGACAATCATACTCGGCCACAAATGATCACTTATAGGATAGGAAATACATACTTTAACTTATATATAGGCCAGGCATGGACAAACTTTCTAACTTGGGGACCACATGGCAGGCCGAAGCAGGATGGGTGGGCCGGGAAGGGGGGGGTTCTCCCGAAGTCCCCTCCCTGCCCTGCCCTTCCCTTCCTCTTCTCTTTCAGAGGCAGAAAGTTGAAGGAAAGATGGGAAATGTTTGGCTCCCAAAAGGGTTGGCCTTGGTAAAAATGAGATGGAGTTCTTCTGATCTAGAATCCTACTCCTGATCTAGAATCCTAGAGCTGGAAGAGACCACAAGGGTCATCCACTCCAACCCCCTGCCATGCAAGAAGGCACCATCAAAGCACTCCTGATATACAGACAGCCTCTCTGGAAAAGCCTCCAGAAAAGGAGACTCCACCACACTCCCAGGCAGCATATTTCACTCTCCAACAGCTCTTACCCTCAGGAAGTTCTTCCTAATTTTTTCAGTTGAATCTCTTTCCCTGCCGTTTGAACCCATTGCTCCCTTGTGCCCTGGTCTCTAGAGCAGCAGTCAATCTGATTCCTCCCCTCCTCCTCAATGGGGCACTCTGAAATCTGTTTCTCATGTTCCCTTTCTACTTTCTGTTCTCCCAGCTAAACACCCCCAGGAAGAAAGGAGGAAGGGAAAAGATAAGGAAGGGAGGAATAGACGGATGGAATGAAGGTTGTGATAGGAGGGAGGGAGGGAAGGGAAGGAGTAAAGACAAAAAGTAAGGAGGAAGGAAGGAAGGAAATAACGAAGGAAGGAAAAAGAGGGAGATAGGGAAAGAGGGAAGGAAGAACGGATGAAAGGGTAGACGGGAAGGAAGGAGGAAGGGAGAAGGAAGGAAGGAAGGATAGGATGGTGTGAGAGAGGAGGGCCTGAGAAAAGAGTCCAGTAGGCGCATCCAGCCCATGGGCCTGGGTTTCCCCATACCTGACATAGACCATATAGATCCAGAGTAGGTTTCCACAGTCACATATGGACTGTCAAGACTCTACCCTTGGAAGACAGTCATACTCAGCCACAAATGATCACATATAGGATAGGACATATATACTTTGACATATATATCTATATCTATACACACATACACACACAATAGCCATCCCCTTGCTGTGGCCCAGTCTGTGTATATGTGTATATGTGTGTGTATATATTTGTGTATATGTGTATACATGTTTGTTTGTGTATATATGTAGTTTTGCGCATGCATTGTAATGTATTTTTTGTTTTTTTTAAATCTCTTCTTCTGTGTTTTTCAGTGTTTTTATGAGTGATGGTCACTCATTGGCCTGATAGGTGGATTGTGTCCAAATTTGGTGTCAATTTGTCCAGTGGTTTTTGAGTTATGTTAATCCCACAAACGAACAAACATTACACACACACACACACACACACACAAAATTGTGAAAGATTCTCTTTTCAGCCTGGCCCACTCAGTCTCATCCCTTAGGCTCTTGTCATTGACCTTGCTTCCCCCCCCCCCCCAAACTTAATCTCTCCCTGGGCCATAATGAACCCCTATATGGACTGGTGGATGTGTTGCTATGGTGGCTTTATTTGCATAGATAAAGAAAGTTATAAAAAAACCCCAAAGAAGTGGAAGTTTATTAAGACACAAAAATAACATGTTAACCCCTGTTAACATATTAACATTTTATTCATTCACAATACCTCAAAACCATAGTCAGCCCCCCCCCCCCCGCTTCCTGGCTGACTATCTTGCCTATGTTACAGCTCTTCTTTTCTCTCCAAATGCTCGAGATCTCTTCTGAATTCAAAATCCTATCTAACCTCTGACAAGCTCTGTTTTGTAACTGCCTTCACAGCACTCCCTGAGCTGTGATTGGCAACCTTCAGCCTGGCTTACCCAGCTCCTACTTCTCAGATGCCAATTATTTATTTTTATCCTATATATGTTCTTGATGTTTTCTCGAAAAATAATCTTCCATCTGTCTTTCTGTTCTCCAGGTTTTTGTCAGCTCTAAAAGGAATAATTCATTTTAGATTCAATGATTGCCATCTCCTACTGTTGCTCCCCACTCTTTTCTTGGTAAGTACATAGAACTTGTGTCCAGAGGCCATTAAAAAGTTCTAGCAATTGAACACAGTTATCATGAATTGTGTCAGGTTCTGTGTCTCCAGGTGACCTAACTCCAGAGATTAGGGAATTTGATATATACATGACTATATATCTTCTTGAAGACCAGGATGCTTGTTTTTTGCAGTCAGGTGAAAACATTCCTCTGCCACCAGGCATTTATGCAAAGATGGGGGGCAAGCTGCTGGGGATGGGGTGAGTGGGAGTTTGCAGGGCGCAGGAGCTATGTAGTAGTTGTCAAGTGTAGTTTTAAATGTATTTTAATATGTTATGTTTTTTGAAATAAAATATTTAACAGTTTTTTAATCTTTATATTCCTATCTTAATGCATTTGCTTTGTTGGGGGGAATGCAGGGGGGAATCTTGGGGGGAAAGTGGGAGGAATTGTCTATATACTTCCTCATGCTAGAGAATGAATCCACTTTAAATTTGGTTTCTGCCTCCTGCAGAATTCTGGGGTTTATAGTTTAGTGAGGAGACTTTAACCGCCTCACTACACTACAAACCCTAGAATTCTGCAGAGGGTAGAAACTGGATTTAAAGTGGATTCATTCTCTAGTATGATGAGGTCTTTTGTGTGGCATACAATGGCCTTCAGTTTTCAAAGGAAACGGAGAATTTAACAATAGTTCCCATCCCACTTTAACATCCAACAGTTCTATCACACTTTAAAAGACAACAGTTCCCATCCCACCTTAAATACGTGTTTCTATGCGCAGGGAGAACAGTTGAGTTGATTCTTCCCTGGCCTTGCAAGTCACAGTTTCTCTACATCGCTGTAAAGGAGCGTAAAACTTTAGACTCACTGCACCCCCTAACCTCCGCAGAGGTGGAGGACCCATTAAGTTGGTCCGCCCCAGGAGGCTTATGGATCCGGATGGATTCCTGACGGCTCTTGGGGAATTTCCCGCCACCTCGGTTGGTGATCCTGTCGATGCCCTGGTCGCTCTCTGGAATGGGGAGATGGCTAGGGCAATAGACATGATCACTCCAGAACGTCCCCTCTCAAGTAGCCGAGCTAAACCAGCTCCTTGGTTCACCGAGGAGCTGGCAGCAGGAAGCGAAGGAAGAGGGAACTAGAGAGCGTGTGGCGTTCGGATCCGAGCGAGTCAAATCGAACACGGTTTGTGTCCTTTTTAAGGGCATATGCCGCGGCAATAAAAGCCGCAAAGAAAACTTTCTTTGCGGCCACTATTGCGTCTGCAAAGAACCGTCCGGCTGAACTGTTCCGAGTTGTCAGAGGCCTGTTAAAACCCACCATTCAGGATGGGTGCCCTGATGACTCGGCAGCTCGCTGTGAAGCCTTTGCTCAGTTCTTTGCAGACAAAGTCGCTTTGATCTGCTCTGGACTGGATACCATATTAACGGCAGTCTCTGAGGATGTAACACGAGCATCTGCTTGTCCGGTTTTGTTGGATTCATTTCAATTGGTTCAATCCGAGGATGTGGACAAGGTGCTTGGAGGAATGAGAGCTACCACATGCATCCTAGACCCCTGCCCATCCTGGCTTCTGAAGGAGGCCAGAGGGGGATTGGCCGAGTGGGGGAAGGTGGTGGTTAATGCCTCCCTTCGGGAAGGCAAAATTCCAGCCAGCTTAAAGCAAGCTGTGATAAAACCGCTGTTGAAAAAACCATCACTGGACCCCACTCAATTCGTCAACTATCGGCCTGTTTCCAATCTCCCCTTCTTGGGCAAAGTCCTGGAACGTGTGGTGGCCTCACAACTCCAGGCATTCTTGGTAGACACGGATTATCTGGATCCGGCACAGTCTGGCTTTAGGCCGGGACATGGTACCAAGACAGCCTTGGTCGCCTTAGTGGATGATCTGTGCCGGGAGCTCGACAGGGGGAGTGTGTCCCTGTTGGTGCTGCTGGACCTCTCAGCGGCCTTCGATACCGTCGACCACGGTATCCTTCTGGGGCGCCTCGCGGGGATGGGTCTTGGAGGTACTGTTCTGCAGTGGCTCCGCTCATTCCTCGAGGGTCGGTCTCAGAAGGTGTTATTGGGAGACTCCTGTTCAACCCCACAACCTTTGTCTTGTGGGGTTCCTCAGGGTTCAATACTGTCTCCCATGTTGTTTAACATCTACATGAAGCCGCTGGGCGAGATCATCCGGAGTTTCGGTGCGATGTCATCTGTACGCAGATGATGTCCAACTCTGTCACTCCTTCCCACCTGCTACTAAGGAGGCTGTCGAGGTCCTGAACCGGTGCTTGGCCGCTGTGACGGTCTGGATGGGGGCGAACAAATTGAAATTGAATCCAGACAAGACAGAGGTACTCCTGGTTAGTCGCAAGGCCGAACAGGGTATAGGGTTACAGCCTGTGTTAGACGGGGTCGCACTCCCCCTGAAGACGCAGGTTCGCAGTTTGGGTGTGATCCTGGACTCATCGCTGACCTGGAACCCCAGGTTTGGCGGTGACCAGGGGAGCATTGCACAGTTAAAACTTGTGCACCAACTGCGACCGTACCTTGGGAAGTCTGACTTAGCCACGGTAGTCCACACTCTGGTTACATCCCGCTTTGACTACTGCAACGCTCTCTACGTGGGGTTGCCTTTGAAGACAGCCCGGAAGCTCCAATTAGTCCAACGGGCGGCAGCCATGATACTAACAGGAGCGGGGCGCAGGGAGCATACAACTCCTCTGCTGCTCCAGCTCCACTGGCTGCCGATATGCTACCGGGCTCAATTCAAAGTGCTGGCGTTGGCCTTTAAAGCCCTAAACGGTTCTGGCCCAACTTATCTATCCGAACGTATCTCAGCCTATCAGCCCACCAGGACCCTAAGATCTTCTGGGGAGGCCCTGCTCTCTATCCCGCCTGCTTCACAGGTGCAGCTGGCGGGGACGAGAGACAGGGCCTTTTCTGTGGTGGCCCCTCGGCTATGGAACGCCCTTCCCATGGAGGTAAGATCAGCCCCCTCGCTGATGGTGTTTCGAAAAAGACTGAAGACCTGGATGTTCAAACAGGCATTTGGCTAATTCGGTACAATGAACTGATGACTAATGGATTGGTAATATGGACGATGAAATTGGATTATGATTTTAGTTAAGAGATGCACTGGATTATTATCGACGGGCCAATATTGTCTATTGTGTATGTTGTTTTTTATGGTTTTAATCTGAATATTGTTGTTGTTTGTACTGTTGTAAACCGCGTTGAGTCGCCAATTTAGGCTGAGAAACGGCGGTATACAAGCACAGTAATAAATAAAATAAATAAATATAAAACTACTGCCACCAAATTTGTGAGGAAAGCCGGGCAATGATCAATATCAGCTTAGGAGCTGATTTATAAAGGGACTATTATTTACAGAAGTATTTATTTCTTTGATAGCGTAGCGTTTAATGTCCCTGGTTTGGTTTTACTACTTATGCAGGCTGTTTGGCTTAGAAGAAACTGTATCAGGCAAGGCTTGAGGAAAACAGTAACAAAATTATTTAACAGGAGTATAACAGATTCAATTGTTACTTCTCTAGAGGCACAAACTTAGTTAGTTACATTGATAAGGTTTCCTGAATAACTTTGGGTACTAAACAGACTTCAAAAGGTTTCTTTGAGTAGATATATCTTTCTTCAACAAGCGTTCTTTTACTACAAATAAGCCACCTGACTTATCTAACTATATTGGCTCACAGTCAAACCCTGATTCTTAATATTAAAGAATCAGTCTTCCTTATAGTTCTCTAAGTATAGGATTCCTGATGGTTTTCCACACACCACAGGATCAACTACCGCTCTTGTAACTCTTTGGTCACAGACTAGTTCCCTGAATCTCCTACCAGAAATATCAGTCTTCTCTGTAACTCTAACGGTCACAGACTAGTTCCCTGAATCTCCACCCAGAGATTTCAGTGTTCTCCGTAGCTCACCGGCTTACATACTCTTCCCTGTTTCTCCTATTAGAGAAATCAGTCCTTTCTGCAACTCTAACGGTCACAGACTGCCTATTTCAAACAGCTGTGCAGCTAGGTGACAGTTGGCTCCACCCCCATTGCTATGGCAACTCAGGCCAAGCCAGCCACCATCTCTAACAAAATATAATTCTTCATACTTACCATTTATTAACTACTGTTTAAACAACACATAACCGTAGGAATAAAAATACACATCGTCACAATCGCTAAATGCAGTCCTGCGTCATTTGATCCGTGGGACTCCATCTTCAAATTGAATAGAAATGATAAGAAGATGATTCCCCCCACTTCCCCCTCTTGTAGGATGAGGTCATAAATGTATTGTGTCATGATTGCTATGAACTGCCTTGAGTCCTTATATCAGGAAAAAGATGGGATAAAAAGTCAATAAATAATACATTAATTGGTTTTGGCCTTACAAAAGGGAAACCAAAAGGAATGCTAGTCCTGTGTCAATAACGGGACATGGATTTCCGTGCTTTGTTTCCTTCAGTTTGAATGCTGTTCTGTTGATGGATGGTGTAAACTCACAATGTTGATGGAAGATGGTAGTTTCCCATTCAGCAGAGAGGCCAACCCATTCAGGGTTTTGGAGGACAGCACTACAAATGGTTTCAGACTAACATGGACATCATCAGCTGCCACTACTCACCCATGCCCAATTAATTTGACAGATGCAATGTTGTCATTTTCAGCTCCATCTTCATGCTGTTTCCTGAACTGAGTCTAGCTACTCCCACACACAACTACAGACCAGTCTTTTCCCCCTTACAGAATGGATCCTACATATAAGCTGAATGCTATTGTACTAGTGGAGCCCCCAGTGGCAAAGTAGGTTAAACCACTAAACTGCTGAATTTACTGAACGAAAGGTTCGAATCCAGGGAGTGGGGTGAGCTCCCGCTGTTAGTCCCAGCTTCTCCCAACCTAGCAATTTGAAAACATGCAAATGTGAGTAGATCAGTAGGTACAGCTTTGGCGGGAAGGTAATGGTGCTTCATGCAGCCATGTTGGCCACATGATCCTTGGAGGTGTCTATGGACAATGCTGGCTCTTTGGCTTAGAAATGGAGATAAGCACCGCCCTCAGAGTTAGACATGACTAGACTTAATGCCAAGGGAAACCTTTACCTTTATTATACTAGGGCAGTATAACATTATAGTGCTGTGATTCCACCTTAATTGTCATAGTTCCATAGTATGGAAAACTGGGATTATCAGATTAAGCAAATTTCCAACTAAAGAGCTTTAGTGGTTCATCAAACCACATGTACTCAAGATACCCTGGATGCAACCATGACATATAAGGTCAAATCATAGTGCCATGATTGTGAAGTTTATTTCCAAAAGGTACTAAATTCAAAAAATGAGTTATACCACATTGTGGGTTAGGAGTACAATATTATGTACACATCAAAAGTATCAAAATGTATCAGATCACTTTGGTACAGGGCTTGGAAATAAATTGTATTCTATAGCAAAACAATGCATATTCTCAGAACTTTTTTATTCCTGTAAAAATGTTCAGTTGGATTTGATACCTTTTGGACACAAACTCCACAATTGCATATTTGTATGGCAGGGTCTTAGTTAGGCATTATAAAACACATGAAGTGAAGGAGCATGATTTCACTATCATCTCCCTTCACTCTCTCATGCAGAAAGTGATTTTCTGAAAATAAGATGCTCTTCCCTCCATGGATGTACTCCATGTGATTCAGATCATTGGGGAGAAATAGTGTTCTGAATTGCTTTCAAGAGCTTTTAGACACAGAAGGAACTCTTTTTTTTCAGGAAATCATTTTCTATATGTGCCGAGAGACAGAAATAGGTTTTCTTCTTCTATGTTTTGTTTGCCTTTGGAATACCTGTGTTTGCACATACAAACACAATTATTTATTTTGGAAATGAGGCCAAGTCTAAATACAAAATCCATTTGTTTATATACACCTTATGCACATAGCCTGAAGGTAATTTTATAACTGTTTCACTGATTTTTTTTTGCATGAAACAAAGTTTGTGTATATTGAATGACCAAAAAACTATACATTTTTGTCACTATCTCAATCACCTATGTGGACAATTTTGGATGTTGGACTATTTCAGATTTTGGAATTCTGGATAAGGGATGTTCAACCTGTGTCTGTTAAAGAACCAGAGCGAGTAGCTATTTAAGGAAAAGTATGCTGTACCAAACATTTACATGCTAAGGGGCTAGCTGCTACTTAAGGAAGCAAAAAAGTTGGCAAGTGTCTATCCCACTTCCCTTACGATTACATCTTTTCCTGTTTTGGATGATTGTTCATCAACAGTAAGTATATCCGTTTCTCCTCCTTCCTTTAATATGCATGGAAATGACTGCCAGTTTCGGAAAAACCTCTTCCTTTACTTTCCTTTATGTTAACATAAATGGAGACCAGGGGTGGCAAACCCATTACGCAAAGTAAGCCTTTGCAGTATAGTTGATTTTGCCCAGGGGTGCTTTTGAGGAGCTCTTTGGGGAAAATAGACCTTGACATATGCGAGTTGTAGTTACTGGGATGTATAGTTCACCTACAATCAAAGAGCATTCTGAACTCCACCAATGATGGAATTGAATCAAATATAGCACACAGAACTCCCACGACGAACAGAAAATATATATCAATGATTGGTTGGTGGTGGGGGGGGGGGCGGCGGCACCAAAATACTGTTTGCTTACAGTTGAAAATTACCTAGGGCCGCCTCTGATGGAGACCCATACATTCATGTGACAGCTGAATTGACTACAGTGGGCCCTTGATATCCATGGAACTGGGCTCCGGGACCCACCCATGCCACCATGGATGCAAAATCTGTGACTATATACAATGGTATAATGAAGTGGTGTCCCTTGTATTACCGTATATACTCGAGTATAAGCCGATCCGAATATGAGCCGAGTCACTTAATTTTACCACAAAAACTGGGAAAACGGATTGACTCAAGTATAAGCCGAGGGTGAGAAATTCAGAAGCTAATGGTACATTTGAAAATGAAAATAGATACCAATAAAATTACATTAATTGAGGCATCTAATTGAGGCATCAGTAGGTTAAATGTTTTGAATATTTATATAAAATTGTAATTTAAGATAAGACTGCCCTAACCTTCTTCAATGTAAATGTGCTTACGTATCCTTCCAGTAATAATAAGGACAGTAAACTAATAAATGGAATAATAATAGAGTGAAATAATAAATGGAATAATAACAATCATAGAGTAAAATAATAAATTTAATGATAACACTGATAAGATAAAATAATAAATGTAATAATAAAGTAAAATGATAACTATAATAATAATGATAAATATAATAAAATAATAAATGCAATAATAATAATAATAATAATAATGATGACAGAGTAAAATAATAAATAACCTTGACTCGAATATAAGCCGAGGGGGACTTTTTCAGCCTAAAACAAGGGTTGAAAAACTAGGCTTATACTTGAGTATATGCCAGGATTAAATGGTTGAATTTGTGGATGCAGAATCTACAGATACGGAGGACCAACTGTACACTTCTTCATTCTAACCCAATTAGGATAACCCAATGGTGGCCTCTAGAGGTTTTATCTGGCAAGACTGCATGATACATTTAGAGCAGCAGATGAAATTCTGAATTATGATTGGTACTGAACAATTTAAATTGATACAGGGCTAGCGTGACTGATAATATGGGATTCCCTGTGTCTTTTTGGCAAGTTAGATATGGCAGTGCATGCCGAACTGAGTTGTCATTGATTTCTTATAAAGCAAGAGATGTTTGATTTAAAGAACACGGCATAATGTTCTGCCACTGCTTGCTTATTCATTTCGTGTTGTCCATGCCAGACCTATGGGAATACATTCCTGGGCTTTGTGTGAATATATAATTTCATCACATGCAGGGAGAGAAGTGTCTTCTCCCCATTTCTCTCTGTGTTGACACAGTGGAGCTCACAGTTACTTCCGGAAGGATTTGTTGGGGCTCCATGTTGGCAGCATTGCAGTAGCAGGGCCCAGAGGAGTTGGATGTACACCTGACTTCGCATACAAAATAGTCAGAGAAGCCAAATAGGAAGTGAGTGACACTACATACTGGAAAGGGACACTACAGTCCTCGACAGTAGAGAACACCATGAGATGGTTCCCTATGCTGCTCCACAATTTCCCCTGCTGTCCCCTGCTTTACAAAGGGCTGTCTGATGAGGCTCATGCAAAACAATGGATAATAGCTATGCTATTGAACGGAAGGCTTTCAGCCCAAGTATACCAAAGAATCATGATGGAGGACCTAGAAATGCCTAGAGAGAAATTTCTAAAAAACATGAATAAGTGAAACAATGTGTATCAGTTTTGCACATGTTCCACCTGAGAGTTTTCATATCTTCACGTCTACTGTTTATTTTATAAATTGAGAAGATGATTATGTGAGCTTTTGATTAATAAATGAATTGTTATTGTGGATAGCCCGTCATGAACTCCTGGGCATTAATGTGTCACCTCTGTAGGGATGTCCCATCTCTGTCAGGAATCCCACCATTGTTAGGACATTCCAACTCCACCAGGACATCATGCCTACTTAGTGATACGAAGTCAGAGATGTGATGGATCACCTTCATAGGCATGTTCCGCATCCATAATGACACGGAGACTTAGTGTCGGGCAGATTTTGTCGTAACATCCCATCATAGACATCAGGATGTCCCACCTCCATCGGGACCATCCACTTCCGTTGGGACATCCCATCTAATCTTACCTCCATTGAGACTTTCCACCTCCGTTGGGACATCCTACCTTCATCGGGATGGTCCAGTTCCATTGGGACATCCCATCTCAGTCAGGATTTTCCACCTCTGTTGGAACCGTTCAGAACTGTCCCTTCCTGTGAGGACATCCTACGTCTTTCAGGATGGTCAAATTCCATCGGGACATCAAGAACACTCACTTCTGTTGGATATCGCAATTCTGTCAAGACATTCCCATCTATGTCGGGACGTCCCACCAAACATATACATCCTAAGAAAGCTTCTGTCACCATCCCACCAGCTTAGTAAAACCTTACAAAGAGTAGATATGGACATTTTCTATAGTCTGCAGCATTTCAACAGTCGCTTAGAAAAAGCTACAGAGATGCATATAGAATTTTTGAAAGAATTTCAGGAGATTTTTGGCACAGCAAGATCAGTGGTGGAGTCTATGGGTGGCAGAGTTAGGATTCCTCACATCTATTCAAGGCAGACTTGTAAAAGTAACATCCAAGCAACTTCACCAACACCAATGGAATATTGTAGGCCTAATGTGTACATCCAATTTCTAGACTTTTTCTGCAGTCATCTTCAAGACCGATTACAAAGCACAGGGAAGTAGTTCAGGAACTGCAAGTGTTCCTTCCTGTTAAATGTGGCCATTTAAAATCTGACTTGAATAAGTGCACAGAACTTAACAATGAATGCCTTCAAGATACTGACACGCTGATGGAAGCGTTTGACCTGTGGTGGATAATATAGGAAAAGATTACACCTGCAGAAAAACCATCAAATGCACTGGAAGCATATCTTGTCTGTGATCAACAGGTTTTTTTTTCTCCAAATGGGAATTATTATTATTATTATTATTATTATTATTATTATTATTTCGGTTGCTTCTACCCTGCCCTTCTCACCCCGGGGGGGGGGGGGGGGGGGGGGGGACTCAGGGCGGCTTACAAAAGCGAGGCACAATTCGATGCCCGCATCACAAACAGCAAAGGACAATAACAGCAGTTAACACAATAAATTTTAGCAATAACAGTTAACAGAAGACAACAATTATTATCGGCAAAAACAACCATAAAACCAAGAAAAGCAATAAAAGCAATAAAATCAATACAAACCTCATTAATGGTCAGCGTTTCAGGGTCTCATAGTTTAAGTTCCAATTTCCACTAAATTGTCGGTCCTATTCATCTGGTTTCCATATCTAATTGTCAGGGTGTCCAAAGGCCTGGTCCCACAACCACATCTTTACCTTCCTCCTGAAGGCAAGGAGGGATGTTGATGCCCTAATCTCCTCCGGGAGAGAGTTCCACAGGTGGGGGGCCACCACTGAGAAGGCCCTGCTCCTCATCCCCACCAGCCTCACTTGTGATAGTGGTGGGGTCAAGAGCAGGGCCTCCCCAGATGATCTCAGATTCCGGGGTGGGACGTAGAGGGAGATACGTTCGGACAGATATACTGGACTGGAACCGTAAAGGGTTTTGGTCAAAACCAGCACCTTGAATTGTGCTCGGAACTGAATCGGCAGCCAGTGGAGCTGACACAACAGGGGGGTGGTGTGCTCCCTGTATGTCGCTCCAGTGAGTAATCTGGCTGCCGCTCGGTGGACCAGTTGAAGTTTCCGAACAGTCTTCAAGGCCACCCCACGTAGAGTGCGTTGCAGTAGTCTATACGGGATGTGACAAGAGCGTGGACCACTGTGGCCAGATCAGACTTCCCGAGGTACGAATGCAACTGGTGCACAAGTTTTAATTGTGCAAAAGCTCTCCCGGCCACCGCTGAGACCTGGGGTTCCAGGCTTAGCGATGAGTCCAGGATCACTCCCAAGCTGTGAACCTGAGTCTTCAGGGGGAGTGTAACCCCATCCAACACCGGCTGTAACCCTGAAAACCCTCTTCAGATTTCTACAACAGTACCAGTGTCAACAGTTCCAAATGTAAGATTGTTTTCAACTCTTAAACCTTTGAAAACATACATAAGACACACAATGGGATAAGAAAGCATAACTGGACTTGCACTCTTGAGTGTCCACCAAAGTTTATTGGTGGAGCCTGATTTCTGTCAAAGTGTATTGACACAGTTTTCACTGTGGTATTCTTTTGTAACCACTAAACTATCAATTAAGAGCAATTTTCACATTTTTTTATACTTGAAACTTTGCAGCTAAAATAGAAATTTGATTTAATTGAGTCTATATAAAAATATAGAATATGTCATAGAATTTAAATGATTTTGTGTTATGGACCTACTTTTCATGATTAGCTAAAAAAAAAAGTTTCAACCCCTCCTGGATGTCTTTTTTTCTGACTATGGGCCTGCCCACATTGTACAAATAATGGAGTTTGATATCACTTTAACTGCCATGGCTCAATGCTATCGAATCATGAGAATTGTAGTTTGGTGAGATACCAACAAATTTTTATCAGAGAAGGCTGAAGACCTTGTAAAGCTACAATCCCTATGAGTTCTAGTTTTTTTGTGTTTGGGATTTTTAAAATTTTGGAATACCGGTATTTACATATATGTACACAATAAGATATTTTGAAAATGGAACCTAAATCTAAACATGACGTTTCATTCATGATTCACCTTATAACCTGAATGTATTTATATAATATTTTTAATAATGTTGTGCATGCAGAAACTTTTGTGTACATCAAACCATCAAAAAGCAAAAGTGTCACTACTTTAGCCATCCATGTGGACAATTTTAAATTTTGGAAATTTTTAAATTTTGGAATTTATTGGAATATTGTAACAACAATAATAGTTTTCTGCTTTTTTGATGGTCAACATCAGTTGCTTGTGATAGCTCCTTCACATTGCCAAATGGTAGGGGTGGTCCAAATTTGTGTTTCTATGTTTGGACAACAGTTCTGAAACCAGAACTCAAAAAGCAGCCAGGCTTTGAATCTGCAAGGCCATTCAATGTTAATCAAGGTGGCCATTTGTGACATTCACGCTTGCCTCAAGCAGAGTTCTTTCTCCCACCCTGGACATTCCACAGATATATAAACCTCACATGCCTAGTTTCCCATAGACCCCTCAACCTCTGAAGATGCCTGCCATAGACGTGGGCAAAATGCCAGGAGAGAATGCTTCTGGAGTATGGCCATACAGCCCAGAAATCTCACAGCAACCCAGTTCTAAAACCAATTTAAAAACAGTTAATTTTCAAAGGAAAAAGTAGTTGATGTTCAGAGGAAATGTAATAACTATGACTGCGAGGATAAAGGGGAAAAATCCTTCTCCGAAACGTATTGAGAAGGGCTGAACAATAGTGTATTAGCTGTATATGTTCAGGGCACTTCCGAGAAGATTTTATAAGGCTGTTAACTGTTGTTTGGTGACAAGCAGAAACAAATAAATGACATTAAGCACTGATTTACAATAATTTGAACACTGGAGTTAACCTCTTAGCAATTCATACCAGCCATTTAGCTGTACATAAAACATATGGCTCTTTTACAGCCCATGTAGGGACAGCTTAATAAAGAACGCATAGGCCACATTCTGGTGGATTTGCATTTCTTAATCCCGATGCAGGCTTTGTCTCTCGTTTCCATAGCAATGAATGGATCTATATTCCAATCACGCCGTTCCTGGCTTGTTGTCTCCATCGGGAAAATGGAGAGCGGGGCCAGTTACTTAAGTATGGGTGAATTTTTGGGAACAATATGACATGTTGGATTCTAATTTCTTTTTTAAAAAAAGAATTATCAGAATGGAGATGGATATGTTTGTAACAGGATATATTTATTTTGCATGTTTATTACATGCAGTTTTGCAGAACGATGGTTCTTCATTACAGAATTTATTTTATTACAGTCTTAATTAGCTGCATATTGCTTTATTGGCATAGCTTTTGGCAACAGGAACTTGTCTAGCAGGCTTATTACAAATGAGAAACGTAAGCTTCCTAATTGTTTATTTTCCTCAGCAAATCTGAGCTGCATTCTTCTTGCCATAAATCCCCTCCAAACCTGCTGCCACCTGATCTGCTTTTAGTGTAACATGCTTGGTGGTCATGGGATTGAATTAACATGTGGACCCATTTTAAACAACACTGAATAGCTTTGCCACTCTTTCAATCTGTTATATGTCCATGTTAAAATAAACAGAAGTAAACAATTTGTTGTAGATAAGGTGGGAGAAAAAAAATTAAATTGCAATAAAACCAACAAAAAGAAAGCCTCTTTTAAAACTAATATATACACACATATATATAGTTATAATATAAAAAAGAAATCCTCTTTTAGAATATATATTTGTATATATATATGTGTGTGTGTGTGTGTCTATACACATACACACACGCATATATATACACACAGTGTATATGTTTGTAGTTGTGAATTACATGTAATTAGAGAAGTAAGTTTTGTAGTTCGATATGTGATTGTTGTTTAAGTATGTCTCTGTTTATGCATGCATGCATGCATAAGTATGTATCCATGTTTACATATGCATACATTGTTTTTCCTTATTTGTGTTTTTTTGTGTTTTTAAGTGTAAATTGAAATAATGGAGTTGATAGAGAGATCTTTGAAAAGAAATTTTCTTCCATAACAACAACAACAACAACAGCCCAAGAACAAGCCATTAGGACAAATGCCATCAAAGCCAGAATTGAAAAGTCAATGACGGATCCCAAATATAGACTCTGCAAGGAAGCAGATGAAACAATAGATCATATCTTCAGCTGCTGAAAGAAGATCGTGCAGACAGACTACAAGCAGAGGCATAACACCATTGCTCAGATGATTCTTTGGAACTTGTGCCACAACTACCATCTGCCTGCCATAAAGAACTGATGGGATCAAAAGCCAGAAAAGGTTACAGAACATGAACACGTCAAACTCCTCTGGGACTTCCAAATTCAGACAGACAGAGCACAATACTCCTGACCTCACAATCATGTTAAAAAACAAAGTATGGATTGTCGATGTTGCAATCCCAGGCAACAGCAGGATTGAAGAGAAATAACTGGAAAAGCTGACACAATGTGAGGATTTAAAGATTGAACTGCAACGACTCTGGCACAAGCCAGTAAAGGTGGTCCCAGTGGTGATCGGCACACTGGGTGCAGTGCCTAAAGACCTTGGCCTGCACTTAAACACAATAGGCGCTGACAAAATTACCATCTGCCAGCTGCAGAAGGCCACCTTACTGGGATCTGCATGCATTATTCGCCGATACATCACACAGTCCTAGACACTTGGGAAGTGTCCGATGTGTGATCCAATACAACAGCCAGCAGAGTGATCTTGTCTGCTGTGGACTCATCTTGCTGTGTTTCAAATAATAATAATAATAATAATAATAATAATAATAATAAGAATAAGAAGAAGAAGAAGAAGAAGAAGAAGTCTTTTAGGAAGCAGACAAAACGATAGATCACATCCTCAGCTGTTGCAAGATCGCGTGGACAGACTACAAGTAGAGTCATAACACAGTTGCTCAGAAGATCCATTGGAACTTATGCCACAAATACCATCTGCCTGCAAGAAAGAACTGGTGAGATCACAAGCCTGAAAAAGTGACAGAAAATGAACACATCAAACTACTCTGGGACTTCTGTATTCAGATTGTCAGAGTTTTGGAGCACAATACTCCTGACCTCGCAATTGTGGAGAAAAAAAGCAAGTATGGATCATTGATGTTGCAATCCCAGCCAACAGCAGGATTGATGAGAAGCAACTGGAAAAGCTTACACAATATGAGGATTTAAAGATAGAACTGCAAAGACTCTGGCACAAGCCAGTAAAGGTGGTCCCAGTGGTGATTGGCACATTGGGTGCAGTGCCTAAAGATCTGAACTTAAAATAATCGGCACTGACAAAATTATCATCTGCCAGCTGCAAAAGGCCACCCTACTTGGATCTGCACGCATTCTTTGCAGATACATCACACAGTTCTACACATTTGGGAAATGTCCAACGTGTGATCAAATACAAAAGCCAGCATAGTGATCTTGTTTGCTGTGTACTAATCTTGTTATGTATCTAACAACAACAACAACAACAACAACACCAACTCTGTTCTTGTACCCTGCCTACATCTCCCTGAGGGGACTCAGGGCAGCTTACATATGGCACGAAGTGCCTAAAACAGAACATAAAATAAAATGAATACAAGTACATTACAACAAAATAAAAACATTTGGCATATAAAACAACAATTAAAACAGTATACAATAACCCATGATCACAAGCGACTGAAGAACATGGCCAGATTGTAAACAAAAAGACAAGGAAGTGGGATAGTGCAAAATTGTAGCCATGGAACAAGGACATGAGAAGAAGAGCAGTTCTATGTCATTATTGCATAAACTACTAGGGACTAGATGTTCTCAAAAGCTTGCTTAAACACCCATGTCTTCAGATCCCTATAGAAGGAGGACAGTGTGGGGGCCTCCCTAGGGAGGGTGTTCCAGAGCCAGGGGGCCATCACTGAGAAGGCCCTCTTCCTGTCCCCACCAATTGCACTTGTGATGGTGGCAGGACCAAGAGGAAGGCCTCCTTGGCAGATCTTAATGCTTGTGCAGGTTCATTGGGGGTGGGGGTGGTAATGACAAGAGGCAGGGCCCAAACCATTACAGTCGGTTCTCCACATTCACTAAGATTTGGGACACAGGACCACCACAACATTGGAGAAAGCACAAAATTAAAAAAAACCTACACACACTTTTTTCAACCTAAGAGCACCTCTCTAGGAATTGCTTCATCCTCCAGCACAGCTCTATGGACAATTTCTTCCAGAAGTTGAATCTAGAATCGTGCTATACTCTACAAAATGCCTAGAGAAGTGTTATTTCTAGATCATCCAGCATAAGTTGACCATGGACTTGTCATGGAGGATACAGAGACTACTAGAGAGGGTATGTTAAAATCTGTGGATAATGAAATCCACAAATGTGGAGGGGCAAGTGTGGTTTTCAACTTGGATCTGTGTACTAGAGGTTAAGTAAATACTTAGATTGAGAATGATGCACCAGTTTGAGTTTTTGATTATGGCTCTGGAGACCATGATTTGAATACCCATTTAGTCATGGAAGTCACCTTGAGCAAGTCACATGTTCTTAGCCTCAAACTGGATTTGCACTGCTATATAATCCAGTTTCAGAATGCATATTAACTGCTTTGAACTGGATTATATGAGTCTATGCTGCTCAGAAGAAGGCAAACGAAAACCCCTTCCGAACAAATCTTGTCAAGAAAACCCCCTTAGTGGGCCACCATAAATCGGAAATTACTTGAGGTCACACAACAAAGTCGGTACTTGTGAAACACTCCACAGCTAACAAACCTTATGTTGGAAACCTGAGTAAATTTTCAAGTAAGTGCATATGTAAGTCTGTATCTGTGAATCTCAAGTGAACAATTTGTTCCAGCTCTGCTATCTGCCTTCTCCTTTCTGATATGAAAGTATTCATGGGTGTTTTGTCTTCTTTCCAGGTGCCTTATCTTCAGTGTATGGAATCTGTGTATAACATGTCAACTTTCTCTCAGCCCATTGACGTCAGCCACCAAAACAAATCCTTCTTGGTTTCGGCTGAACCTCTGTTAGGATCTGCATTGTGCCTCAAAACCAAACTTACCTGGGAGTAAGGCCTCTACTGAACACAATGGGATTTTTAAGCAAACATGAAGAGGATCTTAAATTGTTTACTTATCAGGGAGTAACTCTCACTGAACAAAGTGCAACTTATTTTTGAGTAAATATGCTGTGTAAACAAAGCCCCTCGGAGTATTTCATATGTGTATTCACTTGCGGGAAGATTCGTTATGAAGAATACAAAGTACAAAGACATAGCTATTTTTTAAAAGTATATGTTTTAATCAATGTTATAAAGATGCAGAAAGATTTGAGTGTGTGTGTACTCTGGGTATAATACTTACTAGCCAAGAGAAACAAATGCCCTAGATTCTTAGAACACATTAATCAATATTAGATTAGTCACATATGTTTGGATATTATCTCCTCTTTAATGTGATAGCTCAACCGAAGAGAATCAACTCAGTGCTGGAAAACTATGAGTATTGTGGATGGCCAAAATGACCAATAAATGAATATTAGAGTACATGGAGCCTGAACTCTTTCTAGAAGCTAGAATGACCAATCTGAAACTATTGTACTGTGGCCCAGATGGTATACTCATTTGAGATGACAGCAAGATTTGGTGCAGTAGCAAAAGAGACCAAGATCCCTCTACAGCAGTGGCTCTCAACCTTCCTAATGCCGCAAGCCCTTAATACAGTTGTGGTGACCCCCAACCATAAAACTATTTTTGTTGCTACTTCATAACTGTAATTTTGCTACTGTTATGAATTGTAATGTAAATATCTGATATGCAGGATGTATTTTCATTCACTGGACTAGATTTGGAACAAATACCCTATGCACCCCAATTTGAACAGTGGTGGGGTTGGGGGTTGGGGGAGGGGTTAATTTTGTCCTTTGGGATTTGTAGTTGCTGGAATTTATAGTTAACTTATAATCAAAGAGCCCCTTGAACCCCACCGACGATAGAATTGGGTCAAACTTCCCACACAGAACTCCCATGATCAACAGAAAATACTGGAAGGGTTTGGTGGGCATTGACCTTGGGTTTTGGAGTTGTAGTTCACCTACATCCAGAGAGCACAGTGGGCTCAAACAATCATGGATCAGGACCAAACTTGGCACACATACTCAATATGTCCAAATGTGAACACTGGTGGAGTTTGGGGAAAATAGACCTTGATATTTGGGAGTTGTAGTTGCTGGGATTTATAGTTCACCTACAATCAAAGAGCACCTTGAACCCCACCAATGATAGAATTTGGTCAAACTTCCCACACAGAACTCCCATGATCAACAGAAAACACTGAAGGGATTTTGGAGGAATTGACAGTGATTTAGGGGAGATGTAGTTCACTTACCTCCAGACAGCAGTGTGAACCCAAACAATTATGGATCTGGACCAAATTTGGCACAAATACCTGATATACCCAAATTTGAATACTGGTGAGTTGGGGTGGAAGAGATTGATTTTGTCATTTGGAAGTTGTAGTTGCTGCCAAATGGGTTCCCAAGACATCAGAAATATGTGTTTTCTGATGGTCTTTGGTGACCCCTCTGAAACCCCCCTCACAACCCCCTCCAGGGATCCCGACCCCCAGATTGAGAAATGCTGCTCTACAGGTATGTTGAGTTAGCGTGCATCTGCACTACAGAATTAATGCAGTTTGATACTGCTTTAGCTGCCATGGTTCAAGAATATGGAATTGGGAGAGTTGTAGTTTTAGATGGTCTTTAGCCTTCTCTGCCAAATTTCCTCAAGGGTGGTTTCACACAAACACAATCATCCAGTTTGGATGTGAATTAAAACACAACTACCCCAGAAAACCCAACTACCCCAGAAAACAGACTGGGATTGGGATTGGGACGGTGGCTCCAGTATCCACTGAATGCAGATCAGAACTGAACCCAGGAACTGTAGCAGCTAGACAGCCGGACTGCTGACATGTGCATCTCCTTGTCCATTTGGTATCCACACTGGATCATGGCAGAGCACCGGAAATGAGAACAAAGAAGAGGAAAGTGCATGTTCCTATGGGAATGTGGTTTCCTCTCTCAGGAGTGTAATTGTTTACCTTCTAGACAGCAGTGTTTTGGCATTTTAAAAGTACTTCAGAGCTATTAATGACAAGCGCTCTGTGTTTTCTGGTCCCGGTTTTGAGACCTGCATAGAAAATATGCTGATTGGCTGCAACACATCATTTGGCTTGTTCCAGACTGTCTGGTGAGTTCTTTTTAAAGGTTCTGTTTGAGGCTTGATTTGTGCCATGTGGCGAGTGATTGTTGTGCATTTTCTGAACACCCCACTCTTGAGCCAGCCTTGAACTATATTGTAGTGTCTGTATAGAACCACCCTGGTGTGAGAGAATTGGCCGTCTGCAAGGACGTTGCCCAGGGGACGCCTGGATGATTTGATGTTTTATCATCCTTGTGGGAGGCTTCTCTCATGTCCCCGCATGAGGAGCTGGAGCTGATAGAGGGAGCTCATCCACCTCTCCCCGGATTCGAACCTGCAACCTGTCGGTCTTTAGTCCTGCCTGCACAGGGGTTTAACCCACTGTGCCACTGGGGGCTCCTACTTCTTGGGTTGTGATTTTTATTTATTTATCGTGTCAGTGCAACCAGTTGATTATATTACATTTCTAACAGAACAAAGCAAAAAACCCCAGAAAAATACAAAATTTGTGAGTTTGGTAGTTGATTAAATGTCCTTTGACCAGTATCTGGCCACTTGGAGTGTTTCTGGTGTTGCTGCCAGAAGAGCCACATCCACTGTTTTAGCGTGGTGAGATGTGTTCCACACTGGGCATGCATACTCAGCAGCAGAGTAGCATAGTGCAAGGGCAGATGTCTTCACTGTATCTGGTTGTGATCCCCAGGTTGTGCCAGTCAGCTTTTGTATGATATTGTTTCTAGCACCCACTTTTTCCTTGATGTTCAGGCAGTGCTTCTTGTAGGTAAGAGCACGGTCCAGAGTGACTCCCAGGTATTTGGGTGTACTGCAATGCTCCAGTGGGATTCCTTCTCAGGTGATCTTCAGAGCTCGGGATGCTTCTCTGTTCTTGAGATGAAAGGCACATGTCTGTGTTTTAGATGGATTGGGGATCAGCTGGTTTTCCCTGTAATAGGCAGTAAGAGCACCTAGAGCAGGGGTTCTCAACCTTCCTAATGCCGTGACCCCTTCATACAGTCCCTCATGTTGTGGTGACTCCCAACCACAATATTGTTTTCATTGCTACATCATAACAGTCATTTCACTACTGTTATAAATCATAATGTAAATATCTGATATGCAGGATGCATTTTCATTCACTGAACCAAACTGGGCACAAATACTCAATACACCCAAATGTGAATGCTAGTGGGGTTGGGGGAGGATTGATTTTGTAATTTGGGAGTTGTAGTTGCTGGGTTTTATAGTTCACTTATAATCAAAGAGCATTCTGAACTCCACCAGCGATGGATTTGAACCAAACTTGGCTCCCATGACCAATGGAAAACACTGGAAGGGTTTGATGGCCATTGACCTTGAGTTTGGCAGTTGTAGTTCACCTATCTACAGAGACACTCGCTGGAACACCTCAGCAAGTGAGAGTCCAAAAGTGGCAGGCTCAACACCAGAAGCACTTCAAGTGGCCAGCTACTGGTCAAAGGACATTTAATCAACTACCAAACTCACAAATTTTGTATTCTGTCTGTTTGTTTGCTTTGTTCTGTTAGAAATGTAATATAATCGACTGGTTGCCCTGACACGACAAATAAATAGTTCACCTATATCCAGAGAGCACTGTGGACTCATGCAGTGGTGGATCTGGACCAAACTTGGCACGGATACTCAATATGCCCAAATGTGAACACTGGTGGAGTCTGGGGAAAATAGATCTTGACATTTGGGAGTTGTAATTGCTGGGATTTATAGTTCATTACAATCAGAGAACATTCTGAACTCCACCAACGATAGAATTGGCTCAAACTTCCTACATGGAATCCCCATGACCATCAGAAAATACTGTGTTTTCTTATGGTTTTTGGTGACCCCTCTGACACCCCCTCACAACCCCCTCAGGGGTCCCGACCCCCAGGTTGAGAAACATTGACCCAGAGCTTCGGAAAGCTTCTGTTCTACCATCTCAAAGCTCCCTGCTTGAGCAGTAATGGCATGATCATCAGCATAGATGAAACTCTCTGTCCCTTTTGGTAGTGGCTGGTCATTTGTGTAGATGTTGAACATGGATGGAGCAAGCACGCTCCCCCGAGGCAGGCCGTTCTTCTGTTTCCGCCATCTAGCCCTGGAATTCAACAAAAAAGCTCCTGTTTTGTAGCAGGTTTCCTATGAGGCGGGTGAGGTGGTAGTCCTTTGTGATATTATACATTTTTCTCAGGAGGAGGCGGTGGTTCACAGTATCATAGGCTGCTGACAGGTCTATGAAAACCTGCTCACGGATAAGGGCTACTGAAAAAGCACGTCCCGCGCTACCGCTCTTTGGGCACTAGAGGGCGCCAGAGAACAACGAATAAGGCTGGACCCTGGGAGCGCGCGCGCTGGGCGCAAATCTGGGGAAAGGAGATGATTGCCTGCACGTTTCGGATTTCGGATTTGCGACGATTGAGAGGGGAAACCTCTATGAGCGAAAGAATGAGCTGCCCTGACCAAGACGACAAGAAATCCTGGGAGGGAGGCTTTGTCCCTTTCTCTCCCTCCTGTAGCTTCTGGTTGAAAAGCAATGGGCTTCCAAAAAGTCTCAGAAAAAGGCAGTATTTGCAGGGAGGCAGCCCAGCTTCCCAAGAATCTTGTACTGTATATCCCAAGCTTCCCAGGATGGTTTTCCTTTGCCAGTGAAAGAAACAATCTGAAAGCCTCTCAGGAGTATTTCCACTCCCAAGCCATGCCTCCTCCACAATAGAGATCCAAAAGCGCCCTGAGAAGGAGTCAAAGTGAAAAACTGAGGGGAAATTCCAGTCTTTTCCTCCACCTTCAGGTGGGAAGAGCATCTGGCGCCCACCTTCCCACGACGGACTCTCCTCAGAGCGGGCCAAGGCTATGGTATTTAACGCGGCGGGCTGGAGGCGCCCCCTAGAGGAGGAATGAGGGTGCCAAAGAAAGAGCGGGAGGGGGAAGAATGATCAGAGCGCATGCGCGGCTTTCGAACGGCCCCCAGGCTTGTCACCCAGCGGGAGGAGGGAGGGGAGGGGAGGGGAGGGCGGAGGGGAGTGGGAGAGAAATGCAGCGGCGGCAGCAGCACTAGCGGCGGCGTTGCTGGCTTGCTCCAATCAGCCGGCTCCAGCAGAAGCGCCACTCGCTCCACTCCCCAGCCACGCAGGGCCAGCTCTGGCCACCCACTCACTTGGGCGGCAGCAGCAGCGAGCAGCAAGCAAGCCGGGGACCCTCTCCTCTCTCTCTCTGTGTGACCACCACCCCACGCGACAGCCCCACGGGCACAAAGGGGGCGGCAGGAGCGAAGCAAGACAGTAAGAGGCACCCCCCTTCCCTCTCTTTCGCCCCATCTCTAATCCCTGGGCTCCATATGGGTGTATTGTCCTCCACATCTGATTTCCTTGGTCTCACGTTGATGGGATCCCAAATATTCAATGGGTGTAGGGGGAGGATTTACAGTACTTACTTGTCTTGAAACACTTAATGGTGTGCATATATGTGTCTGTGTGTGTCAATGAGAGAAAGGGGGAGAGTTCCCACATTTCATTTGTGTCTATGTATAGGTGGTTGGAGATTCTTTCTCTTCAAACTATATCTATAGTGGTGGTTGGAGAACCTTTCTCTTCAGACTATTTATATCTATAGGTGGTTGGGGAACCATCTATCCATATAGGTGGTTGGGGGTCCTTTCTCTTCTCACTATATCTATATAGGTGGTTTGGAGAACCATCTATCTATATTCACACTATATATCTATATAGAGAGAGATGGTTGGAGATCCTTTCTCTTCACACTATCTATATCTATAGGTGGTTGGAGATCCTTTCTCTTCACACTATATATATATAGAGAGAGAAAGATGGTTGGAGATCCTTTCTCTTCACACTATCTATATCTATAGATGGTTGGAGATCCTTTCTCTTCACGCTATATATCTATATAGAGAGATATGATTGGAGATCCTTTCTCTTCACACTATCTATATCTATAGGTGATTGGAGAACCTTTCTCTTCACACTATATATATATATATATATATATAGAGAGAGAGAGAGAGAGAGACAGAGAGGTGGTTGGAGATCCTTTCTCTTCACTATCTATATAGGTGGTTTGGAGAACCATCTATAACTATAGATGGTTGGAGATCCTTTCTCTTCACACTATATATCTATATAGAGAAAGATGGTTGGAGATCCTTTCTCTTCACACTATCTATATCTATAGGTGGTTGGAGAACCTTTCTCTTCACACCATATATCTATATAGAGAGATAGATGGTTGGAGATCCTTTCTCTTCACACTATATCTATATAGGTGGTTTGGAGAAACATCTATTTATATCTATAGATGGTTGGAGATCCTTTCTCTTCACACCATATATCTATATAGAGAGAAATGGTTGGAGATCCTTTCTCTTCACACTATATATCGATATAGAGAGAGGTGGTTGGAGATCCTTTCTCTCACACTATATATATAAAGATGGTTGGAGATCCTTTCTCTTCACACTATCTACATCTATAGGTGGTTGGAGATCCTTTCTCTTCAGACTATATCTATCTATATAGAAGTGGTTGAAGATCCTTTCTCTTCAAACTGTATCTATAGAGGTGGTTGGAGAAGCTTTCTCTTCAAACTATATATATCTCTCCCCCCCTCTCTATTTATTATATACACACACATACATGTATGTATAGTGCCTGTGGAAAGAAAAGATGTCCAAATCTCTCTCTTTCTCTTGAAACATTGCATGGATCTCTATGAGAGACTTCCAATTGTCCCTTTCATCTTGGAACACTCGATGGGCATACATGGGTGTGCAACATTTCACATATGTGTGTGTGGAGAGAGGGGAGATAACCCCTTATTTCCTGCCTTCCTCGGCATATATATGTGTCTGAAGGGGCGGGGTATATTTCATGGGTATATGTGTGTGAAGCCTTTTGGAAACACTGAATGGGTGTGTGTGTGTGGAAGGGGTTAAGATTTTCGATAATCTTAAAAAAATATTTAATAGCTCTCTATTATCTAGGGATAGATATATAGGGAAAAAGTTTCTAGTGATCTCTGATGCTGAAATATATTTCATGGGTACATGTGTCTGAAGGGAGCCCTTTGAAAATACTGAATGTGTGTATAATAAATGGGTGTGTGTGGAGGCGGTTCAGATTTCAGATTATTTTTTTCTTTTTTTTGAAACATTTAATAGATGTGTATGGAAGGGGAGACACATCTTGAAACAATATCTGTGTGGGATTGGAGGGAGAAGATCTCCAATTGTGTGTCTATCTCAAAGCATTTAATGGATATCTGTGTGTCTTGAGGGGGAAGATTTCCAATGAAATGTTTAATACAAGTGTGTATGAGCAGGGATTTGTCATTGTTCTCTCGATGTATTTAATATGTGTGGAGGAGGAAGAGTTCCCATTTCCCCCCCTAAAGAAGCGACAGTAGAAGGGTCTTGAGGGGACCCGCCCTAAATAAGGGTCCAGATGTTCTGTTTTAGACATGTTTTAATGGTGGAAAAAATAGGGAGGAAAGCAAAGATCTGCGGGATGTGTTCTGTGCAAACAGGCGTGGATAGGGATGTGTGTAATATATGTAGGGAAGGTGGTGTATGTACATATGTCCACATAGAGACACACACACCACAGTACAATTGGAGACTGAGCCTTCTTTAGGAGGGAATAAAATGATCGGAGGCAGGCATCTGGGTCTTGGAAGGGGGGAGGACTGCATCCATGTTGAAATCATGGGAAGGAGGAAGAGGGGAGGGGGACGAGGAGGAGGAAGAAGAAAAGGAGGAGGAGGAGGGAAGATGGAGGGAGAAGATCTTACTTCGGAAACGGGAAGGGATTCGATCCCCTCCATCATTACCTGTGGAGCTTTGTTGAGAAAAGAGGGCAAGCATCATTTGCTCTGCGCTCTTCATACAATTTGAGGATGGGAAGCAAAAGAAGATGATTCAATCGTCTCCCAGCAAAGGGATGCTTGTTGCCACCCATTTTTTTCTGACATGGTTGAGTCCTTCCTTGGGCAATTGCATGGGGGAGAAAAAGGCAGATGGTTTAATAAGGGAACAAGATAGAATGAATGAACGAAAGACAACAGGGGTTGTAGGACCCTTCCATATCTATATAAACAAGAATATGAAGGACGATAACCCACAATATCTGCTTTGAACTGAGTTGAGTCCGTACTGCCATATAACCCAATTCAAAGCAGATAATGTGGGATTTTATACTGTTGTGCGGAAGGAGCCGTAATCTCTCACATTAGCTACAGGCACATGGCGAAATGTGCAAGGGATCTGTGTGTGATATATAGACATATAGATAGCTGGATGGATAGATAGCATGTGTAGCATGGTCTCAGCCTTGTAGATGCGCCTCCTCATCTCAGCCTCTCCTCTCTTCAGTGCCAAGCAAATGTAGCCATACTGTGTGTGTGTATGTGTGTATCTCTGTGTGTGTAGCTCCTGCAGTGTGGCTCCCTCCCTCCTCCTCCTTCCACACCCTGCTCCACCTCCTCCTGCATTGAGATAGCGGTTTTCCAGCCTTGCTAACAGGACCATCGCCACTCCCAAGGATGGCTATTCCTTCAGAGCATGGGCCCTCAGCCCCCATCTGCTAAGAAGAAAGGCAAGGGGATTGAGGAAGGAAACACACCCACCCAGGCTTTCTCCCTTTGCAGTACTGCAGGAGAAAAATGAATGGAACCCTCTCCTGTAATTACCTATTCCTTTGTCTTCGTCTAGCGCATGCGCGGCAGAGCAGGGTGGGGAAGAGGGACTCTCTCTCTCTCCCTCCTTCATCCTTAGTTGGGAAGGGGGCTCATCTTGGAACAAAGGCCTGGCATTTAGAGATGGCCAGCAGGTCAGCCATTCGCCCCTTTGAAGAAAGACACAGAGATCTCCTCTCTTTGGCATTTAATTCTGCATGGTTTTTTGAAAAAGGGTGGTGCTGATGTGCTCAGCCTCACATCTGTGAATGAAATTGCCTGGAATACCAAAAAGGAGGCAAGAAATCCACCCCCCTCCTTTTTTTTAGATTGGCTAAGACAGTCATCAGTGTGACATTAGTATTACTACTCCAGATGCAGCTCCTTTTTTGTGGCAGGAAGAAAGGGGAAATGCTTTTTGCAGCAGGGAAAGAAAAAGGAAATGCTTTTCATCTGCCACCGAGGAGGAATTGATGCAGCTTGACAACACTTTTAACTCCATGCTGAAGTATTCCAGGGATTTGGAGTTTGGATAGGCACCTGTACTCTTTGGCAGAGCTTTCAAAACGTATAATGCTCACAATTCCATAGCACTGAGCCATGCTAGTGATGTTGAACTGCATCGATTCTACAATGTAGATGCGCTCTGAGATGAATGAAAATGAACTGTAAAGGAATGAGAGAAGAAAGTAGAAGCTTTTGGGATCTGCTGGGGTTAGGTCCCATTATCCCTGTGTGTCCCAACATCCATGAATGCTCAACTCCCATTGGATACAATGGTGTCGTAAAATGGTGTCCCTTATATAAAATGGCCAAAGCAAAGCTTGCTGTTTGGATTAAAAATATATTTTCAAGCTATGGATGGTTGAATCAGTAGATGCAGAATCTGGGGATATGGAGGATTGGCTGTACATCTCCCCCCTCTGATGTGGAAGAAGAATTCTGCTGCAAACAGGGGCATCCATTTCGCAGCGCTTCCCCCTCCTGTCTGTGAGGCTGGCCATCTTGTCTGCAAACGGAGGGATGACAGTGTCTCCACGAAGGGTACTAATTAGGCCAATCCATTAGGGGAGGACAATTAGGCAACTTCAGTGTACCTCGTCCCATTAAATCCTGTGTTTAATGGTATTGTGAAAAAAAGCTGTCGCTGTAGGAGGCACTCAGACTAACCGGGCTTGCCAGATTTCTCTGTCTAGGGGGAGATTTTCTTCTCCGACCTTTTCTTCTCTCCAATCTTTTCTTCTATGATGGTTTCCAGGAGTGATGGGGGAGGAAGATATATTCAAACATCTCTCACATTTGTGTGGTCTTCTCTTGACATCTGGTTCATTTCCCCCCTTCGTTCCACTTCTTCTCTCCGCTTGGTTCGAGGAATGTGATTTACCAGGATGTGTGGTGGCTACGAATGACTGTTCCCCCCACACTTCTGCAACAGATGTTGTGAGAAAATCCTCTTCACTCCTTAGCAGGATGACTGAATAGCTCCCAGGGTGTCTTGGTCACCAGTACAGTCTTGAATCCTAAGCTCTTGTTGTCAACTCAGACCTCCTGGAACAATTTCTGCGGCTCAATATTCTCTTATCAGTCAACAATCCAAGGATTTGGGCATATAACATTGGCTGAAATGTAACGATTTGAGAGGACCAGGAATATTTTACTCTTACTTGTGCATCAATGTGAAAATTGTACCATCAGCGCCTGTAATATTCTCCTTACTTCATGGGAAGCTGAAAAAAACAACCCATGAGTGTCCTGGATTAGTTTGCCTATATCAGCATAATCACCGTAGTGGAAATAATAGCAGTGAACTGGCTGAGTGTGCAGGGTTCATCCAAACGTGGATCTGTTCAAGGCTTTGTCAGATGAGATGAACTGTCACACTGGAAAAGAATAATCACATCCAGGCCCTGTGTATCTGTGCACGTGCTTTGGCCAACTGAAGATTGTTGCCTGGAATGCAGATTGGGTAACCTCTGTCCACAATCTCCTAAACAATCAGTCCATCAGTCAACAGAAGATTGCCTTGACCACAAGACATAGCAAAGCAGTGACAGCATTTATCTGAAAGATTTCAGTCTAGGGAGAGGGCATGGTTGTTAAGAAAGTGTGGGATATGATTCCCAGTAACTTCTAGAGATACAGTAAGCTTCCCATGTGTGCTGGGTTTTGGGGCACAGGGCCCCCGTGAAAGTGGAAAAATGTGAATAAAATCACTATTTTTTAAAACCTGGGCGTACACATCTCTAGGAAGCTGTAGGTCCTCCAGTTCAACTCCATAATCAATGTCTATTTCTAGTTCTCAGCCTGTGGGTCCTTAGATGTTTTGGCCTTCAACTCCCAGAAATCCTAATAGCTGGTAAACTGGCTGGTTTTCTGGGAATTGTAGGCCAAAACTCCTAGGGATTCACAGGTTGAGAATGACTGATCTAGTAGAATTGTCTGGAGAACCTATAAATGCCTAGAACAGTGGTTCTCAACCTGTGGGTCCTCGGGTGTTTTGGCCTTCAACTCCCAGAAATCCTAACAGCTTGCAAACTGGTAGGGATTTCTGCTAGTTGTAGGCCAAAACACCTGGGGACCCACAGGTTGAGAACTACTGGCCCAGAGGGGTGTTCATTCAAGGTCCTCCAGAATTTTTTTACCCTCCCAACCCCCCATTATAAAGACATTAACACAATATTATACACATATTAATCAAATGTATGAATAAACAGTTCCTGCCCAACTTACCTGTCCAAACATATATCTCCCTATGAACCTGTTAGAGTGTTAATATCTTCTGCGGAGGCCCTACTCTTGGTCTCACCTCTGTCACAGGCACAATTGGTAGGATCAAAAGACAGGGCCTTCTCAGTAGTGGCCCCTTGGCTGTGGAACTCCCTCCCCAGTGAGATCAGACTGGCCCCCTTCATCTTGGTTTTTAGGAAAAAGGTGAAAACTTGGTTATGCAATCAGGCATTTGGGTAGTGCAATATGGATTCGACATAATGTAGCAGCACAAATGATGGCTGCTAGACTAGGTACCATGTTTTAAAGTTTTATGATATTTATATGTTTTATCTGTTTTATTGTTTATATAATGTATTGTTTATATATTGTTGAATTGTAGCATTGAATAGGGCTAAACTGTGTAAGCCACTCCGGGGTAAGAAGAAAGGATAGAAATAGAGTAAATAATAATAATAATAATAATAATAATAATAATAATAATAATAATAATAATACATCACACAGTTCTAGACATTTTGGAAGTGTCAGACGTGTGATCAAATACAAAAGCCAGCATAGTGATCTTGTTTGTTGTGTACTAATCTTGTTATGTATCCAATAATAATAATAATAATAATAATAATAATAATAATAAATTCGTAAATCCAGAAATCTGGAGAGGTAACCGTATTTCATTACTCCCCCAGGCCTCCACTCCAAGTGTGTGTTGGGAGGGATGTAAATCTAACAGGACCTCTAAGACTGATTTATTTCAGTTTGAGTTGAACTTTAAATCAATTAAGGCCCCTTTGCCCTTCTCAATTATTGTGCTGCAGTTCCACTTTAACTCCCATGGTTCCACTCTGAGGAATCCTGGGATTTGCATTCAGGAAGGGATATTTAATATTTTCAGTCACAGAGCTCTGCTGCACCAAATTACAAATCCCAAGATTCCATGTTAGGTTACCATGACAGTTAAAGCAGAATCATCATGTTATAATTATGAAGTGTGAAAAGGGACTTAGACTTAAAGACACAGCTAGATTTTCTCCTCCCCCATCTTACCTTTCTGTTTTATGATGCAGTGTAACTGACAAACACAGCTATTTCTTTAAAAGTGGAAGAGCTGCCAGAAAACGTAGTACTGGTTGAAAGCATTTCTTGTGGTTTTTCTTTTACAGACCTCATAATAATGATAGCACCTGTATACATATAGGCCAAACAGTCTCTGGGAAGAAGAAGAAAGGGAAAAAAGTGTTTGTGTTTTTGGTACATCTGGTACATAGACCCAGTTAATAAAATCTCTTCCACGTTTTATTCCATTGTGTTTTAAGGTGTAGAAAGCTACGACCCACAATCAAATAAAAACCCCTAAAACAATTCCAATGCCTCTTCCTCAGTGAACTGCCCCATTCCTCATTTGACTTGGTTCATGCTAATATGTCCTCCAACCACTGATTGGGTAACTCAGGAAATTTGGCAGTGAAATAACTGTTGGGGAAATGCATCACACCACATTGCTTTTCTACACCATCCAACTGCAAGCTGATGAAATCTTGCTCAAATGATCTAAGATTACTCAAATGGGCAGTTTGTAAAAAAAATGTTTATATTCTTACCTACTTTCCCCTTCTATTGATCCCTTCCTTCTCAATTCTTAATGTTTAAAGAGAAACTGTAAGATAAGAAATCATTCTATTCTTCTTAAGGAATCCTGAAATTACATTATTCAGAGCCTTTAGTTAAGCCAAGAACATTTACTATCTAAAACCATTTCCATCCACTGAGATACCAGCAGTAGTAACTGCATCCGGGTGTTACAAATAAAATGTATTTTTCTACAGTATTCTGTGTTTCTCTGTCTTTCAGTCCCTTTTTACAGCTGGTCTGATCTGATAATTTAGCTCTCTGTACTGTTGATTTTAGAAAAACACATCATATAGAAAACAGAAGTATTTTTTTTTAAAAAACTCTGAACATTTGCTGAAACCCACAAACAAAATGAAACCTCCTCTCTCTTTACTTCATTAGCAGTTTCACTTCTGTGCTAGTGACTGGTGTCAGATCTTTTTCAACAAAGCAACATAGAAGTCTATTTACTTGAAGTCAGTGGAACTTGCTTCTAGATAATTATTTAGGACTGGGCACATGTTGAGTGATGAAACTGTTATGTTAGAATTGTTAGCCGCAAATAGCCATGTGTTAGGCATATTTACATAGAGGAGATGCCACCTGAGTGTAAGAGAAGGTGATTCCTGGTAAGTGTGATTTAAAGCAATCATTTGACTGAACCCATTACATATTTGTAATGAAAGAAATCTGCTTAGAAGGAAATCTGAGCACATTTGGAAGGGCTCGTTTCCAAAAAGTGAGGAAACAACACATTTCTAAGCATTCATACTTGGCCATATGTCAATGGTGAGACCTCCTTCCAAATAAACATTATACGAACTGGGGTATTAATCTGATATATATAGATAAATCATTCATTCCATGAGATTTGAAAAAATGGACTTAAGATCCTGTAGAATTAATGCAGCTTGACACCAGTTTAACTCCCATGGCTCAATGCTATGGAATCCTGAAGGTTGTAGTTTGGTGAGGCATCAGCACTCTTTGACAGAGAAGGTTAAAGACTCATGATTCCATAGCATTGGACACCATTAAAGTGCTGTCAAACTACATTGATACTACACTGTAGAGCAGTGGTTCCAACCTTTGGCCCTCCAGGTGTTTTGGATTTCAAGTCCCAAAAATCCCAGCCAGCTTAACAGCTGTTAAGAATTGTTGAAGCTGAAGTCCAAAACACCTGGAGGACTAAAGGTTGGGAACCACTGCTGTAGAGGCACCCCATGTGAAAGTCTAGACCAGTGGTTCTCAACCTGTGGGTCTCCAGGTGTTTTGACCTACAACTCCCAGAAATTCCAGCCAGGGAGTTGAAGGCCAAAACGTCTGGGGACCCACAGGTTGAGAACCACTGGTCTAGACATGGACTTTCTTTATAGTTCTACCCCACATGATCACTATTCTACCCCACAGGATTTACCCTTGAAGGTAGAGACATTAAATAGTGTCCCCTAACACATCAATAGTGTTAGAATGAATCTTTTTTAGACAACGTATTGTCTCAGTGACTCCCAGGGCCTGGTTCTCTTCATGTTTTTCATGCTTTTCATGCTTCTCCTTTCCTTTTTTTGTTGTTCATCAGGTGGTTAAAATCCCATGGCTATATACTACATTGAACTAGAAAGCACTGTGTAAGTCAGTCATGTGTCTTTCTATTGAAAGATTAGTGTTGCTTCCTGGAAAGATAGAACTTGTGGTTTCTAGAGTGGCACCATGCACTATAGTTTTATCATTGACTGCTGGTTCATGGAATCTTGTCTGTCCATGATACTTGGCTGGCCTTGCAACTTGGCTGGTACAATGCCAGGACATTCTTCTGTGAGTATATCTAACCCTTTATTTAATCAGATGTTAAATGTGCATTAAACATCTGGAAGTGATGTAGCCCAAGAAGCAAAGCTCTGTTCTCCCTCTCCCTCCTTCCAGCCAGAACCAGGCTCAATGCCCACTGAAAATACAAATGTTTTCTCCCCAAAACTGGATTTTTTACATCTACACTTCAGATATTAAAGGTGAGGTGTACCCAGTGTTAAAGATGTTAAAGGTGAAGTGTACCCAAAGTACTCTTCTTCGGGTATACAATAAGGGGATAGAAAAAATACATTAAAATTAAGAACAGGAAGCTAGACAACCTAATGTTGTCACTATGCCCTGTCAAACGTCCTACTGCCATCATATGGCACACTGTACATTTGTTACGTATGTTATAGGGGAAGTATTAGAAACACCTTAGAATATTTACTTAACCACAGAAAAACAAGTTCCATATATCTCTTCATCTAACAAGATTTCAGTTTTGAATCTGTGGTGCTTAAAGTCTACCTCAGAACAAATAAATTCACAAGAGAGTGCTTCTGGGCAAGTTCACAGTTCCTTTATCCTTCTAAAGCAGGAGTTGGGAAGTTGCCAAGGGTTAAAGGACAGCTCCCTGTTAACAGCTATAAAGGATAATTAACCCTATTCTGAACACAGTTGAAATTTCAGAAGTGGATGAGTCCTTTCACCCATCTCTGTCTTTGGCAACCCATGAGTTACTAAATGCCCATGTCTTGCATAAGGCTCTGAGCATTCAAAAATGCTCTCTGAGTTTCATGAGCTGCATCATGACTGAACAATTGATGGAACTTTTAGATCAGTTCTTCCTCTCAATCAATCCATCTGCTGCTGTCATCTTTGATGTGAGAGAACCATTGGCCTTGTGCCAGAGCAAGTACCATGGAGATGGCACTGGCATCAGCATTTTATGATGTGGCCTCCAATTTTCTTCCATAACACACAGCACTTGGTCTCCTAGAGCTGTGGTTCCCTATCTTTGGTAACTTCAACTCCTAGAAACCTTAACCAGCTTGGCCAGTTGCCAGGAGCTGAAGTCCAAAACCCTCTGGGGACAAAGTTTTGACTTAAAAAACCACCACAATGCACTGCAATGGATTGTACATAGTGCTCACCATACTACTGTTAATGGTTTTCAATAATATAAATCAGTGGCATGGAGACCCCCTTCCACACAGCTGAATAAAATCCCAGTTTATCTGCTTTGAACTGGGATTTATTTATTTATTTCAATCCTTTGTACCCCATCCTTCTCGACCTCTGAGGAGGGACTCAGAACGGCTTCCAAACAGGCAACAATTCAATACCAAACATAATATAAAACACATAATAAATACATCTGTTGTGAACGCGAGAATAACCAGACGGGAGGCAGGGTGTAGAAGTGAATGATGATGACCTTTTTATTGTTCCCTAAGCAAAGCTTATATAGGTTTTTGTGTTCTTCAGCAAAGTCTGCATAGCAACAGTGGGGGATTACATAATTGTCAAGTGATTGGTTGGACTCTCAAGGGTGAGGTAATCTACAGGTAAGGTCAGCAACAGGTGATGTCATCCTTCCTGTCTTCAAGGGTAGTGTCCATACATGGTCAGTTGGTTAGGAACAGTGTATGCATCTGGGGAGGGCGGCCTGCCTCCAGTCCCAGGTCATGATGCCCCCTGCATCCCCTTGCCAGAAAGGTGTGGAGCATAAGTGTCAGAGGACTGGAATCTGCAACGTTCCCTTCGGAGGTATGGCTTGCCAGTCCCCCCTAGTGGTCTATTGCCATTCCTGCACTTCTGCACTTAGGACACAATGGTGTCTCCCCTATATAAGGGATATTAATAATAATAATGTCCCTTCATACATCCATATACATTAAAATAGTTAAAATATACATATATATGGCAGTATGGACTCAGATAACCCAGTTCAAAGCAGATGTTGTGGGATTTTCTGCCTTGCGATTCTGAGTTATATGCCCAAAGACCCTCAATGTTATCACAATATTGTGTGGACTAAAGGCCAGTAGATGATGCAGGTTAGTGATGGGGAAGTGGGCATAGCAAATACAATGTACGCTCTGTTCTTGATTTGATAGGAGGTTTCTGGGGTGATTGTCTGGTCCAGGGTTTCTCAAACTGTGCTCCTCCAAATATTTTGGACTTCAGCTCCCAAAATGGTAAGATGGCTGGGATTTATGGGAGCTGAAGTCCAAAACACACTTTATTTATATCCCGCCCTTCTCCCCTAGGGGATTCAGAGCGGATTACAGCATTTACTTACATAGGCAAACATTCAATGCCTTTACAATCATATACAATGAGGCACACAAACACAAACAAAGGTAGAGGCTTCTCCTTTCATTTCTGACTCCATTGCTTTCTCCATTTTCAAGCCGAGGAGCCTGCGTTGTCACCTCCTGGTTGTGTGGCCTGCAAGATTGCTTGGTGTCTCTTTGCCTTTTCTTTGCCATTGAAGTGGTACCTATTTATCTACTTACATTTGCATGTTTTTGAACTGCTAAACTGGCAGGAGCTGGAGCTGACAGACAGGAGCTCACAGTGTTTCGCAGATTTGATCTACTGACCTTCAGGTCAGCCATTCAACCAACCTTCAGATCAGCAGTTTAGCAGCATAAGGTTTAACCCATTGCACCACCACAACTCTCAAGTATTATACCCAGCAAGAACATAGCCATAAGGGAAGGAATGTGATCAGCAAATGACAGAGACACAGAACCAAATGCATCATCTTGTATACATTGACATCAAGTGCTGGGTGACTCCATTATCCTAAGATTCTACACTCTGGTGCCTACCTTGATGGTTACTTTGGGTACTCAAATATTTTTTGCCAATACGCCCTTCATTTTCTTTGGGATTGGGGCACAGGACCACCATGAAACTGGGAAAACTGTGAATAAAGAGAACACCTTTTTAGGACACTCTAGTTACTTCATCACACTAAAGAATGAATCTACTTTAAATCTGTTGCTGCCTCCTGCAGAATTTTGGGGTTTGTAGTTTAGGCAGAAGCCGTTAACAGCCTCACTAAACTACAAACTCCAGAATTCTGCAGGAAGCAGAAACCGGATTTAAAGTGGAGTCATTCTCTAGTATGATGAAGTCCATCTTCCAGGGCTACTCCATAGTCAACTTCCACTAGAGACTCCCAGAAAGACCACATTATTCAAATCCACTAATAACCAGATCAACAAAAGTTAAACCCACACATGTGGTTGGCTGAATTTATTTAATAAATATCATGCTTGGGGTACACAAGCAATTCTATGGAGGCATATCACTGTGGAGATGTTATGGTCATTGGTGCTCTTCTTTAAAGCTAGTTTTCATATTGTTTTTTCCGATGTGTGTACTCAACAGAACTCAAAACAATGCAGTTTCACTGTTTCTGGTGCTTAAAATACATATGCATCCCACTGTTTATGAGAAAAACATAAAAGCAAGAATATGTAATGTAATAATTTATTATATTACATAAATAAATACTGCTCTGGCATCTTATTAAAGGACTGACTTCTGACAGATCATAAATTATGTTTCATAGAGACATGTTTGTTCACCATAGTATGGATATTATTTGATTTTCTGTCTGATTTTGTCTCCATCTTGTGGAAAAACAGGATGTTTGGAACAGAAAAGGGTTAGAGAAGATGTCTTCCTCGCAGCCAGTTCTCTCTTCTAGGGGGATGAGTGTTTTGGATTAAGTTGTTGAGCTGATTCAGGAAATACGGTTTTTTGGGGGAATGGGCTGCAGGAACGAGGCCTTTTTCTTGTCAGTCAATGCAAACTGCAGCCAGGCAACAATGAATGAAGTTAAGGATCAAATTCTTGAAAGCATCAGAGATTTGAAAATAGAAACCAGATGCAACACAATGGAGGCTTAATGCATTAAGAAATGGTCTCAAGATATGGTATGGGAGGGGGGAGCCTTTTTGAGGAATGGAAAGCACTCGTAAAGTTAATCTTTCCCCTGCAGCTTTTTAATGTCACACATGGCACAGTTTTGTTGTCTGCCAGAATCTGGCTGCATCTAAACACTTTATTTCAGAGAG
Source organism: Anolis sagrei ordinatus (assembly GCF_025583915.1). Classification (NCBI taxonomy): domain Eukaryota; kingdom Metazoa; phylum Chordata; class Lepidosauria; order Squamata; family Anolidae; genus Anolis; species Anolis sagrei. Next base: position 151,086,177 of record NW_026847438.1, read on the forward strand.
ATCCTTTATTTCAGAGAGTTACATTAGAAACAGTTCTAAAGTATATGATGGTTTTTCAGGAAAAACAAAGATTACGCTAAAATCATGTAACTCTATGCACAATGTGTTTCAATTTTGTAATTTTGTTCCTATCTGAAAAGTAAAACAAAGTTTCAGATTATTTTAACAGCTAGGAGGAGAAACATAAAAACCCTAGTTTATGACATGTGTGCAAACTTCGCAACACTTTATTACATAGCATTGATTATTTTGTATCTATCCTCTTAATCCTTTTTATGTGAATGTTTATAGAACAATCTGAAACTCTCTGGGTCCTTCCAGACAGATCCTGTATCCCAGGATCTGATCCCAGGTTTCCTCTTTATCCCAGATTATCTGACAGTGTGGACTCATACAAACCTGGGATCATATCTTGGGATATAGGTCCTGACTGGAAGAGTCCTGTCTACCTTCTCATTACAGATCCTAAGGAAGTGTTTCTCAATCTGGGGGTCGGGACCCCTGGAGGAGTCGCCGGGGGGGGGGGGGGGGGGGGGGTGTCGGAGGGGTTGCCAAAGACCATTACAGAACACAGTATTTTCTACTGGTTATAGGGGTTCTGTGTGGGAAGTTTGGCCCAATTCTATTGTTGGTGGGGTTCAGAATGCTCTTTGATTGTAGGTGAACTATAAATCTCAGCAACTACCACTCCCAAATGTCAAGGTCTCTTTTCTCCCAACTCCACCAGTGTTCTCATTTGGGCAGATTGAGTATCTGCCAAGTTTTGTTCAGATCCATCATTGCTTGAGTCCACAGTGCTCTCTGGATGTAGGTGAACTACAACTCCCAAACACAAGGTCAATGCCCACCAAACCCTTCCAGTATTTTCTGTTGGTCATGGGAGTTCTGTGTGCCAAGATTGGTTCAATTCCATCAGAATGCTTTTTGATTGTAGGTGAACTCTAAATCCTAACAACTACAACTCCCGAATAACAATCTCTCTCCCCCCCCCCCACACCTCACCAGTATTCAAATTTGGGCGTATTGGGTATTTGTGCCAGATTTGGTCCAGTGAATGAAAATACATCCTGCATAGCAGATATTTATATGAGAATTCATAACAGTAGCAAAATTACAGTAATGAAGTAGCAATGAAAATAATGTTATGGTTGAGGGTCACAATATGACGTACTGTATTAAGGGTTTGCGGCATTACGAAGGTTGAGAAACATTGTCCTACAATTTTGTTTGTTTTTAAAGAAACACTGACAAATAAAATATGTTGACTACTTGTGATTGTTTATGTTTGCTTTCTCCTGAATTGATTGCTCCATTGGTTAGAGATGAATGACAGATAAAATAAATCTATGGGAAGTTATCAGGCAGAAGCCCTTGGGGGAGAGCAGAACTTGTAATATTTAGTCCTTTTATCACAGTTCCCAGATCATTAAAGGCCCAGGTCCTATATCCCAGGATCTGATCCCAGCAGCATTATTTATGGATATTTCTACACTTGTAGAATTAATGCACTGAAACCACTCCAGCTGCCATTGTTCAAAGTTATGGAATCCCAGTATTTGAACTTTGGAAAAGCACTATACCTCTTTGTCAGAGAAGGCAAAAATCTCGTAAAATTACAATTCCATAATTTCATAGTATTGACTTGTGGCACTGAACTGGATTATACGAGTTTAGTAAAGGTAAAGGTTTCCCCTTGACTTTAAGTCTAGTCGTGTCTGACTGGAGGGTGGTGGTCATCTCAATTTCTATGCCAAAGAGCCTGCGTAGTCCGTAGATGCCTCCTAGGTCATGTGGCCAGCATGGCTGCATGGAGTGCCATTACCTTCCTATTGATCTACTCATATTTGCGTGTTTTCGAACTGCTAGGTTGGCAGAAGCTAGGGTTAACAATGGGAGCTCACCTTGCTCCCTAGATTCAAACTGCTGAGCTTTTGGTGAACAAGTTCAGCAGCTCAGTGGTTTAACCCACTGCGCCACCGTGGGCTCCGGTCAGGGCTGGACTCATATAATCCAGTTCAATTTGCAATATAATGGTAGAGTAGATGGAGCCTTACAGTAACCGAAGTGTAAAAAAGTATTTCTTTCAGTTTTTTGAATCTTCATTTTAGCTTCAGTGAATGACTCTGGGATCCAATATTATGAGAAAACTTATATCATTTCATACAACAGCTTTTTCTAATTATAGGTAGCTTTAAACTGGATTATATGAGTCCCCTTCCAGATAAACAGAAAACCTGGGATCAGATCCTGGGATATCAGGTGTGTCTGGAAGGACCCATAAAGGGGAAAGTGAGATAAAGAGGTCTCCATTGACATGTCATACATTTGCAAATCTTGGTGTGCTCCCAATGTATAGTCAGCAGAGAACTATGCTATATCAGAGCTTTGTGATAAGGGTGCTTCCTGGTTGGATCATGATATTTTGTTACCTGATGTATGAGGCAAAATGATGGACATTGGGTGTACAGAAGCAAACTGGACTGGCAGTTGAATCTTACTTCAACACTGATGATGGGACACTGCCCACTACCATAGCTGAGAATAACAGATTGCTTTGAGGGAAAATATAGGAGAGACCATGTAGTTCATGCACAGCTCTGTACTCCAGCAAAGGAAGAAGGTAAATGAGTTAAGGAGAAATGGGGAGTGGGGTGCCATTGCTACCTCCCAACATCAACCTTCTGGGCTGGATAGAATATTCCTGCAATTTGAGTCCATTGTTCTGTGTCTTAGTCTCCAGAGTTGCAGAAAACAAGCTCCCCTCTCCTCAATGTGACATCCTTTCAATATTTAAACATGTTCCATCTCAGTCTTCTTTTCTACAAGCTAAACATATGGTATCCATCTCCTTAAGCCATCCTATAGAGCTTGGTTTCCTAAATTTTGATCATTTTGGTCATCCTTCTCTGGACAGTTCTAGCTTGTCACTACCCACATTCTTACTGTGCATGTGCTTCAGAATTGGTTGTTTCACCCTATGTGTGAAAGCTCAGTGACAGTGAAACTGGCTTTTCTACAAAACACCGAAACTATGAAGAGGTTTCTGTCCATTCCTCTCTTTCCATCCCTCGGGGGCCTGAGGCCAGAACAGATTTGGGTGATGTGCCAGAGTGAAAAACTCTTGCTCCTTCTGCTGCCAAATGAACAAGGTGGTTTGATGCTCCAGTGAAGCAAGGTTGTAGGCGACTGGTTCCAAGTTAACCTGCTGTGATGAATTTCCTTTAAAACCTTTTCAGGCATAGAGTCCATTTCCAAAAGGAACAACTTGTAGTGCCAACAAGATAAGTGAATGATGGGGTTTTTTTTGGGTGGCAGTAGAAAATGTAGTAAATCATCCTCCACTTCCTGTGTTGCATTCCAATGAAAGGCACACATATACGGACTATCGAAAAGAAACCTTTAAAATGTCAATTTCACACACATAATGCACTTCCACTGAAATAGTAATTACAATTACTTTTTATCCAGTGCACTTCAAAAAGTGTTTCATACTATTGGAAGTATGTGCCTAAGAGCAACTTATTGCAATCTTCCCCAACTAAACAACCTTCAGATATGTTGAACTATGATACAGAGGAAACTATGGTGACTGGGAATTTGTGATGTTGGAGTTCAATCTCATTATGGTTTATTTTATTTATTTACCACATTTATATTTGCCCTTTTCAACCCCAAAGGGGACTCAGAGCGTCCTTACAAAGGCAAGAATTTGATGCTGTGTGTACACATATCATTAATAAATAAACAAAACATTAAAACCAACTAGTTAAAACATCATATTAAAACAAAAATGTATAATCATACAATCCTGGTCATCATCCAGGGCTAGTCCGAGTCATCAATGATAATTCATAGTCTCTTATTGCACTGCTCCTATTACTGACCAAGGGCCTGATCCCAGAGCCATGTTTTTAGTTTTTCTGAAAGTTAGGAGGGAGGGGGCTGATCTAATTTCACTGGGGACGGAGTTCCATAGATGAGTGGCTACTACCAAGAAGGCCCTGTCTCTTGTTTTCACCAGTTGTACTTGTGAGGGGGGTGGGACCGAGAGCAGGGCCTCCCACAATAATCTTGGTCAGAGGTATCAAATAATATATTTATTTCTTACCTTGTTCTCCTCAAGGATTGAGGCAGGATAGCGGGTACAACATACATAGATAAAACATAAAACTAGTAAAACATATCTTAGAAGACATAGACATCAGATTACAACACATTAAAATAATTTATGTCTGGAATTCTTAAGAAGCTTTGGGGAAGCCATGATGGTGAACTGGCATGATGGTGAAGTGGCTGCTATATGATTTTAACTGGAGAGATCTTTCCCAGTGTAGCTACAACTACACTATTTTTGGATGGGGGTTGGGACATAGAACCTGCACAAAGTAGGAAAAACGCAAATTAAAATGTTTTCTTTAGCTGAGAGAACCTCAGTCTAGGACTCTTGAGGTCCTTCAGTGTGCATTCTGTGTCCTTTCCTCTGTGAAGCCACTCTTTCTTTGCCATCATTCTTCTTTTCCTTCTTGCTACCTTCCAAACTTTGCCATTTGTGACCTCCTTGTCCTCTCTTGCTCCTCTATCTTCACCAAGAATGCATTGCTTTGATGACATTTGTGGTTTCTCTGTTTCCACACTAGTCATTTTTGGAACCTTGAGAAATTTTATTATTGCTTCTGCTTTTCTGTTTCTTTTCTTTTGATAAAAAATCCCTCTGGTCATTTCTTTTGCTTCTGTTGAAGTTATTGCTCATAGTTTTATTATCTTTTGTCTTGAATAATATGCCTCCTTCCTTGCTTTATTGAATTTATCATGGCTACAGCTAAATGTGTCATTTTCTGCTAAAGTATCCTGCTACCTTCCTTTTCCTCCGCACTGCTTCACTAAATGTTAGCACCCAGACTACCTGCATAAACTGGTTGAATAATGACATTTCTCCTTCCCTAAGGAATCCAAGCAACCATAATTCTTAAGAGATCAATTAAAATTTCTGAGAATTCTTGACATCCTTGTTATCCTATAATTTTTAGGAAGCTTTGGGGAAGCCATGATGGTGAACTGGCATAAAACAGATTTATTTGCAGTCATCATCTGTTCCAAAGTTCTTGTCTGTTACAGTCCGGCTCTTTCACTCAGCTCCTCTTATCCCATTTGATGTCTCCTGCTGGGAAAATTAATCCTGCATGTCCTGGTCTTAGTTAAATCTTCTAAGGCTCTTTTCTCCTCCTTCCAGAATATGTTTTCTTTTGTAGTAATCTAGCACTTGCAGTGTTTATGGCACAGGATAAGAAGAAACTACTTTTGCAAGAGTTTGCATTGTTGTGTACTTGGCAAGCATGAGCTACATTTGTACAGGTCTTAGAAAAGTTACTTTTTCACACTACAATTCCCTGAATTCCCTTCCAGCATGGCCCAGGTCCATGCTTGTTATAGGATTCTGAGGGGTGTCGGTAAATTTTCACGACCCCTTAACACAGTTCCGCATGTCATGGTGACCCCAACCATAAAATTATTTTCATTGCTGCTTCATAACTGTAATTTTACCACTGTTATGAATCATAATGTAAATATCTGATATGTAGAATGTATTTTCATTCACTGGACGAAATTTGGCATATATACCCGATTTGTGCCAAATCAGGAAGGATTGATTTTGTAATTTGGGAGTTGTAGTTGCTGGGATTTGTAGTTAACTTACAATCAAAGAGCATTCTGAACTCCACCAATGATGGAATTGAACCAAACTTGGCACATAGAACTCCCATGACCAACAGAAAACACTAGATGGTGGGCATTGATCTTGAATTTTGGGGTTGTAGTTCACCTACATCCAGATAGCACTGTGGACTCAAACAATGATGGATCTGGACCAAACTTGGTACAGATACTTAATATGCGCAAATGTGAACACTGGTGGAGTTTGAAGAAAATAGACCTAGACATTTGGTAGTTGTCGTTGCTGGAATTTATAGTTCACCTACAATCAAAGAGCATTCTGAACCACACCAATGATAGAATTGGGCCAGATTTCCCACACAGAACTCCCATGACCAACAGAAAATACTGTGTTTTCTGATGGTCTTTGGTGACTCTTAAAACCCCTTCATGACCACCTCAGGGATCCTGACCCCCAGGTTGAGAAACATTGCTCTAGCAGTTCCTTCGTATAATTGTGCCAGTACTTGTGGTCCAGAAACACAAATAATTCTACACAGTCCAGAAAGATTTGCAATTCAGCTTCATGAACAAAAGCCTACAAGCTTAATGTTGCAAAGATGTGAAATTGGGGAAAATTTCCGAATCAGTTTTCTTGTAGCCTAGGGACAGCTGCTGTTTAAAGGCAAAAAATTCAAATTTCCATGGGCCTTGACTGCACATAAATTAGTTCTTTGGATCCCAGCCAAGTATTTTATTCACTGTGGGAAGACATAGGACTGGAATACTTACAAAACAGTAGGGCCACTTGCAGATTTTTCCTGTCTTTTGCAGACAGTGACTCAAGAAATCCAAAGATTCATTAAGTAGCAACAAGTAGGTGATAACAGAGCCTAGACATTCACATGAAACAAGAAATGAATGGGAAAAAACTGAGAGAATTCAAACATGGCGAATACATTGTATTTAGAAAGTTCCAGGTTAAATCCTTGAGATGGAAATCAGCAGAGTTGGAAAAGACGTCTTCTGTTACATCTGCAGTACTAGACTTGATCAATCAATGGTGTAACTTAAATATAATATAGCGCTTCACACTTCTATATACAAGATCACAGGTTGTCTCCCACCTTTCCTTTCACTAATGGAATTCAATTCACATTGTTAGAATAAGGCTTTCCCCTTTTCATCTGCAACCAAATGTAATTACTCTCCTGTGCATAGATGTTGGTAACCCTTGTTAATGGTGAAGGAAATAGTGCAGGAAGCTGTGGATATTGATGTTGTGAATGGATGGACACAGCCACTCCCCATAATTAAATGGAAGTATAACTTAAAATTCAAACAAAAGGAGGGATGTGTGACTGGGAGACATATGGAAATCTCATTTCCTTCAACTGTCCCAGTTTGCCAGAAACAGTCCTGATTAATCCTCTATTGTCCCATTTTTTTCAGCTGCTGATAAATTCGCTCAGTTGCTTCCTTCTCTTCCCATTTTCTTCCTTTGTCCTCAGCTTAGTTCAGTGGCAGAAAACTGAATTCTAACTGCCAAAGTAGTTGGCATTCAGTTAATTCAGCATAGGGAAGAGCAAGGGCAAAATCATTTCCTTCTTCTCATTCCATGTAGGACTTCATCACATGGTGGTCCAGAAGTTGAGGGACAGTATGGGAAACCGTGGGGCAGTTCCCAGCCTAGTCTGTTTACTGTGGTTGGTTGTGCCATCCCACAATGCTTCCAGGTTGTCTCCAGCCTCTTCCCGTGCTGTCCCTACCTTTTTGAATGAGGATATGAGTAGATCACCCATATCCTCAGGGTTCCCTCTTAGCACACTGCCGGGATGGAGGCAAATGAAATCCTGTTGGAAGTAGCTCTGCGTCATATGATAGGCTCTGGTGGATTCCATTCCCGTAGCGTGCCAGCAGTGCATTAGATGGTGAAAAATCCCCATCTGAAGAGTTGACTCAAGCAAAAGCAAACTGCTGCAGTCTGCCAGCTTGTGTGTTCTTCCTCATTAGTGCTTTTTGCCATCTTGACCACATTGATGTTGCTTGGCATCATCTGTCCTGTCCTTGGCATCATTGAGTTCCCAGTGGCACAATGGATTAAACCCTTGTGCTGGCAGGACTGAAGATGGACAGGTTGGAGGTTCAAATCCGGGGAGAGTGGGATGAGCTCCCTCTATCAGCTCCAGCTCTCCATGCTGGGATATGAGAAAAGCCTCCCACAATGATGGTAAAACCTCAAAACACCCGGGCATCTCCTGGGCAACCTACTTGCAGACAGCCAATTCTCTCACACCAGAAGTGACTTGCAGTTTCTCAAGCTGCTCCTGACACCAAAAAAATGTAATAAAATGTTGATATATATTTATTCAATCTCTTTACCTAAAGGACTCATTGTGAGTAAGAATAATGATGGAATTAAAGTATGTTTACTATTGGAAATGAATATAGTATGTTATGTTCTCTCACGGCCCCAGTGCAGATGAACACTGATTGGAGTTACTACTATACTTTCCGACAAATACTCTTGTAATTAATTTGCTAAATATTTTTTTCCTATTATACGTTCAGGCATGCATTTATTTCAGCGAACTTTGTAAGTCAAAAATGGTGTTATCTCTGTCCTTGTTGTGAGTTTGATTTGTAATTTAGTAGGTTTAATTCCTACTCCCTTTGATTTGAAAACAGTAGGGGAAATACCTGGAAAAAATTGGTGGTGGTGGTTTTTTTCTCTGTGTATGTCCAGTGTAATTCAGTAGGGTTTAATTGAAGCTCATAAATAATTACTTTCCATCTCTCTGATTCCTGAACAGGTTGAGAATTAAAATTTTTGAGAAGCCTGTGGGGTGTTTAATCAAACAAACCTGCAAAGAAGTAGGAAAAATCATATTCAAAACATTCCTATCGGACCAAGTTACATAACAGAAAAATGGATCTCATAATCAAGGATCATAGGAAGATAACGGGAAAGATATTCTGTTAAAATACAGTATGCAGATATCTTGAAAAATAAATAATACTCCTAAGAGTAAAACCTGTAGCTTCACTGTGTGTTCTGTCTCACATGAAAGTAATAAAACTGCAACAGTAACAATAAAATAACAGTGTAACCATGAAAGATAGATCAGAGGTAGAGAATTCATTTTAGCCTGTGTTGCATCTTTCTCGCTCAGTTCCAGTAGTGTTTGTGGACCTGCATTCTCTTTTCTCAAATATTGGTTGAATGCTGCTGCATTGGCCTTGGTAGGTGGCAGGTTACATAAGCTTGCCCCAGGGAAATAATATATTATGCTGTTTTGCATTTTACATCGCTAGTCTTTTCTGTTGGCCACTCCTGGCTGCCTCGTAAACATTATCCCTTGTTCATCTGATCGGCAAAACACAAAAGCAAAAGCTAGTGTTTTCTACACAGAGTTATTCTAGCATCTGAGAGAAGTCGGGTCATTTCACGTCAGTGAAAGGCTGAACATCAGGATATAGTTACGCTTTCTTCTTGCTCCAATAGGCAGGAATGACACATGCCTGTGAGGAGCACCACATTTTATTTTATTTTATTTTATTTTATTTTATTTTATTTACAGTATTTTTATTCCGCCCTTCTCACCCTGCAGGGGACTTCGGGTGGATTACAATGCACATATACATGGAAAACATTCACTGCCATAGACATACAACATATATAGACAGAAACAGACACTGAGGCAATTTACTATTTCAGCTTTCCAGCTTCATGAGGGTATGCTTGATTCCGGCCACTGGGGGAGCTCCATCCACTTGTGACACCGAGTTCCTGATGGAGTACTTTCTCATTCTTACGCATGCTGCTGGAAGGTTTTATAGTGCTGTAAATTAGTTAAATTAGGCTCCCCACATAAAGCGGTACCTACATTTCCTACTTGACAGATGCAACTGTCTTTCGGGCTACATAGGTCAGCAGCAAGCTGGACTATTAATGGTCGGGAGCTTACTCCAACCCAGGCTGGCTTCAAACTCATGACCTCTCGGTCAGTAGAGATTTAATGCAGCTGGCTACTAACTAGCTGCACCACAGTCCTGTCTGTTGAGAGCAACCCATAGTAAGGCCAGTCGCCATTATTGCCTCATGTCCCATGAGGCAGACTAAACCAGGCAAATCCAGAGCTTTGCCTTGCTGAGCGAAGAAAGGGAAGGGGATCCATGCTGGGCTAGCAGATGAGGGGAAATGTAGCCACTATGTAGCATCCTTGCATTACCAGGAATGGGACTAAAGAGAAGACATTATCACCCCTACTATCAACACCATGTAGACCCAAAAGGAGGAAACTGTCCGGGCATGTTGGGGGACTGAAGTCCCTTCCTTCAGCTCAGATGAGAAAAGTAGTGGGCTCAAACCTTGCTTGAGTTGTGGAAGAAATGTAAACACCCTCAGCTTGTGTACTGGATCAGGTACATAGGAGTCCTCATTGAGGCAACTCAAGGTTTTTCTCTTCCTCTACCATTGAAGATGATCCAAGCCTACAGCTAGGGCTGCTGCTCATCTCTTCCCATGAGTAACTAAACCTTCAGCAGTTCACAAGCCTGTCTGCTCAAGAATAGTCTTTACTTATGAGTAGGTGTGACTTCCTAGCCTTTCTACTTCCAAACCTGACAGCCAATAGTTAGAGCTGATGCTCCTCCCTTCTCATGAGCACCTGCAGCTATTTAGGAGTAGCAACAGTGCTCAAGCATTTTTACTCAGGAGTAGTCTTCTAGTTGCCTGACATGACCTACTGCAGTCACTCCCTTGGTTTTACTAGAACAGCGTTTCTCAATCTGGGGGTTGGAACCCCTGGGGGGAGTCACAGGGGGGCGTCAGAGGGGTCGCCAAACCCATCAGAAAACACAGTATTTTTTGTTGGTCATGGAAGTTCTGTGTGCCAAGTTTGGTTCAATTCCATCATTGGTGGGGTTCAGAATGCTCTTTGATTGTAGGTGAACTATAAAGCAACTACAACTCCCAAATGACAAAATCAACCCTCCCCCCAACCCCACCAGTATTCAAATATGGGTGTATCAGATATTTGTGCCAAATTTGGTCCAGTGAATGAAAATACATCCTGCATATCAGATATTTACATTATGAATCATAACAGGAGCAAAATTACAGTTATGAAGTAGCAATGAAAATAATTTTATGGTTGGGGGTCACAACAACATGAGAAACTGTATTAAGGGATCACAGCATTAGGAAGGTTGAGAACCACTGTACTAGAAAATAAGGAAAGAAACTGTTCCTCTAGCTGCTGGGGCAGGTTGCCTGTTAACCCTCACTCTATGTAGTATGGGTACATTGCCTTCAACAGGCTATTTTGTGAGAGATTTAAATCAGCACATAAGGACTTCAGGTTAGCAGCCCAGTCCCCCAAGGCAGCCAAGTCCCTGGATGGAAATACAGAGAGTCCTGGTAGACTATTTCTTGGAAGACAGCCTCCTACCCAAAAGGAGAACTGACTATCTAGGGAAAAGAATAAGAAGTATAGACATATTCTGCCAAGGAGAAGCTCTCCTCAGAAAAATGTTATGAATTTACAAATACCCCAAAGGCACCAGATCCCACCTGATCTTGGAAACTATGTAGGATCAGACCTCATTAGTACTTGAATGGGAGAATGCTGATGAATATTTGATTTCAGAGAAAGGAACTGGGAAAATCATCTCTGAGTATTTCTTGTCTAGAAAAACTATGGTTATCCATAAGCTTGAGAGTTGAGTTGAATGTATACACTTAAACTCACATTTCAGAAGGATTTTCAGCACTCTTGAAGTCTCCCAAATGATCATAAGGTCATAGAGATGGAAGAGACTACAAGAGCAATCTATCCCAACCCCCTGCTTTGAAGGAGCACACAATCAATGTTGTTCCTTGGAGGAGTTACTTCTCTCCCCATGGCCTGAACCCCTCAGGGGGATTGCTGAGAACAATAGCCGGAATGTGTTAAGTAGTATAGATAGTTGCATTTTAAATAAGAATTCCCTCACATTCTTAGTCCTTGGCTTTGTGGTCCTTGGCATAGCCCTGGGTAAAATTCAGACCTAACCTTGCTTGTTCAGTCTTTTGGTACTTGTCCAAGAATTCCTGAAACCTGCATTTTAGCAGAATGCATTTGTTTAGTGTTCAAGCACAATTGTGGGTATATGTGTGCCTTAAAGTTGCCTAACAACTTTCGATGACCCCACAAATTTCATAGGGTTTTCTTGGGCAAGGAATATTCAGATGTGGTTTTCGTGGTTCCATCCTCTGAAATATAGCTTGCAGCAACTTCCTGCTTGCATCCTTTGAGCTGACCCATGGGTGTTGTGTTCTTTAGAGTAATTTCTGAGTAGGTTTTCTTGGCAAGATTTATTCAGAGGGGTTTTTCTATTGCCTCTACCTCTGCCTGGGAGAGTTTGACTTGGCCATGGTTTCTGATGGGTTTCCAAAGCTGAGCTGAATTTGGGTACGGAACCACAGAGTACATCTACATTGTAGAATTAACGCAGCTTGACACCACTTTAGCTGCCCTCGCTCAATGCTATGGAATCATGGGTGTTGTAGTTTTACAAGGTATTTAGTCTTCTTTGCCAGAGTGTTGGTGCCTTCCCAATTACAATTTTCAGGATTCCATAGCATTGAACAATAGCAGTTAAAGTTGTGTCAAACAGCATTAATTCAACAGTGTACACCATGCTCTCTGCTAGGACACACATTCAGATTTAAAGGACTGTACTGGGCCCGCTGGTAGCACAGTGGGTTAAACTGCTGAGCTGCTGAACTTGGTGACCAAAAGGTTGGTGGTTCGAATCCGGTGAGTGGGGTGAGCTCCTGCTGTTAGGTCCAGCTTCTGCTAACCTAGCGGTTCGAAAACATGCAAATATGAGTAGATCAATAGGTACAGCCCAGGGGGAAGGTAGCGGAGCTTCATACAGTCATGGTAGCCACATGACKTTGGAGGTGTCTACAGACAACACTGGCTCTTCGGTTTAGAGATGGAGATGAGCACCAGCCCCCAGAGTAGTACARGACTAGGCTTAATGTCAGGAGAATACCTTTACCTTTACTACAGATAAAGATATAGATATATATAGCAAAGTCGTGTTGATTTGTTTTTCTTTGACAGATATTTCTAGAAGAAATGTCTCCCTCTGCTATTCTATAACAGGATAACCCRAGCAAGTATTAGTTTGTTAAGATCATTTAGTCCAGGCATCCCCAAACTGCGGCCCTCCAGCTTTTMGGGCCTCCAACTCCCAGAAGCCCTGATGAGGTTGTTCAATTGTCAGGAATTCTGGGAGTTGAAGTCCCAAACAGCTGGAGGGCCACAGTTTGAGGATGCCTAGTTTAGTCAGTACCTCTGAAGAAGTAGACTTAAGATACAGAAGCCTGCCAAATTCATTCTCTCAGATCTCTTTACTTACTGATATTCCAGACAAACATGGCTATTCTACTCATTTAGTTTATTACAGTTTATTCATTCTAGAATGTCCTCAGTCTTAGAAGAGGATAACAATAACCTGTTGCCATGAAATTAGAGGGTTTTTAAATGGCTGATCATTTTTTTGTCATATAAAATCAGATATAATTTCAGAAACAGCTCCTGTCTACATGGGGTGTATCTATGCATTTATATGGGCTCATCAATTCTGGTTAAAGTATTTGTTGGATATCAGGCATTTATGTTCTTCTCCCAAAAGTGTTGAATCTACATTGTTTACCAGATGGAGTGTCTGCAGTTAATACCACCATTTGATAATGTGTGAACTAATAGTTTCTGGTTTGGGGATGAGATTTTATTTTGATTGATAGCAAAATACACAACATGTGTTTTAGACTAGTAAGCAATCTTAAAGCTTCATGGGGCAAGATATCCCAGTAAATCTCTGAACCAGTGCTACTGAAAGCAATGGTCCATTGGAGACGGTGCCTTTTAAAAATGTTATCAAAGAAATATGCTGTTAGCAGCATCTTTCCAGTTTACCTGTCCAAACGTGTCTCCCCCTACGAGCCATCGAGGACTTTAAGATCATCCGGGGAGGCCCTGCTTTTGGTCCCACCGCCATCGCAGTCGCGTTTGGTGGGAACCACAGACAGGGCCTTCTCTGTGGTAGTCCCTCAGCTGTGGAACTCCCTCCCTAAGGAGGTTGGATCTGCCCCCTCCCTCTTGACCTTCAGGAAGAAACTAAATCCTGGTTATGGCAGCAAGAGCTTGCAGATTAGATTGATTTTAATGGCAATGATGAGATTTTATTGGACTGTAATTTGGATGGATTTGGATGACGTTTTAACCTGGCAAACTGTTTTAATGTATATTGATACTTATTTTTTAGGCATTTGATTGTATTTTATGATGCGTTTTATTGTTTCAGCATCAAATTGTTGCCTGTCGGTAGCCATCCTGAGTCCCTCCTTGGAGGTCGAGATAGGACTGGGTATAAATGTTCCAAATAAAATAAAATAAATAATCTTTTGTCTCTGCCCAAAGATACCAGGGGGTTCCAAATTTATCTAAAGTCAATGAAGGAGTCTCTCCTGTTTGATTCTCTTACTTTTTGCCTCCAGCTACAGTTCATAAAAAAGAATATTTTCAATCAATACCATGAGGTGATTCAGGCTTAAGACCTGAATCACCTCATGCTACACATTTTTGGGGTCCTTATTACTTGGGAAATTGCCGTAAATTGCTGTTACGTTGGTGGCACTTGCCACTATGACCCCTCTTCTGGACACCTGTCATAAGACAGCCACCTGGAAGTCAATCTTACCTTTGTGAAGTGCTGGGAGTCAGATGCCTTTGCCTCTTTCCAAACCTCAACGGGCAATTAGGTGTTCAACAGACTGTTAGTAATAGTTTATACCTCAGACACAAGCAGTTTGGTTTACGTATCCTTGATTTAGTGAGCTCTGGTATGTTTCAGGATGTTAAACTTTTTATTGCTGGGAAAGAAACAGACATATTGATCTCCAGCAATGAAAGATGAACATCTTCCTCATCTAGCATAAAGGCTCATCGGTTACTGCTGGCGTTGGCTCATTGCATTACTAGCTGTCAGCATTGTAAAGCCCCATTTGTTCCTCTGTGCCTTCCTTTGTTTTTATTTGTTTTATCTTGTTGAATACTACTGTTTTTTGGAGCATTAGCTGTCTATTCGACTAGCCTAACCAAGAGTTGCTCTCACTAGAGAGGGCTCCTCAAACCTTTGTACTGTTCCTGCCTACCAGGGTGAAAGAGAGGAGTAACACATCTTTTACTGCTGGAAATTAACACAGCACAGGTAAGACCAATGTCTTTCACAACCAGCTTTTTCTCGAGCATTGTAAGTTGAGACAGAGCTACAAAGGGAAAGCCAACAATTGCAACAGAAACCCATCACTGACAAATAGAAACTATGGGTCTTATTTGCTTTAGGAATCAAGAATTAAGATCTTGGCACATACCTGCATTAAGTTGTTTTCTAATAAGCTTGCAGTATAAAATGGAGCCGGGATTATTATTTTTAATCATTATTTTTGTAATGGTATGTTGCTTAGGGATGTAAACATAATATTTGTAAAGTTTTTTTATTCATAACAAGAAAGAGGATCTCAAAACATCCCATTGGAGAAAATATTGTGAGCTCTCATGTGTTATTTTTGGCTCTTGCACAAAAACATTGCTTTTGCAAAATATAATATTTGCAATTCAAAATGTATCTTGCACAAAGAACAATGGTTTTTGCACACAAAAGCATTTGCAGTCTTTTCTGCAAAAAGCCCAAACACACCCTGACAACACGCACACAAAACACACTGAAATGCTATACTGTCCAGACGCTCTATGGCCAATGCAATAAATATTTGAAAGAAAAAAAACATGTCCATTCTTGTCTTTGAAAGCCATTTACACTGAACTGTGCCTCCCAATGTGAAGTGCTTCCCATTTTGAACAAAGGCATAGACATTGAATAGCTTTTGCCATTATTCAGGTAGAAAGAACATGGCGAAGGTTTCTTTCCAACTGGCATTCAAGAGAATACATAGGTCCAAAATACCCAAGAAAGAAGGCATTTTGTGGCTGTATGTTCTACATGTGCTGGATAGTCTGCAGCATGAATCTTATAAGGTCCAAAAAATCTCCTAGGGTAAATTGTGCTATGGCTGGGCAGGAGAAGGATGATTGCTGCATATGGTCAGACTTGCTTGTATTTATAATTTAATGTACTATACTAGAGGACACAGTAGATGGGTCTATGAGATATGGCTGACTTTTTTTTACTGTGGACATAATTTCTGGAACAGCTGTCAATAATAATTGCCCACCACTTAACAATATTAATCTCTTAGTTTTCAGATTCATAACTCCAAATGGGATGGGTTACACACTTGGAGTGGAGACTTTCAAGGGAATGTCTGAAATCACTGAGGTAGAATAGTTTCATTAATGCAAACATACCTTTTCCCCATTTCATTAACATACTACCTTTTTTGGCTCATGCTCCCTTCCCTACCTCCAGCACAAATGTACTAGGCTCTGCCTTAAATAAATATTTACATTGCACAGGAGAGATTTTTTTTCCCTTGAATCACCTGAGTTTCATTTGTAGACAGTATTGAATGCAGATAGTAATGGATTTATTGTTTGCCTGGTAAACTTCTGGGCACTTCACACAATGGCTCCGAAACATGCATCTTGTGAACTGGGGGTTCCAAGGTAAACTGGCCAAATGCCGTACCTAAAGCACTGATTAGCATTGGCCACTTATGGAAGTGTCACATAGAAGTGTCTCAGGTTTTTGCACAAGCCATTGTCCAGGAGCCTTAGTAATCTGAGCATTCAAAGAGCTGCCTATCTATAGGCAAAATGGAGAATTTAGTTACCACAAGGCAAAGTCATCATAAAGACCTGGATGTGTGGAATCATCCCTTCATCTAATGCAGTGGTTCCCACCCTGTGGCCTCTGGACCACCAGTAGTCCCCAAGAACAAAAATATGGTCCGCAATCTCACCATTACTACATTGTTGCCTTGAAACCACATGACAACAAGAGTGACTGGTCTTGCAAAACCCTCTTCTAGTGCCAAGGCAATGGGGATGTCAGGAGAAGAGAGGCTGACTACCCACGAAAGTGTACTACTACTTCAGCTCTAGATTATTAAATATGGTTTTCTGTGGGCGAGCAGATGGCAACTAATGGATGTATCAGAAGCTAGGGCTGATCTGGTCTATCTAATGCAGTTTTCTTAATCAACACCCCAAATAATCAAACCAAATCTAAAGTTGACCAAAAACAGATTTATAACTTGGCAGTTTAGCTTTTTGCCTTCTGGGAGCTAAGATGGAAGAGCAGTGAAATGGTCAGTTTGAGCAGTTATTGTAAATGCTTTTTCCAACACAGGGTAGGGTAGAGCTTGAAAAAATTACTTTTGGACAAGTACTCCAAGAATCCTCCCACCATCATGGACACTGGTCATGCTCGCCAGGCTTAAACTCCATTGGCAACTACCTTCTTTTTGATTTTTTAATACTTGTCTTTCTTCTTTCTGTTTCTTCTACCTTAAAAAAAACAGCAGTGGTATCACTTGTGTGATCTACCTTAGGAATGGCATTTTCTATTTGTAGATGTTTGGCACAACAGTCGAAGACAAATGGATTAAAGAGCTTCAAGAAAAATTATAGGATGTCTTGTTTTACTCAAAAGCTCCTTCCCACCATGAGCATAAATATGATTTTGAAAGCGACTTTGGTGGTGTCTGGCAGGGACAGCGATGTGCTGTGGTTTGCTCAAACGTGCTTTTGGGAATTCTATTCATAGAACCTTGAATAAAGACTCCAGCGAGTCTCTAGAATATGTGAGGCACAGTAGCTTTTCACAGGCATTTGAATAATTACCAGGTCACAGGGAGTTCAGCTGTCATGTTCTTCTCAAGATGAGTCAGTCCCTCTGACAAACTGATTTCTAAACAAATTATTGATCGTGATGGCAACACACAACTGCAGGGTTTCTTGTGGCAACTCAGAACTTCACCAAAATAATGCATTGTATTGACAGAGTCTATTAGAGCATCCTGTCCTTTCCGTCATGTGTTGAAGTTGGATTTTGAAGCCTCATCTCTGTAGTTGCTTGTAATCATCTTAAAAGTGCTTGAACTTGACCGCACAGTGTTAACTCTTCTTTCATTCAGCATCTTTCCTCAAAGTATTTCTTCCCAGTTATTGTCACTAGGCAAAACTGGAGATGTTTTGGGCCCAAAAAATTGGGATGCTGACACATTTTGAGTTGTAGAGATTTGTTAGCCACCTCTCAGAGGAACTGCGTTCCAATTATCTTCTTGGTTGTGAATGATAACCAAACAGAACCTGACACATTGAGATAACAGCCTGTGGCTATGATACATTGTCACTGTACACCCAAGGGGCTACTTCATGTTTACCAGTAGTCTTCCCCTAGTTGCCCTGGAACTATATGTCATCCAGTTTAGCAGCAAGCCTAGTTCTGTTGAGACCCCATTTTGGTGATGTATCCACAACTAGTTCCCTTTATTATGGCATTAATCCAGAAAAGGGCTAGAACAGTGGTTCTTAACCTGGGGTCCCCAGATGTTTTTGGCCTTCAACTCCCAGAAACCCTAATAGCTGGTAAACTGACTGGGATTTCTGGGAGTTGTAGGCCAAAAACATCTGGGGACCCCAGGTTGAGAACCACTGGGCTAGAAGAACATAATGAAGAACTGGTGGATCAGGAAGCACCTGCTATGTGAAGGGTGTCACAGATTTATATAAATATCTCTATGGGAACATGGTCCAGCTGCAAGCCACACACTCCTCAAGATGCTGTATGTAGGGGATATCATGTGTGAATGAATTGTGAATAAATCTATTCTTCTGTAAAGAAGTTACTCCCATGTTTGCCGGGACAAGACTCTTGTGAAGTTGGGAAAACCATGAATTAAAAACTATTATTTTTACCTGAAAGTACCCTTCTCAAGGAATCTCTAGGTTCTGCAATACAACTCTATGGTCAATTTCTGGTGGACCTAGTTGGCCTAGTGATTCATAGAGTGGAAATATTAATCAAATACACAAACAAATCTACACAAATTAAATACATAAATGTGGAGGGTCAACTGTAGTTGGTTAAGTGCAAAGTTGACCTAAGGGATAAGTTGTCCAGGTGGAACTATATGAAGTAGCAACCACTGCAAGCAAAGGTGTGGTTTGTTGCAAAGGAAACAACCTAGGCCAGAAACAAATAACAGTGATCAAACAGAACTCTAGCTCTTTTATGCAAGTTGAAAGTCTAAACAATTAACAACGATCTCTGAATGTACTGGAGTCAGCCATCACTGTCAAGATAGCTCTCTTAAGAGGGGAATGGCCTTCAAGGCATACTGATATGGATCCTTGTGACACCTCTTGTACCAAGGAAATTGTACAAGCACCATATGCCTTCAAAGAAAGGTTGTTGCTCCGCCTCTTAAGATAATTTTCCAGTCTCATTGTTCTGAGCAAATAATCAGATTGATTTGGAAAAATTGATTAAATCTTGATCTATCCAACTCTAAACCAGAGCCAATTCCATCTAATGGAATGTCTTGGTTGGCATTTGATTGTACAAGTGGTTGGCAAAGTTATTTCCCCAATGATTTCAACTGTCCCATTCATATAACATATTTCAAGTATTGATATTTCTATGTATGCACAGTCTCATGTGTTCTCATGAGTCTCATGAGATCAAATAATCCATAACTTTTGCAAAGTCTTGTTCAAGTTGGATACATTCCAGTTTAAAGGCATTCAAAATGAAGGATATCAGTGAACAAGGGATTATTTCTTTATTTTTGGCATTCCCTCACTGCATCTTTAGATTTAGGGGCAATAACACTTTTTTTGCACATACACTCTCTAAGAAGAAGAAGTCCACTGAATCATTCTGCTCCTCTGAGATAGATTGGCTATTCTTCCCTACCATTTTTGAGTGGTAAATGCAAGGCTAAGCAGGACATAAGAGGAATGAAATCAACACCTTTGAGACTTTAAGCTTTGGCTGAAGTACAGAGGTGTCAGCATATGATATGAGTGAGAATATCTCATGTAATAAATGGCAAAGCAGACATACATGCATTTATCATCTTTCTTGGGTCATATCTATTTCTGTCTAATGAAGTAGCCCTCTTGGGATGGGCTTCATCACTCTATGCAGCTTAATGTTATACCATACCAGACTGTTATACCATACAACCCATATCCATGGGGATATGTTCCTGAATTTACAGTGGAAACAGGAAGTCATGAGTAATAGTAAACCCTATTGAAATGAACAACTTCAATCAGAAGTTACCATTGTGTTCCCTTGGAGGACCTAGAAAATTCCTAGACAGGTATCTTTGGTAATGTCTGGCAAAAGCATACCATAGAACAGACCTAGCTTACGAGCCTCCAGGTGTTTGGGACTCCCAACTCCCAGAAACCCTAGACAGCTTGCCCAGTAGTCAGGAATACTGGGAGCTAAAGTCCAAAATACCTGGAGGGCCACAGGTTGTGTAGGCCTGCCATAGAATCATCTGGAGGACCCAGAAAATTCCTAAAGAGGGCATGTTTTTTCGTAGGTGAAACTCCAGGTACTGGTTCTGCTGATACAAGGTTCATACTGTACCGTAGTTAAGCGTTTGCTTTGTTGTTTTGCCTTTCCCACTACATGCACATATATTATAGACCACAGAAATATATCTTTTTTTTCTTTTGTAAACATTTCTGCACCAACTCACATGATCAAGATTTCCAGATGGACAGGTTTCAGTTCAAAAGAACAGATTGATTCAATTCCTGCCGGAGGCAAGCCGGAATATGAAGACTTGGGGCAGAATGTACATTTTGAAATCTTTCCTGGCAGAAGTTTGATTCTAGTCCTGGAACACTTTCTAATTCTTATCCTTTGAAGAACTTCAGAAAGAAAGAAAAAGAGGAAATACCGGTATACGTATCTTAGCTGGGTGAATTCCTCCCAATTTTCTGCATTAACAAAATAGAACAATCCAACCAAAGAAAACGCAACCAAAAGATTTTCTTTTGAAATAATTGAGATATAGTAATGCTCCGTTTTGCCTGGATTATGCTCATAGGTTGCACTTACTTTCATTATAATCAAAAGGCAATGTAATTTACCTTTGCCTGTTTTTCATGCTCCTGCAGTTTCACTGTGTGAAGTAAACAGGATGGTATATTTTGCTATGGATGGTTTATTCAGGCTAAACAGAGGAACTAATGCTATTCAGAAGTAGCTCCTATATGAGGAATCTTTTTTTTAAGAGTCCTACACATTCATCAAGTTCAGTTGGCGTCACCCCCCTTCTCTCATCATGCCAGGTCTCTCTTGATCCCTTTGTTGATCCTTGTTAGCCCAAACTACAGAGCAAAGCCAGCATTGTTGGCACAGTCTTTGGCTTGAGGGAGACTTGTGCATGATCCTATGTGGCCTGTTTCTAAAGGGGGCAGGGTAAGTTAACTGATTTCCAGAATTTGTAAAAGATACTTCATTGGATTACAACTCCCAGAGCTGCCAGTTTTCACCATTGGCCACTGGCTTAGGAGAATTTGAGAAATTTTATTTCCAAAAAAATTCCAGATCCATTTTTGCTGTAATGATAAATCAAGCAGTCAGTACTGTTTATGTCAATGTAAACTCCTTATGAGAAAAGATGTTGGGATGGTGGGATTTCAATTATGTATAGGAATAAATGGTCCTGTTTGTCTTTTTCGGATTCTAGTCTGGTACCATGAGCCCGCAGTGGTTCAGTAGGGTTAAACTGCTGCGCTATTGAACTTGCTGACCAAAAAGTCGGTGGTTCGAATTGGGAGAGTGGGGTGAGCTCCTGCTGTTAGCCCCAGCTTCTGCCAACCTAGCAGTTCAAAAACATGCAAATGTGAGTAGATCAATAAGTACCACTTTGGAGAGAAGATAATGGCACTCCATGTAGTCATGCTGGCTTCATTACCTTGGGGGGTATCTACAGACAACGCTGGGTCATTTGGCCTAGGAATGGAGATGAGCACCACCCCCACACACGACTAGACTTAATGTCAAGGGGAAACCCTTACCTTTAGCTTTAAACTGGCACCATGTGTTTTAAAATGGAGAATGGACACCACACTTGGAGCAGTGACAATTTAGGACAGGGGTCCTCAAACTAAGGCCCGGGGCCCAGATACGGCCCTCCAAGGTCATTTACCTGGCCCTCACTCAGGGTCAACCTAAGTCTGAAACGACTTGATAGCACACAACAACAACAACAATCCTATCTCATCAGCCAAAAGCAGGCCTACACTTCCTATTGAAATACTAATAAGTTGAAATTTGAAATTGTTCATCAATTTAATTATTGTATTGTTTTAAAGTGTTTTTGCACTACAAATAAGATATGTGCAGTGTGCGTAGGAATTAATTCATGTTTTTTCAAATTATAATCCGGCCCTCCAATAGTTTGAATGGACTGTGACCTGGCCCTCTGTTTAAAAAGTTTGAGGACCCCTGATTCAGGATTACAATTCACATAGTGCTCTAGGCAGCATGATCAGGGTTTCCCGAAGGATTCTGGAGGGAATTTTTTGCAAGTTCTGCACTCATTTGCCAGAGCCTGTATCCTGTTTTCAGGGCCAATGGTCAACTTACCTAATTGGCTGAGCAGAAATTGACAGAAACTGGCACGTTCTATACCAGAATATACACCTTTGTGATTTTTGTAGTGCATTAAAAGCAATTGCCGAACAATTGCAAATTAACCATGCAACAGTGGCTGTCAAAACACTTCCCAAAGTGTGTGCCATAACAGGAACAGACATCACATTTGAGTCAGGAGGTTTGCTTTGCCAGGCAGAGGCTTTGCAAGACTGCACATTCATTAAAGGCCTTTTGTTTTTGATGCTTTGCTGGCATGGATGCTAGCAGCACAACTTCAAGCAGCAGCGCACCTATTCTAGGTTCGCTCCAACAATTTGACAATTCCATCATGCCCAATTAAGACATAACCTCTGCACTGGATGGAGCAAAAGTGCAATACCATTTTTTAAACATTGAGTGTTTCTGAGAGGTGAAAAGAAACAAACCAAGGGAAGGAGGATAAATCTTGTCTCCAGGTTAAGGGCAAGTATGTCTGTATATTTGCTGCAGTTGGACTGCTCCCAAGACATTGGTTCAGCATTAGGCAGTGGAAGGTGTCATAAAACATTGTCTTTAATGGATGATAAATTCTTATACTGACAGGGTGGGAGGGTATTCTGGTGCCTAACAGAATGAGAACAAATCTGTCAGCTTTTGAAATATCAGGGAAGGAAGGCAGCCAACTTGATTAGCCCCCTTTGATCCTTTTAAAAGAAATGGAAGCTATTCTCTTTTGCCAAAGCCTTAGATCACATAGGGAGTAAACACAAATAACAATAAAAATGTATTTATTTCTTTATTTACTTTATTTATACCCCACCCTGCTCACCCCGAAGGGGACTCAACGCAGCTTTACAAACTGTGGCAAAAATTCAATGCCTTATCGTAGAAATAACATAAACATACCACATTAAATTGTAAACAATTAAAACATATAAACAGTTAACACGTATAAAACAACAAAACAGATAAAAACATAACAAAGTGGCGGATCATAATTTCCAAGTTTCAAGTTTTCCCATGGATAGAATTCAAACTGCAAGGCTAAAATCAATTTCTATTACCCTGTTCTCTGAAAGCTTGTGTGCAAAGCCATGTCTTTAGCTTTTTCCTGAAGGTCAAGAGGGATGGAGCCAACCAGTGTTTCTCAACCTGGGGGTTGGGACCCCTGTGGGAGTCTCGAGCGGGTCTCAGAGGGGTCGCCAAAGACCATAAAAAAACATAGTATTTTCTGTTGGTCATGGGGGTTCTGTGTGGAAAGTTCGGTCCAATTCTATCAGAGGAGTTCAGAATGCTATTTCATTGTGGGTGAACTATAAATCCCAACAACTACAACTCCCAAATGGCAAGGTCTATTTTCTCCAAACTCTACCAGTGTTCACATTTGGGCATATTGAGTATTTGTGCCAAGTTTGATCCAGATCCATCATTGCTTGAGTCCACAGTGTTCTCTGGATGTAGGTGAACTACAGCTCCAAAAACTCAAAGTCAATGTCCACCAGACCTTCCCAGTATTTTCTCTTGGTTATGGGAATTCTGTGTGCCAAGTTTGATTCAATTCCATCATTGGTGGAGTTCAGAAAGCTCTTTGATCTTAGGTGAACTATAAATTCCAGCAACTCCAGCATTACCAAATGACAAAATCAATCACCTCCAACCCCACCAGTATTCAAATTTGGGTGTATCGGGTATTTGTGCCAAATTTGGTTAAGTGACTGAAAATACATCCTGCATATCAGATATTTACATTAAGATTCATAACAGTAGCAAAGTTACTGTTATGAAGTAGCAATGAAAATAACGTTATGGTTGGGGGTCACAGCAACATGTACTAAGGGGTCGCAGCATTAGGAAGGTTGAGAACCACTGGGCCAATCTAATGTCACTGGAGAGGGAGTTCCACAGCCGAGGGGCCACCACTGAGACACTGAGACTGTTGGAGCTAGGTGGCCAGTTGAAACATTTACACCTAGCTCCAACAGATAAGAATTCTTTGTCCCACCTTGGACCCTAGTTGCCACCGACTAGCACAGCTACCCCTATGGAAAGTAGAAAGAATTTCCAGACCTTTGACAAACCATAGCAATTTTGACTTGACTTTGACTTTGTCTAAAGAATGTTCTCTCCTCCCAGACAGCCATGAGGTCATTTTCTCCTTCAAAGAAGTTTCTGTCATGGAGGATCTCATAATGGCAGTGAGTTCAATGCAGGATCACCATGCCTGTGGATGCCAGTTGCTTGGAGACAACAATGGGAAAGGATTTGCTCTCAGGTTCTGCTTGTGTGCTTATCAAAGCCATGTGATTGGTTGTTATGGGAACAGAATTCTAAGGCCCTTCATACTCTACAATTATAGCATCATGATTCTACTTTAGTTGTCATGACAACAAGAATCCTGTGGTTTTGTAATTTGATGAGACATTAGAGCTCTCTCTGGCTGAGAAGTCTGAATGACCCTCCCTAACTTGCCAGTGATAGGATTTCATAAGATGTTAGAGTGGAATCATAGGGCTTTAATTGTATAGCATGAATGATTTCCTAGATCACATGTGTCAGATGCAAGGCTGAATCTGGCCCGCCACATCATTTTATGTGGCCAGCAAGGCTTTTGATGCCAGGGCAGCATAGTTACATTTATACAGCCATATAATTACAACTGACCCTTTGAAGGCAACCATCATCATAGAATCATAGAATCACAGAATTGGAAGAGACCTCATGGGCCATCCAGTCCAACCCCCTGCCAAGAAACAGGAAAATTGCATTCAAAGCACCTCTGACAAATGGCCATCCAGCCTCTGTTTAAAAGCTTCCAAAGAAGGAGCCTCCACAACTCAGGCAGGCCCGTAGCCAAGATTTTGATTCGGGGGGGGGGGGGGGGGGGCTGAGTCTGAGTGAAAGAGGGTCTACCCTAGCAAACCTTTTGTATCGTTACCCCAATGCATATGGGATATATTGAGTATGGTGATCAGATCATGATATGAATAAACATAACAGTTTAAATAATGTACCAGTAAGGCCTTTCGGGGACCACCTCGAGCCCCCCAGCCTCTACCAAACTCTGGGGCAGAGAGTTCCACTGCTGACAGCTCTCACAGTCAGGAAGTTCTTCCTAATGTTCAGATGGAATCTCCTTTCTTGTAGTTTGAAGCCATTGTTCCGCATCCTAGTCTCTAGGGCAACAGAAAACAAGTTTTTTCCCTCCTCCCTATGACTTCCTCTCACATATTTATATATGGCTATCCCGTCTCCTCTCAGCCTTTTCTTCTTCAGGCTAAACATGCCCAGCTCTTCAAGCTGCTCCTCATAGGGCTTGTTCTCCAGTCCCTTGATCATTTTAGGTGCCCTCCTCTGGACACATTCCAGCTTGTCAATATCTCTCTTGAATTGTGGTACCCAGAATTGGACACAATATTCCAGGTGTGGTCTAACCATTCAGAATAGAGGGGTAACATGACTTCCCTGAACACTATGCTCCTATTGATGAAGACCAAAATCCCATTGGCTTTTTTTTGCTGCCGCGTCACTTTGTTGGCTCATGTTTAACTTGTCATCCACAAAGACCCCAAGATCCTTTTCACATGTACTGCTCTTGAGTTATGCATCCCCCCAAGGCTGATGGGTTCCTTGATGAAAAAGGGTTTGACACTCCTTCCCTAGACCAAATAAAACTTTGGTCCAAAAGGAGTCCTGTGATATGTGCAAGGCAAAGAATACTGTTCCTTTGCTAAACGGTGCTATTATTTTAGGAATGGCTGAAGCAGCATGCTAAATCCCATTGTTAGTTCCCAGACTAAATCCCATTTTTCTCATAATCTCTCACCATTGGCTATGCTGGCCAGAGTTGATGGGCGTTGTAGACCAAAGAAATCTGGAGAGCTACACTTGGCCTTTCCTATCAAAGACAAAAGAAATGTACAAATGCAATAAGTTTTGTGGAGTGACACGGTTATTGGAAACTAAGCTCTATGCAAACATTTAGCACACATGGCGGATGAAATATAACCGTGCTCAAAGATAAGGGGAGGCTGAACTTGGTGAAAGAAAGAAATTGCATTTTTGGTGTGTTTGCTTTGAAACAGTTTGAATTGTCTAAACATCTGGCACCTTCTGTCAACTTCCTGTGTAATCATATATCACTCAAAGGATAACACTCCAGCTTCAGATAAGTCCTTGATGTGGCTGCATACTCAAACCATCACTATGTCAGATATTTCTATATGATTCTTTGCAGTGTTCATTTTAGCACTTATTTGCAGAAAATGTAGCATTTGACTAACTTTTATTACTGCCTCTGCTTGAATATTGGAAATTTGCACCAGGGTGTTGGGCTGGGACATACTGGTTATTCATAGATGTAATTATGTCACAGTTTGGAAGGTCTCCACTATTCCATTATATGTCTCTGAAGGTATTTCAGAGAACTTTCAGAGGTTATCTCAGTCTGTTGAGATTTTTTTCAACCATATAGTGCAGGAATGGGCAAACTTTCTAATTTAGGGGCCACATGGTGGGCCAGAGCAGGGTGAGAGGGAGGGGGGTTTCCTCCAAGCCACCTCCCTGCCCTTTCCTCCCCTTCCTCTTCTCTTTTGAAGGCAGAAAGTGAAGGAAAGATGGGAAATGTTTGGATCCCCAAAGGGTTGGCCTTGGTCAGGATGAGATAGTGAATAGGAGAGAAAAAGCATACCCATTAGACCTCGTAATTGCCTCCTCCTTATATAGAATGCTAGAATCCTAAAGCTGGAAGAGACCCCCAAGGGTCATCTAGTCCACCCCCTGCTATGCAATAAGGCACAATCAAGGCAATCCCAATAGACAACCACTGTGGAAAAGCCTTCAGAGAAGGAGACCCCCACCTATGCCACTCTCCAACAGCTCTTACTCTCAGGAAGTTTTTCCTAATCTTTTCAGTCATATGTCTTTCCCTGCCATTTGAAACCATTGCTCCCTTGTGCCCTGGTCTCTTGAGCAGCAGAAAGTCAGTTTTCCCTCTTCTCTTCAATGGGACACCCTTTGAAATCTTGAAACATGGTTCTCATGTTCCCTCTCTACCTTCTCTTCTCCCAGCTAAACATCCCCCAGGATGAAAGGAAGGAAGGGAGGAAGAGAAGGATGGAAGGAAATGGAGGGAGGGAAGATAGTGGGGAGGAAAGAGAGAAGGAAGGATTGACAAAAGCAAAAGAAGGAGAAAGAGAGGGAAAAAGGGAAGGAAGGAGGGACGAAAGCGTGGAAGGAAGGAAGGAAGGAAGGAGGGAAGTAGGGAAGGAGGAAAGAAGGAAGGATGGAAGGATATAATGTTAAGAGAGAGGAGGGCCTGAGAAAAGAGTTCAAGGGGCCGCCTCCAGCCCCTGGGCCTGGGTTTGCTCATACCTGATATAGTGCCATTGGCAAGCAGAGATTTCACTCAAGCCTGCTCCTGGTCCATAAAAATTCATAGTATTATTAATTTATTGGCTTCCTTGACCACCCTCCCTCATTTTTTCTATTAGTGATTGTTTCATTAGTGGCATTACACTGCTAACATTGGTTGTCACAACTGTAGGTGGCTTTGAATGGGTGCCAGGTGCCATGGGCTATGTGATAGACATGGGCGGTGTTCTTGTCATATGCAGTGTGTAGGCAATAAGATCATGCTGTACTTGGAGTCAGATGGCTTTGTCCCACCTATAAAGTAACAGGAGCATCTGTTTCTTCCTGTACTGTCTAGCAGATGAGGTGGGTGAATAGTTTCTGTTAACCAGCAGCACGTTGACTTACTGATGTCTGGATCTGGGTGTATGCTGTAGGTGAAGCTTATTCAGGAGTCCTCAATTGTATCCTTTTCCATTCCAGCAAAAAGTGTAGGCTGTACTCATTCTCATGAAATTCAAAGCTTACTGATGAGTCTGCATTGTACAACTATTGTGAGGGATCTGCATCGCCCATACAACCATTGTGATTATCTGGTTACTAGAAAAACTGGGTTGTGGGATGATTCTTTGTCGTATCACAGTTCCTACCCTCAGATTTTACTGGAGTGGTGTGACAGTCAAGTTAATCTGTCTCATGCAGCTCTGGGTTACACCTGACTTCCAGAAAATTATGTGTGATGGCTTGACTGTTTCTCATATCAGCATTGTATGTGGGATCATCATTTCCCATTTCCCTTGTGATTAGATGTTACTGTCTTGAGTAGAACCATCTGGGAATGAACACCACACTACTCCTGTAATATAAAAACTCGCACCTGGCTATACGACACTTGGATGAATATAGGCAGTTATGTTAGAGCATTTTCTTCACCATGTCAGATGTGATCCTTCTAAACCTGGATGAGTGACAATGATTTCATATCCTTATAAACATAGTGTAAACGAGTGATATAGTGAAGGATTATTTTTTAACAGTGAGGTGCAAAAAACTTTAATAATCTTTTGGACAATGAAAACATCAGTACTTGGTTTCTGAAGAATCTCGAGTAGCTGATTCCAAGCAAAGGAAACTGGGTCTGGGTACGTGAACATACAAGGACCTAGCTGCTGTGATTGTTGTGGAAACATCTGGTGAGAACTCCTTTTCATCATCTGCTTACTCCTTTAAGATGCTTAGCTTAGTCCTTGAGAAATAGTCATCCACTTCATCTTACACAGACCGAAGTGTTTAATCATGGAAAACAGAGAGCCTACTGAAAAGAATTTCCTACCCTCAGTCGCTGCAATAGCCACTTACAGTAATTCTGTTGCAGTGGATCTTGGAAACCTAAATATAAACATGCCTTAGAAAAAGGGTCCTGCAGCAGAATGATAATATGTACTATAAATCATCTGTAAGACTGGTGAGTTCGGATATCTGATGGAAGTCTTCATTACACTAAATGTGTGATTTTACTTACCCATGGAATACCATATTTGCTATCAAAATATCCAGTGTGTTTCTCAGACTATTAATTCTATTGATAGAAATCTGTTCAAAGCTTAGTAGAAGACAGCAGAGTTAGAGATTTGAGAATTGCAGGACATTAATGATCAATAATGCAAGGAAAATATCAATTCAAATTCAAAATGCAGTTCAAATTGTATTAAAAAATTCAATTTTTAAAAAATGTGGTGTGACCTGAGATATCAAGTTTAATAGACTAGTAGACGGAGGGGAAGAACTGTTACCTCTTGTGGTTAGTGATTGCAAAAATGCTTGTGGTGGAGTGGGATAAAATTGACCATCCATTTGTTGGAGGAGCCACAGAGGAATAAACCAGCATGATTTTACAGTTACTACAGCTGTCCGTGTAGCTGCAATGGGTTCTTCCATGTTAGACTTTTAGTATGGAACTGCTATGTGTCCACTGATTTTTACAGGGATTTATATGATTTTATTATCTAGTCTGGGTCCCCTTGTATTTTCTCGGTGATTGTTCTGATTTTGTTTGAAAAATAATGAAACAGTGGTGTAATCTCTAGAAATGAACAGCCAGAAATTCTTTTGTCTTCTCCTGGAGACACAATTTAGATGGTTGCAGAGTCATATCAAACATGGAAACCTATTGCTAATGTAATTAGCAATGTGTGATTTTATTTTTAGGCAAACTTTTTAATTAGTGTTCAACACTTTTTCAGGTATGTTACAAATAAATACTAAATGCAGTCACATTGGAAGCTTATAGAGAGCCAGACTCTTAGGGATTCAGACAGAAGTTCTTTTAGCTCAGACTGGAGCTGCTAAGATTGAGCTGAAAGGCTCCCTGACATGCAAAGGAGATGCTTTAACACAGAGGTTCTCAACCTGTGGGTCCCCAGATGTTTTGGCCTTCAACTCCCAGAAATCCGAACAGCTGGTAAACTCACTGGGATTTGTAGGCCAAACACCTGGGGACCCACATGTTGAAAACCACTGCACATCATGAATTAGACTTTTGAATTAAAGAATTATCACTGGTAATTAAAACCTAATGCTTTCTGTCAATGTTGTTTTAGTATCATGCTTGATTTTACTCCTCATCTGATGGTGTGCTGGGAAAATAATTTCTAAGTTTTTAAAACAAACTTTATATAAACTCTGAAAGCACTTCTGGTCCCAAGCATTTTGAGTAAAGGATACCCAGTCTGGACTTGTAGATAGTTGATTCAGATCTAAAGATAAGCACCTAGTTCTGAGGATGTTTCAAAATATATGTTACAAACAGAAAATGTTTGATGTCTAGCTGTTATTTCTGTGTCAAATATTTATGGTTTTCTATCACATTGAAGTCCTCCTTGAGCCAGTGGCATTATGTCTTATTTTGCAGGGTTGAACAAAAAGATGGGTATATGAGAATCAGTGTGATGTATTACAGTGATTCCCAATATTTTGTTCTCCAGGAATTTTGAGCTTCAACTCCCAGAATTCCTGACAGTTGACTGAGCTTCTGGGTGTTGGTGTCCCAAATACCTGGAGGACCAAAGGTTGGGTACCACTGGTGTAGTTGTTTGAACCTTGGACTATGACTGTGGAGATTAGGGTTTGAGTCCCTGTTCAGTCATGGAAACACATTCTTAGCCACAGAAGAAGCAAAGGCAAACCCACCTCTGAACCAGTCTTGCCAGGAAACCACTTTCGTAGGCTCATCTGGGAGTTGCCATAAATTGAAACAACTTGAAGTTACTCAATCTCAACATGAAGTGTTCAACGAGATGAGTACAGAAAGAAAAATGAGCAAAAATGTTATGCTTTGCTTGTGACAAGCTTGGTAGAAAGACTGCTAAAGACAAATAATTTGATATGTAGGAATCAGTGATATAGCTTTCAAATGGATTTCAGGTAAGAACAGTTACTTGCTAATGTTTGTGGATCAAACTGCGGTTAAAGTTGCAGGAGCAGGGATGACAAAAAGAGGTGACAATTGACATTTATCTAAAATTAATTTGAAAAGAAAAAAGTAATTATTAGTAAAGGCATATTCAACTTTCTAAAGGAAAGACAACAGTCCGAAATAATACAGGTCTCTGAAATCAGTTAAATCCAAATGGTGCTTATTTTAAATAGCTCTTTAAAGACAACCACATTTTTAATTTCAATGGGAAGAGGTTTTTTGGTGACCCCTGAAAGAATGTCAACGAAATCTTCCAGCCCATGCTTCAGTAAACAACAAATGATTTGGTGAGGTGCTCTAACAAAGGCTGATGTGTCTATCCAATTAGAGAAGTATAAAGAACATTTCCCCTCTGTAAATCTCTTTGATTCATTTGGGTTGCTTAGCTTTCCTTCCAAAAGTGGCTTGAAACATTCCATGTTTTGGCAATTTGTGAGAGTGGGTGAGGAAGGGAAGTGGGTGGAAGCTACTCCCTGCATGAAATGCATTACCTGGTCTGACCAGTTTGCAACATGGACAATGATTTGTTTGTACAAAGATTACAGTGGAACAAAGCCAGAAGTTATCAACAATGGTAGCCAGGTTTTTCCAAGCCTAGAACTATGAATGTTGCCATCAAGGCCTTCATTCTTAGGGTCACTACAGATGTAATCATTAATCTTGAATAAAGGATCTGAAATGAAGCTCAAGGTCATATGTACCTTCCTTTCCCTCTCATTTAAATCCTACCTGCCAGTCTAAATTAAGGATATGCTGGCAGCATTGTTATTAAGAGTTAGAACTACTCAGGTTTTAACTCTTAACCAGGATCCCCTAGCCTGACCCAGGCAGTTCCCATTCATGTCAGTGCACCATTTACAGAAGAATGTCCTAGTGGATTCTACTCAGACTTTCATTAGAAACAAAGCCAGCTTTGAAAAACAGTGTTGATGTCAGCTAGTTCCAGAGTGGTCGAGTTATCCAAAGCTTTGCAGAACACTGATTGAAAATTGCTTCTTTTGAGGCTGGTATTTTACTTTGGATTTCTGGATTTAAAATAAATCCAGAAATTAATTAATTACACTGTTCACACATTCCTAGTGACACTTTTTCATTAATGGTTCACTTTGTTCATGTAGTTGTGGTCATTGACCTGCTCTGCAGATTTGGTAGCAAGTAACCCAGGATTCCAAACATTAGATATCTGTTTTGTCTCACTGCCATGTGCATTTTTCAATACGATATATCATCTGCTCTCTGGCATTTATTATGGTTGCCAAATACATCTGCATGCCAGGACCTTTATTTGAGTGTATTTATTTTGAAAGATCAATGTGTGTGTGTGTTTTTTTAAATCAGTGTCTCTTATGATTTTTGGCCATGGGGAAAAGAAACTACTGAGGCCAAGAGATTTGAAACACATTGCAGTGTATTTGTTATTGAAATAAAATATTTGAAGGTAACCTACTCAAAGTGTGTAGAATACATACAACATGTCCCACCAATGTGAATGCAGTAAAAAAAAAAATCATTTTCAGCCATGTTGGAAAGTGGCTTTTTCTTGATTTGTTGTCAAATAGAGATTAACCTCTTTTGGAATTGACAAGCATAACTCTTTGTGATGTCCACTTGTGGCCAACACTGATTGGCTATGAGATATTGTCCCATTCAGTACGTGATTCTTGATTGACTTGAATTATTTCTATGACTTAACCAGGAAGCATTGCTAGAGTTGTCAATTTGCTTCATTTCATTTTCTTTCCATTATAAACAGTAATCAAGTCTGATTTGTAATGCAGAATTGTCACACCATCATATGTCCTCCTACTTGAGATCATGCATGGGAAGAAAACATTAATGAAGAAGGAATACTTTTTTTAAAAAGTAGTAGCAGAGTAGTAAACAGATAGCAAAGAGGACTGGGAAATAAAGTGTTTTACCAACAAGCATTTCTACTTTGTGACCAAGACACTAGGTCTTGATCTGAAAACTAAAACAGGAAGGCATCCATCATGCTACTGAAGATGCTTAGAATGTGTGACATCTTGCTAGTAGTGCGAGCATCTCGCACCATTATTGAAGAAGGGAGGAAAGTTTGAGATTTCTCCTGGTAGTCTGGCTTTAATGCTGCTCTTCCTTGTACCTTACTAGGTTCAGGGGAGGAACCTAGGCTATGGAGGATTAGAGTCTGCTTTTCCAAAGAATCCCATTGACTCTGACCCTCCCTCAGCCTCTACTACTCATCCTGAGTGTCATCAGGAAGTTTTCACCAGACAAAACATGCTGTACTGCAGGGTTGTTGGTGATCTACTGTAGGCTTTTTTTTAACCTGTTGAGGTGGCAGGCTTATTCTCTCTCCCTTTTTCTCACTGTTAATATATATTCAGTAACGGATTCTGGTTGCAATGGCTGTTTCCCTTGCCTTTTGCAGGCAGGCACATGTGGCTACAGTAGGATCAGCTAAATTAGTGGCTCTCAACCTGTGGGTTCCCAGGAGTTTTGGCCTAAAACTCCGAGAAATCCCAGCGAGTTTACCAGCTGTTAGGATTTTTGGGAGTTGAAAGCCAAAAACATCTGGGGACCCCAGGTTGAGAACCACTGCTCTAGCATTTCACAGAAGAAAACTGGGACATGTTGTTTCCAAGCAAGAACACTCAAGCTAGGAAAAGCTCCAGCACTTTGGTTTTGCCTGTGCCTGGTGAGACGGGAAAATTTTTGCCCCATCCTCTCCTTCCCACTTATCCCCACTGAACTGAGTGCAAATTACTTTTGCACTTCAAATTTTGCAGCAATTAAAGTAAAATGAAGACAAAGGAGGAAACTTTCATAGTACTTGAAAAACCGGGTATTAATCGAGACTGTCTGTGCCAAATCAGGATGGTTGGAAGATATAATTCAGCATCTTATTAGGCATAATTTGAATTCCTTGAGACTATGGAGGATAATATTCCCACTCCTGAAATTATTTAAAAGCTTTTTAAAAATAAATTATTTTGCTAAAAACACTCCTTTTGATGGCAACAGGATGTAATTTGACTATCTCCCACTTGTTCACTTCCTGCTTACAAAAAGGCCTTGCCTTGATCTAAACTCCCCTGAGCATAAATGGAAATTGCCTCTCCCTACAGCCCTAGGGGATAGAGAATATTTAGAATGATACATGTATGTTTTTGGCTGGACTTTCCTCAGCTTGGTCTTATTTTTATTGTTCCTCAAAGTAACTTTCCAGGCTCTAGAAATAGACTGAACAGATGTTGAAAGATTTACTAGAAACAAGAACTTCACTGTTCTCAAACAGTATTTTGTCACTCCACTGTGTCAAGAATATACAGAAACTATTTGTCGGAACATAAAATCTGTAAAAAGGGATCCTTGCAGAGGTTTTAAGTAGTTATTTATGTGCATTTGACATGACATGAAGGATTAATTATTAAGGAATCTCACATGAAAAACTTTTGTTCTGTTTAAATGTACTCTTTTAAATGTAGGGGCCCTTCCACACAGCCGTATATTCCAGAATATCAAAGCAGAAAATAAACAATGTCTGTTTGAATTGGTTATCGGACTCCACACTGCCATATATTCCAGTTCAAAGCAGAAAATGTGGGATTTTATTCAGCTGTGTGGAAGGGGCCTCGGTGTTCAGAGCAGAATTGCCATCATTAAAGAAAAGAAAGTGAAATGATAAGAGTGATTTTGATTAATAAATATTTTGGCATCTGATTGTGGTGAGGAGCCCTGGAAAGTTCAGGATGTTTGGCAGATTTCAGGATGAGTATATCCATGAGCTAAGAGTAAAAAGTTTTCTGTGATTGGCTTTGTCAAATGAACTTAGGGGAAAGATGGGCAACTATGGTGCTGCAGTGGTGTGCTGAAGGCAACTACCAAAATCCCTCAAAATTGGTTACACTGGCTAGGTCTGATGAGAGTAGTAGACCAAAAAATATGGAGTACCACAGTTGTCCATCCCTGTCCTAGGTTCATCTGGTGCTTAGTGAATGAGTTGTACTAGAAATCAGGAGCAAGAGCACAGGTATCACCACCAGGTTATTGATTTATTATTTATTTTATTTCCTATATTTATACCCCGCCCTTCTTATCCAGGGGTTGGGGGGACTCAGGGTGGCGTCACAGAAGCACCATACGATGCCAGCATCATAAAACATTCAACAATACATTAAAACAATTATTAAAACAATAGATTAAAACACACCTATTAAAATCAGAATCCAAAATCCAAGACTGGGTCAATTCATTGTCCCGAGTTGCTTAAGTCTTCTTTCACTTGCTGCCATTCACTGGTCGAACACTTGGTCCCATAGCCAAGTCTTAAGTTTCCTTCTAAAGGACAAGAGGGAGGTGGTCAGTCTGATATCCCTGGGAAGAGCATGCCACAGATGGGGGGCCACTGCTGAGAAGGCCCTGTCCCTCGTCCCCACCAGTTGCGTTTGTGATGGCGGTGGGATTGAGAGCAGGACCTCTCCAGATGATTTTAAATTTCGTGATGGTTCATAACAGGAGATACATTTGGACAGATCGTCTGGGCCAGAACCATTATCATGATGTTCCACCAGGACCAGTCCTTGGCTTGACCAAACTCACTAAAGATGTATAAAGGCCAACTCATTCTACAACAGCTTGAAGAACAAACTGGGATTAACTCTGACATTTTATTTATTTATTTCAAATATTTATATCCCGTCCTTCTCACCATGGGTTGGGGAGGACGGGACCTCAGGGCGGCTCACAACTGGCGACCATTAGATGCCAAACACAATTATAATAGTTACAATTAAAACAATTAGTTATAAAAAAATCCATTTAAAATTACAGAAATCATCATGGGTTATCATGTAGTTTGTAAAATATTCTCTTACGGGAAACACTTGCATTTTTAATTTCTCCTTTTCTGTGAAGAAGTTGCATCTTGCTGGGTTTCCCCCCCTTCTTGATTATTTTAAATCTATATAGCAGAACTTCAAATACTCAATTTAATGACTTAAAGGCACACAACAGCAGCAAAGTTTACTGACATCCTGTCTTACTGAGCCAATGGCGCTATGCTGAAAATGTTTCAGTTTATCATGCAAATGTTTTTCTACTGATGGCTGTGTCCTGAGGGGGGAACAAAGAGTGCTGAAATGTTTGTGGGTGGAGGAAGGGAAAGGTAAAACGTTTACTCCGAAATGTAATCATTACTAGTATATTCTGAAAAACTAGGTAGTAAACTGGCTTTATTTTATTTCATTTTTTAGCTTATTCCCTAATTTAAGGAAATTTCATTTTATGCCAGCTTCAAATTAGTTCATGTTGGTCTAGAAAGGAAGAGTAAAATCTGCTTTGGGTAGATTATACACTAGTCTCAAAGTAGTTTTCTCTACTACAATGGTTCTCAACTTGTGGGTCCCCAGGTGTTTTGGCCTATAACTCCAAGAAATCCCAGCCAGTTTACCAGATGTTAGGGTTTCTGGGAGTTGAAGGCTAAAACATCTGGGGACTCACAGGTTGGGAACCACTGCTCTACTACTTTTAGCTCCATATTAAAACTTTAACTCAACCATGGTACATATTATATGAAAGAGGCTCAAATACACTTGACAGTGTCAAATGTGAGCATCGTGCTCTGCATTTGAAAGATATCTATGAAAAGTAGTTAAGATTTGATAAAAATCAAAACACCTTATCACATTGGCATATGAATTTGCCGCACACAGTGGTGAAT
The DNA here is from genome assembly GCF_025583915.1 of Anolis sagrei ordinatus. Taxonomy (NCBI): domain Eukaryota; kingdom Metazoa; phylum Chordata; class Lepidosauria; order Squamata; family Anolidae; genus Anolis; species Anolis sagrei. The sequence continues at coordinate 151,122,980 of NW_026847438.1, forward strand.
CTGTATGGTTCCTGGCAGGGGGCATGGAGAACCCATTGCTTCACACCCCACATTGCCCCGACTTACAGCTGACTTCATCCCATCGGGGGAGGCATCCACTGCCCAGCTTCCCCTCATTGTTTCAAAGGCAACATGGGTAGCTTCCCATGTTGCTGTGTTGTGGCGGTGTATGCCGCTTGCTCTCCCCTTTAGCCATGGAGCCCGGCCAGAAGTAGATGTGCATCGTGCAATGGGCTACATAGCAAAGGGGGAGAGCAAGTGGCATACGACAGGCAAATTATCCTGTCTGGTGAGATTGAAATACGTTCGTGCCATAACCCTTTACTTAGAAGGGAGAGGAGAACTATTGGGATTTAGAGGTACTACCACATAAATGAATGTTGCAGAATTAGTCACAGAAATTCAGACATGTATATTGGAGTGAAATAGATAAGTCAGTGAAGACAGGTGATTCGAGTTTATTGCATTATGAATTTAAAGCAATTATAACCCACCTTTCTATTCTGCCATTAAGGTAACTATCTACCAATGAAATGTATTGTCGAAGGCTTTCATGGCCGGAATCACTGGGTTGTTGTAGGTTTTTTCAGGCTATATGGCCATGTTCTAGAGGCATTCTCTCTTCACTACCTCTTGCCTTAGATGCAGGTGAAACGTCAGGAGAGAATGCCTCTAGAACATGGCCATGTAGCCTGAAAAAACCTACAGCAACCTATCAATGAAATGGCAATAAAATCTAATACAAGCCCTGTTCCAGACAGGAAAAAGAGCTGGCAGAGGTTACATCTCAGTTAGATAATCCATTTTAGACTTGGTTAATGTTGCTAGTTATTTTTCCCAATCTTGGTATATTGGTAAATTTTGTAGTATTGACATTAGTCATGACAGAGTTTGTAGCAATGCCTCCAAACATAGTCCAAAAATGCAGCAGTAGTATTGAATCTTACCAGCAAAGCAGTTCTAGCAGTTTTCATACTCAGCAGAAGCAAGCCTTCTGTATTATTAATAGGCTTTGTCCATGCAAGACAAGGGTACCCCAAACCCTCAGGATTACTACAGAGATGGCTCATAACAATATAAACGTAAAGGTTTCCCTTTGACATTGAGTCTAGTCGAGTCCAACTCTGGGGTGGGGGTGGTCATTTCCATTTCTAAGCCAAAGAGCTGGCGTTGTCTCTAGACACCTCCTAGGTCATGTGGCCAGCATGACTGCATGGAGCACCTTTATCTTCCTGTTGAAGTGGTACCTATTGATCTACTCACATATGCGTTGTTTTCAAACTGCTAGATTGGCAGAAGCTGGGGCTAGCAATGGGAGCTCCATTGGATTCAAACCACCAACCTTCCGGTCAGCAAATTCTACAACTTAGCAGTTTAACTTGCTGCTCCACCATGGCCGCTTTCATAACAATATAGAATATCTCAATTCCAATTACTATGAAGGTAAAAACTATGCTCATAAAGAACAGGGGAGTTCAGGAAGGGTGACAGACGGTGCCATGGTCTTAGCTAATCAGAAAAATCTTAGTGCATCAACCCTGCAAGCCTGGCAGCACTACAAGTGCAGCCTCCAATTGCTTGTCTGAAGCACAAGAACTGAATGTAACTGAACTAAACTAGTAGGTAATTTGTCCTTTGTGACTGATAAAGAGACTTTCCCAGCTCTGTTATCTAAGACCTTTTAACTGTTAGGGAGGGAATATTTGGTTCTTCAGGTATTTTGGATTTCAATTCCCAGAAGGATAACTAGTGGCAAAGCATAATGCGGGGTGTAACCCAAAATATTTGCATAGTTAAGCATTCTTCATCCCCACCACAACCAATGATCCCATGGTTGAATCTTGGATGCATTTTTGCTGTTGTGTATCTTCAAGTCATTTATAATCTTCAACAACTTGTCATGAGGTTTTCAAAGCTGTATGACAGTGGGTTTTAATTGTTGACTCTTGTTTCCCAAAGTCATAATCCAGTGCTCAAGCCACTGACATGTTGGCTCTTGAATGTCTCTTCCTTGCACAATTATAGAAGATCCCACTTTCAGCTGCCTTGTAGCTTGATCCTTTCTTCTTGAAATCAGCCTCTCTTGAGCATTGGAGACTTTTGGAGGAAAATAATTAAAAATAAACCTAAATACTGCCCCAAACTACAGATCCCAGGATGGGGCCATGGAAGTCACACTGTAAATGTAGCATAAATATATGCCAGCCTAGTTTCTGCTAAACCCCACAGTTGAACAAGAGGTGCAAAATCCTTGACTTTACCCATTGCAAAGCAGAATGTTTGCCACTAACCAAATGAAATGTAAAAGAGAGAACTCTTTATGCGCTTTCTCTCTGCACTTCCTGTGAGAAAAGTGCTGCCTCTTGTGGAACTATTTTTTATGCTGGCGTAGTAACCCACGCAAACTTTCAAAAATGGGACAGAGCTTGGAAAAATTACTTTTTTCAAACAATAGCTTCCAGAACCCCCACACCATACTGCTGGCTGGGGTCCTCTAGGAGCTACTGTACTCTTTGCATCTGTTGGGGTTTGGTTCCAGAACACACATGCACACCAACGGACTATGGGTACCCAGATCCATGGATGCTCAAAGCAAGCCATGGATGATGCAATCTGTGGATGCAGAATTAATAAATACAGAGGGCTGTCTGCAATCTAAAATAAACTTTTCAGAGTTCTTGATAATGGATCTTCTTAATTGTGTAGCATATATTTTACTTGTTTCACAAAAAAAAATCAAGATTCTAAGGAGAGAACTCACAAAATGATTTGAAATATTTCATAGGTCTGGGAAGAAGTGGAATCAGCTGTATTAACTTAGTAACTTCAATCAAAAAGGACCATAGATTGAAATTGGAATTTCATCGCCAAATAGGAAACCCAAATTATTTGAAACCTGCATATGCTCTTTATCCAGAAGACATTTAATTCAAAATGTGTAAAAAGGACTTCCATGATCAGACATATTCTGGCTCAAAACTTATCCAATAAAATCCAGCTTCCAAAGTATCCAATAAAATTGCTCCCTGTATTTTACTTGAAGTCTTCAAGAGGTAATTAGCCTGGGGCGTATCCTCCAGCAGTATGTATATTAATGTGGCCTATAAGTTAATCCTTGGCTTGAAATGTGGATGTTACTTTTCTTCTTATCTATTACCCAGAAGCAGCCAATTCCATTTCAGGGTCACTCCCTAGGGTGCTGTATTTTGGAATGCATTCCGTTCATTCCAGGAATTTTATGGCCAAAGCAGGAAAACCGATTGCTGTCCTGCTATAATTTTCAAACCCAAGGTGAAAGGTCAGCCTTCATGAAACACCTCCTTTCCACCAGAGATATTCTCAAGAAGACCTGCCCTTAGGGCAAGGCACCAAAGGTTATAAGCCACATACCACTTTCTTTCTTCTCCTGCCTTATTTTTAGCTCATGGGAATTGACATGCTAATTTTATAGACATTACAGTAGATTGAATGGTTTTTGCTTCCCCATTCTGAAGCAAAGCACAACATTGCATTCTTATGGAAATGCGAGGACATTCCTCCTTTTCTAATTCAAGGCTTAGAAGTTTAGGATAAGTAAATACGTGACACTGATCTTGTGTGTTTCTGAAACTACAAAACTCAAACTGCCTGTATAGGAAACAACCTGAGCGTCAGGTGTAATCTGTTCTTTCCCTTGGAGAAAAGAAAAATACATTGTGAAGTTAATAAATAATCCACCTGGGCAAAATCACCTGCTGCTCAAGGCTGCAGAGCTGGTGTGGTTGCTGTTTTGGAAGAAGAGACACTAAGAAAAGTAGGAATGGTGCCGTTTTTTCTTTTCTGTAAAAGAAGGGATTTCAGTATTTGTGGCTTTTCCCAGCCATATAGGACATGTCACAGATTTCTCTTTGTGTGTTTCTATTGAACCACTATTTTCTTTCTGTCAAATCAACACTTGGGTTGCCTTGAGTTCCAGCAGATGTAAAAGGATTCATATAAATAAAGTACATAATGTTTTGTGTGTGTGTCAGGAGCGACTTGCACTTCTGGTGTGAGAGAATTGGCCGTCTGCAAAGATGTTGCCCAGGGGATACCCAGATGTTTTGATGTTTTACCATCCTTGTGGGATGCTTCTCTCATGTCCCCACATGGGAAGCTAGAGCTGAAACGGGAGCTCACCCCGCTCCCCAGATTTGAGCTGCCAATCTGTCGGTCTCCAGTCCTGCCAGCACAACGGTTTAACTCATTGCACCACCAGGGGATCAATGATGCCGAGGACAGGACAGATGATGCCAAGCAACATCAATGTGGTCAAGATGGGAAAAAGTACACACAAGTTGGCAGACTACAGCAGTTTGCTTTTGCTTGAGTCAAACTACCTCTTCAGATGGGGATTTCCCCCATCCTAATGCACTGCTGGCATGTAGGAGTTCTCAACCTGTGGGTCCCCAGATGTTTTGGCCTTCAACTTCCAGAAATCGTAACAGCTGGTAATCTGGCTGGGATTTCTGGGATTTGACATCAAAACAACTGGGGAAACACAGTTTGAGAAGCACTGGTTTAACCCATTGCCCCACCGATCCTACTGTATCCTGGTGACAAGCAGAACTTAGATTTGAATGTCACTGATCTTGATTCCAGTTCTCTTCTGTGGACTAGAGGTAGTAGTTTTTAAGCCCACAGGTCCTGTCAGAACATGAGAACTAAGCAGGGCCAGAACTAGTTTGTACTGAATATTTCTCACCTAGGAAAACCTTATAATATTCATGATGATTTCTATAAGTTTATGAGTGACTTGAAGGTACACACTCACATGTGTGGTACTCCTGTGCCTTAAACAGGTAGGTGAGAGAACAGATATATAGCAGTGATACATTTCTCAATGTAGAAAAAAGGAAGGGGAAACTTGGCCTTCTAACATCACATATCTTACAGAAACTGAAGCACTGGAAGTCATCAAGGGAGCAATTCACCTATGCGCTGTTGTAGATTTTTTTCAGGCTATATGGCCATGTTCTAGAAGCATTCTCTCCTGACGTTTCACCTGCATCTATGGCAAGCATCCTCAGAGGTTGTGAGGTCACCTATTTCACCTATTTTGGTACACTAGGCCAGTGGTTCTCAACCAGATGTTTTGGCCTTCAACTCCCAGAAATCCTAGCAGCTGGTGAACTGGCTGGGATTTCTGAGAGTTGTAGGCCAAAACATCTGGGGATCCACAGGTTCAAAACCACTGCACTAAGCAATTAACTCATAGTCTCAACTCTTGAATCTGTAAACCGGGAGCCATTAAGGAATTGCCTCTTAGGTCCACTGTATAAAGATGAATGAAAGCCAGCTGGAGGGACAATGAAATCTTATTATGAATAGCTTGCCATTTCTGTGCCTGGTGAACTTTGGTCAAATATTTATTGAAGTCGGCCAGAGAATTATACTTCTCTGTCAGTAAAGCCAGGCCAAAACTAAGGTTGTTTACAACTTCCCCCTTCAACCCCAAATCGTTGCCCGAATTCTAAGTTTAAAGTTAATCCTCTTTCTACTAATAATAAGTCTCTTTATTGAAACAAGAGGAGGCCCTGAACTTTCTGAGACTACAAGCATGGGTTGCTTTTTTAAAGTCCATAGAAGAGCTGTCCTTATGCCAGTGCAAGATTTATATTTTCCTCGCAGAAATGGCAGTAAACACATTTAAAGTAAGCCCACAAAAATCAGATAAGGAAATGAGAAGGGAAGCAGTAAAGCTGGCATGGCATTCTTGTGGTTTCTGAACATGACAGATTGGGGCACCCTGTCAGCCTGGCTCACGGAGCTGGAATGCTATGCAGGAGTGAGAGTAGGATTGGCTCATTTCTTTCTTTCCCACCAGCCTCTTTCCCTTCTAACCTGATTGGAGGGAGGGAAGGTTGGAATTCTCCACTGATTGATTGCTCTGCAAATGGAAACTGGTTAAGAATAAAGTAAAGCAAAAGTCACACCTTAATGTAGATATTTGCTTATATATGGGAGGATCTGGATTTGGCCCTTAACTCCTCTTGTTAAAATAATGTTGGGATGCCTGACATCTCAAGCAACCTAAGTCTTAAAAGAGGGGGTGATACACACATAGAGGTTAAAGGTTTAGTGCGGTGGGCTGGTGACGTTTAAATGTAATTTTAATTGTTTTTAGGTATTTAAATTATATTTTAACTTTACATCCACACCATGTTTCTATTTGCTTTGTTTTAAATGGTCATTGTGTTGTGTGGTTTTAGCCACCTTGAGTCCCCAAAAGGAGATTCAATAATAATAATAATCATCATCATCATCATCATCGTCATTATCATCATCTGGACAGAAAAACACCCTCATAGTGATGTTGACAGACTTTACTTGCCCAGAAAATCAGGAGGCAGAGGGCTTCTGCAAGTGAAACAAATGGTAGAAGAAGAGAAACATTCATTGGCAGATTATGTGAAAGGCAGTCAAGAACCAACATTGAGGGAAGTCAATAGTAGTAAACTGCTTCAAGTGCAAAAGACAAAGAGTGAATACCATAAAAATACAATCCAGATCAGAAGATAAAACTGGCAAAAGAAGGCTCTCTGTGGACAGTTCCTGGGAAAATTGAAAATAAATTTGACAAGGAAAAAACATGGATGTGACTCACAAATGGAATTTTAAAAAAGGAGACGGGGGGCCTAATTCTTGCAGCCCAAGAACAAGCAATTAAAACAAACGCCATCAAAGCCAGAATTGAAAAGTCGATGACAGGGTCCAAGTGTAGACTCGGCAAGGAAGTAGACGAAACAATGGATCATATACTCAGTTGCTGCAAGAAGATTGGGCAGACGGACTACAATCAGAGACATAATATTGTTGCTCAGATGATCTACTGGAACTTGTGCCACAAATGCCATCGTACTTGGAACGTACTTAGTCCTAATCTTTTTTTATTCTGGTTTTAAACCACTTCATTGGATGTGTTGCAATACAGATTCCCAGATTAGTTTAGTGTTTACACCTTATTTTATTTTTCTGGTTATTTAATGTTTATTTTACTTAGGTGATATTTGTCTTTACTGTTCTAATGTAGCACAAATTCTATGTAAAATCATACTATGTATTTTTGACATTAATATTGAAATCTGAAATATATACAGAAAGTGTAGACTCGGCGAGGAAGCAGACGAAACAATGGATCACATACTCAGTTGCTGCAAGAAGATTGCGCAGACGGACTACAAGCAGAGACATAACATTGTTGCTCAGATAATCTACTGGAACTTGTGCCACAAATACCATCTACCCATGACAAAGAAGTGGTAGGATCACAAGCCTGAAAAAGTTACAGAAAATGAACACGTCAAACTACTCTGGGACTTCCAAATTCAGAGTTTGGAACACAATACTCCTAACCTCACGATTGTGGAAAAAAACAAAGTATGGATCATCGATGGTGCAATCCCAGGCGACAACAGAATTGATTAGAAGCAATTGGGAGAGCTTACACAATATGATCAAACTGCAAAGACTTTGACACAAGCCAGTAAAGATGGTCCCAGTGGTGATCAGCACATTTTGGCACAGACAAAATCACCATCTGTCAGCTTCAAAAGGCCACCCTGCTTGGATCATCACACAGTCCTAGATACTTCAGAAGTGTCCAACGTGTGATCGAATACAAAAGCTAGCATAGTGATCTTGTTTGCTGTATACTAATCTTGTTGTGCATCAAATAATAATAAATAAAGGCTATAAATCACCAGTGACTGCGAGTTATCAGTTGCAGAGTATGCACACATTCCTCTTTTTAAAATATTGAATCATGGCCTTAGAGTCAGGAAGGGCCTTCTGACCATCATAAATGGAGCTTTCTTACTTTAGTTTCTTACTTTATAGGGCTTAAGAACCAGTCCTGTTCTCTTTACTTAACGCCTGTTCGTAATGCACCTGTTCATGACACTGATTTATCTGTATTTGTTCACACGTTATATTTTAGACACTGACTAAGAAAAGCTACAATGTACGAAGTGTGCCTTACCAGAAAAGCTACAATGTACAAAATGTCCCTTACGAGCATTTGGGACAGATACACCCTCATAATTTCACTTCCCAATAGCTTCTTATTGTACAGATCTTGCCTTCTGATTAAAGACAATGCTTAACAGATTAATACCAAATTCTTTTACTTTTATTATTTCCATCTGTACCCGTACTTCCTTCTTTTTTTGAAAATTTTGTACACAAAGATAAGATTGTAATATCGCTAATTCCACCCCACTCTGCTTTTATTCAGAGTAAAGAAGGTGTTTCCACTTCATATACTTTCTTGTTTCTTTTCATTTTCGCTCATCCAACATTCTGCCGGCCTGTTTATGTTGGATAAGCAAGACGCTACTGTAATCTAGTCCCATGGATATCTCATCATTTAAATGATCAAATTTTTGGTGAAATAACTGTGATTTCTGCAGTCCAATTTTATCATGTTGTAGTTCAGAACCTGCAAGTTGTCTCTTAATAAAAATTATCTCAATTAAAATTGATGACAGTGGGTGGTGGTACATTTATACAAGGCTTGAGGGAATTTCTTCTTCCAGCAGATGAGGCTTCCTTAAAATTGTGGTGATATCTTAATATGTCAAGAAAACGGTAACCATTGCAAAAAAATAATGAATCCTATCTATCTTGTATTTTTATTGTGCATATTTATGGTCCGTGAAACAGTTGTAAATGCTAATTGCTAATTAGAAAGAGAAGGCGAGTCTTGCCTTCGACAATACGAGTAAATAAAGTTTGAGTAACCTGAAAACTGAATAACTTTTGTGTTGAATTGCAGCAAAACTGAGATGTGCCTTGTAAATTAACCTGGCATTTCACTTCATGAAATTTTTTTGGCAATTATGTGAATTCTCCAAAAGCAGGGTAATGTACTATTTCTGTTCACTTTGTCTTGACGTAATAGTGAGGTTTACTTATGCAATATTTGTTTATTGTCCCCAAGGGGGCAGAAGTTTAGAAAAGTTACTTTTTTTGGATAACCTTTCCAGCCAGTCTTATTTTTCTCTATACGTCAAACTCACTATCTAGAGCAGGCATGGGCAAATTTTCTGACCTGGGGGCCACATGGAAGGCTGGAGTGGGGTGGGCGGGCCGGAGTTTCTCCTCAAGTCCCCTCCCTGTTCTTTCCTCTCATTCCTCTTCTCTTTCAGAGGAAGAAAGTGGAGGAAAAACAGGAAATGGTTGGATCTCAAAAGGGTTAGCCTTAGTCAGCATGAGATGGTGTATTGGAGAGAAAAGTATATCCATTAGTTCCCATATAGCCTACTCCTGATCTAGAATCCTAGAATCCTAGAGCTGGAAGAGACCCCCAAGGGTCACCCAGTCCAACCCCCTGCCATGCAAGAAGGCACAATCGAAGCACTCCTGATAGACAGCCTCTGCAGAAAAGCTTCCAGAGGAGGAAACTCCACCACACTCTGAGGCAGCCTATGCCACCCCCCAACAGCTCTTATTCTCAGGAAGTTCTTCCTAATCTTTTCCGTCAATCTCTTTCCCTGTCATTTGAGCCCATTGCTTCCTCGTGCCCTGGTCTCTACAGCAGCAGAAAGGCAGTRCCCCCCCCCTCCTCAATGGGACACCCTTTGAAATCTTGAAACATGGTTCTCATGTTCCCTCTCTACCTTCTTTTCTCCCAGCTAAATATTCRCCAGGAGAAAGGAAAAAGGTAAGAGAGGAAGAGAAGAATGGAAGGAAGGAAGAGATGAAGGGAATAGAGGGAGGGAGGAAAGAAAGAAGGAAGGAAGGAAAGACAAAAGGGAAGGAAGGAGAAAGAGTGAGACAGAAGGAGGGAGGAAAGAGGAAAGGAAAGACAAAAGGGTAGAAGGGAAGGAGGGAGGAAGAGGGACAAAAAGAAGGAAGAAGGAAAGAGAAAAGAAAGGAAGGATCGGATGGTAAGAGGGAGGAGGGCCTGAGAAAAGAGCACAAGGGGCCACATCCGCCCCCCGGGTTTTGATTTGCCCATACCTGATCTAGAGGTGTATACTTACATTAACTACACAATTCCTAATAATAATAATAATAATAATAATAATAATAATAATAATAATAATTATTATTATTATTATTATAGCAACTTTATTTTTGTACCTTGCCTCCATTTCCTCAAAGGGACTTGGAGCAGCTCACATGGGGACAAGGCCGATCACCATAGTTAAAATATAACACATTAAAATACATAAACAGCAACATAAAACAATAAAACAAACATTATAACAAAATATAAAAGCAAAAATCAACCAATGACCAGTGAACCTGCAATAAGAATCAGTTTCTGGGAAGAAGGAAGAAAATCATGCAAGTTTTTCTTGCAAGTATATGCCTGATTGCCCCTATTCCGATACTTGTTATGTTTTATTGAATTTGCTTTCCCACCTTATGCCTCTGACTATTAAACTTAACAGGATAGCCACTTTGTAAGAACAAGGGATAAAGTAATGTGTTTATTGCTGTCAAGAATGGTAAAAGAAATGTGTTCAGAAATTACTGTGTTTCTATCTGCAGGTCAGACCATTGCTGGATTTCTTACCCAGACAGATTAGAATCTGCAGAGATGGCGGTTTCTCAGAAATGCACTTTTCTGAGAAACCCAGTAACAGTTGGCAGCTGCAATATCACTGGGCTTTAATCTGATCTTTTAAGACTTCTGTTCTAGCTTTTGAGGTAGCCATATATCCCCAAATAGGTACCTCGGAGAGCTCCTTCAAAGTTCAGTTTAAAAGCAATCTAAACACATTCAGCACTCCACGGAAGCCACCAACAGCCATTGCAGAAAGCCAGGAATTGGATTTGGGGATTTGGGGAACTTTGGAGGAATATTAAAGTGGCCACTTTTGCTTGACCTTGTAGCTCCTAGGACTCTAGGGAGCCCTCCCCAATGATTATTTTATGTTTCTTTGCTGATGCCAGAGTTGAATCCTTGGGATGACCTCTGCTATTTCCATAATTGGAGATACTTGTGAAGAACAATTTATCATAAGCCTACTAGCTTACTACCTTTTGTTGGAATACCCCCACCTTTTCATTGGTTGCTTCACTGTGTTATGCACACCAGTTCTCAATGAGGTATTTCATAATGCTTTGGTGACCATCTAAGGCAGTGATGGGCAACCTTTTGAGCTTGGTGTGTCAAAATTTGCCAAAAACCTGAGCATAACTTGGGTGGAGTGTCAACTTTGAGAAAAAACCATAATTTTGCAATATTTATAGTTTAAATAAGAAAAATGTATATTCCATGCTGAGTTATGGAGTGAACAATGCTCAAACGTGCAGATGTTAAATTTGTAGAGACTTTTACAAATTTAAGGATGGAATTAGATTGGCTCTTATAAGGTGCATTTCTCTGTATGTGGAATTAGATTGGCTCTTATAAGGTGTACTTCTCTGTATGCGGCCGCATGTGGCCACGTGTCATCAAAAATAGCCATGTGTGTCAGTGCTGACACGCGTGCCATAGGTTCACCATCACAGATCTAAGGAGCTTTCCCCAAAAGGGAACTTTTCCAAGCTCTGAGGCTCCCAAAATTATTGGAATAGTTTAGAATCTGAATCAATTTAGATTGGTTTTTCTTCAGTGTATTTGTGTGTCTCACTAATACTGTTCACATGAGTGGTCTTCTTGAGTTTAGGGTGGGTGTAAGACTCATGCTGACTTCCATCAAGTTACTCCAATCATTGCCCATTATTGGCTAGCCTGGTTAGAGCTGCCTCCAATAATATTTGAAGGGCCCCACAATCCCAATCTGTGGTGTAACGTATCACATTGTACAGTTCGCCTTCCGCATTTGCAGATTTGACTTTTGAGGATTTGATTTTTCAAATGTTATCTCAAGGAATCTGTAGATCTTCCAGTGCAATTCTATGGTCAACCTCCGGTGTACGTCTTTGGACAATGCAGAGGGGGAGACTGGGCCATAGCACTAGTTTGAAAGATCAAGAGATTCCCAGAGAGAACATTTTAGCCAAACACTTATCTAGGAATCTTAAAGAGTTAATCTCTCAGGTAAAGGAAGTATCGGGTGTTTTCATCATAGTACTTCAATTTCAGGGAGATTCTGTTCCTCTTGAATATACAAGGATATTTGCAGTCATCACAGTAGCAGCTTCTATGTATGGAGTTTTTCCAGTCCTTCATTCCAAGTCAGGAGCTGTCCATGGCACTTCTGCAAAATACTCTCTCAGATTGCCTATTTACATAGATGTGAGCAGTTGGTTGTTCTGTTGAGCATGGGGGAAAGGCTATTTGAATTGGCACAGACAAGCAGCAACCTGAGACGCAGTGACCATTATTCAAGCCTCAGAAATGGGTGGGGATCTATCTCCATTTGGCCTGGAAAGGCGAGAACTGTGTTCAAACAGATGCAATAGGAGGCTTTGTGGTTGCTAAGGGGAACACTGTATCACCTACGCGATAATGTTTCTGCTGCCACCCACGGTCCTTCTGCACCATGTAGTACAGCAGCCAAAGTCAAAGACTTCATATCATTTAATTCGCTGCCCCCTATTCCTCCTTTTCTTCCCTTCCTCCTTCTCTTCTGCTTCTATGGTGCAACATTTTCCCCAAGCATTTCAAGACAACTTACTTCTCAGGTGCATTTGTAAGCAGCTTAATTTGCTCGATATCATATACCTCATACCTGAAACATTTAATCTGGTTTATCTAATATGAACCAGATTCATATTAGATTAGGAAATGTGAGGGGAAACAAAGACACACAGAAATTTGATTCTCTCTTAGTGGCCACTGTACAAGAAAGAAGGGGTGGGGAGGAAGAAGTCATCTGGTTTCAGTGCAAACATGAAAGTCTGGAGGTGCATCTACACTGTAAGATTGATGCAGTTTGACTCCACTTTAACTGCTATGGCTCAATGCTGTGGAACCATGGGAGCTGTAGTTTTACAAAAGCTTTACTCTTCTCTGCCAAAGAGTGCTAGTGCCTCACCAAATTACCACTCTTGGGATTCCATAGCAACAGGCTGTGGCATTTTAAGTGGCACCAAAGTGCATTAAATATGCAGTATAGATGCACCCTGGCTTCGTTCCTTTGTTTGGAGAAGAACTTGTCCAGCAACAGGGGGGATCAGCAAAGAGGCAAGAGGGAATATGAAAAAAAATGGTAAAGAGGAAGGGCACTATGGGGAGTATATTGGGGCAAATCTGGTGCCACTACCTTATTGAAGGCCCTATAGATTGAATTGTATGGACTCTCTATTGCCAAATATCCCCAGAAGTGCAGCTATAGCTTTCCTACTATGTACTGATGACCCATGCATGCTGATAAACAAGCAAAAAGCAACCTTGACCACCTAGGAAAGGCAACATGTATTTAAAATACTTCAACTAATTGTTTGAGAAGCCATTTGTATGAAGTGCCTCACATGCCTGTGGACAAAGCAATTGTAGCTATGTCAACTCTCTTTGTGTTTTTCTCATTTCTTAAAACTGCACAAGGAACCACTTCACACAAATGCTTTCCTGTGTTGATTCGAGGCTAATGTAATGGGCATTTCAGTGTCAACCACACAAGTGCTTGTAGTACAAACAAGAATGTGTGGTAAGCCAGTTATTCACTTGGTTGTCATTGCATTTCTACAACATCCTCAGTGAGAAGGGGGTGCTCTTTGGAGCAGTTGTCTGAAGTTGAATATAATTTTTCTTTGCTTTTAGTTTTGTTAATTACCTGAAGTGTCTACAAAGCTGTGATACAGAAGATCATTTTATCCATCACAAGTGGATCTTGAGTACCAGTCCTCACACTTGGCTCATTCAGGTTATTCTAGATAGAAAAAGAAATTATTTTTTTGTGTTTTGTTGTCCAGAGGATCTGTATCTTGTTTTTTTACAGAATGAGGTAGGGAGAAAATGTTTTGAAAGTAGCTCATGGTAATGTGCAAAAATAAAAAAAAAATCACACAATACATGGAACACTGTTTTTGATGGTGGTGAAGGAAACGGCCTGTGGAGCAAGACACCAAATCTTGCTTATCCTGCAACAGTTCACAGAGAGAAATGGGCCATTATTATGGATACTCTGGCTCCATCTGCACTGACCATATAGGTTGGCATGGGGTCAGATCAACCTATGGGTGTCTACAAAATGCACACTGGCTGATCTGATTTAATTGGGGTGCGGTGGGGTGGGGCAGAAGCAATTCATGTGCTGTAGCTTGGGTTTAAAAAACCAGGTTTCAAGCTTTCCTGTGTTGTGTTGTAGGTTTTTCGGGCTGTATGGCCATGTTCTAGAAGCATTCTCTCCTGATGTTTTGCCTGTATCTGTGGCAAGCATCCTCACAACCTCTGAGAATGCTTGCCACAGATGCAGGTGAAATGTCAGGAGAGAATGCTTCTAGAACATGGCCATAGAGCTTGAAAAATCTACAACAACGAAGTGATTCTGGCCATGAAAGCTTTCAACAATACATTTTTCCTGTTGTCTTTGGGAAGTGCAGACACCCACTGACAATTCCTATTGGCTTTAGATGTTTCAATAGCCATCTTGTTCTTCCTGGGCTCAGGTGGTTCCGGGATGTGGGATGACTGTTCCATCTTGCCTTCTCCCATCCTTTGGCTGCTTCTACAAGCGATCTTATCATATGGAGAAAAACTTAGCATCTTAGCATTCTTCCAGGATGCTACCTCCTCGGAGCTTGACAGATGCCATCACACAACATAAGGCAACTTCTGTCGGGGATCCATGGAGGAAGCATCCTGACAGTGTGCTAGGAGGCTTCCCTGGGAACACAGGAGGCTAACAAGGGAAGTTGGGTGGCAACGCTTGCCCTGTGTGATGAGGTAAGGGATGTAGCAAGTAATGCGGGGAACAGGGAAACTGTTCCTGCCCCCCGCTGCCCCATGGATTTGCCACGCTGCATGGCAAATCCCCCCTCTGCCCCTCATCAATGTGATGAGGTCCAAGGACAACATAGGGACCTGCCCCATTTTTGGCATCTTCTCTTCCTAGTCCCTGCCATGTGACTGAGGGTCACACACTTCCACATAGCCATATAACCCAGAATATCCCAGAATATCAAGGCAGAAAATCCCACACTATCTGCTTTGGACTGGGTTATCTGAGTCCACACTGAGTCCACACTGCCATATATTCCAGTTCAAAGCAGAAAGGGCCTGACAAAGGAACCTGGGAGGAGAGAGAAGGAGGACTTTGCTTTCTGATGGTTATTTCTACACAAAGTTTGTTTCATGCACAAAATTACAATAACACATAGACTAAAACGTTTGCCATTTAGACTAGCTTTTCCACACTATGGCTATTCAGGACACAGGGACTATAATCTTATTGTGAACATCTCAACAGAAATTAAGCTCCAGTAAAACCCAATCGATTCTTTAAAATAAGAATAAAATCTTATACTTGCCTCCTCAGAAATATTTCTTACACCTTGCTGAAATAACTTGGTACCTAGTTAAAATAGGGAGTTGGTAAACTGACCTCTTCACCAAGAGTAAACAGCTTGGCATTCGATTACAGGTTGAGCAAAGTCCTGAACACTCCAAAATCTGAAATTGTCCATATAGTGATATCTTTGCTTTCTGATGGTATATACAAACTTTGTTTCATGCAAAACATTTCTTAAAATCACATAGAAAATTATTTTCAGTCTGTGTGTATAAGCTGTGTATGAAATATACACGACTTTCATCTTCAAACTTATTATTAACAACTTTATTGATACCCCACCTTTCTCCTCATGGGACTTATCTGCAAGATATCTCATTATGCATAAACAAATATAGGTATTCCAAAATCCAAAATGCTTCTGGTCTCAAGCATTTCGGATACATGATATTCGACCTATATTATAATCAACTATATTAAAAATTCTGACTTTTTTAAAAGACCACTGTGATTTTTGTCCATTTTTAAAGGGACCAGATAATGTTTCTAACTTATGCTTTCTAGATTTGGGATGATGTATCTGTTTGTGCAAAATATTTCAAGTCAGTAAAGATAAGAACATCAGAAGAGCACTGCTGGATCAGACCAAAACGTATCTAGTCCTGCATCCTGTTTCCCACAGTGGCCAGCCAGATGCCTTTGGGAATGACATGAAGGCCATTCGCCTCTCCTGCTGTTATTCCCCAAATTATTCCATGAATTTGCTTATGAAGACATAAGAGTTGACAGAGCAAAACTCAGGCTGTGTGTGTACCAGCATTGCCTCCTGCAAATTTTCCTTTACTATTAATGAGTCTGTAGTAGGTCTTGGCCTGGCTCCATCCATGATAGACAAGCAAAATCTGTATTTAAAAATGCTTTAAAAGTGTTACAAATATATATATATTTAAAATAATGCTTCTACATGTTTTTTTTATACATCACAATTGAGATCTTGGTGGACAGAAAAGATACACACACACACAAGCTAGGGGATCCAGTGATACCCAGGTTATTAGAAGAAGGCATTGTTTTGTTTTGGGATGTTAGGTAATATCACTTAAGTGTGGTCTAGATCTGTCATTGGCTAGGTTCAGTGCTCACTGGATAAGAGAGAACTACAACTCCCAGATTCCAAGAGCAGTCACCTCTAAACCGTGCCAGTGTTCACTGTTGGCCATGCTGTGTATGTATTTATTATTATTTACACCATTTCTACCCCGCCATTCTCACCCCCGAGGGGGGACTCAGGGCGGCTAACACAGGCAACAATTCGATGCCACTATATCAGTAACACAATTGTGAACATCTCAACAGATGTTCACATACATAGCAGATTAAAAACCGTAACATTAATTAAAATCACATAATCACAAAGTCACATAGCCGTTTCCAATTGTCGTAACAGTTCTGTGGTCCGGGTTCTGTATTTAAAGTCCTGCTGTGCCCACTTAGCTAAAGGCCTGGCTCCAAAACCATGCTTTTAGCTTTTTCCTAAAAGAAAGGAGGGAGGACGCTGATCTGATCTCACTGGGGAGCGAATTCCACAAACGGGGGGCCACCACTAAGAAGGCCCTGTCCCTCGTCCCCACCAGACGTGTTTGCGAAGCCGGTGGGACCGAGAGCAGGGCCTTCCTAGTAGATCTTAAATTACGAGGTGGAACGTAAAGGGAGATACGTTCGGACAAGTATGTGTGCCAAGTTTGGTCCAGATCTGTCATCGGCTAGGTTTAGTGCATATAACCTGTAGCCCTAGTAAGAAATAGGGGACAGGTCTTAAATTTAGCTGTAGATATTATAGCTGCTTTCTGGTCTGTGGATAAGTGAGACTGATTATTTATTTATTTATTTATGCTGTTCAGTCTCTCTCCAGAGATCTGGGTTCTAGAGATTTTGTCCTCTTATCCCTCACTGATGTGGGAATTAGAGATGTGTTAGCACACTAAAATTCCTGAATTTGTCGTGGAAAATCATAAGTCAGTTAAGGTAAATTAATATGCATTGGTGCAATCGGTGTTCTCATGACCATGTGGTTCACTAAAGAGGTGGATTGCCTCCATTAAAATCCATATTTGCATGGAATATATGTGAGCTTTGGAGTGACTGAAATGAAAGCTTTTCTGGCATAGGTTTTCAAGAAAGATGTGGGCTATCTTTAGGATCGTGTGGCACATCTGTTGCTCAGACATTTCATTAGTCACAGTGCCCTGCATTCCAGCATATCTGAGTCTTTTATCTCCCTTTGGTGGTGATTCACAGAGGAATCATAGACCACACTCCTGGGGCCTTGGCTAAGGAAAGTATTGCAACAAACTCATCCTTTCATCAAAGCAGTCCCCTCAAGACTTAGAGGGTAATTTACGAATGTGATTAGTCTGATTTCAGGAATGCAGAGACCCTTTATCACCACTTCTATCCTAGGGTTTGCTTTGATCTCTATGGTATGCCATCACTTCTCACTCTTAAACCTGTGAGATAAGCATCACCCAGAAACAAATGATAAACTAGTTCAGCAATAGGCAGGTAGCCAGGGTGTGTGATTCAGTCTAGGGGGTTTTGAGTGTAAAACTGCATCTTTTATTCTGCTTGGTTCCTAGAATAATAATATTTGTACCCCGCTACCATCTCCCCAAGGGACTCGGTGCAGCTTACATGAGGCCGAGCCCACAATACAACAATAAACAATAACAACAGTAATACAGAACAATAAATAAACTCATAAGCTGAAAATAAGCAATAAACACTAACAATAACACGACGACGTTTAAAAACCTATGGCTGGGCCAAATGTAATAATTAAAATTTTAAAAATAATGCTGGGCATGACAAGGTGACATATAACTAGGATAGAAGTTTTGGAGAGGGATGAAATGTGCAGYCAAACCTAGATCACTAATAAAGTGAGTTTAGGGACATATTGCTGGGAGTTTCCTTTTTCTGGGAAGGCACACTGAAACAACCACGTTTTCAGGCTCCTCCTAAAGACTGCCAGAGTTGGGGCATGCCTAATATCCTTGGGGAGTGAGTTCCAGAGTCGAGGGGCCACCACCGAGAAGGCTCTCTCCCACATCCCCACCAATCGCGCTTGTGATGGTGGTGGGAGCGTGAGCAGAGCCTCTCCAGATGATCAAAGAGATCATGTGTGTTCGTACACAGGTAGGCGGGTCCCAAACCATTTAGGGCTTTGTAGGTAAGCACCTGCACCTTGAATTGGGACTGGAAAATGAATTCTTGACACTGTTGTAGCACTTTTATCTGTGTGTTCTTTCAACTTGCCTGTTTATTTCTGGCAACCTTATGAATGTCATAGGCAAGTAGGTTGGTTTTGCCATATGTTTCCTCTTAAACATAGCCTACAGCATCTGGTTTTTGTTGGCAGTCTCCCATCCAAATAATAATCAGGGCTGAACCTGCTTAATTTACAAGATCAGATAGTGCCTTTAGAACAGGCATGGGCAAACTTTTTTGCTTTGGGGCCGCATCGTGGGTCTGGTCAGAAGGGTTGGGTTGGGCCTGGCCTGGAGGGAGAATGGCCAGGTACATGCTGGGCGGAATGGGCCCAGGAAGGGGAGGGCCCAGGAGAGAGCAGGGCCAAGATTGGACAGAGCAGGGCCTGGGTCATCCTCAGGTTGTCCTCCTGGCATAAGGATGAGGCTGTTCACCACATCCTTATGCTTGGAGGAAGGCGAGACATGCAACGACTGCCCAATCCTCCTTCCCTGATCCTCGAGCTGTCCTCTTGGCATAATCCCAGGAGGAGGGTAAGACAGGCAGTGGCTGGGAGTGCTCCAGAGAGCTCTCCGCCACTGCATGCCTTCCTTGAGCCATCCTCCCAGCATAAGGACGGGGCTGCTCGCACCACCTTTATGTCAGGAGGAGGGCGAGACATGCAGTGGCTGAGAGGCTGAGTGTGCTCCAGAGGGTTCTCAGCTGCTGTGTGCCTTCCTCCCCCATCTTTTTGGAATAGGGACGTGATGGGCCAAGAGGACAGGGAAATGAGAAGTGCCCAAGGGGGTCATATTTGGCCCCCGGCCTTCGTTTGCTCATGCCTGCGTTAGAGTATTTAGGTGCTGCTATTTCAAGCACAAACATGCTTTTTTATTCAGAGCTTATCTGACCCTGAAATTTATCATACCAGAACAGGCCTTTAGTAAACAATTCCCTTGTAAAATATACGTGGCACTGGCTAGCATTCAATACTTCATTGCAGGAAGAATTTCTGTCCTTGTAGGCAAATCTAAGCCACAAAAGTATTGCATAGAATTGCAGGGTAGTGCATTTTCAGCTTCTTACTTACAAATATTTGTATAGGCAAATGTTTTGTATTGCACTATTGTTGCCTTGTAAGTTGCGCTGAGTTTCTTTAGGGAGATGGGGCAAAATATAGCTAGCTTTTGAGAAAGATTAGTCCCTAGCCATATATGCGCAGTTCCTAGATCACTAGATAGCACTGTTTTGCACTTCATCCACTGCTCCGGCCCTATGGTTTGCTGTTTGTACTATCCCTGCCCAGTCCTTATATAGCTTGGCCAGGTCCATCTTAGAAATCCGTTTATGCTGAATGTGTTTTGATATTAGTATCCTTTTGGTACTAATGTTGGAGAGTGGTCCCTGGTCAGAGTGGTCCCTGGTCAAAAAAAGGTTGGGAACCACTGCTCTGGAAGAACTGTCTGGGTGTCAAACAGTCTTCATTTGATGTCGCAATTATTTTTTAGAAGACTGAAGTGATCACAATACTTCAGGGGACTCAGTCTGCATCTACAATATAGAATTAATACATTTGGGCACTATTTTTACTGCTATGGCTCATTGCTATGAAATGTTGAAAGTTCTAGTTTTAAAAGGTCTTTAGCCTTCTTTGTCAAAGATGGTTGGTGTCTCACCAAACTATAACTTCTGGGATTCCATAGCGTTGAGCCTTGGGAGTTAAAGGCTATCAAACCACCTTAATTCTGCAGTGTAGATGCACCCTCAGTTCTTCCCCTGAGCTGAGAGGGCCCTACTAAATCCAGACAAGACAGAGGTACTCCTGGTCATTCGTAAGGCCGAACAGGGCATAGGGTTACAGCCTGTGTTCGACGGAGCTACAGTCCCCCTGAAGGCGCAGGTTCGCAGCTTGGGAGTGATCCTGGACTCATCGCTGAGCCTGGAACCCCAGGTCACAGTGGTGGCTGGGAGAGCTTTTGCACAATTAAAACTTGTGTGCCAGCTGCACCTGTTCCTTGGGAAGTCTGACTTCCCACGGTGGGCCACGCTCTGGTTACATCCCGTATTGACTACTGCAATGCTCTCTACGTGGGGTTGCCTCTGAAGACTGCCCAGAAGCTGCAAATAATCTGATGTTCGGCAGCCAGATTACTAACGGGAGCGGGGAACAGGGAGCACACAACTCCTTTGTTGCGCCAGCTCCACTGGCTGCCAATTAGTTTCCGAGCACAATCCAAAGTGCTGGTTTTAACCTACAAAACCCTATATGATTCCGGCCCGGTTTACCTGTCCTAATGTATTCTCCCCTATGAACCATCAAGACAATTAAGATCTTCTAGTGAGGCCCTGCTCTTGGTCCCACCACTTTCACAGTCGTGTCTGGCAAAAGGGCCTTTTCTGTGGTAGCCCCTCGGCTATGGAACTCTCCCGATTGAGATCAGATCTGCCCCCTCGCTCCTGTCCTTAAGGAGGCTGGTGAAATCCTGGCTATGGAAGGAAGCATTCCCAGAGTAATGGTTGAAACCGGCTACAGAACAAAGTTATCGACCACACATATGGACTGAGTTGGACATGATTTTATCTTGGTGATTTGGCTTATTTATAATTTTAATCGATATGTATTTTAACTTGTTCTTATAAGATGTTTTTAGATTGTATTATTAGCATTGAATTCTTGCTGTAAGCGGGTGTGAGTCCCTCTATGGAGGTTGAGAAGATCGGGATGTAAAAATTTTAAATAAATAATAAATAAAACTGACACCTCTCCACTATTGGAAGTATCATTTGTTATGTCAGATAACAAGGCCCCTTCAGCTCTCATTGTGGATTAGGTAAAGCTTTTCCCCTGAAATTAAGTCCAGTCGTGTCCGATTCTGGGGGTTGGTGCTCATCTCCATTTCTAAGCCGAAGAGCCGGCGTTTTTCATAGAAATCTTCAAGGTCATGTGACCGACATGACTGCATGGAGCGCCGTTACCTTCCCGCCGGAGCGGTACCTATTGATCTACTCACATTTGCATGTTTTCGAACTGCTAGGTTGGCAGAAGCTGGGGCTAACAGCGGGAGCTCACACCGCTCCCCGGATTTGAACCTGCGACCTTTCGGTTAGCAAGTTTAGCAGCTCAGTGGTTTAACCCACCTCGCCACCTCCCTCATTGTGGGTATTAAATAATAATTTGGAGGTAGAAAGATCCTCACCCTTTTTCATGGAAATAGAATTTAAGATCTGGAATTCAGGCTAAAAATGACTATTTCAAAACATCACAATACCATTATGAATCCATAAAATATCTCAAGCAGCCGAGGCAGGTAGTAGGAAATCAATGCAATAGATTTCCCATTTCTTAGCTATTCATGAAATTAAGCATTTCTGAGATGGAAGGTGTGGGAAGAGATTTGTGGAATTTTCCACTGCTGCTTGTAGCTGCAAGAGGAGTCCATTTTGCAGCTGTGATGGGAATGCCACTTCAAACAAAATTAAATCTTCCGTGGCATGTTTACAGCAACATGGCTTTGAACTACTGAGGATCTAGTAATATAGACTGTGAAGCTGAAACTGTTGTGTTTCAGCATAAACTGTTCCTTCAAACAAGCCTGGGGTCAACTTACCCGCACACCATATAGGGAGATGGGATGGTCTCGTGGCTATGCAGTATAGAAATGTGACTGTTTATTGTGGAACTTGTGTAACATTGCGCGAGCTCTGCATGCTTGACGCTGGTTAGAACTTCCTCTTGCTCAACCACTCCTATTCAACTGTTCTCTGTAAACAAGTGTCTTTTAAATAGTGTTTACTTTGTCAGCAGATAAACATTCTTAAGGCACAGCTGGATACCCACATTCAGAACTGAAATCCAAAATCATAGGAAAAAGTAATTTGCGTATGTGCCAGCCATGCAGTTTCTTTCACCCTTTGCCAGCCAGATCAAAAGTGCTACTGAGTGCCTCACTTAGGGATTTTTTAACCTAAGCCAGAACTCAAATGTATTACCAGGTAGAAAGATGCTCCATGCTTGTAGGTATGTGTATGGATGAATACAGTTGGTCCTCCACATCACTTTTTGTAGGTTTGATTACACTATGTAATACAATTTTTGTTCCTGGGTTAGAAATGTCATTTCCTAATTGGTTCTATCATAAAAACATGGAAAAAGTTTATTAAACTATGAAAACTTTGGGTTGTTGTAGGTTTTTCGGGCTGTATGGCCATGTTGTAGAAGCATTCTCTCCTGACGTTTCACCTGCATCTATGGCAAGCATCCTCACAACCTCTGAGGATGCTTGCCATAGATGCAGGTGAAACGTCAGGAGAACCATCTAGGGCAGTGATTCTCAACCTGTGGGTCCCCAGGTGTTTTGGCTTACAACTCCCAGAAATCCCAGTCAGTTTACCAGCTGTGGGGATTTCTGGGAATTGAAGGCCAAAACATCTGGGGACCCACAGGCTGAAAATCTCTGTTCTAGAACATTTTATTTATTTATTTATTTGTTATTATTCAAACTTATATGCCGCCACTCCCCTAGGGCTCAGAGCCGCTTACAAGAAACAAAAAACATGGCCATAGAGCCCGAAAAACCTACAACAATCCAGCGATTCCAGCCATGAAAGCCTTGGACAATACATGTGAAAATTTGTTTTTGTAGGACATCCTGCAGCACATTTTGCTCTCGTTTTTTTTAATGCATATCTCATCAAGTCTCAACCCATGGCAGTCACAAAAAGGAATTTTCTGGAGTAGAACAGCTACTTTCAAAGTAAGGTACTGCACAATTAAACAGTAATGAATGACACTTTCAAACCAGGAACAGAACATATTTCAAATTTTGATTCATAGTGTTACTCATGGATTTTATGAATATGTTTTCTCTCAGAATCGCTAGGTCCTCCATTATGACATTATGATCAACTTTCTACTGGAGGATTTAGAGATGTCTAGAGCAAACGCTTTTCTAGATACTCCAACATGATTCTGTGGTCAGTCTCCAGCAGATGAGTTGTGCTAGAGAACCCAAACATTATGGAGCACTTGTAGAACACTCTTGTTTTTTCTTCTTCAAAAAATATATAACCAAATATGTAATACATTTGTTGGGGAATATTTTGGTCTCAATTTTTGCCTGTCTGTAAACAACTAAACAAACCTATATGGGGAACTTTATAGGATATTACATCCTGCCTGCCTGAATGACATTTGCCTCTCCATGGGAGAAGGTGATACACCATCTGATTTTTACTATAGAAATAATGACACCCAAACTTTGTTCAAATATTCTAATTTACTTTTAAAAATTATCATCTTTTTATGTGTTCTTGAAGGCTTACATGGCCAGAATCACTGGCTTGCTGTGAGTTTTCCGAGATGTATGGCCATGTTCCAGAAGCATTCTTTCCTGACATTTCATTCACATCTATGGAAGGCATCCTTAGAAGTTGAGTGCTCTTCCATAGATGTGGGTGAAACGTCAGGAGAGAATGCTTCTAGACCATGGCCATACAGCCTGGAAAACTCACAGAAACCCACTTATCTTTCTATTACAAAAAAAATTAAAAGTTGCATGAATCTTTTTCTTTGAATGCTTTGAAAGCAATTTACAGGTAGTAAAATTGACTGCTATTACACATATTCTGTTATGCTTGAATGGCTGGTCATTACTGCAGTTCTGTAGTGATTGGATAGGGTTGTGGGCATCAGTTAAAGTATTTTTGTTCCACCATAAAGCTATAAAATGCATGTGTCAAGACTATATCCTCTTACTTTTCTCAGCACATAATCACAGTTTCAATATTACAAATCCTGCCATTTCCTTTGTTCTTTAAGTGCTACTGTTGCTTTAAAATATGCATGGGAACTAAGTTAAAGGAGGACATGTCATGATGTCATAATATGTCTGCCACTGTTATTTGAGTGTTCTCTCTTACCTCTAAGGGTGCATCTACACTGTAGAATTAATGCAATTTGATACTACTTTAATAGCCATGGCTCAATGCAACGGAATCGTAGGAGTTCTAGTGTGACGAGGCAATAGCACTCTTTGGGAGTGAATGCTAAAAACTACTTGTAAAACTACAGGCTGTCAAATTGCATTAATTCTACGGTGTAGATGCACCCTAGGTTTTATGTGTAGCCTGAGCCCTAGAGAAATAAATGAAAGGATAAATCAAAATGTTGTGCCAAGTAGGCTTGAATGTGGATCTGTTTTAGCTATTTTCCTTTGGCCAATCTGGAGGGAATAATAATAATAATAATAATAATAATAATAATAATAATAATAATAGCCAATGCCATCAAAGCCAAAATTGAAAAGTCGAAAACAGATCCCAAATGTAGACTCTGGAAGCATATGAAACAATAGACCATCCTCAGCTGCTGCAAGAAGATTACGCAGACAGACTACAAGCAGAGGCATAACACCGTTGCTCAGATTATTCATTGGAACTTGTGCCACAAATACCATCTGCCTGCAACAAAGAACTGGTGGGATCACAAGCCGGAAAAAGTTACAGAGAATGAACATGCCAAACTCCTCTGGGACTTCCGAATTCAGACAGACAGAGTTCTGGAGCACAACACTCCTGACCTCACAATCATGTTAAAAAACAAAGTATGGATCGTCGATGTCACAATCCCAGGTGACAGCAGGATTGAAGAGAAACAACTGGAAAAGCTGACATGATATGAGGATTTAAAGATCGAACTGCAAAGACTCTGGCAAACCAGTCAAGGTGGTCCCAGTGGTGATCGGCACACTGTGTGCAGTGCCTAAAGACCTTGGCCTGCACTTAAACACAATCGGCGCTTACAAAATTACCATCTGCCAGTTGCAGAAGACCACCTTACTGGGATCTGCATGCATTATTCGCCAATACATCATACAGTCCTAGACACTTGGGAAGTGTCCGACGTGTGATCCAATTCAACAGCCAACAGAGTGTCTGCTGTGAACTCATCTTGTTGTGTTTCAAATAATAATAATAATAATAATAATAATAATAATAATAATAATAATAGCATATATATCTTGTTTGCTGTGACATACTGTGTTTTTATGTCAGTAAAATAATAATAATGATAATAATGATAATAATAATTTATTTATATACCACCCTATCTCCCCAAGGGGACTCAGGGCGGTTTCCAGCATATAAGCCAAAACATTCAATTGCCAAAAAAGGAAAACCATACATATAAATAAAATTCAAATAAATATCATAAAACATACAATTCTACTAAAACATACATAAACACTTAAAAACTGATTTCATTATAGTTCCACCAGACAGGTTCAAAATGCCAGTGGCCAGAATTAGAAAGTGGACACAACCAACTATAAAAGGGCTGCACGAGAGATAGTGCACCAGTGTATCATAGGGTCGGAGAAGTGGATAAAGTGCTGAGCAGAGTACTATCTTAATGGCCTAGGGAAGGGGCCTAGGGATTAATCATTCTCAAAAACCTGCTGGAACATCCAGGTTTTCCAGTTGTTTTGAGAGGACAGTGTAGGGGCTTTCCTAATCTCTCTGGGGAGGGAGTTCGGGGGGCCACCATAAAGAAGGCCCTCTCCCTTGTCCCCACCAACCATGCTTGCAATGGTGGCAGAAGCGAGAGGAGTGACTCCCTGGCTCATCGCAAAGCCCATGTGATTCATAGGGAGAAATACGATCACAAAGATAGGTAGGGCTTGAATCGTTTTGGAATTTGTATGTCATAACCTGCATCGTGCATTGGGACCAGCAACTGCTTGGCAGGAAGTGGAGCTGCTTTAATAAAGGGAAAGACAGAAGGGAAAGGGTCACAGAAAGAGTGGAAGGGTGCTCCCTTGAAGGGAAAAAGGAAAGGGTCCCAGGAATCGAAAGGGGAGCCTCGTAAGTTCCCCTTTGCTGCCAGTGGGCTGGATCTAGCCACAGTTTTCAGCTACGGACCAAAAATGGCTATCTGGCTATGCACCCGTTTTCGGGAGGCATGCAAAAATGGATACGGGGGTCTACCAGGATCTGGCCAGTAGAAATGGATTGAGATTCAGCTGAAATGCGCAAGCCTAGTGCCAAGGTGACTCAACTTATGTGGTGTGGATAAATTATGCAAATAAAATGCCTCTTGCTTTTTAGTTCTGTATCTGTTGCCTCTATTCTCTATTTATAGGGTGTGTGTCTATGTCTGTGTATACTTAATGTCTTGTCCAGCCCTGATACTTGAAGGTCCTGTTATTTTTGAAACTTCATAAAAAGAAAAGGATAAGAAACTTGAGACAGTCATATGCCAGATTCCGTCTCTAGTGCCTATTTATGCAGTTACATGATGCACTTGTAGAATATATGCTCTATAGAATGGCTTACTTAGATTAATGGTGTAATGAATTCATGTGTGGCATATTGTGGCATATCTCCTACTTGTATGAATGCTTTAGGATTAAGATCAATTTTGCTTGCCCTTTCATGATCCGATTGGAATTTGCAATAAAATTGTGAGGTCTACAGTTACCCCATTGCTCATTTTGACCACCCATGCTATTGTATAGAAGAACTATAGGCGCCTATCTCATATTTCATCTTGCTGTGACAAAATAAACCGGGGATAGTCATTTGTGGCTTTACAAATAGTAAGTCTCATTGGTGTAAATGTTTGACTACACTCAGCAGCTGGATCGTAAAATGCAACACATGTTCTAGACAGTTATGGGCAGGAAACTCTTATCTCATTAGGAAATCACTGGGGACATCCTGCAATTGTAAACGTTCTGCGTTAAAGCCCCAAGACACTTTGTAAAATGTCTTTTTGCTTGGAAACATGTTTGGCAAAGCAAAGGCATGTTGGTCCAAGTGATCCAAAGGACCATTTTATTCAGATCCTTCCTGAATGACATTAGCATAAACTCTTGACTCCAGCATTGCAATATTCATGGTGTTAGATTTGTTATTACTTTTCCTTTTCTTTTAACAGTACATATTTCCATATGGGGTTGAAAGAACAAGGGTTATTAGTCCTAGAATACTTATCTCCTGAAAAAACTTTGAAATAACTTGTTTATTATGACAGGGTAGCAGTTTGTTCCATGTGATATGTTGATGATGGTGTTACTGATACGTAGAATCATCAGTGTTGTGCATGGTGTTTTATAGTGTGACACAAATTAAAGCCATGAGAATCTTATATTCAGAATTTTGAGAAAATAGACAAAAGCAGAAGATTTGGATGGAAGAACATAGACAAGAGTGACTAGAATATTGCAGTCCAATTTACTCTAGAGTAAGACTAAATTGAAGGCAGCTCTCCATATCCACAGGTTCTGCATTCAAGGTAGAACCAATCTTGGCTCAAAAATATCCAGAAATAAAAATTCCAAGAAGAGAATATTTATTTTGCTTTTTGTCAATCCCTATTTTGATGTGTAAACATAATGTTTGTGCATGGATTCGGAATGGTCAGTTCTCTTCAGCCAATCCGGCTTATTTGGCTTGGTCAAATGGCCATAATGGTAAGAGTTCAGCCATCACATTTTTCTGTCCATGATGGGACTACATGGCCACTGATCTTAGCTCTTCCTCCCCTATTCGGCACCACACAGCACACAGGGTTTCCCTGTGAGCCCTGCCTGTTGGGCCAATCAGAATAGAAGAATGCTGTGATGTGTCTTATGCACTGCTTCCTTAACCCTGTTGCTCAAACCCAGACTTCCTTGAAAGGAAGAAAGGAAAGGGTCCTAGGAGGGGTGTTGACTTAACCCTGTTTTCAAACCCAGACTCCTTTGAAAGGAAGATAGGAAAGAGTCACAGGAATGGAAAAGGCGGGCGGGCGGGGGGGGGGGGGGGGGGGGGGGGGGGCTTATAAGTTTCCCACTTCCACCAATGGGTCGGAGCTTCACAGATCTTTTGGCTGCCTAGCCAAAAACAGATTTTCCATTAGCCGATTTTTGAGAGGCTTCCGAAAATGGATCTGGGTACCCAATGAAATTCGGATGCTAAAAATGGATTGCCCTCCAGCCGAATTGGACAAGCCTAGCAGGCATGCCTTGCTGTGGCTTCCTTCCATTTCACAGATCCTCAGGTTATGCCATTTTTTATAGGGGGCATAATTTTACTGTGACATTTTATGTAATGGAAATTGAGCTTCTCCAGATTTTGGTATCCACAGGAGGAGAAGGGTAGGGTTATTTGTCCTGGAACTGAATGGCAGCACATATCAAGGGACCATCATAATTGTGACATCAAAACAGGGTTGAGGAATCTGTCAATATAGTTGGATTCAGCCTGAGCCAGCCCGGCCAGTTGTAATGTATAGCTGGGATAGTCATTTGTCAAAATCTGGATGACTGAGGATTCTCTATTCTGCACCCAATTGTGCATAGGAAAGGCTGGTGAACCCTTTGTGCCAACAAATGATGTAACACACACACATACATATATGGGAGGGGGGCTAGATGAGTAGATACCTTGATAGGCTGAGATGTAAAACATTTAAATGAGATGCATCAAAAGGTTACATGCATGTCGGTAGCAATCAAGGGCCTAACAACACAGACAGAACTTCCACATCGTGCCTTTTAATTGTGGAAACCATATCTGTATTTTTTTACTCACCCACATCTGGTCTATATAGAAGTCTGTGTGGTCCTCCAGGGCGATTATATGATATGATTATCCTGAATACTTTTCTAGGGATTTCCAGGTCCTCCACCACAATTCTATGATGTGCTGGGAGTTAGGGCACTTAATGGTATTTGGTCATATACATTGTTTCAGGTAATCACTATCCAGCTCGAAATATATATCTCCCATGGTTATTGGGTTCTTATTATATAGTTCACTGTAATGAGGGCAAAAAAAGGTATGATTCTCAGGTTTGTGCTCTATCTCTCTTGCTTGTCAGCTCAGTTTTTGAAGTATGGGATTTTTTTCATGCAAACTCCAAACTTTTGTATGTGTGTAGAAAACAGTATGCCTTCATAAGACACCATATATTCTCATCATTCCAGGATTTTAGTCCTCAGGGCTACCTGTTACTTGAGAAACACTTTTTGACCATCTATTAAATATCAAATATTTTTAAAAGATTATTTGCATCCTTAGCTGAAAGCTTCCTTTTCTAAACCCTATTCAGTCATTATGTTACCTAAATAAGTATGCACACGAAGGTTCCTCCCATTGTCGTTCTTCCATGACAACCTAAGTTGAAAAGCCTTTTTTAATACATAGAGGCTCTCAACACAATCAAGAACTAAGTTTTGCTCAAATCAGAGGGGGTTTTTTTACAAATCAAGCTCAAATTGTGCTTTGATATCCCAGTTACACTTCTGTTCTGTTAAAGTATTATTTTAATGTCACTTGACACATAATGAATTAAAATAGTGGGGGGGGGGGGGCTGACTCCTGGTTTGGAGAACCAAATCTGATATGAAGCATTGCGGTCTTGGCTCAAGATCCATAAAGCCATCTTGACATCTCATATGAGGTTATTCCACAGCTGGGGTGTTGCTACAGAGAAAGCCTTGCCCTCTGAACTCACCAACCTCACCTCTTGGGATGGTGGAACAAGCAGTAGGGACTTTTGCGGAAGATCTAAAATTCCGAGCTGACTCATGTGAAATCCTCCAGATAGTTTGAGCCCAAGCCAGTTTGGGCTTTGTGTGTAAAAACCAGCATCTTGAATTGATCTGAGAAGCAAATTGGAAACCAATGCAGTTGGTGCAAGACCAGCTATGAATCGCCAGAAGCAAACTAAAAGCAGATGCGCCTAATCTTCAGTGCTCATGTGCAGAAAATGATAGAGAAGAAGGCAAAGGCATACCAATGTCTCACATTTACTTACTGTTGATATTGCTATGTTGCAATACAGCTGCAGTAACTGCACACAGAACCCCAGTGGTTATACACAATACTACTATATTTTTCTGGCAAGAAATAGGAATTTGTATAATGCGTGATGGGTCTGTGACAACACAATCCAACCCCCATAATTTCTTGGAATATTTGTTTTTAGGCCTGTTCCTGGGGCTATTTGATTGAGAGAAGCACAATCCAACCCTCATAATTTCTTGGAATATTAGTTTTAGGCCAATTCCTGGGGTTATTTGAGGCACTGATTGAGAGAATTATAATGGATGGATCACGTCAACTCTAGTTTCTTAGATATGGTTATCATGGTTTTCATGGGCAAGTAGCTGGCGACTGGTAGATGCCATATGTTCTCTAGTTCAAAAAAATAGAGCTGATAGTGGGAAACTGGTACCATTCTTTGAATCAGTAGGCAAATATACCCAGAAAGAAGTCTAAAATTTGAGGCATCAAAATATGTGTAGGCCGGTGTAGATCATGAATAGTTATCTTTCCATATTTCCATTTTACAGCTCTCCATGTGTACTTTGCTGTTTTTATGTGGAACAATCAATAGAGCCATCATCATTAAGATTGCGTTACAGAAATAATAAGTCAGGAAAGGAAAGGGAAGAAAGGCAAAGACAATTGGCAATCCTCTTGCCTTTTTAATATTTATGGCTTCTTTTTTCCTTCTCCTCCCCTCTCCATGCCTTCTTGTCATTCTTTATAGGGAACCTGATGTAATATTGAATTTTGAGTTTGGCTTGAGAAATGAATATTCTTTACTTTAAGGAGTAGGTGGTAAGGAAATGTGTGGCCTCAATACATTATAAACATCCCAAACAGCAGGAACACGCTTACACTTTTACACATAAGTGCAAGCAGAGATAGAGAGAGCTACTTAAATTAGCTCTTAATCAGTCTCTTTCCTGGAAGTAAAACAGAAAGAATAAATGTGAAAGCCCAAGACAAATATGGTTGCCAAGTAGACCACCCTACTGCAAGATGTGGCATTTCTGAACATTTGCAAAACTGTACATAATTTCTGTGCATAATTTCCAGGGTTGCAAGAACAGGAATTCATCCCTTGGAAAAACTGTAATGCTGGAAAGCCTAAGGGTTTGTTGTCAAAGGCTTTCATGGCAGGAATTACTGGGTTGCTGTGAATTTTCCGGACATAGATGTGGGTGAAACACCAGGAGAGAATGCTTCTGGAACATGGCCATACAGCCCAGAAAGCTCACAGCAATCCAGCACCATGGTTTTTGTGCTTGCGCTCTGTACTCCATACCCCAAAATTAGGGTTGGATGGAGGCCATAAATTGAATTGACTGAGAGAAGAAGAGTTAGGAACATAAACTTCTCTTACAGGCCCTTCTAAAGCAATCCAGAATTCAAGGGCTGTTATGCCAGGATCCAATTTTTAATATTAGTAGAGTGTAAAACACTCATGCCAACTTACTTATCCACTTTGGGTGCCACTTTGGTAAGATGATGTTACAACCCTCTCCTAGCATGTCTCCATCCAGTTGGTGGGTCCTTTGTATGGGAAGGGAGATGGATTTGCACAAAGAGCTACTGGATACCTCTGTGCAAATCCAAAAATGTTATGCTAGTCTACCCCCTGGTTGTGTGAAAGGATTCTGACCTTAATTTGCCTTTGCTTAATGTGAATTCTACAGTGATTTTTGTAGATAAATTGACTCTTAGCTACTTATTTGTGCCTTAGCTTGTATGCAGCAGTATAAGAGAATAGTTCCACCAAAGTCTAGTTAACAGGAATTGGAGTTTATAATAGATTAAGTAGATTAAATAGAGATTGAGATGCATAAGAGTTGTCTCTGCATGTCCCATGATAAAGGTTGGGCATTAATTTTTTGTACTCCATTTCCCAAAATCTTTTAGGTTGCATGGTCACTGGAATTGCTAGTTGTATGTTTCTAGAAACTGGCATGGAAAAAAAATAACCACCAATTTGACAGTTGCCTTTCCTTGAGTAGGTCTTGGCAAATAACTCGGACAGGCTTGCCAGAAAATAATTCTGTATGTGTTTACTTGGAGATATACTTTACCCTCTCCAACCGTCTTGCTCTCTAGTAAATTTAGGATTCCAGTCTAAATTGTAGTTACAAACATCCCTACTTGGAAATAAGCACATTTGAACTCAGTGGAATTTCTTTACGATAAACATGTGTAGAGTTAGGCATCAAGACTATTTTACAAGTTAGATGTAGAGATCTTTTTGTATGTCTTTTTTTCCTGTTCAAAATGTAAAGGTTTATGATACAGATGCCAGTTGACCAATATAGAAAGTCAAATACTGTACTGATAATGTTCAGTAGATTACAATATTCACAATGGATTATTAGGCCGCTCACATGTAAATTATACCAGTGAAGTCTTCATTCTTCATGCAAATCGAATGTTGCTCATGGAATATCAGTGAGCAAAGGGATCTGTCTGTATTGGTACATCTGAAAGGCAAAGTTGTTTAGTAGCATCTGAAACACTGTACTATAGGGACAGAAGAAGAGCTTGCCTAGTGTAACCTTCCATTTGCAGAGTAGCTAGCCATTGCCTATGGGAAACCTATAAGCAGACTACGAATTCCACAGCTGTTTCTCAGGGGCATACTGATATCAGAGTCGTCATGGCCTGTAGCCTTTGGTAATGCTATCCTTCGTGAAACTGTTCATTCTCCTTTTGAAGTTGTCCATATTGGGGGGCATCACTTATCTTGTGGCATCCATTGCATAGTTTAACTACATTATGATCCCACAGGGGATACTTTCCTAAATTTACCATGGAAATATTTAGTTATTTAGTTATTTATTTACTGCATTTGTTGACCGCCGTTCTCAGCCCTAGGGCGACTCACGGCGGTGTACAACATATAGAAAACTCTGGATAATTGCAAACCCTATGGAAATGAATGACTTAAACCAGAGGTGTCCTTTTAGAGGGCCTAGAAAATTGCCAGAGAATATTTTTCAGAAGCATGAATGGTGATAATAATAATGCTTAATTTGTGTAACACCGTTCACTATGTAATAAGTCTAATTTCTCCATTTGAACAATTTGTACTGAGAGTTGCAGAAACTGGGTTGTGCGGTAGCTTCAAAGGATGGTGTTTTCTGAAGGACAGGGGTTATCCATTAGCAGAATGAGCAAATGGGAGGACTGAGTTATTTTCACTGTGCAAACAAAATTGGCTGAGATTAGTTTAGAAAGCAAATGACAAAGGTGAGCAGAACGAAACTAAAGCAGTGGAGGTGGTGGAACACCAAAATAATGTGTAATGAAACCGTAGAAGAGGACACAGAGAAACGTGGTCTGATAGACCTTCTATGGGAGACCGAATAACAAAAAGAAAAATAGAATCATAGAATCAAAGAGTTGGAAGAGACCTCATGGGCCATCCAGTCCAACCCCCTGCCAAGAAGCAGGAATATTGCATTCAAATCACCCCTGACAGATGGCCATCCAGTCCCTGTTTAAAAGCTTCCAAAGAAGGAGCCTCCACCACACTCCGGGGCAGAGAGTTCCACTGCTGAACGGCTCTCACAGTCAGGAAGTTCTTCCTCATGTTCAGATGGAATCTCCTTTCTTGTAGTTTGAAGCCATTGTTCCACGTCCTAGTCTCCAGGGAAGCAGAAAACAAGCTTGCTCCTCCTCCTCCCTGTGGCTTCCTCTCACATATTTATACATGGCTATCATAACTCTTCTCAGCCTTCTCTTCTTCAGGCTAAACATGCCCAGCTCCTTAAGCGCTCCTCATAGGGCTTGTTCTCCAGACCCTTGATCATTTTAGTCGCCCTCCTCTGGACACATTCCAGCTTGTTAATATCTCTCTTGAATTGTGGTGCCCAGAATTGGACACAATATTCCAGGTGTGGTCTAATGGAAGTCATGGGATTACCATGCAGGAGAAAGTCTTATTTTTCCAGTTTCAGGCAGAGTAATTGCTGACAAGAGGTTTAGATAAGACTTCCATTTTACTGACATTGTTAAATATTTCTCTACCAATACTTTCTTCAGTTATATTAGTGTCACAAGCTGTTTGCAAAAGCTGTCTTCCCTAATGCTTGGTGGCAAGTGGCCCCATATTCTGCACCACAAAGACTGTAGACCAGCCAAGAGCATGAACACAAGGTGCTTCCATCCAAAGGGCTTCTACTACTACCAGTTATAAAACACAACATGTAGGAATACCATCTTTTCTGCTTTAAATGATCATCTGGGGAGGCCCTGCTCTTGATTCTGCCTGCCTCATAGGCAGGCTTGGTGGGGACAAGGGACAGGGCCTTCTCAGTGTTGGCCCCTTGGCTGTGGAACTCCCTTCTTGGGGATATTAGATTGGCCCCCTCCCTCCTAACCTTTAGGAAAAGAGTAAAAACCTGGCTCTTCGAGCAAGCTTTTGAAACCTCATTGTAACCAGATAAACTCAGTATTGTGAACGAATATGGAATGGCTTAACAATGCAAATGGACATGGATTTAAACCCAGAAGTCATTGATTTTAATAGTTTTAAATTGTTTTTATGTGAATTTTTTTAATGTGATTTAACCTGTTTTAAATTATGTATTTATGTGTGTTCAGCATCTAATTGTTGCCAGTCTGTATGCCACCCTGAATCGCCTTCGGATTGAAAAGGGCGGGATAAAAGTGTGGCAAATAAATAAATAAATATTTTTTTCCTGTAAGGAAAAAAATGAAGACATAGTAAGAAAACATGAGAGGTTAGAAACGGCTCAGCTTCCTTTGTGGGAATTTCAACATTGCACATGAAGAAGACCTTGCACGCTACTTTTAAGGATTTTTAAAATCATAATATGGATTTTTATATTATTTTTATATTATTATATTTTATATTAACATTGTTTAATATAATCCCTTGGTGGATTGTAGAACAGAATGACCTTCTCACCTGTGGGATCCCTATCTGTGGTTTCATTTATCCATGTCAGACAAACTATGTCATTTCAGTGCAATTTCTAGGTCATTCAACACAAGGTATTGTTGGGTCAGAGGTCCTTCCGTTCAATAGAGTTCACTATTATCTGCAATTTTGCATATCCATCAAAGCCTGGAAACATATCTCCCATGGTTCTGGGAGAGGGGATTTGTACTGTATTTCATTTGGGAAACCTCTTTAATTTACTTTAGGTTTTGATTTTACTGTATCTGGCAAGTCCATTAATATCCCCTAAGTCTCGAAGCTTGCATAGAAAATCTGGCTTTACAGACAGACCCTCAAAGTAATAGTTATGATAATAGTCAACAGGTTAGTTTTATTCACTGTTGCATCAATGTAGGCATAATGAAAGGGAGCTCTCCCAGTGTGTTCAAAATTAGCCATGCTTTATGTGATTTTCCATGGTCTTTGTCTCCAGTTGCTTTAGTACGCTTCATATAAACTCCTTCAAATCACTATTTACTAGGAACTTTCTCTAATGAAGTCCATTTGAAATGGATGTTTTTACTGTAGCCAAGAGATGCATATATAGTGAGGAAGGGGAGCTCTAGCCCATTATTTGCTGTGCCATTTGATCCCTCACCCTATGCTTGGGCATAAAGAGATGATTTAAACACCTTATGCGTGTTCCTGTGAGTCTGAGACTTTTTAGGTGAAGTTCTGCTCAATCTGGTATTCTGAGCAAAATGACTCTCTGGTAATCCTATCTATGATCCCTGAAACAACTAGGAGTGTATGTTGCGGGGGTCATAGAACCACCAGACACTGCAGAGTGTTAGAGCACGGTTTTCTTCATTTAGAGCAGGCATGTACAACTTGTCAGTTGTAAAAGGCCAATGTTAAAAAAATAGTTCCAGGCTAGTCTTCCCTGCCTGCCTAACAAGGAAAGCATGCAGGGAAAGGGCCAACCAGTGAACCTCTCACTAGTCAGTGCTTCCCCTATTTGCAGTCCACTTCAGGGAAGCCTATGGATTGTATGTTGTGCAGGCCTGATTTAGAGTTTCGTCTTCATCCCAGATCATGTAGTGGAACAGAGGAACATGTTGATGTTGGCATTTGATGTGTTAAAAAGGGAAGGGGCGAATCCTTTGGATGGCTGGATTTGGCTCATGTTACAAGCTGGGTAGATGCGGGGAATGCCATGGATGTAGTATATCTGGATTTCAGTAAGGCCTTCAACAAGGTCCCCCATGACCTTCTGGCAAACTAGTCAAATGTGGGCTAGGCAAAACTACGGTTAGGTGGATCTGTAATTGGTTAAATGGACGAACCCAGAGTGTGCTCACCAATGCTTCTTCTTCATCCTAGAAAGAAGTGATGAGTGGAGTGTCGCAGGGTTCTGTCTTGGGCCCGGTCTTGTTCAACATCTTCATTAATGACTTAGATGAAGGGTTAGGAGGCATGATCATCAAGTTTGCAGACAACACCAAATTGGGAGGGATAGCCAATACTCCAGAAGACAGGAGCAGAATTCAAAACAATATTAACAGATTAGAGAGATGGGCCAAAACTAACAAAATAAAGTTCAGCAGAGACAACTGCAAGATACTCCACTTACGCAGAAAAAATGAAATGCAAAGATACAGAATGGGGGACGCATGGCTTGAGAGCTATACATATGAAAAAGGTCTTTGAGTCCTCGTGGACAACAAGTTAAACATGAGCCAACAATGCGATGCGGCGGCAAAAAAAGCCAATGGGATTTTGGCCTGCATCAATAGGAGTATAGTGTCTAGATCCAGGAAAATCATGCTATCCCTCTATTCTGCCTTGGTTAGACTACATCTGGAATACTGTGTTCAGTTCAGGGCACCATAATTGAAGAAAGATGCTGATAAGCTGGAATGTGTCCAGAGGAGGGCAACTAAAATGTTCAAGGGTCTGGAGAACAAGCCCTATGAGGAGCAGCTTAAAGAGCTGGGCATGTTTAGCCTGAAGAAGAGAAGGCTGAGAGGAGACATGATAGCCATGTATAAATAAGTATGTGAGAGGAAGTCATAGAAAGGAGGGAGCAAGCTTGTTTTCTGCTGCCCTGGAGACTAGGATGCGGGACAATGGCTTCAAACTACAGGAAAGGACATTCCACCTGAACATTAGGAAGAATTTCCTGACTGTGATAGCTGTTCAGCAGTGGAATTCTCTACCCCAGAATGTGGTGGAGGCTCCTTCTTTGGAGGCTTTTAAACAGAGGCTGGATGGCTATCTGTCAGGGCTGCTTGAATGCAATTTTCCTACTTCGTGGCAGTGAGTTGGACTGGATGGCCCATGAGTTCGCTTCCAACTCTATATGATTTGTTTTAAATTTTAAGAATAACCACAAAGGACAGAGTAATGCTTATTATGGAAACAACTTCAGGGAAAGGCTGTAACCCAGTTCCTCAGATGATCTCTTCCCCTTTCCCCAGCTGTGGGGTCATCTCATGATTTCCTGCACCCATTTCCTTCACCAGTTTTTCTGCTTCTTTTGTTCCTGTTCTGAGATACCTACAGTTACAGCAACAGTAGAAACATGGGATGTGTTGTTTAACAGAAACAGAGAGAGCAGAAGTCTTCTGATGAGAATTGCAGAAGGGGTGAGGAGAGAGAGGCTTGCTAAGTGATGTGTTAACCTGATTCATCCTGAAAGGTTCTCATTCTTACTGCTAATATTAGATGACTCTATACTTTTTTTAAAAAAACTTGCCACTTACCATTAAAAAAAACCCCGAAATCTGCATTGAATATTTTGACAACATTTGTCTGCAGTCAAAA
Source organism: Anolis sagrei ordinatus (assembly GCF_025583915.1). Lineage (NCBI taxonomy): Eukaryota > Metazoa > Chordata > Lepidosauria > Squamata > Anolidae > Anolis > Anolis sagrei. The sequence continues at coordinate 151,161,134 of NW_026847438.1, forward strand.
AATAAGCAGCCAGTTGGCAAGTCAACACTTAACCATTTGGTTGGTAAAACTTCCAGTGGTACTATTGCCTGAACCCTTCCAGAAGTACTGCCAACCACAACAGACAGTACAGTTTGGAGAAAATAGGCCTTGCCATTTGGGAGTTGTAATCGTTGAGATTTATAGTTCACCCACAATAAAATAGCATTCTGAACCCCACCAATAGAATTGGACCAAACTTTCCACACAGAACCCCCATGACCAACAGAAAGTACTATGTTTTCTGATGGTCTTTGGCGACCTCTCTGACACCCCCTCGCGACCCCCATGGGGGTCCTGACCCCCAGGTTGAGAAACACTGATGTACACGAAGCCCTCGGTGTTGCAATGGGTTAAACCCTTGTGCCGGCAGGACAGGACCGAAGACCGACTGGTCGCAGATTTGAATCCGGGGTGATCACGGATGAGCTCCCTCTATCAGCTCCAGCTCCCCATGCGGGGACATGAGAGAAGCCTCCCACAAGGATGGTAAAACATCAAAACATCCCCTGGGCAATGTCCTTGCAGATGGACAATTCTCTCACACCAGAAGTGACGTGCAGTTTCTCAAGTCACTCTTGACAATGATTTTAACTATTCCTTGCAATTAGCATGATTCATTATAGAGACCTAAATTACATTAGCCATGGGATGCTATCAAAATTAGCGTCTCCGTGGTGTATGACCCCCCTACAACAGCCACATATTCATTGCAGTTTCTGGACATAGTGCATGAAATGAAGCCACTTCTTTCTCTTTCTTAGCAGCATTAGAGCAGAGACATGCGACTCACAATGTAATGGCTCCAATCCATAGGGTTACTGATTCCAAATATCAAAATTCACCCTCTGTTGAATTTTCCTTCAGTGACTAAATTTCTAGCATTGCAGTCACTTAAAGCTTCAGTTGACATTAGAAATAAAGTTCAGATCTCCAAAGAAGATAGACAAAGAAAGTTACCAAAGGAATGGGAGTACAACATTATACAAGTTCTAGAACTGTGGCACAGCTGGCTAGGAGTCAGCTGTATTAAGATCACTACTGACCGAGAGGTCATGAGTTTGAAGCCATCCCAGGGCGGAGAGAGCTTACGACTATTTGGTTTTTTTTTACTTTAATAATTATTTTTTATTAATTATTTGACACAAACAATCTCATGTATAATCAGAAAATATACATTCAAAAATAATGAAACGTGTCTAGATCTGTATGCAGGTGGCAACTTGTACAAAATAAGTATAACATACTTTACCATTCACTAAAGTTTAAGACATTTTCAACAGAAAATCCATGCAAACTATTCCTAACTAGAACTGTTTCGATCTAGATAATGGTAATAGTGCCATCAGCTACTCCTCCCCCACCCATATCATATGCAGAAAATAAAAAAATCCCATTGTATATATTTTTAGGAAATTCCTTACAAGACAAGAAATAAATCTTCATGATCAAGAGAGTTTCAGTGTATGTCCAAATACATCCTGATATCACATTAATTTTAAAAAAAAAAACATAAGAATGGGACCAGGCAACAAAGTACTCTCTTATGACTAGAGCTTTCTGACTATTTTACATATACAGGCATGGACAACTGCAAAAACCCAAATTACATAAATTGACAGATGTCCAAAATCATAATCAAATGTTTCATTAAAGCTTACGACCATTTGTGTAGCTTGCTGTCAACCTTTGCAGCCCGAAAGACAGTTGCATCTGTCAAATAGCAAATTTAGGAACCGCTTATGCAGGGAGGCTAATTTAACTAATTTACGATGCCATAAAATCTCTAGCTTGTGTGCAAAAAGAATGAGGAAGTATTCCATCAGTGTCACAAATGGGCGGTGAAGCGGCAGCTCCCCTGGTGGCCAGAATACCCTCATGAAGCTGGAATGTTAAATAGCCTATGTGTGTTTGTCTATATATGTTGTGTGTCTATGGCATTGAATGTTTGCCATGTATATGTACATTCTAATCTGCCCTGAGTCCCCTGCAGGGTGAGAAGGGAGTAATATAAATACTGTAAATAATAATAATAATAAATAGGTATGGTGAGTTTCCAGTTTCTCACTCTCTACAATGCTAGAGATTTAGATAGAAGGAAAATTGTGCTTAGAGCAGCAAAGTTGTTATTTGGAAGGGCTATGCTACCATCCCACCATCTTTTAACTACATCCCAATAGCATGCTGTGTTATTTTATCCCAACCCAATGCATGGTTATCTTTCATTCATACAGATGGAGCCCCCGGTGGTGTAGTGGGTTAAACCCCTGTGCTGGCAGGACTGAAGACCGACAGGTCGCAGGTTCAAACCCAGAGAGAGGCGGATGAGCTCCCTCTATCAGCTCCAGTTCCTCATACGGGGACATGAGGGAAGCCTCCCACAAGGATGATAAAAACATCAAATCATCCGGGCATCCCCTGGGCAACGTCCTTGCAGACGGCCAATTCTCTCACACCAGAAGCAACTTGCAGTTTCTCAAGTCGCTCCTGACACGACAAAAAAAATTCATACAGACAAGACAAAGGGGATAGAATTTACTGGGACACCATTATAGGGATACGGTGCTAGGTTACATTGGCTGTGGCCCTGTGATGGGCCAAGACATCTCTTGCATGCCTATGTCTTTTTAAATGGGGGGGGGCACTCTTAACCTTCTCCCCACCCCCTCCTGCCCCCAACATAATGAAAGGCGTTTGGCTGGTCATGTCAAAAGCAAAAAAAAAACTTGGAAGAGTGGAAGAGGCACATCAAACAAAAGCATGCTTGTGTTATCCAAGCATTACCAAGCAAACAAATAGAGGCTTAATTGGGGATTATCTGGAAGCAACTATAGCTCTCGCTATTGTTTAAAATCTTTGTTCCTGCTGATTTGCAAAACAGCTCTGAAGTGCAATGTGACTGGATGGGCATGAAAGCATTGATTTCTTTATATAATAAGTGCACCATGACCTACATGGGTGAGCTGTGAGAAATGGGGTGGCTGTAACGTTATTAGGCTCTGGGCTGTAGCGTTATAGTGCTCCTGACTAAAGTAAAATTGGTGTCCTTTAGGGCTTGTGAAGTGTTTATGTTGAGAGTCCTGCATGTGTAGTGGTTTGAGCATTGCATTAGATTCTGGAAATCAGGGTTCAAATCCCTACTCAGCTATGAAAACCCATCAGGTTACCCACTAGGTCACACTCCTTTAGCTTCGGAAGAAGGCAAGATTCTGAACAAATGTTGCCCAGGGAAGTATGTAATGGCGTTGTTTTAGGGCAGGGGTCCTCAAACTAAGGCCCGGGGGCCGAATACTGCCCTCCAAGGTCATTTTCCCGGCCCTTACTCAAGATCAACTTAAGTCTGAAACAACTTGAAAGCACACAACAACAACAACAACAACAACAACAACAATCCTATCTCATCAGCCAAAAGCAGGCTCACACTTCCCACTGAAATAGTAATAAGTTTATATTTGTTAAAATTATTCTTCATTTTAATTATTGTATTATTTTAAGTGTTTTTTGCACTACAAATAAGATATGTGCAGTGTGCATAGGAATTCATTCATGGTTTTTTTTCACATTATAATCCGGCCCTCCAACAGTTTGAGGGACTGTGACCTGGCCCTCTGTTTAAAAAGTTTGAGGACCCCTGTTTTAGGGTCATTGTAAGTTGGAAATGAAGGTAGATAACAATAGCACCCATGCTGGTTTGGAAGAGTACACTGTTCAGTCATTCTCATGAAATTTGTTATCCTCATTACCTTTCTTTGGAGGAGCTAAAGTGTGGGAAAGTCTGTGTGGAATCTGGTTGGCTCAAACTGCAGCTTTTCCAATGTCTCTAGAGAATAAGTGACCTGAAGTCATCTGGGTGGACAAACTGAGTGAGAGCCACATATTTTTGCCATATTGTTATGGGATACTGGGGGAGAATAGCTATGTATGAACTTGCCCACACTCTAGTGCAGTGTTTCTCAACCTGGGGGTCAGGATCCTTGGGGGGGGGGGTGAGGGGGGTGTCAGAGGGGTCGCCAAAGACCACCAGAAAGCACAATATATGGGAAGTTTGACCCAGTTCTATCATTGGTGGGGTTCAGAATGCTTTTTCATTGTAGGTGAACTATAAATTCCAGAAATTACAACTCTGAAATGTCAGGGTCTATTTTCTCAAAACTCCACCAGTGATCACATTTGGGCCTGTTGAGTATTCATGCCAAGTTTGGTCCAGATCCATCATTGTTTGAGTCTACAGTGCTCTCTGAATGTAAGAGAACTACAATTCCAAAACCCAAGGTCAATGCCCACCAAACCCTTCCAGTATTTTCTGTTAGTCATGGGGGTTCTGTGTGCTAAGTTTGGTTCAATTCCATCATTGGTGGAATTCAGAATGCTCTTTGATTGTACTTTAACTATAAATATCATAAACTACAACTCCCAAGTGAAATAATCAATATTTTCTCCAACCCCACCAGTATTCAAATTTGGGTGTATTGGGTATTTGCACCAAATTTGGTCCAGTGAATGAAAATACATCCTGCATATCAGATATTTACATTAAAATTCATAACAGTAGCAAAATTATAGTTATGAAGTAGCAATGAAAATAATGTTATAGTTGGGGGTCACCACAACATGAGGAACTGTATTAAGGGGTCACACAATTAGGAAGGTTGAGAACCACTGCTTTATTGCTTACATACATAGATTATGGTTGTCCAGTCTTTATAGTTTCAGCCTGTGTCAGGTAATGTCTGAAGTAGGGAAACAAAAATGGTCTGCCTGAAGTGAAATGTGTGACATGTGGAAATTTCTACTCAAGAAATGCCAGTTAAAAATTTTCAGGGACAATGTAACTAATACTCATTACATTTCTTGATGGTGAAGGAATTGCATATTGCTTTCCAAATGTCATTGTGTGCATTTGTACCTAGAGAATAATGAATAATTCCTCACACTACTGTTAGTAAATGAAGGGGGATGCTCATTCCCTCTTAACCAGAGCTGGGACTCCTGGACATTGTTGGAATACAACTGATAAAAGCTAAGGGCTCATGAGAATGGCAGCAGTAGTGTCTGGAGGTCTACAAGTTCCCAGTGTAGTAATTTGAAAGGTGATTAGGAGAACCACAGAAAGTGGTACCTCTAATAATATAATGTAATGTAATATACTATATATACATATAATATTTATAATATTACAATGGAATGCAATATAATACTACTAATAATAATATTATATTATAATGATATATTTATACTAGCCATCCCCTGCCACGCATTGCTGTGGCCCACATGGGGGTTCTGTGTGGGTGGTTTGGCCCAATTATATCGTTGGTGGGGTTCAGAATGCTCTGTGATTGTAGGTGAACTACAAATCCCAGCAACTACAACTCCCAAATGTCAAGATTCTATTTTCCCCAAACTCCACCAGTATTCACATTTGGGCATATTGAGTATTTGTGTAAAGTTTGGTCCAGATCCATCATTGTTTGAGTCCACCATGCTCTCTGGATGTAGGTGAACTACAACTCCAAAACCAAAGGACATTCCTCTCCAAACCCTTCCAGTATTTTCTGTTAGTCATGGGAGAACTGTGTGCCAAGTTTGGCCCAATTCTATCGTTGGTGGGGTTCAGAATGCTCTTTGATTGTGGGTGAACTATAAATCCCAGCAACTACAACTCCCAAATGACAAAATCAAAATTTTTTGAGTGAAGGACATACATTAGGTTGTTGGTGTCTTATGTCCAAATTTGGTGTCAATTCATCCAGTGGTTTTTGAGTTCTGTTAATCCCACAAATGAACATTACATTTTTATTTATATAGATTACATGTAATATTACTAATAATATTACAATATAATGGTATAGTACAATATAGTAATATTTAATACTGATATATAAATGTCGTAAATAAATAAATACATTTAGCAAGGGTAGGATCCTGACAGAGACTTAAGACCTCATCATGTGGAGATCCCAAGTGTGGGTGACTGTGGGGGGATTCACCGAGCAGCATGGCAAATCCATGGGAAAGCAGGGGAAAGCATCACCCCACATCTCCCACATCACCGTTCTCCCCATCACATGCGGAAAAGTGTCGCCACCTGGCTTCCCCATGTGTTGGCCCCATTATAAGCAATGAGAACACAAGATGTTTTCTGGGCTCCGTCCAGGACACTTCCAAGATGGAGCAAGGATGGAACCCTTGCTTGGAAATAGCTCTGTATCATGTGAAGGGATCCTATCCTGGTTCCATCCTGGAAGCTTCTTAGAATGGAGCCAGAAGATAATGTGATCAGGTCATTAGGTAGACAGAGTAAGATATAATAGGAACAGGCATAAAGTTCATTTCTATTTTTAAAAAATTCTTCAAAAGAAAATGTTGATTTTTGCCATTTTATATAAGGGACACCATTTTATTGCACTATTGTATATGATGGAAGTTGAGCATTGACGGATTTTGGTATCTCTGGGGATTATGGGACCAAACCATAGCTGATACCAAGGGCCCCGCTGTATATGAACCCTCCTGTATATGTTTCTTTTCTTGGTTGATACAAAACTACAGTATTTTGAGGGTAACCCTCTCGCTTTTCTTGTTCCCAGGGCTCCAAGATGGGAGGCAAACTGAGCAAGAAGAAGAAGGGCTACAGTGTGAATGATGAAAAGGCCAAAGACAAGGACAAGAAGGCTGAGGGGGCTGCTGCTGAGGAAGGAGAGGCTCAGAAAGAGAGTGAGCAGGTTACAGCGGAGACTACAGAAGTGAAGGAAAATAGCAAAGAGGAGAAGACTGAGCCAGATGCTCAGGTGGCTGCCAACAAGACAGAAGAGAAAGAAGAGGAGAAAGATAAAGCAGCGAGCCAGGAAGAGCCCAAGAAACCAGAAGCTGAGAAAACAGAGGCTGCGGTGGATGCCAAGGTGGAGCCTCCGAAGAGTGAACAGGCAGCCAAGGCAGAGGAGCCAAGCTCTGCTTCTGCTCCGGCTGGCGATGCGCCTAAACAGCCCTCTGAGCCTAGCAGCGATGCAAAAGCTTCCCAGCCTTCAGAAGCCATAGCTACTAGTAAAGTAGATGACAAGGGCAAAGAGAAAGGAGAAGTCAAAAAGACTGAGGCTCCTGCCATACCCACAGCCCAAGAAACTAAAAGTGACGTGGCCCCAGCTTCAGACTCAAAACCTAGCAGCAGTGAGGCTGCGCCTTCTTCCAAGGAGACTCCAGCAACCACAGAAGCCCCTAGTTCTACTGCTAAGGCCTCAGAGCCCGTGGCCCCGCCAGAGGAAGCAAAACCCTCTGAAGCTCCAGCAGCAAATTCTGATCAAACCATATCAATGAAAGATTAAATTGGACAGTCCATGGGGAAAACAAAAACAAACAAAAAAACAAAATTAACCACTTAAAACAACCTGTGTCTTCTTTTTTTTTAATTCTCTTTTTTTCAGCTCTACTAACTTGTTTCAGATCTGAAATAACAATATGTATTGCCCAGGAAAAATTTAAAAAAGGAAAGAAATTACAAAAAAAAAAAGTAATTGGTTCGTCCCATTAAGTGAGCGGGAGGGAGGGAAAGTGGGCGTGGGGTGGGATTGGGCTGTGGCTGTGGCGGGGAATCCAAATAGTATTTTTGTGGGGGAAATAGCTAATATACTTTCTGCCAACTTTGCAAAGTCCTGTATTTCAATCAAGAATTAAAATCAGATGACAACCTTGATGTCTGAAAGTGCATTACCTCCTTCTTTTCTTTTTTTGGTACCTGAACTGCTGTATAAATGCACTCCACCAGTCCTTTGATCTTTTTTCCTTTCTTCTTTTTCTCTAAAGGGGATTTTGGAATGACAACATAATTGATTCTGCCCTCTGGGCCAGTGCCACACCAATCAGATCTTTATGAAAGCAGTATTTCCTGTGGGTTTTTTTTAATTTACAGCCTTTTATCATTTTGTATTTTTTATGCAGTGGATGAATGACAACTTTCAGACAAAACTCACCTAGCTGTCCACATTTTTTCTCAATGCCAATCCTCTGATACTTCTTCCTCTCCAAATATTTTTGGGAGTTAAAAATTTAAAAAGCATTCTCATCCTACTTAGCCTTCCTAGATTTCTCATGACGAGTTTAATGCATGTCCGTGGTTGGGTGCACCTGTAGTTCTGTTTATTGGTCAGTGAAAATGAAAAAAAAAAGTCTGCGTTTTTTGCAGTTGCAGTTTCTCTTCCATTCTGTGTCACAGACACCAATACACCACTCATTGGGAAAGCAAACAAACAAACAACAGAAAAAGCAAAATGTAAAATGGATGCATTGAAATTATATGTAATTGTATAAATGGTGCAACAGTAATAAAAGTTAAATAATTTAAAAACATCTTAAGTGTTACTGGTTACAAATTTATTTAGGTGAACTCTTCTTGCATACATGTGGGAATTCTAGTAGTCAAGAAATAGTGTCCCTCCTCTTCAGAGATAGCAAAACTCTGCCAACTATATTATCCACTGGACGGATCCTGAGAACTTCTCAGGAGGAAAGTAGATAGATCTAGATTTTTCCAATTTTAGGTTTTTCCACTTTGATATGATAGTTAAACTGAGATGCCTGAGGAGTGAGGGAAAATCAAGAGAACCAAACTGAAGCTATTTTGCAAAAGGCAGTCAACATATGTGCAGAGAGAAAGAAGGACTGCTGGAGTAAAGGAAGCAGACCACAGACTGGCCTGTGAATTCCACACAGTACATACATAGGCATAAGAATAAATGCACAGACATAGAAATACACGCAGAATGTGCAAGCATTCTGGGAGTTGTAGTCCAAAAGAGCAATTTCCCAAGTTCTGGTTGATCTTAGTATCATTTTGGCAGTTGACTCCCACTGAGACAGCACCATGCCCTCCTCTCCTGTTCCCCATCACCCTCATGCCTGCAATCTCTGTACTTCTTTAAAATATGCTCTGGAAGGTTCCCTTTCTACTGATCCAGATATCACAGGGATGGCTATGGGGAGGGACTGCTAGAGGAGGAATTGGCTCCCGTCCAGATTCTGATGAAGCTATTCTATTAGTAGAACAATCCTATTGGATCCTGGCTGTTAACTACAGTCAGCCCTCTACATTTTCAGGTTTATTGCAGATTTGATTATTAGTTCTCCCTAAGAAACTCTTTCATGGGAGTCCTGTACCCTCAATCCAGACAACATGAAGGGTTGACTGTATTGTGACAAGAATAAGCAGATATTGGTTGGAATGAAGAGCAAGGAGAGCACGATAAAGTGCCTGTATGGGTCTTTAGGCCTCTTGAACATTTGGAGAAGCACTGGCTCCATCTCAGGTCCCCAAAGATACTCAGTTTAGCTCCATTCTCACGGCGCTGACAGCAATTTATAGAATGTGATGGACAATCTATTTGAGGACTTGCCTGAAGAAGCCTACTTTCCTGCTGTTGACTTAGGTGACCCACTTCTCCGATTGTTGTGGGCAGTTCTTCTTACTGTGGTGTAAAGAATGGATAAATCCAAACAGTTATCTTCAGATCACTTTCTGCAAAATTCGTCTCAATGTAGACACTGCACATCTCTGGGGGAAAAACAAGTTAGTTGGTCTACCTCATTGACAATCTGACTCATGCTGTTCTGAATCACGACATTACTTTATTTATTGAATTCATATCCCACCTTTCTCCCAAGATGGGATTCAAGGCAGCATAAAGTTGTGTGTGTGTGGTTTTCTCGCTTGTGCAGATGTATTTTGCTATGTCCTAAACTTTGAGAAATACCATTCACTGTGATGTGATTTTAGGAGATACAAATAATGTTTAGGGAGCATTATTAGGGGGATGGTACATTGAAATAAACAGTGAGCCTTATAATCACATAACATTTTGATGAGGCTTCTATATTGCTTTCATTAATCCATACTGGGAAAGCATTGCTCTTCCAAACGTTCCAAACTATAATCCCCACCATCCTTTATGATTGGGTAGAGCTTATGAGAGCTGTTAGCCAAAACTTCTGGACAGTCATGCTTTAACTCTGTTTTCATATTTTTATTTTTAAAATATCACAGTTTTACTTCTTTTTTTTTTGCATTTTAATATAACAGTTCCAAAAACAATGTATTATCGAAGCCTTCCATGGCTAGAATCACTGGGTTGTTGTAGGTTCTTCGGGCCATATAGCCCGAAAAATCTAGAACAACCTAGTTCCAAAAACAGATTTTGTGGAATAGAACATGACAAATATATTACATTAAATTCTAGGATGAGTTAATACAACTGAGAAAAGCATGCTTCTGATAAAATTATGAATTCTTAGCAAAATAAGACGGTTTTACAAAAGAGAAAACAAGGTGTATTCATAGCTTCCGGGCTACAACTGAAAAGACCCTGCCCTTAGCTGCTAATTTTGATTTCCACTAAGTTTACACTCAAAACTGAGCCACATTGGCAGATGTTAATCTCTGAATGCTTATATAAGGAAGAGAACTAAAGCTCCAGATATGTGAGACTTTAAAGCTCAAAACCAGCACTTTCCACTCAACTTGCAAAAACAGTGCCTATGTTCCAGAACTGGGAAGATACATATTTTCTCCAGCACGCATCTAAACTAAACCACATTCTATACCACTTTAAGTTTCTGATTCATTTTCAAAGACAATTCTACATTGCAGTTGTCCAGCCTAAAGACTCACACCTAAAAAGCATTGTGGTTAGGTGCCATCTTCTAGTGAAGGTATCAGTTGTCCTGATACCTTGCAGTTGTCCTGCAGAAACATGGAGTCCATGGAGTATCTGCAAGCAAGTCGCCTCCATAGGGCAACATTTGATTCCATATGAAACAATGAATTTCTCAGCTCGTCCAGTTCCTTAGTAACATTGCTTAGATTTCCCTGAATGGAGATTTAATTGGTTCATCTCCCAATGAGCCTCTTTATTCAAAGGGAAAACTAAGAGAAACACACTGCTAGATAAACTGCAATTTTTAAAGCAAAATAATGTTTTCAAAAAGAGAAAAAACTTCGGTTGTATTAAATCACTTCAGGCTACAACGAAAAAACCCTTCTCTTAGCAGCTAATTTCAATTTCCCGAATGCTTCATTTTCCAAGGAGTGATTGCCATCTCTCTTCAATGAAAAGAAGACACTTATCAGCATACTGATGAAGCTTCATATTATCAAGTGATTTTTCTCAACAATTTCATGAAAAAAAGCACATGAGACAAAGCTGAAAACTGTTGACTCCATATATAATAATTGTCTTGGAGAGCAACAACCGTTTCCCAGCACAATATTCTAATTCCTGGATCTGCTTTCCAAGAAGGAATGGAACTTCTGCTCAGCCATGATCTCTACTCTTAACTTGACACTGAGAAGCGCAAAAAACAAAGAATTGTTGTAGCCCCCCCCCCAATAGCCCCATTTGTCGACCAGAGCAATAAAAGTTGCTGCTATCCTCAACAAGGCCTGAGGGCCCAGTAAACTATATTGTATGTGTCTCCACATTGGCTTATTGCAACCCATTCATTTCACATGAGAGGAGCCCCGGTGGCACAATGGGTTAAACCCTTGTTCTGGCAGGACTGAAGACCAATAGGTCACAGGTTCGAATCTGGTGAGAATGCGGATGAGCTCCCTCTGTCAGCTCCAGCTCCCCATGCGGGGACATGAGAGAAGCCTCCCACAAGGATGATAAAACAACAAAACATCCAGGCGTCCCCTGGGCAATGTCCTTGCAGAATGCCAATTCTCTCACACCAGAAGTGACTTGCAGGTTCTTAAGTCATTCCTGACATGAAAAAAAAATCACACAAGTTTCTTAGTTGAGAAATAATCAGAGGCATTTTGCTAATTTCTTCATTTGAAATCTGGTCTACAGCACCTAGTATTTGTTATCATTCCATTCAAGTATTAACCAGAACTGGTGCTGTTTAGCTTCTAAATTCCAAAGGGATGTGACACTTTTATGAAGTATTTAATCAATCCCTTTGCACACACATTAAAAAAGCAGAATGAAAGAGATTTAGATTATCAGTCACCTGACATTTGCAGTCACTCAGTCACTGCTTTCTGGAATATCTTGCCAGTTGACAGAAAATATGGGATTGGGTATAAGGGCTGAGATCAGAAAGCTCTACAGTTTCTTTTTTTAAAAGTATGAATTACTTACAAACAAGTCTCAACTAGCCTGCTGGCTACTGTGGCTAGTCCTTCATGAGGAAAAGTGTTAAGGATTGAATTGTAACGCAGCTATTTCCAAGATCCTTATCTATGGATGTGAACAAATGCATATCAACTATGCAAGTTAACAGCTGTGTGCTGTGGAGAGATATTTTAAAATAACACAGGAAACAATTTTGGGAATAAACTCATGAAGTCCAAATCATAAAATATGAATTTGTTGTCAAGGACCAGGATGGGTGTGGGAACTAATGGGGAAACTCCAAATGTTTCAGCCTGCAATTCCCATCAGTTCCACCCAGTATGACAATTGATAACAAATTGGGCAAGTTATGGTCCAAAACATCTGGAGATCCATTTATTGTCGTGTCAGGAGCAACTTTAGAAACTGCAAGTTGCTTCTGGTGTGAGAGAATTGGCTGTCTGCAAGGATGTTGCCCAGGGGATGCCCAGATGTTTTGATGTTTTACCATCCTTGTGGGAGGCTTCTCTCATGTCCCCACATGAGGAGCTGGAGTTGATAGAGGGAGCTCATCTGCACTCTCTTTGGATTCGAACCTGCGACCTGTTGGTCTTCAGTCCTGCTGGCACAGGGGTTTAACCCATATATTCTCTTGTTCTACAATAGGAGGTAATCTGTTATTGTCAAGCATTTATTGTGACCTCCTTGGTATTCTGAGATTTGTAATCCAGAATGTAATTTTTGCAAGCTCTGGCAATTAAATAGCAGGGTGCCTCTGAGCTCATATTCAGCACTAGGATTTATTTTCAGTCAAAGAATTGAGTTGATAGTTCCACGAAAGAAAGTCCACATCATTATCAACCCATTAGTCAGATAGCGAAAACATTGGATGCTATTGTCAGATTCAGAAGAATCATAGAATCATAGAATCAAAGAGTTGGAAGAGACCTCATGGGCCATCCAGTCCAACCCCCTGCCAAGAAGCAGGAATATTGCATTCAAATCACCCCTGACAGATGGCCATCCAGCCTCTGTTTAAAAGCTTCCAAAGAAGGAACCTCCACCACACTCCGGGGCAGAGAGTTCCACTGCTGAACGGCTCTCACAGTCAGGAAGTTCTTCCTCATGTTCAGATGGAATCTCCTCTCTTGTAGTTTGAAGCCATTGTTCCGCATCCTAGTCTCCAAGGAAGCAGAAAACAAGCTTGCTCCCTCCTCCCTGTGATCTATATTTGTGTTCCTTGTTTGCAAAACATGATCAAACAAGAAACGGTCAGGGTGGGGTTGTACAACTGAGCTTCATCAATAGGTTCAGTCTCCATGGTTCAGTCTACTGGTTCGGTTCCCATGTTTGAGAGATTCTGGGAGTTGTTGAAAAATAACTTCCCCAAACTCTGTTCATTGTAAAGGTGTATCCATCCTCTCAATCATAGTTGTAATAACAATCCAAGCATTACAACAGGCCAGAGAACTTCTCTCTACTGATGTAGGCAAGTCCTTCAGGGTTGAGCCTATTTTTTTTCAGAAGCTGAAAACACCATTCACAAAGTCATCATTCTTTTCTGAGTTCACCACTGGAAATATATATGGCAGAGCTCTCATTCTTCAGTGTCCCCGTTGAATAAACATCCAGGAAGGAATCCACACCATTTAAGGTAGTAAGCAACCAAAGAAGTAAAAAAAAAAGGAGTGGGGGTTAACTAATGGGAATCAATGGCTATTTGTCAGTTTTTGTTTAAAGCTGTTGCCAGGAGTATTTCTCATATCAGCCACAACATAGCTTTTTAAGCCATCTTCTGGAGAATGTCAGGGACCTAGACATATTTGTTGCCCACAAACATGCCTATGTTTTCCTTACAATGAAATGGATGTGGTGAGAGAGAAAGTGCCATAGCCTTTCCTTGAACAGCTTCATTTGCTTGGGCTTGGGCTACTTCTGAAGGCCACACATACTATTGGTAAACTTGGAACTCAGCAACTAGTTCAGGTGAAAACTCTCTTTGAGAAGGCTGTGAAAGATTATCCATTTCTTTCTCATGGCTCAAAGAATCCTTAAAGATAAATTATCTTGTAATGAGTGCTCAGGCATGCAGGGAATATTCTGTTGCCTCCAGGTGCTTCTCCGTGCCTGGGGTTTGGATCATAGCTTTAAGACCTTATGTTGCTGGGTTGGAGTGGATCCAAAAAAGCTACCTCCCAAGATACATACATTGCTTGTACATAAAGAGGTCAATAGCAATACATTCATCATTCTTTGGATACACCCTGGACAAACCACTTGTCAGGGTTACACAGTGCCCAATCATTGACATCTCCTGGCAGGGCGAAAAGAGATTCTTACAAGAAACCACTAGGAAATGACTGGACAAATTTCCAGTTCTGAAGGGGCTTTACAGATGACATTCCATGATAGGACTAGAGTCACTGGGCCAAAGAAAAACAAATGTGATCAGATGTAACTTTCCCATAAATTTCTCCAACAGTGATATGTACATGAAGAAAAGTCCAAAGGCAATATCTTTACTTCCAGCAAAGCAGAAGTCAATTTCATACAACCATTTTCCTATCTAATAAGTATAATTCTCTTCCAGGTATGCTACTTAAAAGTTGCATATCTCTAAATGCCCTTTGATCAGCTGGATGGATGAAATCTGTGGGAAGGAGATTCCCCATCCCTGGTATAGACTACAGATAGTGTGTGTGCCTTCACATCCCCTGTTGATTTATTGCAATCCTATGATTTTCATAGGGTTTTCTTGTGCAAGAAATACAATGCTTTTGCCATTTCCTTCCTCTGAATTATAGTCCACAGGACTTGGTATTCATTGACAGTCTCCTGTCTAAGTATGACCACGACTGACCCTGCTTAGCTTTCAAGATCAGATGGTGTCCTTTAAGGTATTTAAGCCATTACAATGATGGTGGATGATAGAGAGATGAGCAGCTAGATAACACATAGAGACCAGGCCCGTAACCAGGATTTTGATTCGGGAGGGGCTGAGTTTGATTTGGGGAGGGGGGGGGGGCTGAGTCTGAGTGAAAGAGGGTCTACCCTAGCAAACCTTTTGTATCGTTACCCCAATACCCCCATGCATATGGGATATATTGATCATGGTGATCAGATCATGATATGAATAAACATAACAGTTTAAATAAACATAACAGTTCAAATAACACCCTGGACAAACCACTTGTCAGGGTTTCACAATGCCCAATCTTTGACATCTCCTGGCAGGGCGAAAAGAGATTCTTACAAGAAACCACTAGGAAATGACTGCACAAATTTCCAGTTCTGAAGGGGCTTTACAGATGACATTCCATGATAGGATTAGAGTCACTGGGCCAAAGAAAAACAAATGTGATCAGTAAGGCCTTCTCGCGGACCACCATGAGAATTTCGGAGGGGGGGGGGCTGAAGCCCCTCAACCCCCCCCCCCCCCCTGGCTACATGCCTGTGAGAGTATAATCTGGTTAGACATTTGCTACTTTTCTAAGAACACACTTGCATGGAGCAGTTGTTAAAAACTTAAGAATATTGATAGTCATCAGTTTTCCAAATAACAAAGGAACTGGTTTCCATTGATAACGGTAACTGTTGTAATTTGGGATTAGGGATGGATGGACTGGGATTCACTGAGTTACACTGTAACTATGTGCACACACATACATACCATCCATATAAGATTACAGCCATACTTAAAAAAAAACAATTAATGTGAAAAGATGAGAGATAAGAGACTGCTTTTGCTGCATTTCTCTTCACTAGAAATGTTACCCCATTTCTTCTTAGATCTTCATTTGTTGACTAAAATATTGTGTGATTAACTGACCAAAATGTCCTATTGCTGTCCACTTTAACTGGATCGTCCCAAGTATTGTATTGTTTATACATTCCATTTTTAAAACTATGCCAGGCTTCCTCAGATTCTCACATTCCATGTTCCTATAATGTGTGGTGAAGCTTTGGAGTTTCAGCTCTGAGCATGTTAATTGCTGACATCTTTTCAACTTGAGTTCTGTTGCATCATTAGCCACAGTGCTCCTCATACATGCTCTCTATTCTTCCACAGTTGCTCATGGAGTGTCATCTCACTCTGAATTTCATCATCTGGCATTACCTTTGGTTTATAATGGATTATTCAATTAAAAGGTTTTCATGGTAAAAGACATTCAAGAGGGTTTCATTGTGCTTCTTACTTAGCCATACTGCCACTGCCATTGTATCTGAGAAACCTTTCACCAGTGCTGCCCTGTACTACTGCTGACGTCTAGTAGGTGTTTCACACTTACGACCCCATCACATGACTTCTGGCTGAGTCCTAGGATGCTTCCAGGATGGAGCTGGGACGGAGTCTGCCACAGCCCTTTATGCAACACAGGGTAACTTCCAGTGGGGCTCTGTCCTAGTTCCCTCCTGGAAATGTCATAGGACAGAGCCCCGAGAGCATGGGTGGCTATGTTCTGATAGCCTACAATGGAGCCAGTTGGGGAAAACTGGGTGGTGACATTTTCCCCTGTGATGGGGAAGGTAGTGCTGTGGGACATGGGACAATGGCTTCTCCCACTGCCCCATGGATTTGCCATGCTGCTCAACAAATATCCCCTCTGTCACGTGTGTTAGGGACTTCAATACGATGAGGTCCATAGCCTGATTCCTTAGCAGACATCAGCTTTATATGGGAGACCCTACCATCAGCATTGTGGCCATCCGCATAACCTCTTGCTTGCCACATAGGACCACACAATCTCATCACCACAAAAGGTAGTGCCACTGGTAGGAAAAAATATTATTTTCTACTCTGACTTGCATGGAAAGTTAAATATATTTGCCTTTCTATAGAAGTAGTACCAATGCTTCTTTTAAAAAAGATTTAGAACAATGTTGTTGTGACGAAGCGTATGATTACTGCCACCAATTTGCAACCATTTGTAAAGGAGCCACCACTTTGTGAGGGTTTATTAACTTGATAGCGTAGCTTATGGCTAATAATATTGATTTGGTCTTTCTTCTGTGTAGCATGACTAAACTTGGAAAGAAATTGTATCAGAGGCAAGGCTTTAGTAAAAGAACAGTAACAAGTTTATTGAAATGTAGAAGAAACGTGATGGATTCAATATTTTTCTTCTCTTAGAGGTACAGATCTTCAAAAGTTACATTTATAACTTTGCTTAAACAACTCTGGAAAAGACTCTTCCTTCCACTAAACAGGTTTCACTTATTTTTCTTCAAACTGGGTTTCTTTCTTTAATAGATTACTTCAGTTACACGCTTAACCTTTCTTTATGATGTTTCTGTTACAATAGAGACTCTCAACACTAACTATTGATATAAATAAGCCAACTCGACTTATTTAACTACTCAGGCTAAAAGCCCAAACCTCCCTGATTCTTACTAAGTAGAATAAGTCTTTCCCCTGTAGTTTTTAAACTACAGATCCCTTCTGGTTCTCTCTACCCAACAGGACAGCCTCTCCTACAGTTCACAGACTGTAGACTATTTCCCTGATACTCCTCTAGAGCAGTGTTTCTCAACCTGGGGGTCGGGACCCCTGTGGGGGTCACGAGGGGGTGTCAGTGAGGTCGCCAAAGACCATCAGAAAATATAGTATTTTCTGTTGGTCATGGGGGTTCTGTGTGGAAAGTTTGGTCCAATTCTATCATTGGTGGGGTTCAGAATGCTTTTTCATTGTGGGTGAACTATAAATCCCAACAACTACAACTCCCAAATGGCAAGGTCTATTTTCTCCAAACTCTACCGGTGTTCACATTTGGGCATATTGAGTATTTGTGCCAAGTTTGATCCAGATCCATCAGTACTTGAGTCCACAGTCTGGATATAGGTGAACTACAACTCCAAAAGCTCAAGGTCAATGTCCACCAGACCTTCCCAATATTTTCTCTTGGTCATGGGAATTCTGTGTGCCATGTTTGATTCAATTCTATCATTGATGGAGTTCAGAAGGCTCTTTGATTTAAGGTGAACTATAAATCCCAGCAACTCCAGCATTACCAAATGACAAAATCAATCACCCCCAACCCCACCAGTATTCAAATTTTGGGTGTATCGGGTATTTGTGCCAAATTTGGTCCAGTGACTGAAAATACATCCTGCATATCAGATAATTACATTACAATCTCGGAGTCTGAGATCATCTGGGGAGGCCCTGCTATCGACCCCACCACTGTCACAAGTGAGGCTGGTGGGGACGAGGAGCAGAGCTTTCTCAGTGGTGGCCCCTCACCTGTGGAACTCACTCCCGGGGGAAATCAGGGCATCATCATCCCTCCTCGCCTTTAGGAGAAGGATGAAGACTTCGTTATGGGACCAGGCCTTTGGGCACTCCGGCAACTAAATCAGAAAACCAGGCGAGTAAGACCAGCAGGATTTAAAACTAGATCTATGAGTAGCGGACGCTGACCATGTAAGAGGAGAAATTGGGTTTGTATTTGGTTTTATTGATTTTATTGATTTTATGGTTATAATGTATATTGTTGTTAACTGTGTATTGATGTAATTCTGTGTTTGATTGTCTTTATGATGCAGGCATCAAATTGTGCCTTTGCTTTGTAAGCCGCCCTGAGTCCCCTTCAGGGTGAGAAGGGCGGGGTAAAAGAACCCCAAATAAATAAATAATAAATAAATTCATAACAGTATCAAAATTACAGTTATGAAGTAGCAACAAAAATAACGTTATGGTTGGGGGTCACCACAACATGAGGACCTCTACTAAGGGGTCATGGCATTAGGAAGGTTGAGAACCACTGTCCTAGAGTATCAGTCTTCTCCGACTACAGACTAACCGTTTTAAAATGGCTGCCCTGCCAAGTGGCAGTTGGCTCCGCCCCTGTTTCCATGGTAACCCAGCTCAACATAAGCTGAACTGGCTGCCATCTTCCTTGGTTATACAACACTATATACTTACCATTACCATAACTAACCCTTTAAACATCTGTCTATAATTATACATAACATCTATAATTACCCATAACTGCAAGTTAAAAATGTACACTTCACCACAGTCATCTATTGAATTGGGGGGGGGGGGGAGCTTAATATATAATTGGAACTACTTTGCAATCATATGAGAACATTACCAGATACACGCTGGATCAGACCCAAGATCTATCTGATCCAGCACAGCAATCAAAACTTATGTGTTGGTATTATATATATATATGAATATCATTTCCAATTTAGTGGAATGCTATGGAAGTGACATTTTAATGGGTTAATTTCCCCAACCTTGCTACTACTACACTTGCCCCCATTATCTTATTTCTCATGCTGAGCAGTGGCTGTGGTCAGAGGGTAGGAAAGAAGACATAGGAAGGAAGAGAGAAGGAAGGGGAAATCCACAGTGTGTTGCAAGCTTCTCCCCAATCTAAGCCCCTTTAAAACAAAAGGAAAAGTTGTTCTGGAGACAGAAAGCCAATATATATGGGCAGGGTTTTTTTGTTTAGATTTTACTTTTTCTACCTTTACTATATGATTATGTTGTAGAACAGCTGGAATCCAGAGCCATTCTCCTTGCTATGTGAGCAGGCAAGTCAAATGTTAGGACAGTGCATGTGGCAGAGGTTAGAGACTCTTATGCTGATGTATATCAGCACAAGGTTAAAAGAGCAATGCTTTTATTTTCTGATAACCCTGGCCTTCGAGAGAGTATTTAACAAACTGACACGTCCCTGAAGAGATTTCAAAAGATATCACATGTCTATGAGCCAAACACATTGTTGTTTTAAGCCCTGCTGCTCTATCAGATTATCCTAATTTGGTCAGCTGCACCCTGTGTAGGTTTTTTTTCCTCCTGATATAAAAGGATGTATTACCAAGCTAGCGTTTTCTTGTTCAAAGAAGCAGAACTATAGTAGCTATTAGTCAATAGGGTATAAAATGGCAATTTAAGCCTCCATTAAACCCAAATAACCTTTCACAGGGCCATGATTTCTAATGTTATTATTTAAATATCTTATCATTATCCACTGAAATCTGAGTATAGATTATCAATATGCAGATATGACAACTTTTAACAGATGTGCATCTCTACTTGTTTGAGGATATTTCTGCTTTGTAGACCCTGAGCAAAATATGTGCAGTTGTCCCTCTGGATCCATAGGTTTTGCCCCCATGGATTAAAGATGGGATCAGTGGTTTGAATGAAAGGTAACAGGATATGGCATAATATAGAAAGCCTCTTCTTCACCTGTATTCTTGGGATACCCTTTCCCAGGTCCAAATTCCTTGGTCCCAATCCTAATCCCTGCATACAATCCTATTCCTTCAGAGTGGTTCATCTGTATAAGGCAGTGGTTCCCAACCTTTGACCAGGGACCACATCACTAGGGACCACTTTGACCATGGACCACTTGATCATGGACCACTTTGGCCAGGGACCATTTGACCAGGGACTATTTGACCAGGGACCACTTTGACCAGGAACCACTCTCCAACATTAGTACCAAAAGGATTATGAATCAGTTTTTGATCAACTTTATATTTTCTGATTCAGAAAATTGCATTGGATAGACCATATCAGCTCTAGTTTCTGATACAGAACATATGCCATCCAGTAGTCATCATCTGCAGGAGTGTAAATAAAATAAAATAAAATAAAACAAAATAAAGAGGATGGAGGCTTGCGGACCAGATTTTAGTCCTCGCTGCCCACTGGTGGTCTGCAGCCCACAGGTTAAGAACCACTGGTATAAGGACCTCATTCATGTCATCACATAAAGAGATGACATGCATAGGTGCATGAGCCATTATAGGTTAATGTTTGCTAAAAGAACCTTTGTAACATTTGTAACACTCTGGGACAGAGTGAAGAGAGGGGAGGCCATGGGACAGTTCCATCTTGTCTCCTGGATAAGCCATCAGCTGGAGACCCCTCTCCCCAGCACCAACTGTCGCTCTGGGCCAGAGTGAAGAGAGAGGGGGCCAGGGGACAGTTCCACCTTGTCTCCTGTGCTATTCTAGCAATATAATATAATATAATAATATAATATAATAGTGTATATATATATACACACACACACACACACAAAATATTTATAATATTATAATGTAATGCAATATAATAATAGCAATAACAATATGATGTAACATTACTAATAATCTTATGATATAGTGAAGTGGTCCTCAACCTGTGGGTCCCCAGATGTTTTGGCCTTCAACTCCCAGAAATCCTATCACCTGGTAAACTGGCTGGGATTTCTGGAAGTTGTAGGCCAAAACACCCGAGGACCCACAGGTTGAGATATAGTGGGATGGTGCAATATAGCAATGTTTAATGCTGATATTGTACTATGCTAATAATATAATATATTGTATATAATATATATCTTGTAAGCTGCCCTGAGTCCCCTATGGGGTGAGAAGGGTGGCATATAAATGTCGAAAATAAATAAATAAATAAATAAATAACATCATAGTACAGCTAATAAGACATAGGACTTACATTCCAGAATGCAGGAACTTTTCCAAAGCTCTTCTAGTTCTGCATCTGTTCAAAGTGAGTCAATAACTTGTCTATGGGAAATCCACAAAAAGTTTATCATCATCGTCGTCGTCATCATCATCATTTAATTACTTATTAATTGCCCTCCATCCGAGAATGCTCTAGGCGATTTACAGCTAAATTGTAAAAGATAAAATACATACATACAAAAAATAAAAATTAACAGGGATCGAATGCTCTAGTAAAAAGCCAGGTCTTAAGTGCTTGAGTAAAAGGCCCTAAGTCACGCATGGCTCTCATATAGGGCGGCAAGGAATTCCATAAGGCAGGGGCAGAAATAGAAAAAGCCCTGCGTCTGGTCCTTTCCAAGTGCACTTCTCTAGGACCCGGTATATAGAGTAAGTCGTGTTGGGCTGGTCACTGCGACCTCCGACGATGGGAGAAGGAGAGGCGGTCCCTAAGGTACGATGGACCCTGACTGTAAAGAATTTTAAAGGTCAGAACTAACATCTTATACAGGCCACTGTACTCAGTAGGAAGCCAATGTAAATGTTGCAGCACTGGTGTTATATGGCATTTCATGGGGGTTCTTGTGAGTAACCTAGCTGCCGCGTTCTGAATGATACGAAGCTTTCGGGTCGTAGACATTGGAAGGCCAACATACAGGGCATTACAATAGTCCAGCCTAGATGTGACCGTGGCATGGATGACAGTTGCCCGAGCCTCGTCAGATAGGAAGGGTGCCAGTTGCCTCGCTTGTCATAGATGGAAAAAGGCCTGTTTGCTGGCAGGGGCGACCTGAGCTTCCATTGTCAGCTGCAAATCCAGGACGACACCTAAGCTCTTAACAGTGGTCAATGGAGATAGGGCGGCACCATCGAAGGTGGGTAACGGAGGAGTCAGACCTGCCGGGCGGCCATGCCAGAGAATCTCAGTCTTTGCCAGGTTCACCTTCAGTCAGCTAACACGTAGCCAGTTCGACAGAGCTTCCAGACATAGGATGAAATTGTCTGGTATTATGACTCCAATAACACTGTTCTGACCTTTTTCTCTTTCAAATGGTATAGAATAGTATGTTGCCTCTGATACTAGAGATTTTAAATAGCCATCAAGATGGGTAGCCAAGTTGGGGAGATTTAGGCCATGTCTGCATTTACCAGAAAACTCTGATGCAACCCCTGGAGTCTTCTGGCTATTCACATAGTTGTGACAGGTGGAAAGGAGTGATAGAGCTGAACATCATCTGCATACATATGACATCTATTCACATAGCTGGCCAGACTGAAGGTATTATGCAGCTGATGCCTCACCACTGACAAGCAGCTTTCTCCCTGTTGCACGCTGCCAATATTGCATTTCTGGTCATATGGTCACATGCCCAACATGACCTTTCCCAAAATGCATGGTTATAAGCAAGGCTCTGTGAAAGAACTGTTTGCTGGCAGCAAGGGAAGGATGAGCCTGCTGGCACCGTGGACAGCAAATTGGGATGGAATCATTGTAGGAAGATCCAGAGTAAATCCCTTTTCCCAATGTCACAAAATAACATCTGAGTACAGTGGGTATGTTGCAAATCCAGGCTGTGCATCATGTGGGCTCACCACAACAACTGAGCTGTAAGTCCATATTATTTTGGTCATGTAGACATGTCCTTAGCTTGATGTTTCCACCCTATCAAATGACTGGGTAGCCTTGACCTAACTGCTGTCTCTAAAACTATTTTGGAATTTGTGAAATTTCCCTACAATAGAAGTATGCTAAATAAAACCACTTGATGATGTATCATATATAGGTTTTTGAGCAGAGGAAGTCATTGCACCGGGATTGTGGTGCAGATGGCTGAGTGTCAGCTGTATTAAGATCACTCTGACCAAAAGGTCATGAGTTCAAAGCCAGCCCGGGTTGGAGTGGGCTTCCAACCAATTGTGTAGCCTGTTGTTGACCTTTGCAACCCGAAAGACAGTTGCATCTGTCAAGTAGGAAAATTAGGTACCACCTTGTGTGGGGAAGCTAAACTAACTAATTTATGAGGCCATAAAAAAGACTCCAGCAAAAGCATGCGGGGAATGCGGAAGTACTTCATCAGTGTCGCAGATGGACGATGAAAGTGACAGCTCCCCTGGTGGCTAGAAAAAGTTAAATAGACTCTGTGTATGTCTGTATATGTTGTATGTCAAAATTGGCATTGAATGTTTGCCATATATGTGTTCATTGTAATCCGCCCTGAGTCCCCTGCGGGGTGAGAAGGGCGGAATATAAATACTGTAAATAATAAATAAAATTGGCCAAAACAATGAGTTGAAAGCAGAACTTAGAAAAAGTACTTCAGGGGATATCAACTCCCAGAGTCCTATAGCTAGTATATCTAGCTCTGGTGAAAGTAAGGACATGTCAAGGGAGTAAGAGTTATGTACATGTGTAAGCCTTTGGTCCCTTTCTGGTCAATGATATGATTCCCATGTATAAACTGGGGAGGGGGGGGGATATCAAATTGTAACAGCCATTTTTCTTGCTTTGATTGCCTGAGACAAAACATTGTTTTTTCTATTCATGCAGGTTTAATTTTTTTAGAATTACAGCTGGTAGTTTCAAACTTGTTTATTATAAATAGTGAGGAAGAACGAGAACGGTAGAATAATGCACATTGGTATCGACCTCTGAGAAGACACTTCTAAAAGAAGCGCATGTGCTGACTGGGCAGAATGGGCACAGCCAATTGCCAACCTGCCGTGATTATGCGTGCAAAAATGGCCTGGAAAATCCCTTTCTTCTGGACACTGCTGACTGCTGAGCAATCTATGCTGTGTGTGCTATTTGTTTTGTGCTCTTCGGGTCAAAGGAGTTGACACACAGAAATGAAATACTCCCACACAGTTCAAACTCCCTACATTTAAATCTCATTCAAATCCGACTTCTTAGGTTTTAATCCAATTTTTAAGTACAAATTTATACAGCTGTTACTCCCATCTAGAAGGCAAAACATACAACACAAGTAACAATCCAATGCTACAGGATTTTGTCTCAGTTGGTGTTATTAGTGAGATGCGTACAAAATGTCGACATAATCAGGCACTGGAAGTAGTGGGTTAGTAATTTCACATCAGTAAATAACATGAAGCCATCTCCAGTATTGCTATTTGGTTCCTACTATAAGATTGCAAATTGTCCACGTTGGGTTTGCAGAAACAAACCACAGTGGACGGAAATCCCTGTCCTATGCTAGAAATAGGAGAATGCTGGCCAAGGATTTATTTATTTATTATTTATTTATTTAAAAGTGTTGTATACCGACCTTCTCACCTCTCTTGAGGGACTCAGACCGGTTTCCAACCATAAAATCACATGCAGTCAATAAAACATCATAATTCATATTACAATAAAACATTAAAACAGCAATTACATTCAATAACTACAATGGTCAGTCGTCCTACTAAAAGCATTGTTCATCATCCTCCATCCATATCTCAGGGTGTTGGCTCACTCATCGAATGCCTGTCTCCATAACCACGTCTTCACCTGTTTCCTGAATGTCAGGATAGAAGGGGTGGTTCTGATCTCCAGTGGGAGAGAGTTCCAGAGTCGGGGCCACCACCGAGAAGGCCCTGTCCCTCGTCCCCACCAGACGCGCTTGCGAGGCCGGTGGGACCGAGAGCAGGGCCTCTCCAGACGATCTTAATAATCTTGATGGTTCATAAGGGAGAATACGTTCAGAGAGGTAAACCGGGCCGGAGTCGTTTAGGGCTTTATAGGTTAACACCAGCACTTTGAATTGTGCTCGGAAGCTAATTGGCAGCCAGTGGAGCTGGTGTAACAGCGGAGTGGTGTGCTCCCTGTACCCAGCACCCGTTAGTAGTCTGGCTGCCGAGCGTTGGACTAGCTGCAGCTTCCGGGCAGTCTTCAGAGGCAACCCCACGTAGAGACTCATGGTCCCTAAGATGAGAGCTGAAGCTCAATATTTAGAGAGCCATACATTTCTCATCTCCATCTAGGCTGAAGAACCAAAAACTTCATGTTTTCTTAACTTTCTGAAGAAGAGGAAAAAGAAGAAGAAGAAGAAGAAGAAGAAGAAGAAGAAGAAGAAGAAGAAGAAGAAGAACAACAACAACAACAACAACAACACCAAAACTTTATTTTTCTACCCTGCCTCCATCTCCTGAAGGCACTCGGGGCGGCTTACATGGGGCCATGCCCAAAGGAACATACAATTAAAAACAAAACAGTAAAATATTAAAACAACATACGAATAACATCATCATAAGCAATAAAACAAACATGATAAACAACAACATAGATACTTCTACTCTCATTTTTTGGGAGGGAGCAATATGCAAAATGAGTTAAAGGATAGGCTGGGCAATAAGGTGGATAGAACAAATAGTAGCATAGAAATAGAGTGATATAACAGGATAATTTCAGCTTAAATTAAAAGTATAGTAATCAAATATAGGAACTTGAGTTTAGATCATGGTTAGGAGCCATCTATCAGGAATTGTCAATCAAATGTACAATGAAACATCCACATCTTCAGTTCCTTGCGGAATGTGGATAAGGAGGGTGCCAGCCTAATCTCCTTGGGGAGGGAGTTCCAGAAATGAGGGGCCACCACCGAGAATGCTATTTCTCTCGTATCCACCAACCACACCTGAGACAGAGACGGAAGCGAGAAAAGAGAATTCCTGGAAGATCTTAGGGACCATGTGGGCTCGTAGAGGAGGATGCGGTCACGAAGATAGGCAGGTCCTGAACATGCAAATATCCTTGCGTGTCTAGTTCTTTCTTGCCATCATATGCATTTTATTTTGTCTTTTATCTTATTCCTAGTTCTGTGCAGAATATTGCACAAGTCCTCATCCTGCCTTTCTCTCTGTGTGAAGTTTTAATCCCAACCAAATGGACATTTTTGTCTTTTCTTGTAGGGTGTATTTAACTGCAGAGTGACATCATTGTAATTGTCATTGCTCAATGCCATGAAATCAAGATTGTTGTAGTTTTACTAGGTCTTTCATTTTCTCTATCAAAGAGTCCTGGTGTTTCACCAAATTAATTATATGTATAGATGCATACATAGATATTGCATTGGAGATTGTTTAGTTGACTCAGCAACACAACTGAAGCACCTGGTGGCACAATGGGTTAAACCCTTGTGCCAGCAGGAATGCTGACTGAAAGGTTGGCGGTTTTAATCTGGGCAGTGGGGTGAGCTCCTGTCTGTCAGTTCCAGCTTCCCATGCGGGGAAATGAGAGAAGCCTCCTACAGGATGGTAAAAGATCTGGGCATCCCCTGGGCAATGTACTTCAGACAGCCAATTCTCTCACACTAGAAACAATTTGCAGTTTCTCAAGTCACTCCTCAAATGAAAAAAAAAAAAAGCAACACGACTTTCCATTATATCACAACAGGTCAACCTGTCATCATCAAATGTTTCACAACAACAATGCAATAAAATAAATAAAAAATAGGAGTCTGTTGTGATGAAAGTCTAGTCTTGATCTTCTTGCAATCTCAACAGTGCAATACAAAATATACCTCCATATGCATTATTAACTAATGTCTTTGAGGAAAAAAAAATATAAATACATAATATGATTAGAAATAAAGCTCTGCCTTTTAATTCTAGATGTTCCAGGCCAAGCTGCTGTGGCTGAAATACAGGCACTTCACAGATGCTTGTATTTCATTTCTAATTTTATTTTTACTTCAGTTGTAAAAAAGGGCATGACTACAAAATAAAAGGCACGAGATTTTACTGGCCAATAAATGAGTGAAAAAGGGGAAATTTAAGATCCCGTGCAGGCTGTATCACTTTCTGATCTTTTTTTTTCAATTTATTATGGAGGCTGACTCACCAAGTACAGTAGTTATGGAGGGGAATTTCTCCTGATAACATACTGAATTTATAAGAGAAGGGGATTTTCTCTAAAATGGGGAATTATCTCAAGAAACAGTCAGCTTGGGATTTTCAGTTTCAAGATAGCTGTACGCCCTGTATGTATGTGTGTGTATACAGTAAATATTCAGGCAGTCCCCAAGTGATGAACAAGATAGATTCTGTAGGTTTATTCTTTAGTTGAATTTGGATTTAAATCAGAACAGGTACATTTTTAAAGTATAACTCCTGCCATACACACACACACACGTGTGTGTGTGCGTGTGTATACAGGGTGAGGCAGCATAATTTCCTTTTAAAAAATGTGTGCCATTCAGTCGGTTGAAGACGTAGCGGAGCGCTAGTGGTCTCATTCGAGAGGCGGGAGTATAAAGTTTTTTCCAGACACAGTTCAGTCGGCATCATGCATTGGAACAGTGAGGAGCGTGCTTTTGCCGTTGAGAGATTTCAGTGGATTTGGAGTGACCGGCCTGCTCTCCAGATTTGGCCCCTTGTGATTTTTTCTATGTTTTTTTTAAATCCCGTGTTTATGTGAACCGTCCAAGGACCCTACAAGATTTGAAGACCAACATCCAGGAAGAAATTGCCAACACAACACCTGCTATGTTGGCAAGAGTCATGACAAATGCCAGAAATCGGTTTACTCAGTGTATGAGGAATGGTATTATTATTATTTATTATTATTAACTTTATTTACACCCCGCAAAATCTCCCGAAGGACTCGATGCGGCTTACAAAGGCCAAGGCCGCAACAACAACATACAAATATAACAGTAAAACTCATAAGCAAATAATAAAATGTCACCTATCTAATTTGATCTTCAAAAATACATAAAACAAAACTTTAGGTATGCGCCTACATTATAAAAACAATTCTGATTCATACAATGGGTTTTATTAAGTTTTGAAAAAAGGAAGTTATGCTGCCTCACCCTGTGTGTGTGTGTGTGTGTGCGTGTGTGTGTATAGCCCCTGGTGACCCAGTGGGTTAAATTACTGAGCTGTCAAACTTGTTGACTGAAAGGCCGCAGGTTCGATTCCGGGGAGCGGCGTGAGCTCCAGCTTCTGCCAACCTAGCAGTTCGAAAATATGTAAATATGAATAGATCAATATGTCTGCTCCAACGGGAAGGTAACAGCGCTCCATGCAGTCATGCCAGCCACATGACCTTGGAGGTGTCTACGGACAACACCGGCTCTTCGGCTTTGAAATGGAGATGAGCAGCAACCCCCAGAGTCGGACATGACTGGACTTAATTTCAGGGGAAAACCTTTACCTAATCCACAATGAGAACTGAAGGGCTCTGAGGACTGTGGCACAAAAGCCTATAAATAACAAATGATACTTCCAATAGTGGAGAGGTGTCAGTATTATTTATTATTTATTTAAAACTTTTATATCCCGATCTTCACAACCTCTGTAGAGGGACTCAGACTGGCTTACAGCAAGGATTCAATGTTAATAGTACAATCTAAAAACATCATATAATAACGAGTTAAAATACGTATCGATTAAAATTACAAATAAGCCAAATCGCCAAGATAAAATCATGTCCAACTCAGTCCATATGTGTGGTTGATAACTTTGTTCTGTAGCTGGTTTCAACCATTACTCTGGGAATGCTTCCTTCCATAGCCAGGATTTCACCAGCCTCCTGTACAGGAGTACAGGAGAGAGGGGGCAGTTCTGATCTCAATCGGGAGAGAGTTCCATAGCCGAGGGGCCACCACAGAAAAGGCCCTGTCTCTCATTCCCGCCAGACAAAATTGCGAAAGTGGTGGGATCAAGAGCAGGGTCCCACCAGAGGATCTTAATTGTCTTGATGGTTCATAGAGGATAATATATTTGGACAGGTAAACTGGGCTGGAACCATATAAGATTTTGTAGGTTAAAACCAGGGGAAAACCTCTATGTGTGTGTCTGTCTGTCTGTCTGTCTGTCTGTCTGTCTGTCTATCTATCTATCTATCTATCTATCTAGGCTTTAGATAGCATAGGGAAGGGTCAAACCTCTATGGTGTTTGTTTTGCTATCTATGCTTCTGTTCATAAGACTTCACCTCACTTTCTGGCCCTGTGATTAATTGGATTTTGAAAAAAAGGCCTCTTGTGGAAGCAAGGATCGGTGAGAATGCTTCAGTAGAGACACCTATTCCCCGCGATAACTCTTTCAGAATTGAATTTCCCTTCCTAGTGGTAGATTTCTCTCACTTTCTGTTGCCTCACCCCCATTCTTAACTATGTGTCACTTGTAAATCGGGGACTGCCTGTACTTAGAATAAAGGTTATTTTGTAAGTACAAATACACATTATTATCCAACTGTTGGTCTCTTGTACCCCTTACCATAAAAGGGCCAGATCCAGTAGCTCTCGGAGGAAAGGCTGGAGTAACAATTTATTCACTCCTATACAGCTTTTTGTGGGATAGAATAGGATAGCAAGCATCCAGTCAGATGGTTATTTCTCTTTAGTCAGATGTCCTCTCCAAAATATTGTATTTCCCCTTTCATGGGTGAGATAGGCATTTCCTGCATTTTCATTCATCAAAAATGTGTATGTTTTCTCTGACTCGTAGAGTTGCCATGTGGTCAGTTTTAACTGACTAA
The DNA here is from genome assembly GCF_025583915.1 of Anolis sagrei ordinatus. Taxonomy (NCBI): domain Eukaryota; kingdom Metazoa; phylum Chordata; class Lepidosauria; order Squamata; family Anolidae; genus Anolis; species Anolis sagrei. The sequence continues at coordinate 151,191,202 of NW_026847438.1, forward strand.
TTTTTGCCACACATCAGTGTGAGTAATGCGGCTTTAGCTTAGCCCTGGATTTTGTTGTGTGTATGAGTGTGTGTGTGCATGTGTCACTATGAGCATCAAAATGCCTGGGGCTAGTATGTATTTGAAATATGTAACTACAGAAAGTTTTATGCAAATTTATCATCGGCCTATATTTTTGGTTTTTGAAATTAGCATATTCAGTAGTCTCTCTCCACTCCGCACCCCAGTTAAGTAGTGACTCTCCCTGGTTAAATAAAATGATAAAGAATAGATGGATAAAGTAGACCAATAGCTATGCAGACAGACATAGTATGGATGTGGTAAAGGAGAGGTATGACCCAACCTTTTTGTTGAATATCTTTGCATACTTTTGTTTTACAATGAAGCAAAGCCTGGGAGAAGTAGGTTGACCAAATTCAAGGATAAAAATAAAATAAAAAGGAAGCACATTGTTGGTATTGCTGGAAACAAGTTGTCATGGCTACACTTTCTGCATTGCCGCAGGTGTTCACTGCTGCCAAATGTGCAGAGATTCTGATAAATGTGAGAGAATCAAGGGCCTTGGCATGAGTTTTGAGGCCTTTTGTATTCTCTTTACAAAAAGGAGGAACTCTGCCTCTCTGTGCAACAGCAATATTGGCAGCAGTGTAGCAAATTAAAGTGTGGGTAGCAAATTTTGAGTGGGAGTTGTGTGCCAGATGGCTGACATGAGGGTAGTTTTTCTGTACTTTTATGCTGTTTTTACCTTAGTTGGGGTGTTTTTTGTGTTTGCAAAGGCATAGATGCTAAGCAACATGTCCTCACCTCCTTTATTCCTGCTAATAGCAACAACTAGCAACAGCAGATTTGATGAAACACAATTTTTGCATCTCGGCTCATCCAGGTGGATTATGGTTTGGATCTTTTCTTTGTTGATGCAACTAAGAATATGGATTAGAATGGGAAAGGCTGAAGCATAGTTACGTGGAGCCAGATGTAGCATTGGGAGCAGGCATGTAGCCGGGGGGGGGGGGGGGGTTGGGGGGGGGGGGGGGGGGGGGCTGAGGGGCTTCAGCCCCCCCCCCCCGAAATTCTCATGGTGTTTCGCGAAAAGGCCTTACTGGTGCATTATTTAAACTGTTATGTTTATTCATATCATGATCTGATCACCATACTCAATATATCCCATATGCATGGGGGTATTGGGGTAACGATACAAAAGGTTTGCTAGGGTAGACCCTCTTTCACTCAGACTCAGACCCCACCAAACCAGACTCACAATTCAGCCCCCCCCCCCCCCCGAAACGAAATCCTGGCTACGGGCCTGATCGGGAGCATGGAATAGCACCTTTGAAATTATTATTTATCTTGATTTCTTCCCTTTGTTTACCTTCCTAAAATAGGGACAGAATTTGGAAATGTTTCAGAGATTCTGAAAGCTATAGTCCCACAAAGTAAAAATTTAAAGCTATGAATATTGGTATAGGTAAAGGTAAAGGTTTTCCCCTGACATTAAGTCCAGTTGTGTCCAACTCTGGGGTGTGGTGCTCATCTCCATTTCTAAGCCGAAGAGACAGCATTGTCCGTAGATACCTCCAAGGTCATGTGGCCAGCATGACTGCATGGAGGGCCATTATCTTCCCGCTAGATATACTTAGATTTGCATGTTTTTGAACTGCTAGTTTGGTAGAAGCTGGGGCTGACAGCAGAAGCTTACACCGCTCTCCAGATTCGAACCTGTGACCTTTTGGTCAACAAGTTTAGCAGCCAGAGGTGGCCCTAGGTAATTTTCAACGGTAAGCAAACAGTATTTGCCCCCCGCCCCAACCAATCACTGATATATATTTTCTGTTCGTCGTGGGAGTTCTGTGTGCCATATTTGGTTCAATTCCATCATTGGTGGAGTTCAGAATGCTCTTTGATTGTAGGTGAACTATACCTCCCAGTAACTACAACTCGCGTATGTCAAGGTCTATTTTCCCCCAAGAGTGCCTCAAAAGTTCCCCTTTTGCCATAAAAGGGGCGCTTAAACCACTGTGGTTAAACCACTGTGCTACCGGGGGCTCCTAGGTGCCCTTTAAGTAGATTAATACTATATATTGGACATGTGGGGAATTGCCATCCATCCTGTCAACCCCCTTCTACTGAGTTTGATGACTACAACCTCATGGGACTACATTCTGATGAAATGCACAGACTTCTGTGGCATGCGATCTGGTGGTTCTTGGCTGATCTTGTCCTAATCCTTGCTTTAACATACAATGAGGAGTGTGTTCAAAAGTGAATGTCCCCATGATTAATGACAAATTGACCCAGCTGAGTCACCAGAGGAACCACGGCAATTTGTCAGATGCTGGCTGGAAATCTGAGCTGTGCAGTCCAGATTCAGTTTGGAGTAGGACTGATATCATGTGTCAGGGTTGCTCAGAGCTCCTGGGACTTTTTTTCTTTATTAGTACGTATAAATCACTCAGACGTTATGGTTTTGAGGCAGCATACTTAAAAAGAACATACAACAAAAATACACAAAATCATTGGTTATATTATCATGAAAGGTTGGCTGGACTGTGGAGGGTCTCCAACAAACATTTTCCATCAACATTTAAAATATGTTGCAGTTAATGTTACACTTCAGACGGAATAATATTGTAATATTACAAATAATGCAGGAATCAGGAGACTGCGTCGTTGTAGGTTTTTTCAGGCTATATGGCCATGTTCTAGATACATCTCTCCTGACATTTCACCTGCATCTATGGCAAGTATCCTCAGAGGTTGTGAGGATGCTTGCCATAGATGTAGGTGAAACGTCAGGAGAGAATGCCTCTAGAACATGGCCATATAACCTGAAAAAACCTACAACAACCTAGTGATTCCAGCCATGAAAGCCTTCAACAATACATTGAGCTGAACATTGTCGAACAGGGGACCATCGAGTGACTAGATTCTGGGAAGGCCTAGTGGTTTGTTTTGGTCCATATCTTAAAACACTACTGGTTGTTGTTCACTGCCTTCAAGTCGACCTTGACTTATGGCAACTCTATGAATGAGAGCCCTCCAAGTTTTCTTAACCTCAATAGCCATGCCCTGGCTTTGCAGTCTCAGGGCTAAGGATTCCATGATTGAGTCTATCCAACTGGAACTTACTTTTCCTACAGCCCTCCACTTTACCAAGCATTACAATATTTTCTAGTGAGTCATGTCTTCACATGATGAGAACAATAGCCCCAGTTTAGTCATCTTGTCTTCTAGGGTGAGTCGAAGCCTAATTTGTTTTTTCAATCCCTCCAATTAAAAATACCGGTCAAAAATACAGGCAAGGAAAATCATTCATACCTGCAGAAGGATGTGTGTGGGTCAACATTGACTCCCAAGTGTCTCCCTGCAATTGTCCTCTCCTGGACATAGTGGATATTGCAACATTAAATGTCCTGTCCTGCCCCAAATGGTTACAGGGGATACGTGGCACCATAGAAACTTTCAGAAACAACTACTTCTATGATGTAGAAAGTAGCTTTTCGGTTATTCACACCCCAACTTATTCTGAAACCTTTTCTTTACTCATTGAAGTGAAATAGCAAGGAGGACCCCTGAGAGTATTCTAAAAACTAACTTTTCTAACAGTCAAGAGTTAGAAAAGTTAGTTTTTAGAAGTAACTTTACCCACTACAGCTTGTAAAAATGAAATTCACAGTTGTAACCTGTTACTATGTAGCTCATCCCTCTATGATGCATTACTTTTCATTGATTTTTCATTGGTTTTTCAGTACATTGGTTTTTCAGTACATTCCTTTGGGGGAGGGGAAAATCTTGGGAGTGATAAGAGAATGGCATAAAATGTGAAACATCTGGCTCAAAGATCACTGAAAACTCCCTTAAATTGTTAACTGGAAAAATGCAATGAGGAAACATAAGCCATTCCTTCCCAATCTCAAAGTAACAGCATTTTAATTCATTGCTTTACCTTTGCAATGAAACTGCATTATTCCCTTATTGCAACAGCAGTAGCAATCACAAAAACTGAACTTATTTCAGCTAGCCACCAAAGTTACATTTTTCAAGCTCTGGATTGGGAAGGGTGTCTTCCATTTTTCCGTTTATCAAATTATTCTTGTTCCAGAGAGATCAGATATTTGTTTTGCCAAGTTACTAACGGCAATGTACACTGGATTCTCCACAGGCCTCTGTGTGCTAAGGGTGGATTTCTGATTACTTGCATTGGCCCATACTTGTAAATAAATTTTACAAAGATTGCATAAGATTAGTCCTCTGTATCTGAAATATCTTTATCTCTAACATGATGTTATTTGTTTAGGTTACATAACAGAGGAATAATTATAGCGGGGCTTCTCTTTGAGCAAAGCATGAGATTTTTATCTTTCTTCAAACAAACAAATTGATAGGCTTGCTCACTTTGAGCTCTGTGGAGCAAACCCTTTTGGTTGTGTCATCTGAAAATGTGGTTCCAGAGTCTTATCAAATCCACGAAGAAGAAAATACCTGTGGTGTTGCGAACGAAGAGCTGTCTGTTCGCTGACCATTACTGGTTTCTTAGAAACATACACACATTTGTATAACAACCATGAAAACCAGCATGGTATAGTGGTTTGAGTGTTGAACTACAACTAGAGAAAACAGATTTGATTCCCCGCTTGACCATGGAAATTTACTGGGTTATCTTGGGTGAATCACACATTTTCAACCCTAGGGAAAAAAAACATGGTTTTTTAGGGTTGCCACAGGTTGGAAACACCTTGAAGGCACACAAAAATAATTACTTTCACTTAGGCGATCCCTTGTAGTCCGAGGATGATGGTCCTCCAAGTGTAGTATCCTGGCGGTGGGTCCATAGGTCACTGTGGAGCCCTATTCTTGATTTGCATCTTCTCCCACAGTGAGGGCATCGGTTTCCAGGTGGAAGGCGGTCCTGGTTGGGGTTGGCTTGATGCACCTTCCTCTTGGCATGTTTCTCTCTTTCGCCCTCCATTCATGCCTCTTCAAATTCTACAGCACTGCTGGTCACAGCTGACCTCCAACTGGAGCACCCAAGTGCCAGGGCTTCCCAGTTCTCAGTGTAACAACAATAATAACATCCATATTCAATAGAGGACTAATGTTAGATTACAATATAGCATCAAATACATTGCACATTGCATAGTGATGTTCTTTGTGCACCAATGTGAATTATGCCACCTTGGATCTTATTCTGAAAAAACAAAGAAGGATATACATAAATGCAACAATTAAATAAATACAAAAATAAATAGTGCTCTGATGTGCATTAGACTTGTGCAGGGATTTGATTTGGCCACTTCCCTTTGGCTAATCTGGCTGGTTCAGCTTGGTCAGATGGCTGTAACGGTAAGGGCTCAGCCTCCATGTATTTTCCAGCCACAACAGAACAGTGGCTGTCAAAAACTGGCTTCAGTTACAAGTGGAGTGCGGGAGGAAGGCAGCCGCTAGAAGGAAAAGCACGAGGGAGAAAAAGACACTACACCAGGGCTGGCAAATCAAGAGAAAAGAGAGGGCCTTTTAAAGGAAGCTCAGGATAGCATAGCTCCAGGTTGATCTCTCTTCCTTCCCTGGGAACTCGGGAATCCTCCTTAAAATGTCTTGGAAAACTGCCTGTTGCAGGGAGAGATTGCTTTTGCCTGCAGCTCTTGTCTCTTCTAGAGCAGAAACAGATTTAATGAAGCATTAAACCCAGTCTTCTCTACCAACAGAAGGGAAAGGATCACAGAAAGAGTGGTAGCTTAACTCTGATGCTTTTAATCCAGGTCTTAATGAAGGATATAAGGACAAACGATTACTACAACGATGGGAAGGGGAGCCTAGCCCTAACCCCTCCCCCATAATGGGCTAGATAGAAAATGAATATTTCAGCTTCCCACATCAAAAACTCCTCTCAAATTAAGAAGGCTCCCAAAAAATGGATTGGAACCCCCACCGAAATCCAGGACACCCAAATGGATTGCATTTTACCCAGATTGCACAAGCCTAAAGTGCAATGATCCTGAGATCCATTGGGTGCTCTTCCTGGGTCCCATTGTGCCTTTCAGCAATTCAGCAAAAGGGTTTTCCAGTGGCTCAGGATTCATAAAGTTGCATAACCTGTCATATAGGATTCTAGCAGTCATTTTAAGTAAAATAAAGCTTTGGAACCACACAAAGAGGATTCTGTCTCCTGGAAATATTTTAGAAGCAATGCTTTCATTTTGTATTATTTTTAGTGTGATGTGCTGCAAAATTAGGAATGGTTGTATGTGAGCCATGAGCAAATTTTGTAAATGATGCAAACAAAAGACCGACACATGTAAAAATTGAGATGTTTGGAAGCAGTGGATAACTTTGACCATGCATTGGTTGAAAAGGATTCCTTGTTGAAAGTCTGCATTCCTTTTCAAAGACAGCAAAAATAGAATGGCATTGTCCAGGAACAGAAATTTCTGGTTTCTTAGAGCTGTCTTTTTTCTTTTTCCCTGGGGCAGAAGTAAGAACTGACAATAAAAATGACAAGCAATCCAAGATGTGAGCCGAGCTCTGACTGAATAGCAGTGTTTCCTCAGGCCCAACAAAACAGCAGCAAGTCTAGGATTTCTAACTCATATCTCACTTTGAATGGAAAATGTATAGTATTTTAAAAATGTTGTTAAGCATATCTGTAACTGCTCTTCCTGTACCAGTGTAAATACAATCTATTGCTCCAATTTTACAGAGGGCGAAAAAGATTTATTACTGATCTGCAATACAATTAATGTTGGCTGGTTCATACCGTAATAAAAATGACTGATTAGAGGTGGGATTGGGGCTAGTTTGGATGTACAACTCAAGCCATTCCTTAGATATCTATGTCCCGGTTGTTGCAAAAGTCAACCTCATTATATCAGACTTATTTCCAACTGAAATTCAATAATCACAACTGCTCTATGAAGCAGCCTTGTACGTCAATGATTTGCATGCATCAACATTGTTTTTTACATGGCCAAAAGCTTTTTTAAAAAACCTTTCTCCTACATGCACCAAAGACTTGAGTTAGAAAGTCCAGGTATTTTTGCCCTCCTCCTCATTCTTGAGAATGAATGTCTCCTACTTTGAGGGGTAGGTTGACAGAAGAGCCTGAAATTATAATAGCATCAAAATAAACCTAGCAGCATATGTGATTTAGTAGTAAAAGTCTTTATATTCCTCGCTTGCTGCTCTAAAGTACGCATAAAGTTGTGTCTCAATTTCCATGGGGATTAGGGGCACAGGAAAATGTACAAATATCCTAAGCCCTCCAAACATGCATTCTTCAGACTCTGCTGTGGCAAGATCTCCTTCAGGGTGGTCATCCATTTTTATAAGAGAGGGAAGAGAAATAGTAAGGGTCCTTCCACACAGCCCTATATACCAGAATATCAAGGCAGAAAATCCCACATGATTTTTTAATCATCTTTATTGCAAGAATTTTCATGATTATACATTAAAAAAACTGGGGATTGGTTGGGGTAGGGAGAAGGAAGAAAAAAACAACAAGGGAGAAGGAGATTATACAAATAATAATCTTTATGAGATGGTAATAATAATAATAATAATAATAATAATAATAATAATAATAATAATAATAATAATTTATACCCCGCCACCATCTCCCCAAAGGGGACTCGGGGCAGCTTACATGAGGCCGAGCCCAGAAATACATTACAGCACAATACAGTAAAATAAAAGAATAGAACTGAAATCACAATAAAATAGATAAAACATAGGAATATAATAAAACAAAGCAAAACAAAACAAAACAAAATAATGCAATGAGAAATCAATGAGCAGGCCACGTGTACAACATAAAATGATGAGAAAAGGAAAAGGAAATGAGAAAAGGAAAAGGAAATGTTTATCTGGGAATAAAGGGCTGGGGGTGACGTTTGTCTTCTGGTCCATTCCACTGGGAGTTTATTTTTCTTTTTCCCTTCTTCTTCTTCTTCTTCTTCTTCTTCTTCTTCTTCTTCTCCTTCTTCTCCTCTCCTCCTCTCTCCTTCTCCTCCTTCTCTCCTCCTCCTTCTCCTCCTCCTTCTCCTCCTCCTCCTCCTCCTTCTCTCCTCCTTCTCCTCCTCCTTCTCCTCCTCCTCCTCCTTCTCCTTCCTCCTCCTCCTCCTCCTCCTCCTCCTCCTCTCTCCTTCTCCTTCTCCTTTTCCTTCTCTTCCCTTCTCTTCTTTCCTTCTCCTCCTCTTCTCCTTTTCTCCTCCTTCTCCTCCTCTCTTCCTCCTTCTCTCCTCTTCTCCTCCTCCTTCCTCCTCCCTCTTCTTCCTTCTCTTCCTCTTCCTTATCTTCCTCTTCCTTCTCCTCCTCTTCCTTCTCCTTTTCCTTCTCCTTCTCTCCTTCTTTTCTCCTTCTCATTTTCTCCTTCTCCTTCTCTCCTTCTACTTCTTACTCCTCCTTCCTCCTCCTCTTCTTCTCACAGCTTTCACCTATTTTGTTTTCTCTACTTTTTTAGTGTCAGACCTCTAACCAGTGCTACGCTGTTTGTACAGAGTTAATGAGTATCTGCTTTGAACTGGGTTATCTGAGTCCACACTGCCATATATTCCAGTTCAAAGCAGATAATGTGGGATTTTATTCAGTTCTTTTGCAGGGGCCCTCCTCCTGCTACAGGGATGGTTGGCAAGATGGCAGCAATAGTAGGAGGGCAAGAGAAGTTAGAACACCTGTGGTTACAGTGGCAACCTATGTGGGTCTTGGCTTAATAGGGGATTCCAAGAGTGGCAGGCAGGACTTGTTTTGGGCTAGATTTACAGTTCCTATGATGCCTTCACCCTGTCACTACTATTCCGCTCACTTGGGCTCTCCTCTTTTCTTTTTCTATCTTACACCATTTGCTCCGGGGACAGGCACACCTCCTGGCCTCCTTCTCCTCGCTTCCCTGTCCCATCCCTTTCTCCCCTTCCATCAGAGTGAGTTTCTCCCAGTGACAGCACTCTTATTGAAGTCCTTGTTAAAAATGGCACAGAGTAGCAGTGGCAGTATGTTGTTGTTCATTCGTTCAGTCGTCTCCGACTCTTCGTGACCTCATGGACCAGCCCACGCCAGAGCTCCCTGTCAACTGTCACCACCCCCAGCTCCTTCAAGGTCAGTCCAGTCACTTCAAGGATGCCGTCCATCCACCTTGCCCTTGGTCGGCCCCTCTTCCTTTTCCTTCCACTTTCCCCAGCATAATTGTCTTCTCTAGGCTTTGCTGTCTCCTCATGATGTGGCCAAAGTACTTCAACTTTGTCTCTAGTATCCTTCCCTCCAGTGAGCAGCCGGGCTTTATTTCTTGGAGGATGGACTGGTTGGATCTTCTCGCAGTCCAAGGCACTCGCAGAACTTTCCTCCAACACCACAGCTCAAAAGCATCTATCTTCCTTCGCTCAGCCTTCCCTAAGGTCCAGCTCTCACATCCGTAGGTTACTACAGGGAATACCATGGCTTTGACTATGCGAAGTGGCAGTATATGTAGTAATATATATAGGGGACTGCTTAGCTGGAGGGACATTTGTAGTTTCTGCACCACAGGATTCTACTCGGTTTCACTTCTGCAGAATTGCCTGCTTAACTTCTAGCGTCTATTCTTGCTGTTTGCATTCATTCATGTACATCCAACTTTCCTCCTTCAGAGCTGAAAGTAGATTTGCTGATGCCTGGTGTGTGTCAGGGCAATATGGGAACAAGTGAGATGAACATTGGGTTGTTGTAGATTTTTTCGGGCTATATGGCCATGGTCTAGAGGCATTCTCTCCTGACGTTTCGCCTACACCAAGGCAAGCATCCTCAGAGGTAGTGAGGATGACCCTCACTACCTCTGAGGATGCTTGCCATAGATGCAGGTGAAATGTTGGGAGAGAATGCCTCTAGATCATGGCCATATAGCCCGAAAAAACCTACAACAACCTAGTGATTCCAGCCATGAAAACCTTCAACAATACATTGAGCTGAACATTGTCGAACAGGGGACCATCGAGTGACTAGATTCTGGGAAGGTGTATTGGGAAGGCTAAAGAGGTGTGAGACAAGCAACTGATCCTCTTATTCCCAACTCACCATACCTCATGCAAATTTCAACATGATCCTCTGTGGCCAGGCTGGGCATACTTTTCCACTGAACAGATGAGGCACTTGCCAGGCAGGAAACAGAATGGATAATAATTGCCTTTGTTTCAGGCATGGAAGCTCCCCCCATAATTCCTCCCTCTGCAAATTAACCATCTCTTTACACTATATCATTATGGAGCAGAGATGGCTAACTTTCTGATCTGGAACTCTTTGGGGTTTACCAAAATGTCAAACAAAAATCAATCAAATTGAAAAATTGGCATATTTATCTATGCATCTTCTCTCTCAGGAGCCCCCGGTTGCACAGTGGGTTAAACTGCTGAGCTGCTAAACTTGTTGAACTGAAAGGTCACAGGTTCAAATCCGGGGAGTGGTGTGAGCTTCCACTGTCAGCCCCAGCTTCTGTCAACCTAGCAGTTTGAAAACATGCAAATGTGAGTAGAGTAATAGGTGCAGGCATGTAGCCGGGGGGGGGGGGGGCTTGAGGGGCTACAGCCCCCAAATTCTCATGGTGGTCCTTGAGAAGGCCTTACTGGTGCATTATTTAAACTGTTATGTTTATTCATATCATGATCTGATCACCATACTCAATATATCCCATATGCATGGGGGTATTGGGGTAACGATACAAAAGGTTTGCTAGGATAGACCATCTTTCACTCAGACTCAGCCCCCCCCGAATCAAACTCAGCCCCTCCAGAATCAAATCCTGGCTACGGGCCTGCTCTGGCGGGAAGGTAACGGCTCCATGCAGTCATGCTGGCCACATGACCTTGGAGGTGTCTATGGACAACGCTGGCTCTTCGGCTTAGAAATGGAGATGAGCACCAACCCCCAGAGTCAGACATGACTGGACTTAATGTCAGGGGAAACCTTTACCTTTACTATCTTCTCTCTCTGTGTTTCTCTGTATCTCTCTCTGTCTCTCCATATATATTCACACCTAGGGCTCCCAGACTTCAGGGCCAGCCCTATCTTCTTTGGTCCTCTGGGCAAAGAAGAAGAATCCCAGGGCAAGAACATTATTTGAAATTCACACATAGGCACTAGGCCTGGGCGGTTTCGTTCGTTAATTTTGTAATTCGTTAAATATTCGTTATTTTTAACAATTACAAAACGATTACAAAACATATTTTCAAACCCGGAAGTGTTTTTAAATATCGAAATGGCATCCTCCATCTTTTTTACGAGCTTCCGCCCGTTTCGGAAATGACGTTTTAGGGATGGAGGATGCTGGGTGCGCCGGGAGCCAATCCGGCGCTCCCAAGCACCGTGGCTCATTGTGATTGGGCGGGCTGCCCTTTAAAAGCGGCTCCGCGTGGCCGCATTGCTCATTGCGAAGGAGACGGGAGGTGCGGGAGGGAGGCTTGATGGTTGGCTCTGTCTTGGCTGCTTGCTTGCATTCATTCATTCATTCATTCATTGCTTGTGCTTGCATTCATTCATTCATTCATTGCTGGGAGCAGCGGGGAGGCTTTGCCCTGTTTTCGCCCCACAACAGGGTAGGGCAAGCATTTTGTTAATTTTCCATTTTTAAATATTTCTGAAAAATATCTTTTTCTTTTATTCTTCAAAAAATTCAAAAAATATTCTAAAAAAAGAAAAGACCCTTGTGTGCCTGTGTGTGTGAGTTTGTCCCTGTCCTGTGGCTGTGTTCGCTCCACAACAGGGCAAGCATTGTTAATTTTCCATTTTTAAATATTTCTGAAAAATATATTTCTTTTATTCTTCAAAAAATTCAAAAAATATTCTAAAAAAAGAAAAGACCCTTGTGTGCCTGTGTGTGTGAGTTTGTCCCTGTCCTGTGGCTGTGTTCGCTCCACAACAGGGCAAGCATTGTTAATTTTCCATTTTTAAATATTTCAAAAAATATTTATAAATAAATATTTCAAAAAAATTCAAAAAATATTCTAAAAACGAAATTAACGAAATTAACGAAATTTCGTAAATACTGAACTTTTTCAAAGGAAAATTTTGTAATTATTTTAAATATCGAAACGCAAAAACCCCCCAAATACAAATCGATTTTAGAAACAAATTTTTGCGTTGTTACCCAGGCCTAATAGGCACAAATATACACACATGACTGATGTTCCTAGGCAACTATTGCTGACCATTTTGAAGGAGCTGCTCTAGTCTGTTCAAAGAAGAGCCTGGAAAAATTATTTCCTTGAACTACAACTCTTATAGATTCTTAAAAGCAGTGTGTGCAAAGGTATTACAAAGAAGGCTGTGAAAAGTTTGCATTTTTGCATCACTTCAGCAAAAAGGTGGAAGAAACCCCCAATTTCATTACAATTCCTCCAGCACTTGACTGACACTTATTTGTTATATAACTAAGCTTTAACAGGCAAAATATAATCTTAAATGTATGTTCTCTTAACCTGGCTGAGGTGGATTTAAATAGTGGAGTGTTCCACACAGATGGCCGCTATTAATCCTGGACTTCATGTCTAAGATCATCTGTTTAGTGGTCAATGTGTTACCAAGTTGCACATGATTATTTTTAGATATTACTGCCGGTTTTACTTTGGCATGGGATGCAAAATGTATTGCTCAAATTTCCCCAAAAAACCATAGCATGTTGCCCAAACTTGTTAGTTTTTAAGGGACCTTTCAATGTTTAGGCTGCAACAAGGATTAATCCTCACAAATACCTTGAATTAACCACACTCTGCACACTTCATCTTAAAAGCACAGTCATTTTCAAGTGGCATCAGATCAGTTGCAGGGGAAGTGGTGGGAGTTATAACTACACTCAGAATATCCAGAATGACACAAGCTGACAGAATTTACACTTCACTGTGGAACACTATGAAATTAGTCTTTGGGATTTATTTTGGCACATTTGCAATGGGATGTGCCTCGTGCAATGTGCTTTCAAGTCCCTCCCAAAATTGGTTAAGAGGTATTCATTACACACTGTGTGCTTTTAGTTGCATTGCAACATGGGAATTTATTGTTAAAATTACAGCTGAAAAGCAATAAAATTACATTGGTGTGAAAGGTCAGCTTTATCATTAGGAAGCATAAAATGACTGCTTCAGGCAGTAGATATTGGGGAAGGCAGCTGTTAGCTATTCCTCCTCAGTCCTACTCATGTATTCGACTCTTCTTGTCTGATCTCCACAGCCGGAAGATAGACTTGCCAGAGGTACAGTCTGTACAGGGGCGGCCCAACCATTACACAAAGGAAGCATTTGCAGTATAGTTGATTTTTCCCAGGGGCGTTCTTGAGGCACTCTTGGGGGAAAATAGACTTGACATATGCGAGTTGTAGTTACTGGGATGTATAGTTCACCTACAATCAAAGAGCATTCTGAACTCCACCAATGATGGAATTGAACCAAATATGGCACACAGAACTCCCACGATGAACGGAAAATATATATCAGTGATTGGTTGGGGGGTGGGGGATACTGTTTGCTTACCATTGAAAATTACCTAGGGCCGCCTCTGACTCTGTCATGTATCTGCTGAATCGTCATGCTATCAAGGATGGTGGAGAATGATAGTTCATAACCAAAATGAAAGTAAGATTTGGGTAACAGTCTAGATAGCATCTCCATGAGGAATGAAGGAAGGAGCATACGCTTGTCCTCTTTTTTCAAACAGCAGCATGCCATGGTTCAGCCATTGTTTTTACTTCATAAAAAAAGCAGGGCAATAGAGAAATGGCCTTGTATACACCAGGCAGATTACTCTGGGGTATTTTTTGCCCTGGAGCTATCCTAAATCCAGTGTGTACCACAGGGGTCCTCAAACTTTTTAAACAGAGGGCCAGTTCACAGTCCCACAAATTGTTGGAGGGCCGAATTATAATTTGAAAAAACATGAATGAATTCCTGTATTTATTTATTTATCGTGTCAGGAGCAACCAGACAGTTGTATTACATTTTTAACAAAACAAACAAACAAACAAACAGACAAAACACAAAGTTTGCAAGCTTGGTAGTTGATTAAATGTCTTTTGACCAGTATCTGGCCACTTGGAGTGCCTCTGGTGTTGCCGCAAGGAGGTCCTCCATTGTGCATGTGGCAGGGCTCAGGTTGCATTGCAGCAGGTGGTCAGTGGTTTGCTCTTCTCCACACTCGCATGTCGTGGATTCCACTTTGTAGCCCCATTTCTTAAGGTTGGCTCTGCATCTCGTGGTGCCAGAGCGCAGTCTGTTCAGCGCCTTCCAAGTCGCCCAGTTTTCTGTGTGCCAAGGGGGGAGTCTCTCATTTGGTATCAGCCATTGATTGAGGTTCTGGGTTTGAGCCTGCCACTTTTGGACTCTCGCTTGCTGAGGTGTTCCAGCAAGTGTTTCTGTAGATCTTAGAAAACTATTTCTTGATTTAAGTCGTTGACGTGCTGGCTGATACCCAAACAAGGGATGAGCTGGAGATGTCACTGCCTTGGTCCTTTCACTATTGGCTGCTACTTCCCGGCGGATGTCAGGTGGTGCAATACCGGCTAGAAAGTGTAGTTTCTCCAGTGGTGTAGGGCACAGACACCCCGTGATAATGCGGCATGTCTCATTAAGAGCCACATCCACTGTTTTAGTGTGGTGAGATGTGTTCCACACTGGGCATGCATACTCAGCAGCAGAGTAGCATAGCGCAAGGGCAGATGTCTTCACTGTGTCTGGTTGTGATCCCCAGGTTGTGCCAGTCAGCTTTCGTATGATATTGTTTCTAGCACCCACCTTTTGCTTGATATTCAGGCAGTGCTTCTTGTAGGTCAGAGCAGTCCAGAGTGACTCCCAGGTATTTGGGTGTGCTGCAATGCTCCAGTGGGATTCCTTCCCAGGTAATCCTCAGAGCTCGGGATGCTTGTCTGTTCTTAAGGTGAAAAGCACATGTCTGTGTTTTAGATGGATTAGGGATCAGCTGGTTTTCCCTGTAATAGCGGTAAGGGCATCTAGAACTTCGGAGAGCTTCTGTTCTACCATCTCAAAGCTCCCTGCTTGAGCAGTAATGTCACGATCATCAGCATAGATGAAGCTCTCTGTCCCTTCTGGTAGTGGCTGGTCATTTGTGTAAATGTTGAACATTGAATTCCTATGCACACTGCACATATCTTATTTGTAGGGCAAAAAAACACTTTAAAACAATACAATAATTAAAACGAAGAACAATTTTAACAAAAACAAACTTATTTGTATTTCAATGGGAAGTGTGGGCCTGCTTTTGGCTGATGAGATAGGGTTGTTGTTGTTGTTGTGTGTGCTTTCAAGTCATTTCAGACTTAGGTTGACCCCGATTGAGGGCTGGGTAAATGACCTCGGAGGGCTGTATCCGGCCCCTGGGCCTTAGTTTGAGGACCCCTGGTGTACAAGCTGAATCTGTAACAGTGTCCAGATGATCCAATCCATCCCATAGCTGCCCTGTCCTCCTGTCCCTATGTTGCTGATGTTGCTTCTTCCTAGTTGTGGAGTTCTCTGCTATTACCTGGCCATTGCTTGCTACATCTGGTGATGTCAGGATGGGGTTCAGCAAGGAGAGTTGCTTTCTGACATTGTAGATGTGATTTGAATTTGCCAGGCAATAAATGACACAGCAATGGACCTTGCCCTTCCTTGCACTGATCTATGCGGAGAAAGGGTGATGATAGTTGTGTCCATCCGGACAGTGGATCAGGCTGAAATGGACTCAGTCTAGCTGTCTAAATGGCCACCCTTGACTACCCTGGAGTTTTCTGTAAAATCCCCAAACTATGTTCTGCTTTAGAGGCAGAAAACTCAGAAAGTCCCCACTGGAACTCCCCATGCAACATGAAGACACCCAGTGGTAGATTAGAGGTGAGTCCAGTTCTTTTTTTTTTTTGTTCAAATAGATAAACCCAATAGTGTGAAAAGATAAAATAAGTGGATAACATGAAAGGCATTTGAAGAAAATACAGAAGCACTGTGGAAATATGAATGGCATCTGTTAACTTCCTGACTTTCTGGACTTTGCACAACAGAAGCTTTGATGGCTTTTGGCAAGGCAGCCAAGAACTAAGGAGTAATAATTAGACTTGTGGGAATCTATCTGTGTTTACCCCTCCAGATTCTAATGTTCATAATATAAGTGATGGGATTAAAATAAAACCAAAATGTCAGTAGTTCATACAAAATGACATTTGGATCAAAACTGGATAATTCTTTTGGTAAAAAAAAAGAAACCAATGTAAATATGTAGCATGTCTTTCCCTTTTTAGTTAGCCCCCTCCCACAACCTCCACCACACAATTAAAGATTTTCTGAAAGTCTAATGGCCTCTTTTTACCATTTGGTGTCCCTAGGTATTATTATTTATTATTATTTAAAACATTTATATTCTACCCTTCTCACCCCGTAGGGGACTTAGTGGAGCACAACATGTATAGAGCAAACATTCAATGCTGGGACATAAAACTATAAATATATGGTTTTCTGGCTCCGGCCCAGCATACCTGTCCGAACGTATCTCCTTCTACGTCCCACCTCGGAGTTTAAGATCTTCTGGGGAGGCCCTGCTCTCGGCTCCACCTTTATCACAAGTGAGACTGGTGGGGACGAGGGACAGGGCCTTCTCGGTGGTGGCCCCTCGCCTGTGGAATGCACTCCCCGGGGAGATTAAGTCATCAACATCCCTCCTCTCCTTCAGAAGGAAGTTAAAAACCTGGAAGTGGGACCAGGCCTTCAGGTAAGCTGGCAGTTGGACAAAAGACAATGACGACCAGAGTAGGAAAGGACAATGACGATGCTAGACGGATCATGGATTTATGAATTGGCGAAAACTGACCACAAGATGATTTTATTGCTGCGACTGTATTGTTTTGATTGTTTTAATTAGTTATAATTGTTGACGTTATATTGTAATTTTGTATATTGTATTTTGTGAATTGTCGGGCATCGAATTGTGCCTTTTGTAAGCTGCCCTGAGTCCCCCCTAGAGGGTTGAAAAGGGCAGGGTAGAAGCACCCCAGATAAATAAATAAATAAATAATAAATATATACAAACCTTAAAATCGCTTATATCCACTTTAAAATCAGTTGCTTAAAAACCATATCAGGACACAATTCTATTATTGCCTCATTGCACTGCCCCAAAGGCTTGGTCCCACAGACAGGTATCGGTAGAGAGATATGTGTGTGGGTATGTCTTCAAGTCATCTGTCAAGTTATAGCAACCCCATGAATTTCATTAAGAAGTACTCTGGGATAGCATTGGCAGTATCTTCCTCCAAAATATAGCCTACAGTACCTGGCATTTATTCATTCATTGGTAGACTCCTATCCAAATTTTAATGAGAGCTGATGGTGCTTAGCTTCCAACATCAGAAGGGATCTGGTGCCTTCAGGGTATTTAGTCAGATATGCGATAGCAATATGCTCCTTTCTTGGAAAACAAACCAACCTTCTTTCTCCATCATTCAAGCTGCTTTGGAAAACTCGGAGAGTATACTGTCAGCCAGTGCTGCCTTAAGATAAATGATACATTGCTGCTAATAACCTGCTGGGCCAGAGCAAATCCATTTCCTGATAGTGGTGGAATTTTTAGTGTCATAATTCAGCTCAGTGTTATTGATTCATTTTCCCTGGCTTCCACAGTGTTGCTGTGCATGATAAAATAAGTGGTTTTAGGGATTAAGTGTGAAAACAAAGGCTGTCAATTCATCTAATGACTCGGTGTAAAGCTTAGTAAATGGTTACCATGTTGATGCCCTGCTTATTTAGTCACAAAGGCATTTACGCCGTGTTTATCTGTGCACCCAGAACGAGCCCTTTGGCAATCCCCTCCCCTAGATGATGACGTTTATCATTTGCACTGTCCTTTTCTAGAACGGCAGCTCAGCAATGTAAAACCTGAGGGACAATAAAACCAGATTTTTCTCTTTTTTGTTTTAAAAAATAATAATCCAACCTTGGCAGGCTCTCATGGGGAAGTCAGGTGACTCACAAAGGCAGCCCAATCCAGTCATGAGGCGCATTTTTCAGTGGCTCAGCTTCCCAGAATTTGCGACAGCTCCTGAGAAAGGGTTACAGTCATTCAGTTATTCATCGCAATTACAAATACCACCAGCCCCAGGCTTTGGAGCACAAAGTATTACAATTATCTGGACATCCAAATCAAATTCTGCAGCCAGTCCTTGCTTGCTTAGATTCAATGAATAATGGTTCTGCTCTCTCCATAGGGAACACTCTAAAGTCTCCATAAATTACTAACAAGTTCTTCCTGTCAACCATTTCTTGGTCAGAATTAAGCAACACTAGGGCTTTGTTCACAAGTTACCTTCTTAATTAACACATTAATGAATTGCTTAGATTTATCTCTCTCTTGCATTGCACATACACTCAAGGTGATTTACAATTAAAAGATTGAGGATAAGGCATGTGAAACTACAGAACAATAAAATCAGTTGTGGGAAAACCCAATGAAAAATCAGAGACAACTTGCTGTTATGTGCCCTCAAGTCATTTTCAGCTTATGACAGTTCCCAAGACAACCCTATCATGGGGGTTGAGACAAAGTACAAAGTGTTGGTTTTGACCTTCCATGCCCTACATGTTTTGGGTTCAGTTACCTACAGAATCATCTTCTCCCATACAATCCACCCTGGACTCTTAAGTCCTCTCCAACCAGCCAGAACCCAATTGGCAACTCTCACATAGAGGTCCCTTTCATCGGCTGCCCCAAGATTATGAAATATCCTACCCAGTCAATTTTAACTTGTGAATGTTAACCTGCATTTTATCAGGAAATTTTAATGTGCATTTTACCTGTGTGTAGGTCGTGGAGAGCGAGGGTGAGAATATACTAATTGGAGCTGGAGTCCAGCAGAAGAAGAGGCTATAAAAGTAGATACTATTTCTCAGCCTACATAGCAAGTAAGCTCCTCCGAGCAGGCAGAAGAAGGGTGAAGTGTCCCAACTTTTGTGGACTTGCGAAGAGAGAAGCTTTTCTAGAAATGAGCTAGCAACAGGTAACACCTGAGATCTTAGCATTTAAGGAGCTCATGTGTGGCACCTTGTTGCTGGCAGCAATGTCAATGTTTGGAGCTGTGACCTCAGACTGTTTCTTAGATTTGTGATCTCTGGACTTACCCTTGGACTCTGGCTTTCAGATTTTGGATTGTCTTTGAATTCTAGACTCTCTTGGATCTGGCTTTTGACCTTGGAATGGACTATCAGCATCTTTAGTATGCTACCATACTGTTCTTGCCTCTTGGCTGGACTATTTGGCTTGAACTCTACCCATTTGTTAGTTCTCCACTTGCAAATTGGGTAGAAGCTCATCACAGTACATTTGTTATGTGTGTTTTAATAGTACTTCATTTTACCTCACTGTTTTAACCGTGTTGTGCCCCACTTTGAGCCTCAAGTAGAGATGGGTAATTAAATAATAATAATAATAATAATAATAATAATAATAATAATTGTGTGACTTTCCCATAGGCAATTAAAGGGGATCTTGAAACTTATTCAAAGTCATTCCATATATGAGAAAACAGGAGAACTTATAAAGGATAGAATAATGTAAAAGATTTACATAATGCATAAACACCATAACTATGGTACTACATAATGAATCCTGGTCTGATTGTCCCCAGTTCCCTGTTACTGGGAAGCAGCCACTGCAAATGAAGGGTATCCATTACCCTGTTGTTTAGGATGCAGCTGGCTCCCATTTCTACTCACACCTGTGAACAATCTCCAGGGCAACAGGAAAAGCAGAAACCCAGTCAAAATTGCACTTTGTGTCAGAGATTGCTTGTGAAAGAGAGAATGGGAATGGTACTTAGCTGTTTTACAAGAAAACAAATATTGGTTGATCACAACAGATGCTTACTGGACTAGAGGACTTTCAGGGTCCATACATAGTCCATATGACTTTGGAACTCCATATGACTTTGGAGCTACAGACCAATGCTCCATAGTCCAGGTGGACCCAGAGAACAACAAGTGAAATGGCAAGAGGAAACAATGGTGAATCAGCAAGTCTGAGACCAACTGCGGATGACACTACTTACTAAGGTCACTTCTACACAAGCCCTAAAATGCAGAAGAAACCAGGATAAAATGTTTGTGTGTTGGAGGGGATGATGTTTAAGGAAATTGCATGCTGATTTGGATTAACAGCTGAAAAACATGTGTTTAAAAGATGTACTTAAAACCTGATTTTGGAAGAAAAATGTGCGTATTTGCATAACTGTATATTCCTGCATGTCAAGGAAAACACATGACTTCTTTCCTACATTTTGGTGTGGATTGCTCCAGTGCATATCTACATTTTAAAATCCCAAAACAGCTGATCAGGGCTGTAAACAAATGGAGCCACAGACACATGGGTGGCCAAATGGAAGCACAATTGGAAAGCAATTACAATGAGAACTCTCTGCAACCATTCCTTTGTTCTGATGTTTATGAAATAAAACAGGGCTTCAATTTACAGTAGAGTGAGGAGAGATAACAAGAAATCTGGTTGTGTGAACATTTAGATATTCGCATCAGTGCATATGAGTTCCAGCACATCTCGGAGTGCTAATTAAAAAAAAAGGAAAGGAAACTTCTGGTGGGTGTCCCCCATCTATCTTGTGGATTTCTAAAATCTGCTACAAACATGTCAGAATGTTGGGGGAGTATCAATAGGGACTGACAGCTCTGTGTCTGGACTTGCTACCAGGTACCACAATTTTTTCCCCACTTATTCGTCCCACATTTTGATGCTGACTGGAAGTTCCCTAACACATTCTTCATTTCTCCTTAACTTAAAAAAAATCCCAAAACCAAACAAATGTATGGCTCGTGTATTTGTGGGAATACATTCCTGAATGTACTGTGGAGACAGGGTGATAGTGAACTGAAATGAACACCTTCTGCCAAGTGGACATAAAAAAAATCTATCTGTTCTTGGAATTTGCTATGTCCCCCCTGGCAACTTGGTAAATTAGGACAGATGCATACTATAGAATTGCCTGAAGGATCTAGAAAATTTTGAGATAGATGGGTTAGGTTAAACTATTGGCACTGGTTCAAAGGTATAGTCAGGAGTTGGCTGGCTAGGCATATCACGGTTACAAGAGTTTATTATTATTTTATTAATACCTTAAACAAAAGCTTTTTCAATAACAAAAAAATTATACTTATTTTTAGTCGATACTTTCAACATCAGGGCAACAGCAGGAGTCTTATTAAATTCTTTTAGTCATGGTGGCGTCATAGTTTAGGTGAATCTAGAAAACAAAAATACATAGTACAAAATCATAAGTTTTGAAAGAGACCACAAGAGCCACCTAGTCCAATCCTACGCCATGCCAGAACACAATATCAAAGCATTCTCCACCAATGGCCATATATCCTTTGCATTTAGCTGTAGAAAAAGAAAACTCAGCATGTACTCAGTATTTAAGTAAGTTTACGAAGAAAACATCAATATTCACAAAATCAATCTTATTTATCACATACAGCTTGTTGCTTTTTGTTTTAACATGATTTAGGGAGAGTAAGATAATGAATCCCAAGGCACAGGCCCGTAGCCAGGATTTTGTTTGGGGGGGGGGCTGAGTCTGAGGGAAAGAGGGTCTACCCTAGCAAACCTTTTGTATCGTTACCCAATACCCCCATGCATATGGAATATATTGAGCATGGTGATCAGATCATGATATGAATAAACATAACAGTTTAAATAATGTACCAGTAAGGCCTTCTCGTGGACCACCATGAGAATTTCGGGGGGGGGCTGAAGCCCCCCAAGCCCCCCCCCCCCCCCCCCCCCCCCCCAGCTACATGCCTGCCAAGGCACTGCCTCTGTGTCAGTACTTCATCTGTTTCCTCCAGGACTGTGATATTTCTAAACCAAGCTTTTTTTTTTCCTCAGCCACATAATTTCCAGCAAATTATGTTCTAACTATTTGCTAGTTTTAATCTTGAAATTCTGGATAACTGTTTCAGATGAATGTTTGAATCAATTCTTTGCAGATGGTAAATCATTCTTTCTGCATCAATTGATTGTGCTTTGACTAATCTGACAAAGTAAGGGAAAGTGTTTGTAGGATGTATTGTCAAAGGCTTTCATGGCCGGAATCACTGGGTTGTTGTAGGTTGTTTCGGGCTATATGGCCATATTCTAGGCATTCTCTCCTGACGTTTCTGCATCTATGGCAGGCATCCTCAGAGGTGTGAGGTCTGTTGGAAGTAGGAAAATGGGTTTATATATCTGTGGAATGACCAGGGTGGGACAAAGGACTTTTATCTGCTGGAGCTAGGTGTGAATGTTTCAACTGACCACCTTGATTAGCATTTGATGGCCTGGCAGTGCCTAGGGCAATCTTTTGTTGAGAGGTGATTAGATGTCCCAGATTGTTTCCTCTCTGTTGTTTTGCTGTTGTAATTTTAGAGTTTTTTAAAACTGGTAGCCAGATTTTGTTCATTTTCATGGTTTCCTCCTTTCTGTTGAAATTGTCCACATGCTTGTGGATTTCAATGGCTTCTCTGTGTAGTCTGACATGGTGGTTGTTAGAGTGGTCCAGCATTTCTGTGTTCTCAAATAATATGCTGTATTCAGATTGGTTCATTGCTATGGCTGACTTCTCTGGTTGAAGTAGTCTGCAGTGCCTTTCATGTTCCTCGATTCATGTTTGGGCAATGCTGCGTTTGGTGGTCCCTATGTAGACTTCTCCACAGCTGCATGGTATACGGTAGACTCCTGCAGAGGTGAGAGGATCCCTCTTGTCCTTTGCTGAATGTAGTATTTGTTGGATTTTCTTGGTGGGTTTGTAGATAGTTTGTATGTTGTGTTTCCTCATCAGCTTCCCTATGCAGTCAGTGGTTCCCTTGATGTATGGCAAGAACACTTTTCCTCTGGGTGGGTCTTTGTTTGTAGGATTTTTGCTTCATTTATCAAAATAATGTCCCTCACCTTGATTGGGAAACCATTGCTGTTCTGCCTCAGGGATCACCTGATTTTGGGCTGCCTCTGCCTGTTAGCTTTCTCCTCCAAACTGCCTTCCTACTCTGTCCAAGGGGCCACACTTGGCAACCCTATTTGGAAGCAAAATCCTAACCATTTAGCGCAACTTATGTATCTGTCTTGTCTGCAGGCCATTCTTACTTGCCACAGGAGAGCAGGGGAATAATTCTTGGAAAGCTTGGTATGCATGAATATAATCCTATGCCCTTGAAATCAGATTTTCCAATATTGCAAGGGGTATCTGGAGGAATATGGAACGAATGCACATATGTAGTCAATTATCACATGCACGAGTGAAGTGCAAGGAATTTTGTGAGGTTTGGGGAGTTAATGAAAAAATATATCTGTCACAGCAGCTTGCAGTCAAATGTGAGTCAGGCTTCATTTTTTCCCCGTAGATGTCAGCATTCCAATGCCGAGCGATAGCTGCGTACTATAGGACTGATGGCAAAAATGTTCTCTTTGAAGTCGGTTGATGTTTCAAGTTTAATTGGAAGTTAGAGAGTGCTAGGTAGGGAAGATTTTTTTTGAAGTGTGTGTGTTGCTCAACTATGCCTGCCAAAGACCAGCACAGGTTGACAGTGTAATATTGGAAATGAAAAGTAAGTGCCTGCTGTGCTACCGAGGGGAAAACACCAGTCTTTGCGTCTGGTTAGAAATGAAGCAGAACCACCTAGTGAAAATGCTTTTCGCTGTTAGCTGATTTTAATGGTTTTTCTGCTTTTAATGGTGAGGTTATAATAATACAGATTAATATATATTTTGCAACCAAATATATTATTTTCCTTCAGAAAACAACACACATTCATCTCCAAATGGGAATTATATTCCTTATGTTCATCCAGCTTGCAAAATTCTAGCACTGTAGCGATTGACATTGAAAATCACGAATACCTGGAACTCTGGCTGTATTTACATTCCTATGGGAACTTTGCCTGCCTCTTTTCTTCGGATGTTGTTGTTGTTCATTCATTTAGTCATTTCTGACTCTTCATAACCTCATGGACCAGCCCATGCCAGAGCTCCCTGTCGGCCCTCACCTCCCCCAGCTCTTCAGAGTCAAGCCAGTCACTTCAAGGATGCCATCCATTCATCTTGCCCTTGGTCGGCCCATCTTGCCCTTAATCATAGAATCAAAGAGTTGGAAGAGACCTCATGGGCCATCCAGTCCAACCCCCTGCCAAGAAGCAGGAATATTGCATTAAAATCACCCCTGACAGATGGCCATCCAGCCTCTGTTTAAAAGCTTCCAAAGAAGGAGCCTCCACCACACTCCGGGGCAGAGAGTGCCACTGCTGAACAGCTCTCACAGTCAGGAAGTTCTTCCTCATGTTCAGATGGAATCTCTCTTTCTTGTAGTTTGAAGCCATTGTTCCTCGTCCTAGTCTCCAGGGAAGCAGAAAACAAGCTTGCTCCCTCCTCCCTGTGGCTTTCTCTCACATATTTATACATGGCTATCATATCTCCTCTCATCCTTCTCTTCTTCAGGCTAAACATGCCCAGCTCCTTAAGCCACTCCTCATAGGGCTTGTTCTCCAGACCCTTGATCATTTTAGTCACCCTCCTCTGGACACATTCCAGCTTGTCAATATCTCTCTTGAATTATGGTGCCCAGAATTGGACACAATATTCCAGGTGTGGTCTAACCAAAGCAGAATAGAGGGGTAGCATTACTTCCCCTAGATCTAGATACTATGCTCCTATTGTTGCAGGCCAAAATCCCATTGGCTTTTTTTGCCAATGGCCGTTGGTCGGCCCCTCTTCCTTTTTCCTTCCATTTCCCCCAGCATCATTGTCTTCTCTAAGCTTTCCTGTCTCCTCATGATGTGGCCAAAGTACTTCAAATATGTCTCTAATACCCTTAGCTCCAATAAGCAGTTGGGCTTTATTTCCTGAAGTATGGACTGGTTGGATCTTCTCGCAGTCCAAGGCACTCTCAGAACTTTCCTACAGGACCACAGTTCAAAAGCATCTATCTTCCTTCACCCAGCCTTCCCTATGATCCAGCTCTCACATCCATAGGTGACTATGGGGAATACCTAATTGTATTTATAATTGTAATTGGATACCTAATTGTATTTATAATTGTAATTGGATACCTAATTGTATTTATAAATGCTAATTTGAAATTTTAAGTGATTGTAATGCTAGAGGTTTGTACACTGAGAAAAATGGGTGGCAGAATTCTCATCGTGTGTATGTGTGTGAGGCAATGTCCTCATTTTGCTCTACCCATGGCTATAAAACTGGTGTACAAACATACAACATGACTTATTTCTCAGGGTACTATAGATGATTTTATTCAATTACAGCATGTAATATACTGTAACATAAGGCCAACGGTTTTGCAATGGCTTCTCCAATTGCGTCAAGGCTGAATGCTGGCCAGGGCAGGGAGCTGAGCTGTGGCCCTTAAATAAGCACACATTTTGTAATATATTGAGAGCACATGTTTGTTCTAGTCAGCTGAGTAAGAGCTGAAATGAGCAAAAATAAAAGGCACATCAGCATTTCCTATGAGTTGACTGTCCGTCCATGTATAACAGGATAGCATCTCAGAGAAAGTCCTGGGTTGATTGCCCTCCAACAAAACAATACAAAACTGTAGCAAAGGAATACTGCTGTGCCTCACAAAGAAATATTGTGTGTATTCCAGGGGGTATTATTGACCAGGGCTTGGAAAAGTTACTTTTTAAAGAGATGACAATTCCCAGTATCTCCCAGTCAGTTTAGCCCCTAACCACATTCCCCAGGGAATTCTGTGCACTAAAAGAGAAACTAAAAGAGCCTGTATTTTAGAGATAGTCTTTTATACTAAATTACAGTTCAGGACTTATTCTGAGTTATTTGGAAGTCA
Source organism: Anolis sagrei ordinatus (assembly GCF_025583915.1). Lineage (NCBI taxonomy): Eukaryota > Metazoa > Chordata > Lepidosauria > Squamata > Anolidae > Anolis > Anolis sagrei. Next base: position 151,217,024 of record NW_026847438.1, read on the forward strand.
ATTTTTGTGTGCAGAAAATAGGATTACGTGCTGAAAATGCCGACTGAGATCTTGGATCAGGAGACATAACTATATGGACTTCATCTGTCCTGGCTGATCATTTTTGGATTGGGATGATGCAACCAGTGGGATCTGTTGACCACCTGCACTGGTGCAGCAGGCAGGCAAGTTGTCCCACGCATTACTGAATTGCCAAGAATCTAGAAGGAATTTCTGTGTAGTGGAAATCTATGTAGTGGAGAGGTAGAATAAATAAATCTTCTGTAGCAACTTCTTTGAATGCCTTAGCTATTGTGTATCTGCCCCCTTCTACACTGCCATATCATTCAGTTCAAAGCAGACAATCTGAATTTTATATGGTAGTATAGAAGGGGCAGGTGGGTGTATATATGTGTTTGTGTGTGCTTATGGAGGTACACACAGCTATATATAAATATATAGAGATATATAAAAGTATAGCTGACTACACTGCTTTGCAAACATTTGAACGTTCAAATATTTGCATGTTTGCACTCTCAGAAGGGATACTTTTGCTATCTTCCAGGTTTTGGGCAAAAGATCACAAGAGTGAATCTTTTAGGTGCAGTAATACCTATGGTTGCGTAGAAGAATGGTGAAAAGGTGTGGCAAAGTGAGATCGGTAATTTGAATGACTGTTGCCATTTGGAAATCGGCAAAAGTTCCGGAAGGCAAAGCAATCTGCTGGCTTGCTTTGCAAAACTTGCAAGAAATCCACCACTCCGTTTCTCCGTACAATTTAAGAGATACATTGTATGAAGCAGAGCTCCTGGAGTGCTGAGATTTGCAGCTTGGCTGGTTTACAAGTTTGCAGGAATGTGTTCAGTAGGTATTCTTTTTCGTGGCAATTAAGACCACCCCTCTGAATTTTTCAGTTGGTGTGACCTTTTCCCTTTGCTCCTTCATTTCCAGGAAGACATGGCTGAGCCAGCAGCTAGAGAAGACCATCCCGTCTGGGAGACCAGCAAGGCTTCCACACAGGATTGCATATTGGAGCGGGAGGGAGATTAATGCTCTTCTTGATCATGTGTTGCAGTGCCAGCAGATTTACATACAGAGGGTCATGGCAAGCACCAACTTACGCACCAGAAACCCCTGATCAGTGCCATACTAAGTTTATTTGTGCCTATTAGTTACCAAGCATGATTCAAAGTCCTGATTTTAGCCTATAAAGCCTTAAACGGCTTTGGTCAAACTTACCTGTCAGAGCGTATCTCCCTCTATGAACCAGTTAATCGATTAAAATCTTCCAGGAAGGTCCTGCTCTCGGCCTCACTGGCCTCACAGGTGCAGCAGATGGGGACAAGGTACAGGGCTTCCTTGATGGTGGCCCTATGGCTGTGGAACTCCTTTCCGGGTGAGATCAGGTTGGCCCCCTCCCTCCTGACCTTTAGAAGACAGCTAAAAAGACCTGGCTGTGGAACCAAGCATTCGGCACATTATCGGAATATTTAAAGTTAAAGTGAAAGTTGAAAATGTAATAACCCAGGACTGTTTACGAACAACAGCTATGTCTTTGTGTGATATGTGATGCTATATTATGTGATGTGTTTAATAATCTTTAATGTTTTATCAGGGGAGGGTCAATTTTGATGTTTTATACTGTTTTTATCAATGGCATTGAATTGTTGCCAACACTGTGAACCGCCCTGACTCCCCTTCGGGGTTGAGAAGGGCAGTATACAAATTCCGCAAATAATAATAATAATAATAATAATAATAATAATAATAATAATAAACAAGGCACTGAAAAGGGTATTCTATCGGGTCATGGAATGCCATGGTGGTATAGTGCAACAAAGGATGCAGCCCTCTTTCTTTCAGAAGTTCCACCAGCTATGGGAGTTAGGTGTCAGGGCAGATGGGAGAGATTGGAGGTCTGCTAGTAAGTACAATGAAGCTCTTTCTAGTTTTTAATATTATTTGTATATATTTGAGACCTAATTATGGTAGTGTGAGCATTGAATTGTTGCCCTGTAAACTGCCTTGAGTTGCCTACAGGCTTAGAAAGGCAGTATATAAATACAGTAAATAAATAAATAAATAAATAATTCTTAGAGTGATGGGCCAAAACTAACAAAATGAAGTTCAATAGTGATAAATGCAAAATTCTCCACTTAGGCAGAAAAAAATGAAATGCCAAGATACAGAATGGGAGACGAGTGGGCAGTACATGTGAAAATGATCTTGGAGTCCTCATGGACAACAAGTTAAACATAAGCCAACAATGTCATGTGGCAGCAAAAAAAGCCAACAGGATTTTGGCCTGCATTAATAAGAGTATAGTGTCTAAATCCAGGGAAGTCATGCTACCCCTCTATTCTGCCTTGGTTAGACCACACCTGGAATACTGTGTCCAATTCTGGACATCACAATAGAAGGGAGATGTTAACAAGCTGGAATGTGTCCAGAGGAGGGCGACTAAAATGATCAAGCGTCATAGGTAGAATAAGCCCTATGGGGAGTGGTTTATAGAGCTGGAGAAGGCTGAGAGGAGACATGATAGCCATGTATAAATATGTGAGAGGAAGTAATAGGGGGGAGGGAGCAAACTTGTTTTCTGCTGCCCTGGAGACTAGGATGTGGAACATTGGCTTCAAACTACAAGAAAGGAGATTCAATCTGAACATTAGGAAGAACTTCCTGACTGTGAAAGCTGTTCAGCAGTGGAACTCTCTGCCCAGGGGTGTGGAGGCTTTTCTTTGGAGGCTTTTAAACAGAGGCTGAATGGCCATCTGTCAAGTGTGCTTTGAATGCAATTTTCCCACTTCTTGGCAGTTGGTTGGACTGGATGACCCATGAGGTCTCTTCCAATTCTATGATTCTAAGATATTCATTTAAAGTACAGCCCATATTTGATATGAGACTCAAACCACTATACATGATGCCCTTTACACAGTAAGTCTGACAGAAAGTTATTGACAGTGAGACTTTTTGAAGTGACATCACGCTATGTAGACAGCTCCAGATATATGTATATACACAGAAGACAACCCTGCCTATATCAGTGGTGTAGGCAATTCCATAAAGTAGGGGAGCTGTACTCTTAAATACTATTGGACAATAAAAGTATCTAAGAAAAATAAATAAGAACAGCATCTGGCAAGAAAAAATGTAGTACAGATGTGCAA